>CM037094.1:8001312-9201312 GCA_020916435.1 Oxytropis ochrocephala | reverse complement strand
ATTGTTGTATTCTTTGTAATTGGCCGTGAATTCCGTGGTTCTTTGTAATTGCATGTTCTTTGTAATTGTTGTGTTCTTTGTAATTCTTTGTGGTTCTTTGTAATTGTTGTGTATTCTTTGTAATTGCATGTTCTTTGTATTTCTTTGTATTCTTTGTAATTCTTTGTATTCTTTGTAATTGATGTGTTGTTGTGTCGCTGTAATTGTTGTGTTGTTGTATTTGCTGTGTTGTTGTGTTTCTTTGTGTTCTTTGTAATTGTTGTGTTCTTGCCCACCGGGCGCTTGATTTGTGTGTTGTTTGGCGCCCTATCTTTGTTGTGTTGCCCCAGGCACCGGGTTTTGTGTCTTTGTTTGGCGCCCTGTCTTTCTTTGTGTTGCCTTGAGCGCCATTTCTTGATGTTTTAGGGTGCCCCGTGTGGCCATCCCATAATTGTGGTGTGTTTTCGGATGCCGGTAGTGGTGAGTCTTGTTGAATGATAGACTAACTCATAGATGTTGGTGGGTTGGGTGTTTTTGGTGTGTTTTGGTGCTTTTGGTGTGGTGGGAATGCCCTGTTGGTGATGTGGCTATTCAGTAATTAAGGTGATGGGTCTACATGACCAATTGATGATGTTAGTGTTGTTGTGTAAATTGTTGTTCTTGGTGTGGTTGTATAAATCGTGGTTGTTGTTGTTGTTGATTAATGTTTGGTGCATGGTTCATGGTGTCACATGCATGTCATGCCTCTGGTGGTGGTGTGGGCTTCGGCCTAGAGCTATAGGTGATGATATTGATGCTCAAAATAAAATTGGTGATGAATGGTACCGCATGCATATACCCGTTGGTGTGGGTTGCATCTCATTCATTCTCGCATGTCATAGTGATGTCCCCTTGGTGGTTGTATGTTGATGATTCCATGTATTAACGATGTTCCTTGGTAGTTATAATTTGGTGTTTTCCTTGGCTGTGTATGCTGATGTTGTTATTACGCGGTAGTTAGTTGCTGTAACTCTAGCACATTGCCTATCATACAGGCTATTATATTGATTGATATCTCACCCCTTCTGTTTGAATGTTACCCCTATGTTGGTAACGTGCAGGTGATAGTGAGTGAAGCCTTGTCTACCTTCGCCAGTTGAGTCGGTGTCGTTGCTCTGATCCGTAGCACTCAGGGGGGGGGGAACGAACACTACTTTATTTAGTTTGGTTTAATTACTTAATTGTTGGATTTATTTGTTGAGGTTATGATTTCATTATATTCCGCTGCGTGGTGATAGAACTACTGTTACTTAGACTAGAACATGGTGTATTGAGGGTTCGTCTCATTCATGACGTGCTATGTATTACGCTAAACCTTATTTTGGTGAATTTATTTATTACCGACTCTTGAATTGTTTTATCGGTGTGAATGTAGCATCCCTTGAGGGTGTAGTAGAAAAGGTTTTTGAAAACTCTGATTTTCGTCTTTAATTTACCGGGTAGCAAAAAGGGGTGTTACATTAGTGGTATCAGAGCAGTTCGGTCTGTCCGGCCAAGTCGTCTAGTCGTAGTGTCTATTGAGAATAATAGTATTGTTAGATTAGTCTAATCGTCGTTTATGCTGCATTGTTAAGTTGAAATGGCTGGGAGGAACGACGCTGCTATTGCTGCTGCCTTGGCAGCTATGGCGCATGCTGTAGAGAATCAGCAGGGAGATTGTGGAAATGCTGGGTCTCGTAGCCTGGCGACCTTTCAGAGGGAGAATCCGCCTACCTTTAAGGGCATGTATAATCCCGATGGTGCTTTAGCTTGGTTGAAAGAGATGGAGAGAATCTTAGTGTGATGGGTGGATCGCACTCGGTCGAGAAGGTTCGATATGGTACGCATATCTTTGTGAGAGGAGGTCGACGATCGTGGTTAGAAGCTAGGCAGAGGTTGGAAACTGCAAATGAGGAGATCACTTGGGCTGTGTTCAGAAGATAGTTTATGAGGAAGTACTATCTAGAGGATGTCCGAGGAAAGAAAGAGATCGAGTTCCTTGAGCTGAAACAAGAAAATATGTCTGTGACCGAGTATGCTGCTAAGTTCACGGAATTAGCAAAGTTTTATTCGCATTACAGTGAGGCTACTGCGGAGTTTTCCAAGTGCATTAAATTTGAGAATGGGTAGCGGCCGGAGATTAAGAAGGCGATTGGTTATTAGAGGATTCGTGTTTTCTCCGACTTGATTGATAGCTGCAGAATTTATGAGGAGGACAACAAAGCTCACTACAAGATTATGAATGAGAGGAAGGGCAAATTTCAGGGTCGTAGTAAGCCATATGAAGTTCCTGCTGGTAGGGGTAAACAGAAAGCTGTTGATGGCAAGAAGACTAGTGGGGGAGATGCTCCTGCTAGCATCATATGTTACAAGTGTGGCAAGGCTGGTCACACAAGTGCCATGTGCAAAGCTGAAGTGAAAAGGTGTTACCGTTGCGGTAAGGAGGGTCATGTAGTGGCTGAGTGTGAGCGTAAGGGGATGGTCTGCTACAACTGTGGTGAAGAAGGGCACATTAGTAATCAGTGTCCGAAGCCGAAGAAAGAAAGGTCTAGTGGAAGGGTGTTCGCATTGACAGGTGAGGAGTCTACTGAAGATGATGGACTTATTAGCGGTACGTGTTTCATTAATGGTACTCCTCTAAAATCTATTGTTGATACTGGCGCTACTCATTGTTTTATTGCGACTAAATGTTGTGAGAGTTTGGGTCTTGTATTGTCCGCTATGAAAGGAGAGATGGTTGTCGATACTCCAGCTAAGGGGTCGGTGACCACTTCTCTGGTGTGTTCTCGGTGTCCCTTGTCGATCTTCGACAAAGACTTCGTTGTGGATTTTGTGTGTTTGCCGCTAAGCGGATTGGATGTAATTTTGGGTATGAACTGGTTAGAGCATAACCAGGTCCATATTAATTGTCGTAGCAGGTCGGTGAGTTTTGGAAATGAGGAGTCTGGTCTGTTATCCGCTAGTCAGTTGCGGAAGTTGATGAAGGACGAAGTTCAGTTGTTTTCGTTGATGGCATCGTTGTCTGTTGAGAATCAAGCTACTATTGAAGGGTTACGGGTGGTGCGCGACTTTCCTGATGTCTTTCCCGACGAAATTCCAAGTGTTCCGCCGGAGAGGGAAGTTGAATTTTCTATTGATCTTGTACCTAGACCTGTTTCGATGGCACCGTATAGGATGTCGGCATCAGAATTGTCAGAGTTGAAGAAGCAACTTGAAGACCTGCTTGAGAAGAAGTTTGTGAGGCCAAGTGTGTCGCCGTGGGGAGCTCCTGTGTTATTGGTTAAGAAGAAGGATGGGAGTATGAGGTTATGTGTGGACTACCGTTAGTTGAACAAGGTAACCATTAAGAATAAATATCCACTTCCGAGGATAGATGATCTGATGGATCAGTTGGTGGGTGCTCAAGTGTTCAGTAAGATTGATTTGCGGTCGGGTTACCACCAGATTAAGGTTAAGGATGAAGACATTCAGAAGACGGCTTTCAGAACTCGTTATGGGCATTATGAGTATTCAGTGAAGCCTTTCGGTGTCACCAGTGCACCGGGAGTATTTATGGAGTACATGAATTGTATCTTCCATACTTACCTAGATCGGTTCGTGGTGGTGTTCATCGATGATATCCTAGTTTACTCTAAGAAAGAAGAAGAGCACGCAGAGCATTTGAGGCTAATACTGGGAGTTTGAAGGAGAAGAAGTTGTACGCGAAATTGTCTAAGTGTGAATTCTGGCTAAGTGAGGTGAGTTTCCTTGGTCATGTTATTTCTAGTAAGGGTATTGCAGTGGATCCAGCCAAGGTAGATGCCGTGTTGCAATGGGAGAGTCTGAAGTCGGCTACCGAGATCAGAAGCTTTTTGGGATTGGCTGGCTATTACAGGAGGTTCATCGAGGGCTTTTCTAAGTTAGCACTTCCGTTGACTCAGTTGACTTGCAAGGAAAGGCTTTTGTTCGGGGACGCTTCGTTGTGAAGAGAGCACCGACACTACAAGAAATTAATCGTTTTCCGCGGACGAAGTCGCGGTAATGTCCAAAACCGCGGTAAGTGCGGTTCCGTGAGAACTTTCCGGCGGATTTTCCGCCGATTAAAGCAGATGCGTAGGATTTCCGCGGAATTTCCGCATGAATTACCGGATTTTTTCCGGCGGAAAAAGCCGCCGGTAATGTTTCTGTTTTTTTTTTTTTAATTTCCGCCGGTAACCGTTAAAAGGCCGCCGGTAATGTTCCGATTTTTTTTTAAAAAAACATTTCCGCCGGTATAGGTTAAAAGCCGCCGGTAATGTTTTTTTTTTAAAAAAAATCAATTTCCGCCGGTAATTATTAACAATCCGTCGGTAATATATATATTTTAAAAAAAAAACGTTTTTTAAAATAAAATTTAAATTTTTAATATTTAAAATTATTCCATTTAATAATTTGAAAATTATATTTAAATTTTAAAATTTGAAAATTATTTTAAAAATGGTAATAATTTGATATTCCATTTAATTATTTTTAAATTATTTAAAAATCCGTAAAATAATTTAATTTTGAAATTAATTTTCAAATTTAAATAATTTAAAATTTAAAAACGCCGTTTAAAAATTATTTTAATCCCATTGATTATTCGAAAATAATTTAAAAAATTTAAAACGCTTTTTGAATATCAAATTAAACGAGAAATAAATTATCAATAGATAAATAATCAAACCAACAAAGCAGTAATTAAATTTAAATTATCCATACAAATTAAAGAAGAACTAATCAAACCAACAAAGTCACAATTAAATTATCGAACAACAAACCACTAATAATAAGGCCTATTTGGGTTCGGGTCGTTGCTGTTGGGATCCAGCTGTAAAAGCTCTGTCGTCCAATCATCTTCTTCATCCTCATGCTGTTGGGAGACATGTTGTGGCTGACGTGGCTGGGTCTGAAATTGCTGGGACGGTTGTTGGAACTGCAGCGGGGAGACATGGTGTGGCTGACGTGGCTGGGTTTGAAATTGTTGTTGGCGGGTCGCGATTGAAAGCTGGCTGATGGGCCCGAATTTGGAATGGGTCATGTGGAGAGTTTAAATCGAGGCACGGCTGACCATATGAGGGCCTGAGGCTGGAATGGCTGCGGTGGAGAGTTTAATCTATGTAAAGTTAGGTTTTTTTGCTTATAATTGAGTCCGGAGGGAGTATTATTTATCTACTACTAAATCAAATAATAATTACTAGTAACAAATCGAATATTAAACACTAACCAAGATGTCTTTGAGGAGTCTCTCGACTTGGCGTTAATACCTTGAACGAATCGAATCAGTTTTGTAAAGAACTCTGCAACCTCAACCAACAATGCAGACAAGTCTCCAACTTCAAGCCATTGCTAATTGATAAATAAATAATATCAGAATCAATAAGGACTAACTCATATCAATACAGACTGTCAAAGTAAACTATATATTATGTAAAGAACATACCTTCAAAATAAACGGAATAATTTGTTAATAAAAAAGATGATTTTGGTAGAAACTAATATGAACTAGAGAGAATTTGAGAGAAATTAAGAAGAAGAAGTGAGAAGTGAATATAAGAAGTGAGAAGTGAAGAGAGGAGAGGAGGTGTGAATCGGTATAAAAAGAAAAGGACCCAACGGTCCGATTTTCAAATTTGAAATTACCGGCGGAATATCCGCATTACCGGCGGCTCTTTGAAATCCGTGACGATCCGCATTACCGGCAGACTTTGTTGCTTACCGGCGGAACACGTGTCATTACCGGCGGCTTTGCATGCGGGACTTTCGAGTTCTTTTACCGGCGGATAAAAGACATTACCGGCGGAAAATTGGGCCGGAAATTACCGGCGGCTTTTTTAAAATTCCGCCGGAAACCGATTTTACCGGCGACTTTTTTTAATTTTTTTTAATAAAATAACGGTTACAAATAATTTCAAATCCGCCGTGAATCGATCAAAAACCGCGGTATATTACAAGCGGCAATAAATCCGCCGGAAAAGCGCTTAAAACCGCGGTTATTTACAAAGAGTACGATCCGTCGGAAATTGACCAAAAGTCGCCGGTAATTTCTGAAGTGGATACTGATCCACGGAAATTGGGCGCCGGTATATTACGTTATTCTTGTAGTGTGAATTGAAGAAGAGGTTGACGATGTCACCTATTTTGACGTTGCCCGATCCAAACAAATCTTTTGTGGTATATTGTGATGCTTCCAAGAGGGGTTTGGGAGGTATGCTTATGCAAGATGGTAAGGTAGTCGCTTATGCTTCTAGGCAGTTGAGGACTCATGAGAAGAACTATCCTACGCATGATTTAGAATTAGCTGCAATTGTTTTTGTGCTGAAGATTTGGAGGCACTATCTATACGGTTCGAGATTCGAGGTATTTAGTGATCATAAGAGTTTAAGGTATTTGTTCGACCAGAAGGAGTTGAATATGAGGCAGCGACGGTGGTTGGAGTTGTTGAAGGATTATGATTTCGGCTTGAATTATCACCAAGGCAAAACTAATGTCGTGGCTGATGCTTTAAGTCGAAAAACCTTGCATAAGTCGGCAATGATGATTAAGGAGTTAGAGTTGATTGAGCAGTTCAGAGACATGAGTTTGGATTGCGAAGTGACACCTCAGAGTGTTAAGTTAGGGACGTTGAAGATTGATAATGATTTTCTGAATAGCATCAGATAGGCTCAGAAGTCAGATGTTAAGCTAGTGGACTTGGTGGTTGGGAATGATCAACCTGAGAACGGAGATTTCAAGTTGGATTCCCAAGGTTTGTTAAAGTTCTGTGGTAGAATTTGTATCCCTGATGATGCAGAGATGAAGAGAGTAATTCTCGAGGAGAGCCACAAAAGTAAGTTAAGTATTCATCCGGGAGCTACAAAGATGTATCAAGATTTGAAGAAGTTGTTTTGGTGGCCGGGAATAAAGCAGGATGTTGCACAGTTTGTTTATGCATGTCTGACTTGCCAGAAGTCAAAGGTCGAGCATCAGAAGCCCGCAGGGTTGATGCAACCTTTGGAAATTCCAGAGTGGAAGTGGGATAGTATCTCGATGGACTTTGTGACGGGATTGCCTAATACTGCGAAAGGGCATGATGCAATTTGGGTGATTGTTGACAGGTTGACGAAATCGTCTCATTTTTTCCTATTAACATCACGTATCCAGTATCTAAGTTGGCGGAGATTTATATCCGGGAAGTTGTGAAGCTTCATGGAGTCCCTATGGGTATCGTTTCGGATAGAGATCCGAGGTTTACGTCAGATTTCTGGAAGAGTTTGCAAGAGAAGTTGGGATCTAAGCTGAGGTTGAGTTCGGCATATCATCCTCAGACGGATGGTCAGTCAGAGAGAACAATTCAGTCGTTGGAGGATTTGTTGAGGGCTTGTGTTTTGGAGCAGGGAGGTTCGTGGGATTCCTACCTTCCCCTAATAGAGTTCACGTATAACAACAGTTATCATTCCAGTATAGGGATGACACCTTTTGAAGCACTGTATGGTCGGAAGTGTAGAACACCATTGTGTTGGTATGAGTCTGGAAAGAGTATGGTACTTGGACCCGAGATTGTTCGAGAGACTACCGAGAAGGTGAAGTTAATTCGTGAAAAGATGAAAGCGTCGCAGAGTAGGCAGAAGAGTTATCACGATAAGCGGAGAAAGGACTTAGAGTTCCAAGCGGGTGAGCATGTATTCTTGAGGGTCACTCCGGTGACCGGTGTTGGCCGTGCCTTGAAGTCGAAGAAGCTCACTCCTCGTTTCATTGGCCCGTATCAGATTTCGGAGAGAATTGGAAATGTTGCTTATAGGGTGGCCTTACCACCTAACCTTTCGAATTTGCATGACGTATTTCACGTGTCGCAACTTCGGAAGTATATCCCAGATCCGTCTCATGTGATTCACATGGACGATGTGCAGGTGAGAGATAACCTCACGGTGGAGACAATGCCGGTGCGAATTGAAGATCATGAGGTGAAGACCTTAAGAGGTAAGGAGATTGTATTGGTGAAAGTGGTTTGGTTGGGAGCTACCGGTTAAAGCATGACGTGGGAGCTAGAGAGCAAGATGCGGGAATCCTATCCCGAGTTGTTCGAATCAGGTAAATTTCGAGGCCGAAATATTCTAAGTGGGGGAGAGTTGTAACGCCCAAATAATTTAATTAATTATTTAGGTATTATATTAGTGTAGTTATATTAAAATAATAATAAGGTGTTTCGTTGAATTAGGGGGTGGTGCTTAGCAATTAAATAAGTAGTAAAAGAGGCCCATGACCAAATAGAGCATGATATAAGCACTAGGGTTAGAGCCAATTGCTCATTTAGAGAGCAAAAGAGAAAAATAGAGAAAAGAAAGAGGAGACGTGAGGAGAGAAGAGGAAGAAACGGCGCAAGGAGGAGAGAAGGGAGTGAGGCGAACCAAAGGAGGAGGAAGAAGGCTAGGGTTTGCAATCTTCCAAGGCTAGGATTTGTGATCATCTAAGGCTAATGTAAGGGTGGGGTTCTATCTCTATAATAGGGTGTAGGATGGGTTTTATGTGGGAGATTAGGACCTTTGATGTTTCTTGACTTTGTTTGGTGCCTATGTGATGTTTGATAAAATGTATTGGGTAGCATGTTCAAATTATTTGATGATTGAAGATTATGCCCTATGTTGGCGCCACCAAGGCGCCGTTTTCATGTTGCTGTAATTGCTGTGTTGCTGTAATTTCATGTTGTTGTAATTGCATGTTGTTGTATTTGCTGTGTTGATGTAATTGCATGTTCTTTGTAATTCTTCGTGTTCTTTGTAATTCTTTGTAATTGTGTGTTCTTTGTAATTGCTATGTTGTTGTAATTGCTGTGTTGTTGTAATTGCATGTTGATGTAATTCTTTGTGTTCTTTGTAATTGCATGTTCTTTGTATTTCTTTGTGTTCTTTGTAATTTACGCGGTTCTTTGTAATTCATCGTGTTCTTTTGTAAATTGTGTTGTTGTTGTGTCGCTGTAATTGTTGTGTTGATGTATTTGTTGTGTTGTTGTGTTCTTTGTATTTCTTTGTGGTTCTTTGTAATTGTTGTGTTGCGTTTGCGCCGCCACCGGGCGCCGATTTGTGTGTTGTTTGGCACCCTATCTTCGCGTGTTGCCCCAGGCGCCGATTTGTGTGTTGTTTGGCGCCTTGTCTTTCTTTGTGTTGCCTTCGGGCGCCATTTCTTGATGTTTTGGGGTGCCCCATGTGGTTGTCCCATAGTTGTGGTGTGTTTTCAGATGTCGGTAGTGGTCGGGGTACTGTTGAATGATAGACTAACTCATAGGTGTTGGTGGGTTGGGTGTTTTGGTGTGTTTTGGTGCTTTTGGTGTGGTGAGAATGCCTGGTTGGTGATGTGGCTATTACGGTAATTAAGGTGATGGGTACATGACCAATTGATGATGTTAGTGTTGTTGTGTAAATTGTTGTTGTTGGTGTGGTTGTATAAATCGTGGGTTGTTGTTGTTGTTGATTGGTGTTTGGTGCATGGTTCATGGTGTCACATGCATGTCATACCTCGGTGGTGGTGTGGGCTTTACTAGCGCTATAGGTGATGATATTGATGTTCAAAATAAAGCGGTGATGAGCGGTACCGCATGCATATACCAGTTGGTGTGGGTTGCATCTCATTCATTCTCGCATGTCATAGTGATGTCCCCTTGGTGGTTGTATGTTGATGATTCCATGTATTAACGATGTTCCTTGGTAGTTATAATTTGGTGTTTTCCTTGGCTGTGTATGCTGATGTTGTTATTACGCGGTAGTTAGTTGCTGTAACTCTAGCACATTGCCTATCATACAGGCTATTATATTGATTGATATCTCACCCCTTCTGTTTGAATGTTACCCCTATGTTGGTAACGTGCATGTGATAGTGAGTGAAGCCTTGTCTACCTTCGCCAGTTGAGTCGGTGTCGTTGCTCTGATCCGTAGCACTCAGGGGGGGAAACGAACACTACTTTATTTAGTTTGGTTTAATTACTTAATTGTTGGATTTTATTTGTTGAGGTTATGATTTCATTATATTCCGCTGCGTGGTGATAGAACTACTGTTACTTAGACTAGAACATGGTGTATTGAGGGTTCGTCCCATTCATGACGTGCTATGTATTACGCTAAACCTTATTTTGGTGAAGTTATTTATTACCGATTCTTGAATTGTTTTATCGGTGTGAATGTAGCATCCCTTGAGGGTGTAGTAGAAAAGGTTTTTGAAAACTCTGATTTTCGTCTTAAATTTACCGGGTAGCAAAAAGGGGTGTTACAGAACCAATGATGCTAATGGTGACCAACAAAGACGAAGATGGCACAGAGAACCCGTGGTATCTTGGCACTGGTTGCTCTACACATACGACTGGTAGGGGGTATGGTTCTTGTCTTTTGACAATTCCAAGAGCTGAGTTAAATTTGTTGATCATAGCACTCTTGAGGTGGAAGGAGTGATCAATGTCTTGATAAAAGGTAGAGATGGAAAGCAAATTGTAATTACTAATGTGTTGTCTATCCCTAGTGTTAAAAGCCACTTGTTAAGTCTTGAACAATTGCTTGAGAAGGCTATTCAATGGGGATGGAAGATGGGCGCATGAGAGCATATGTGCTTGATGACTGCTACTAGCAGAGAGGAATGGGCGGGCGTGGCATTATACATTTGGTCACTTGAATTTTAGGGACGTCCACCAACTCAACAGTGAGGGTATGGTAAATGGTTTTCCTAATGTTCAATTGCCAAAGGAAGTTTGTGAATAATTTCTAGATGGGAGGCGACACGGGAAGACCTTAAAGTGCATGTTTGATACCAAAGCCAAGGAGAAGCTTGAGATAGTATACTCTAATGTTTGAGGACCAATACATGTTGAGACACTTGCCAAAAATAGGTATTTTGTGTCTTTCATTGATGATTTCACTAGAAAGATATGGGTATTTTTGAATAAACACAAGAATGAGGTGTTTGAAGTGTTTACGAGATTTAAGGCTTTGGTTGAGAAACAAAGTAGTTGCTGTATTAAGAGGCTAAAAACTAATGGAGGTAATGAATTCACTGGAAGTGAGTTTGGTGAATTTTGTAAGAAAGAATGCATAATACATGAGGTAACACCTCCATACACTCCTCAACATAATGGTGAAGAAGAAAGGAGGAATAGATCAATCATGAACATGGTGAGATGTATCTTGAAGAGTAATAAATTGCCACACTACCTATGGGGAGAAGCTGTCTCCATTGCAACTTACATTTTGATCAGGTGCCCAAATAAGAGACTTAAGGAAAAGACTCCAGAAGAAGCGTGGTTAGGACACAAGCCAAATACAAGTCATTTGAGGATTTTTGGCTCAGTTTGTTTCAAGCACATACCTGAGTATTTAAGAAGGAAGTTGGATGACAAGGGTGAGGAGTTAATTCTGGTTGGCTATCACTCAATTGGAGGGTATAAACTCTTCAATCTAGGAGAAAAGAATGTTGCAGTAAGGAGAGATGTCACAATTGATGAATTGAAAACATGGAACTGGCCAACTAATGCCAGTGAAGTTCTAAGCCGAAGGCTAGCAATTATCAGTTTTGATGAAGAAGCAAAAGAAGAAATTGATGCAGGGAAGGATCGAGGAGGTGAAGATTTGAGGAGATCATAGAGGGAAAGACAAGTATCTTCAAAGTTAGAAGGGTATGCATTAATCTCTTATAGTGTTGTTGATGCCTCTGGTGAGTTGGTGCACCTGGAACTAATGTCAGAATTGGAACCTGTGAAGCTTGATTAGGCCTTGATCTATCCAAAATTCCGCGAAGCAAAGAGTGAAGAGTTGAAGGCAATTGAGAAAAACAACACTTGGCAGCTTGCCAACTTGCCAAGTAATGAGAAAGCAATTATAGTCAAATGGGTGTTCAAGATGAAGATGAATCCAAGTGGACAGATTGATAGGTTCAAAGCCAGGCTAGTTGCTTAAGGCTTTCTTCAAAAGTCAGGTATTGACTTTGGTGAAGCCTTTGCACTAGTAGCAAGAATCGAGACAATCAGGCTAGTTGTTGTAGTGGCAAGTTGGACTTTGTATCAAATGGATGTAAAGTCTGCCATCTTAAATGGTTCATTAGAGGAAGAAGTTTATGTGATGCAGCCTCTAGGGTTTGAAGTTAAAGAGTAGAAAATCAAGGTCTACAAGTTGATAAAAGCTCTGTATGGTTTGAAGCAGGCTCCAAGGGCCCGGAACAAAATAATTTATGGTTTGCTTGCAACAATTGGTTTCATAAAATGTGTCTTGGAACATGGAGTTACTTGAAAACAAATGCAGATGTTGGTTTGATGATTATCTGGCTCTATGTCGATGATTTGCTAATTACACGAAGCAGTGAAACTGAGATTGCAAAATTTAAGAAGGTGATGGAAGAATTCGAAATGACCGACTTGGGAAGCCTCGCCTACTTCTGTGGAGTTGAATTTAAGAATAAAAAGAATGGAATCTTAATGCACCAAAGCAAGTATGCTGCTAACTTGCTTAGGAAAATTGAAATGGAGAAGTGCAATCTTGTTGCCACACGTGTTGAACTAGGTTTAACTTTGACCAAAGAAGGAAAAGAAGAGGAAGTTGAAGCAACCTTGATTAGAATAATTGTTGACTCACTGAGGTACTTGTGTTGTATCAGGACACATTTGGGACATGGAGTTGGTTTGATAAACAACTTCATGGAAAAGCCTAGAGTTTCCACTTGCTTGCCGAAAAATGTATTTTGAGGTATGTTCAAGGAACACAACAGTTTGGCAATTTGTTTCAAAATAAAAAAAGGCAATGGCAATGCTAACTTGAATGGCTACACCGACTCCGACTGATGTGGGGAACAAAGATGAAAGAAGGAGTACATCAGCTATGTGTTTTTGCTAGGGAATACTCTAATCTCTTGGAGCTCGATGAAAGAAGTTGTTGCTCTTTCATCATCCGAGGCAGAGTGCATTGCAGCAGCGCTGGGAGCATGTCAAGCAAATCGGTTGGATCCATTAATGGCAGAATTGAAGGTTAAGGGATGAAGATTTTTGTGTGAAGTTACTTGTTGATAACAAGTCGGCAATTAGTTTGACCAAACACCCAATTGCACAAGGCAGGAGCAAACATATTGAAACAAAGTTTCAGTACTTAAGAGTTCAAGTAAACAAAGTCATACCGCACAGATGAACAGATTGTTGATGTACTAACAAAGACATTAAGAGGAGAAAATTCAGAGAATTTAGAAAGAAGCTTCGTATGATTGCCGTAGAGAACTAAAATAAAGGAGGTGTATTAGTTGTTGTAGTTATTTCAGTTGTATTTTAGTTGGTGCAATAATAGATGTTGTGGCAGGTGCCATAGCACTAGCCAGTGTTGTAAGATGCTATAGCACTAGTCAATGTTTGTAGACATTATAGTTAATTAGTTAGTTAGTTTTTGATTTTCTTTTTGATGAACTAACTAACTTGTACCAAGCAATGTAAACTATAATTGAAAAGAAATCAATAATACTAGCCTCATTACCCGTGCGATGCACGGGATGCGTTAGTATCTATGGATATAAATACATTAAATCAGCTCATCAATGTTGTGTTAAGTTAATTATTAATTAGGGATAGTTTAGTAAATCTATTTATTTTTGACATGAATCCAAGAAAATTAATTGCATAAAACTACTTTTGCTTATAATTAAGTCCGAAGGTATATTTAGGAGTTCTATTGTAAATAAGGCTAAAGTTCATTTGAATGAAGTTAAGTTATAAAATTAAATAACAATATTATAACTACTCCATGGTGTTTCGGTTTGAGCACCCCTAGTGCTCCATTAATGAATGATTGCTTACCTAAAAAAATAACAATATTATAAAATTAAAATAAACTTTGACAAAGACATTGGAATTGAACATGCATAGACGTTACGAAAAAAGTCTAATATATATTCATTAAATATAAATATAAAAACTTAATACATAATACGGTCCTACTCGGCTCGAGGAATTAGTCTCTAGAGTTGCGTGCAGAGGATAGCCGGTTTATACCAAAAAAATATAAATATAAAAATTTAACCGATAATTAAAAAGAAAAGAAGACAACACAATTAGAAAGTGAAATACGTACGTATAGGTATCATGCAGAGTTTGATTTAAAACTAAATATTAATATAAGTATGCTTCTAATACTTGTTGACGTAAAATTATCTAAATAAAGAAGAAAATACAAATTTGGACATGTAATTTTTTTTCATCAAACAGATTATTGACGAACAAATTTTGTGTATTTGAACATCTAAAAATATTTCGGGACCTTTAAGTTCCCCAAAATACACTTTCAACATTGCTCTTTACGTATTTTATCACAAACTTGTTATTATTTTTTAACCGGTTATTTACGAATAAACTTTGAGTATTTGAAGAGTTAAAAAAAATTCTGAATCCTAAGGTATCCTAAAACACACTGCCTAACATTTCACTTTACGCATTTTGATACAAATTTTTTTTGCCCATCAAAAAAAACCAAAAAGAAACAATAATAAAACTGGAAAAAGAAAATTAGAAAAAAAAAACAAAAAAAAAGGGTGAGATCAGACAAAAAAAATTGAAACAAAAAAAACATTTGGCGCCAACATTGCCAACTCACATATATGACAGTAGATGAATGAGGACAACTCTATTGAGCCTCAATATTACGAAGTATTTTTCCACTTGCATTATCTCAATTGTCTTGATGATACATTGTGTTCTAACATTGCATTCATGATTGAAGCGTGTTCATCTCACACAATTAATTAATATGGTATATTGTTTTGATTAATTACTAATATAGTATGTTTTGTCGTGGGTATTTGTTAAATTGTATTTTAAATATAATTAATTTGGGTAAAATTTGAATGTGTAGTAAAATAAGTTTTTTTACCGTGTTATTGGTGTACGGTATTCATCAACTTTACTTTTGAATAATCTACATCGAGAAGCTTGACCTACTTGTGTGTACTGATTTTGGCAGTTTGTGTGATTCTTCCTTTTCAATAGAGTTTTTGTCACACCTAAGACTCAAATTTAAAGCATTTGAATAGAATCTGAACTCAATGACCACTCGGACCAACCCTTGTTGATGTAGTAAAATAAATTATATATGTTTGAGTATTTTACTTTAAAAATATGCTTATAGAAAATTTATTAACTTAATGTTAAAATTAATTTCTTCCCAGCGCTTCTAGTTAAATCAAGTTTTTTTTTTAAAAAAAGATAAAATTATTTAAAATAATTAAACATACTGAAATTATGTTTATACAGAAAAATAATTACAACTTCCACTACTAATTGCATTGTTAAAAATCTAGCAAAAAAATTGTATTGACTATTTCAACTATATGTGGACATCGACTCTCATATTTAAACTCAGGTATAATCATGTAAGAGTGTGTGATGTTTATTTATATTTTTGCGTTACTCAATGTGTTTCAATCATACACATGAAATGCCTGCAATAAAAGCATAGCCTTTTTTTTGACGCAATAAAAGCATAGCCTTGTTAGCGTCTTTGTCATGTGATTTTTCAATTCTAACCCATATAAGGTGTGGTATTTATTTTTCTCGTTTGGAACCTTTTTGCGTGCTGCGTGGGGGAGCCTGCCTGTGTTCTCCACATAATAATAATAATAATAATAATAATAATAATAATAATAATAATAATAATAATAATAATAATAATAATAATAATAATAATATATGCAAAGCATAAACGTCATGGTGAGCAGGGCATCTTTACTATGACAACAACTCCAATTAAACTATACCTTAACCTTGTTGTCCCGCACAACCGTACAATACTCAATAAAAAGAGTTAAAGAGAGACAACTATAAATAAATAAAAAACGTTTTAATCGGTTTACACACTAATGGTTAGCGATGTTTTTACAACACACTTAAGATTTATGCTCGTTTTGGCACGTCACATCCATTAATGGATAGTAGATGAGATTAGTGTATTTAACTAGTGGGTGACGAGTACTAGTGTTTTGTGTTTTTCGAGTAGCGTTTAGCGTTTTTTGAAATGATACTTCAAGTAGTGTTTTTTGAAATGCTAGCGTATAGCATTTCATTTTTTTTTTTGATATTTTTGCCCTTAATATTTTTCTTAAATTATTTCTCTTTCCTCATTAAATATTTTATCATCCTTAAATAATTTAATTGTTAATTAAATATCGTTTTATGTCATTTACATTTATCAGTTATTTTAACCGCTAGTTTACCAAACATATAATTTGCTATCAGCTAATTTATCCGCTATCTGCTAGTTCAACCGCTATCCGCAAGGTTATCCGTTATCCGCTACTTTTTACAAAAGAGAGAGCCTTAATTGGTATACATCATTGATGAAAAAAACAACACCATACTTATAAACAGTGATGAATCTTGACAAGATTTGTAGGGAGGGCCAAGTAGTTAAATAATTTACTCAATAATAATAATGAAATAAAAGTAGATTAAGCAATAAGAAATTAAAAAAAAATATTACTAATAAACAAATATAATTTTGACTAGACAATATGGAGTTAATAGAAAGTCAAAATAACATTGTTTTTAAAAATTAGAGTCAATATCCAAATCAATCTCTACCCAAAAAAAATATACCCCAATTTAGTCTTTGAGAATGAAAAAGCATCAATGATGAAGTTTGGGTGGGTTGCCAATGAAAGAGATGCGGAGGAGATGAGGAATGGGGAGCATGAGAGAGGTCGACCAGAGAGTTTACACGTGTGTAAAAAAAATGATGAAGCTTAAGAAAAATTAAGCTGATTTCAATTTTAAAATGTTAAAAATATTTTTTTAAAACTACCAACCATTGATTCATTATAATTTCTAATTCTAATCTATCTCTATTAATTACATTATCAACGATTTTATTCTACATCGCCTTCTCACTTACACTCCGGATCTCCACCTCAAGTTGGGCTTGGTCAAAACTGCGTTGCTGACTTGGTCAAACTAGGTGTTGACTCGATTTTGGCTCAAGTTAATTCACTGAAATATATACCAAAAATGTCAAAGCGTGGAATCGAACTCATCCTCCCGATTCAAGTGTAATTCTTAACCAAGTTTCTCGGCTACCTAGCTCTGTTGTTTCATAAAGCGTAACACATTATTGTTAAACCATTCTTCATTTTTATTTTAACTAAAAACTTTGGTACATTATTTTATATTTTTGAGAATGTTATGACTTGAAAATTGTTCAGATCTTACCTACTTTTTCACGTGTTTAATGATTGTTAGGTACATATTTTATATTTAGAGATTTGATTTAAATTTGATAAGTAATAAGTTTAGTTAAGTTATCATCAATAGACAGATTATGTGTAACGCCCCAAAAATAATTCAATTATTTATTTAATTGGGTTATTTAAGGCTTACAACATTTTACTAAGTCAAATAATTAATTTGGAGTTTTATTTTATTCAGGAGGTGTTTGAGTAATTGAGGAGGTGTAAATAAAGGCCCATGATCCATTAGTTAGGCCCATATTCATGTAATAAGCTTAGGAGTCTAGGGTGAGTGCTCATTTCAACCAAAGCAAAGAAGAAAAAATAGAAAGTGAGAAGAGAGGGAGAGAGGTGTGACGGCTCCAAGGGAGAGGAAGAGAAGATTTTGGCGTGGAGAATTCAAGGCAAGGAAGAGAAACTTGCTTGTTGGTGATTCTTGGATTCTTAGTGGAGAGAGTGCTTGTTTTCTTCAATCCATTAAGGTAATGGGGCTCTCTTTCACCTATAATGGGGTATATGATGAGGATTATGTATGGGTTAGCCTCTAGAATGATTATTGAATTGATTGTGTTGTTAATTGTGTGATTGATGTTGTGTTTGATTCAATTTGGTGAAATTGTGGTGTTTTGGTGTTGAAATGAACTATGAACATATGTTGCCTACAAGGTGTTTGATGATATTACTCTATGAGTTTTGAAGGTGAATTTACTATGCTTATGTGGTGTTTGATGAAATGCATAAGTATGTGATGTAGAAATTGGTTTTGGTGATTGATTATGATGAGTTTTACTTGCTTATGGTTTTTGTGTGTTTCTGAACACTGTTTCGGTCTTTCTGAAACTGGTACTGTTTGGTTGATCTAAAAATTATGTGGCTGATTATTTTTGAAAATAGACTTAAGGCCGGTCGTTTTGGCTTTGGTTTCGTTCAATTTGGAGTTGTGTAGCTCAAGTTATGAGTCTCCAAAGTTAGGTCAAATTTTACGGAATCAAACTGTGAGTAGGTTCGGTTTTTGCAGGTTTTGTGTTCTCAATTGAACTCTGTTTTGAATGATTCTGGTTTCATTGAAAAGTAGACTTAATTCTCCACGAAATAGGCACTGGTTTCACGAAATTTCATTAAGAAATGAGAAAGAAAATTTGGTTGCAAGTTAAATTTGCGTTGAGTAAAATTAATTTTTGGTATCAAACCCACCATATACTTTGGTTGAGTAAAATAAATTTGCGTTGAGTTAAATTTGGTTGCAAGTCAAATTTCATTAAGAAATGAGAAAGAAAATTGGGGTCTCTACAATTGAGATGAATAATTTTTTCTAAATTTGCGTTGAGTAAAATTAATTTTTGGTATCAAACCCACCATATACTTTATTTTTACACATTAAAAATATTCTCTTTTATTATAGAGATTTTTTTTGTAACACTTTTATTATAGAGATGAACTTAGTTCTTTTGAATCCATTTTTAAAACATCATTCCCAAATACAAATTAATTTTTTAAAACCAATTTTTTTTAATTAACATTATTTCTTCAAAATCAACCATATCATCACAATATAGAACAAATTAACCCACTGAGAATTATAAAATCAATTCTTTTTAAAATCAATTATTTTAAAATCACTGATTATAAGAAGGATGCACTCTGGTCTAGAAAAGAAGAAGCCCAAAATATGTCACTCAGGCAAAACAAGTTCCTAAAAATGTTCCTAAGCTACAGGCTACCAATACATACTTGAATAAGGAAGCTCTTGCAGGTTTCAGTGATGATCCTAAAGATGTTAAAGGGGAACCTTCATCTAATAAGATTAGATAAGAGGTCATGCAATCTAATGAACAATCAGATGTACATGACTCTTTTGTTTCGGAGGACGGTAAGCAAATGTTTCCTACAGTTATGCAGGCGCAGGAGGCATATTTGAACTTGACTTAGAAGTGTGCTTCTACCTATAGAACACATGCAATAGCTCAAAACAACATCGCTCAGATCTCTCCCATTTATAATATTATTAGTGGTTATAATACTGCTACTCCCGTTGTTCACTCTAACACCAACATAATTAATGATATGTGTGTTGTTAGTCAGTGTTGGAGTGATTTGGTTGACTCATCTTCCACTCAACATCCCACTACTAGGCTAGATTCGTTAAATGCCTTAAAGTTGGATGTTACTTCTAATCTAGTCGTAGTATCTAACATGAGAAGATCAGGGAAGTCGTGGGATGGTGTGTTAGATGATGTTGTTGATCCTATGGATACCAACACCAAGGAAACAATTGTGTAGTATGATCATAAGTCTGAACTGGTGATATCCAAGACCCAAAAGAAGAAATAGCAAAAAAAGGAAATTGGTCCAGAAAGCACTAGGATATAATACTTCATTCAAAGACAAATTTCATCTCAGTCTCATTTTGATCTAACTATTGTAAATTAGTCCTAGAGTTTTCAGAAATACTAGAGATTAGCCCAGGATTTGTAGACTATAATTCTCGTTCAAGAAAATAAAGAACTTTTGTAAGTTAGTCTTTTATTTTCGTTTCTAGGATGAAATGTTTTAGGGAGCTCTGTTAAAAACTCCCTATTATCAATTTGACTTTTATTTTTGCCAAAAATTTTGGTCTAATCTCTCTTGAACTCTCTTTTGTCATCTTTCTTTTTCTTTTTTTAATAAAACCAGGGAATGAAGCCTGTTTGATAAAAAATAAAAATCAATGTTTATAGTGAAAATTACTATTCTTGTGTTTGTATACGTTTTCAATCACGGTGGAAAATGGTAATTATAGAACCTATAACTGTCAGCTCATAGTACCTGTCTCTATATATGCATTTGAAAAATTATTCGTACTTGAGTCTGCACATGCATGAACAACAATTTTAATCTCCATTTCCGTACCCCTTTAAATATATACTTAAATACTCGTACTTACATGTGTTATCTACAAAATTGAGCAGTAAAAAGTTGGGTTGTTTTTTTGGTACCCCACCAAATCTCTATATAGTCCCACAAAAATTAAAAACCCTAAAATGCCATTTGCAATCTATTTTTTTTTTAAAAAAAAATTCATCGTATATATGTCATTTTGGACATATATATGATGCTCAATTTTAACACATCGTATATATGTCCTTAAGAAGTATATACGATTGGTCGTGTAAGATTCAATCGTATATACCTCTTAAGGATATATATACGATGTGTTAAAATTGAGCATCGTATATATATGTCCAAAATGACATATATATATATATATATATATATATGATGGGTTTGAATTTATTTTTTTTGTTGTAAAAAAAATTTCAACGGTCGTGATTTCACTTTAAAAGTTGATCAACGGTGTGGATTGCACGGCAAAATCAACGGTTGATAATCTTTTACCTCAACTATAAATACCCACTCCCACCATCACTATTTTCACACCAAAAATTCAACTTCCTTCTCTCACACAACACAAGTCAAGATGATGCAGGTTTCGCTAATATCATACTACGAGTTTTCTTCCCTCACTCTCGTTCATTCTAATATGGGGTTCGCTGATCATCAGGGCATCATCTTGCAAGATGATGGTATAGGTTTCGATGGGAGAGATGTTTTATCGTGTTGGTTAAAACATTGCATATCATTTGCTGCTCTTAAGCAGAAACTACTGCGGATGGTTCAACCAAAGAACGACGAGACATGATATCCATTCATATTACGTTTAAATGGAAGAGTTACATTCATCTGTACGTCAAAACCAGAAGAACCGTCGCTGAGATCCTTCGTCGATTAACTCCACCAGTAGTTTCTATTGTATTTTTTATCTTTCTATTTTGATTCTAGTTGTTTATGTTTTATCGCTTGTGTAACTTTGTTTTATCAAATCAATGAAATCGAGAAATTATAGAAACTCGGAACATATAATAACCGAAAAAAAGTAATAATAAAGTGTCAACATCAAAGTAATATGAGTACAAATACATCAAAGTACAAATACAAAATCCCTAACGTCCTCCTCGTGGCCCTCGTCCTTGTCCCCGTCGTCTAAGTGCCTGTGCAATGTCATCCGGATGTGCCATCCCCACCAACCTATAGAGTGTTACATTCATACCTGGAATAGGCTGGCATACCCTCCACACTGCTGGGTCTCCCTCAAAGACGCAGTGTTCAAGGAGTCATACATGGCAGCTAGTGCACCTGCACCCCATGCATAGCCTCCAAGAACCTCTGGAGTCATATCAGCCAGATAGATCAGCCACTTAGCCTCCGCCCTGTCTCCAGTCTTCGTAGTGAAGATACTGTAGGTCAGAAGCAGAAGGAGATAAGCCCTCACAACAACTGTCATGTCACCACCCTCCTCCAGATTACGCTCATAAATCAGCAGCAGCCAACGGAAGCTGTAATACGGACCTCCTTTATTGTTGTGAGCAGCCTCAGTCAGTGGAACACCAAGATAGGTCTCTGCAAGCTGTGTGGCATACTCTGAGCTGACAGTGATGGTGGGAGGTGTGGCATAGTTGGTGTGGTGAAATATATGCAAGTATAGATAGTCACACAAGTAATAAAGTGATAAGAAAGGTCGAACCCACAGGGATTATGTATTGTAAAGTTTTGTATATTCAGAGTGTACACTTAGTGTGTCTACACTATGCACTATTTTTGGTTTGGAGTTTTTAAAGTAAGTAAAAACAATATAAACAAGTAAAAAGAGTGTAAGGAATCAGTTAGATAAAGTAGTTGAGATGTTTTCACCAAGTAATTTACTTCTAAGTGTTATAGTGGAGTATGTAGTGTTTCTACACTAGATGCAGCTGCATGAGTGTGTGCCTGTCAGCACTTTCTTCAGAGTTTCATTACAAGCTTCCTATGTCTAGGCATGCTAAATAGGTTCACTCTTGTCTTTTTAACCTCCCACTGTATCACCCTAGGAACTATGTTATCCTATGTCTAGGACTTAACATGGTTTTAACAAGCAATTCTTATTAAAGCTAGTTTAACAAGTTGTTGTTACAAACACTCATTCCTATTAATTCTTGAGTTCATAAATGTGACTCATGTCTGCTGCCACAAGTTTAGTTATTCCAAAGTGATCAATTCCAGAATAAGTGTTGAAAGAAGTATCACACAAGAATTAAAATGCATACACTACATAAACCATAATAACGTATTTAGAAGTTCATTACAAGGTTATGACATCTCAACTTATGGGATTTTAGCTCATGTTACTCATAATATAATAGAGAAAATCTGCAAAGAGCATAATCAAATGAGTAATATAGCAAAAGAACTTAAAAGGAGAGAGATTACTCGAATAGAAGATCTTTTGCATGAGCTTCCCAAGCTGAAGTACAATATGAGTTCCTTACACAAGTTTCCTTCAAGTAGAAGTGAAGGGAGTGGTTGTCAAGCACCTCCTTACCTTCCTTCTCTTCAGAAATGTAAAGAAAAACTAAAACTAAACTAAACTAAAACTAAGTGATCCATTCAGAAACAAATGAAGAAATACAAATGAAGGATGATTTGTAGGTGAAGATATGGCCTCTATTTATAGGCACGAAAGCTTTCCTCCCTTGAGGGGTTTCCTTTGGCGCGTAAGATCAACTGAGGGGACCAACCTTGGATAAAATCAGACAACCAATGAAGCAAATAACTCAGTTGTGGTCGCTTGCATGTAGAACATAAGGGGTGGTCCATTGGAGAAGTGCCACATGTCTTTTAGATAAGTGAGCCTTGCAACTTGATTTTTATGTTTATCACCGACTTCTGCAAGTGGCTCTGCTCCAGGTGACTAGGCATGACGTCACAATTCAAGTGTGGAAGCATCAAAATGGTCCTTGGATGTTTTGGTGCAAACTACTAGATTTTGCAGGTGTAGGCATTGTTTCCACTCCTAGTGTTGGCAGTGTTTCCACCCCTAGTGTTGGCAGTGTTTCCACTCCTGTAGTAGCTGCACTGAACAAAAACATCAAACCTAACAAGATATGTGTATTTATGCCTAGTTAATTGTCCTAATCATTTGGATCTCTAAAATGTTGTTTCTTAATAAATAAGCTATATTTATATATTAATGTACTTGAAAATAAACAATAACCTAAGTTAAAATAGATGAATAATTCTATATAAAATAGAGTTATCAATAGTTCCCCTGGATTGGAAGATGCAGCAAGCAGGAGACGTCATCCAGAGTGATCGTCATTTCACCAAATGGTAAGTGAAATGACGAAGTATCTGCGTGCCATCTCTCGATGAAAGCCGACAGCAACTCATGGTTTACTGTGGTGTGGCCAGTGAAGAGAAGTGGGGGATCTCAAATCTCGACCATGTGTGGTACGTGAAGTAGGGCTCTGATGCATCAGAAGCTACTGATGCAGTATGGACTTTGTTGCCATGAGCCCATACTTTGACAACACGCTAATAATCCTGAATTAAAAATAAATGATGTAATCAAAAAGTGCAGACTATGTGCGTTAAAAAAATTATTTAACCAAAAAAATACAACTTATCGGGTCAGCGAGTACAGAACTGGAGACATGATCTGTCTGGTCCGTGATGAGAGAGGGTTGAGGCTCCTCCTGATGCCACTCAGGCTGCTCCTCCTGATGCCCCTGATCCTGCTGAGGCTCCTCCTTCTACTGAGGCTCCTCCTCCTGATACTGAGACATAGACTCATCTGAGAACGACGAATCAGTCTGATACCCCTCATGCCTCTGAGGCTGCTCCTGCTGATACTCGGCAGGCGGGGGATGGTAATGAAGAGGTTGTGGCTGGTACTGAGGAGCCTGATGGTACTGAGGAGGATGGGGATGGTACTCAGGAGCCTGGGGAAGGTACTCAGGAGCCTGGGGATGGTACTCAGGAGCCGGCCTCCCCCGATACAAATCCTCATGCTGACTCTGCTGTAAGAAATCTCCGTGATAGAAATCTCCAGCGTCTTGATACTGAGCTGCGTCATGGTGCTCAGCTTGCTGGGGCTGATACTCAGCTGGGTCAGCCTGTCTCCTATCCCGTCTCCAAGATGAAGCATGGAGCTGATTATGCCTCCGAGTCCTCGTACTCGGAGCAGTAGATGACTCTGGTTTGTCTCTGCTAGGAGTTACCTCCCATCTACCTCTCTGACTCGGACGACTGTCCCTGTGACTGCGTTGCCTACCGGACACTGCATACAAGGAAAAAAACATTAAGTAAAAAAAAAAACAAAATTTCGCATCGTATATACATATGACTGGGGGTATATACGATGCTTACTTTTTTAAGCGTCGTATATATAATCTGAAGGCGTATATATGATTGAAAGATCTGGGGCTAATCATATATACGTTGGCAAAATGTATCTACGATGTGGGGAAAAAAGCGCGTCGTATATATGTTCTGAAGGGCGTATATACGATTGGGCTGAAACAATGCGCTCGTATATATGTTTTTGGGGGGTATATTCGAGTGAAAGGTGGTCAATCGTAGGAATGACGAAAAGTGTGAAGAAATGATTTTGTAAAAAGGCAGGGGTATTTGGGTCTTTTCACAGGGTCTGTGGGGTATGGGGGGAAAGGGTGGGGGTACAAAAAAAAACCCTAAAAAGTTTGTTGTAGCATTTAAGGTGAAAAATATCTTACACAAGCAAAAATTTTACAAGGTTAATTCTAGATTGTCTTTGGAAAAATATGAGTAATTTACCCGATATAATGTGAAATCAATAAAATCAATTAGTTTCTTTTATTTTTTTCTTGAAATTTATTATCTTTGTCAATTAAATATATTTGTGCTTTTATACCATGTTTACATTAAATTATTTGAAAAAATGTGTAAATTTTTTGAGTGAATACAAGTGACATTAGGTAACTTACCCACATTTTTCAAAAATAATCTAGAACTCACCTAAAAAGTAAATTTCACCAAGCCACATGATTTGTTACGATCATGATTAGCACCGACCTAATCTAGTGGCGAGCTCCCTCGGAAGTCCACGGGGAAACTAAATCTGACGACTGTGCACGGGTGAGATATGAATGACCTCTCATGGAAATTCGGATCAGCATGTCAGCATAACTGAGTCCCTAGGATGGTCTCCCTAGTCTACCCCGAGTAGCACATCGGAACCGGACTCACACTCGTAAAGGGGCCAGAATTAACTCTAATTCTTCCCAACTTGTTGAACAAACAACGGCCAGAGATCTCACCGCTTACTGTCCTAGCAGTGGCTTTCGCTCAAAGCAGCATAGGCCTCCAGCGGGTAGGGTTATCTCCTTTGGTACGAAGAGTTTTCCGAAGAAATGTAAGAAAAGTGTACGTATTGTTTCTTCGATTTTTTTCAACAAAGGAAAACTTATAACATTTAGTAACAATCAGAGTCGTAGTACATGTAGTTGGACTACAATCAAAAGTGTGGGAGTTAGCATATTGCCTTGATGCTCTAGCTAGAGTATGTGCCATAAGATTTGGTTGCCTTCGAATAAAACTAACTGTATAGTTTTGTAAATTAGCGAGGAGAGTTTTAGCGACTGAACTGGTCCCTCGCTAATTTCCTCGCTAATGGCAATTAGCAACGGAAATGGGCCTGTTAGCCACCGAATATTCCCTCGCTAATGACAGTGTTTTTTGTAGTGGGTACAGGAAGATAGAATAGAGTCATATTTAGTTACAGAATTACACCCTTCTCGGATGCCACAGCCGCCTTACAATCTAGCTCGATGGTAACTCGTCGGACGCCTAATTCAGATAACCACTAGATTGCTTCCAATAATCCCCAGGCTTCAAATTCCTGTGGATTTGGCGAACTTGAAAAGCACATTGTCTTGGCCTTCACAAAACGACTATTCTTATCTCTGATGCACTTATCAACACTGAACCTGCCATCCTCAAACAAAACAACATCAATATTGCTTTTGATGGAGCCTGCGTCAGGCTTACTTCATGATACGACAACTGTAGGCCGCTTACCTTGCTGATGACCCAGTCTCATATTCCTTGCCCCTTCCCAAGCGACCAAGAACTCCAACGCAATACCCACTGATATATGAATTGGCTTATAGACATTTTCCCAAACCAACTCATTTCTTCGCTTCCAAATACACCAAAACCCCATGGTGAAGAGCTTCCGATGACATTCCTGCAACATCATCCACAATGCGTTGCATCTGCCCCCAAATTCCTACTTCCCTCAGCACCATTTCAGTAAATTGACAACCGAAAAATAAATGCCACCAACTTTCCTCATTGGAATTGCATAACAGACACTCCTCCGGGCACGAGACGTTTCGCCTGCGAAAGTTGTAACGACATGACAAGCAACCCCTAGCAGTATGCCAAAGAAGAATTTTAACCTTGTCAGAAAGTCGCAACCTCCAGATCAGATTCCAATCCCGACAAATAAAAAAACCCTGGATGACTAGATAATAAGGTCTCAGTAATTACCACGCCAATTCTTTACTTTCTTTTCGTGCGGGCAATGGCTGAGCTAGCATAAATTTTACGGGGTGGCCAACTATAAGGGTGTGTTTGGGAGTTTGGAGGGGAGGAAAGGGGAGGACGTGAGACTAATAATGTTAATTATTTAGGGATAGGAAGAAAGTACCCCACTAAACACAGCTCTAGTTTATTTTTTTAGCTCCTCCAAAACTCTCCCCTCCAAACTCCCAAACACACCCTAAATGTGTAGTTGCATTTTTATCCCCAACTTTCTTTGATTGGCGAGTTTGGCTATTCTATTTTACTTTTGACGATTTTGCTCTATTAATTTGACAACTTTAGTCGCTGAGATTTTTTCATTGAACTCTTAGTCCATTAAAACCGTGGATTGTGCAATTTTGATCCATCAGTTTTTCAAAATTCAAGATTTTTGAGTCCCAAAAGTGCAAATAATCCATCATTTTGAGATTAAAAATTGTCTATTTAAGAAAATTGGGGACCCAAATTGTTAAAAGTAAAATAGAGAGACCAAACCACCAACTTAACAAAAATAACTATATTTGTTGAGGATAATAGTAGACTAACAGACTTGAACTAATAGACATGTTGTTAATCTTTTAGCTTTCTAGACAAATAAACTTGATTTATGTAGCTAAATAATATATTATTAAATCGCTAAGTATAAAATATACCTATTTGTTAAATACATATATTACTTTCGAGATATAGAACTACGCCAGTGATACACTACCAACCGCCCTCAGCTTATATGAAAGTATTTATTTATTTATTTTGGTCAAATTAGGAAAGTATTTATGAATATTATAATATCACCATGCTAGTGGGCCCTACTAGACCCAAGTTGCATGACCTGGTTTGTACCACGTCAATGTCAAATCATCAAAGAGTCGTGACCGTGGATGGGTGGTGTGAGTGGTGAACCATGTTTTATGTTTTAAATATAAGCAAAATATAAGCAAAATTTTTTCTCTCAATATCTCAAATTTACCTTTACTTACAACTCTATTTTTACTCTTATCAATAAAAAAACTTTTTCGGATTCCAATAAAGGCATCAGGATAAATAAAGGCAAAATGAAAACATTTTATCAACTTTTTGTCTTTTCTTAATATATGTGTCTGCCGTTTTTTGCTTATAAACAAAAACGGAGGGAGTAGAATCTTTTCCTTTTCTTCACCTTTTTAGTAATTATAATAATAATTCTTATCTTGTGAAGTCTTTGAACCAATTAATTCGAAAGTTATTAAATTTTTTACTTTAGTAAAAATGTAAAAATTAAAATCATTAAATAAATAAATACCACCTTATAACATTTTCTTATTTATTTTTAGATAATCACCTTATAACATTTTTTTGTTATACTATAATTTAAAGTGAGGAAAGTAAGTTCTAGTTAAAAGCAAGGAATATATTTTGACTCTTTAAATATTTATAAAGATAATTATATACTATAACTCATTTCAGAAGGATTAGTGCGAATTTTAACTGCAATATATTGAACATAATGTGCGCCCAAAATCATTTTAGTGGGTGGATTTCAGGCAAGTTTTTATGTGAGGCATTTTTTTAAGTGAAATTTTTTAGATTTTGTCAAATCACTGTAAAAAGTTCTTTTATTTTATAAAAGTTAATAATAATAACTAACAAGAATTGATCTTAATGGTAGTTGGATTAAGATCTCACATCAAGATTTCGAGTTCGAATATTCAGTATGACAAACACTCTATTAGGAGGGGAGAATCACATGTACAGACCGAAAACTAGATATACACGTGGCTAGTAAAATTCACCGGTGTAGATTAGTCACCAACAAAGTCAGTGGATATTGCGCACTAATCACACGGTAACCAAAAGAAAATAAAAACTAATAATAAATATTATTTTCTTAGTAAAATCTTATATTACATTCGGCTTGGCATTGATTTTCCAATGTGAAGCTAGGCATCCAATTTCGGGGGGAATAATTTTTTGGGCAATTGGGTTTTAATTTTTTGGTCCATTTTTATTTTAAGCGTTGGTTTTTTTTTCTTTTATTTTTTTTTTGTTACCATCTTATTAGTGTGCCGTTTTCATCGACTTTATCGATGACTAATGTACACTAGAGAAGTTGGCTGACCACGCAGTACTTCGGTTTTTGTCGCGCGTGTGGTTATATCCTCCCAATGAGTTTTCTGAGATGACTAATCTACATTTTTTTATATATTTTTATATTTTAAAGTGGGATGCTAAATAGTGTGCTTTAGTGTACTTGATGGGGACAACATTATTTTGTAGCAAAATGCGTAACGCGAAATGTTAGATACTGTATTTTGGGTTACTTTAGTATTCATAAATTTTTTTAACTATTGAAACACTTCGTTTGCCAATAATCTATTTGATGGAAAAATAATTTGGTGGGAAAATACATAAAGTGCGATTCTAGACAATGTGTTTTGGGGTACTTTAGAATATTGAAAAAAAATTAGATATCCAAATTGGTATGTTCTTCTTTATTTAGATAATTTCGCATCTAGAAGTATTAGAAGCATAGTTAAATTGATATTTACTTTTAAATCAATCTCTGCATGAGACCTACGTACGTGTTTCACTTTTTAATTATGTTGTCTTCTTTTCTCTTTAATTATGAGTTAAGTTTTCATGTGTACATTTTTTTTTGTATAAACTGGGTATCCTCTACCCGCAACTCTAGAGACTAATCCATCGAACCGGTAAGACGGTATTATGGGTTAAGTTTTTATGGTTACATTTGATGAATATGGATAATGTTATTATAGGTTGTTGTTTATTTTACAACTTTAAACTGATTTTGTTATGACTTCATCTAATCTGTGTGATTACGCTGTTGTTTATGCTCCAACTTTAAACTATTTGTGTTATGACTTGATCTAATATGTGTGACTTTTGTCTTTAAATGTGATGTCCTTCTAATATTTAGAATTTGTTTAGTCAAAAAAATACTTAGATAACATTTAAGGGATGAAAAAATACATAACAGGAGCCACATGGGTGTCCTTTGTTAAGGGGAAAAAACTGCGAGTAGGAGATTTGTTGAAATTGGAAATTGGTACTCCCCTTTGACTGTTTTTGTTGATATCATTAGGAAATCTGGTATAAATAATTAACTGTAGTACTTACATTTCTACTGAAACAATAGCCCTTGGCCTTTAAATATCCAAACTGCCGGATATTTATTAACAAATGTCTATGCTTTTGAACTATTTTAAACATGTTTCTTATTATTATTCCTTCTTCCTATTTGTTTCATATCTAAGTTTAGACTGAAAGAATTTTTATTTGATCTAAGCTACTTGGTTTTGTACCAAGACAATATGTAGTATGTCTTTACTACCTAGACTAGAAAAAAATCTGGCGAGCGGTATTCACTTTTAACCTACTGTAACCATGTTTGTCATCCCTACAACATAAATTTTTAACTATATAGACTACATCTACGCTATTGTACTCCCCAAGTCTTTATAGAGTCACTAAAATCATCAGAAATGTTAATGCTTATTGTTGCAACAATGTTGTTCCTTTCTAATTTATAATCACATCTCCAAAGTTTTTCCACCTATCATCATTAACTTATGTACAAATTATAACACCTCTCCATTCTGTTATGAACCTATTTTCATTAGAAAAGAAACACTAGTCAGCCCGTCTGTAGGACGGGTCAAGGAGCTAGTCTAAAACTAATGCTACAGTAGTCTTACCTTTTAACAGTCATAATTAAATACAATAATGTAATATTCCAATTCAATGTACCGAGTCTTTTTTCTTCCCTTTATCTACTTTCTAACTTCAATTGCCAGAACGCTTTTTTAAGCTCTAGTCTAACGTTTTTTGTTTTTTAGCATAGGACGATATTTAATTATTTTTAGTCAAAAAAAATGATATTTATTTATTTTTCTTGTCGTTTTGACAATAATAATAATATTATTTTTTAATGAAATTAATTATTTGTATTTTGTATTATAATTAATTAAAAATATTAATGAATTATTTATAAATGTTATAACTAGAAAAAAATTAATTTCAAATTTGAGTGTGAGCAATTAACATATTTCATTTAAAGAGACAAATTTTTAGTCAAAAACAATTTAAAAAGACAAATATGACTTTTACTATTATCGTTCGATCCCCACAACTAAAATAAATTGAAGTCAGATTTAATTTATCTTACGATAGAATTCTAAATTAATTAAAACCTTTTTATCCTAGACATCAGAGTGAAGTGAAAGTCCTCTTATTATAAAATAAAATAAAAAATATTGTTGAAAATCATTTACTTGTTGTGGGTGGACTTTTTTTTTTGACAAACTTGTGGTGGGTGGACTGGTACACCGTGTACCTAAAAATATTTGATTAATGTGCAACAATACTCTATGTTATTAGTCTTTTGACTCCGTCTGTATTAAAGTTAACAAAATTCTGAACATGTTTGACCAAAGTGACAAATAGTTTTTTTTTTATACAAAAAGTATCTTCAAGAGATTTAATACTGCTGCATGTTCAATACTGAATTCGATTTTATTATCTCAGTTAAATTGAAATCATTACCATCTCATTCAAGTGTTATTGGGTTTCAAAGCAACAAATAGTTGCCTCTTAACGTGGAGGTTTTATTTTAATGTCACTTTATTTTATTTTATTATACTTTTGACAAGTCCCTTTATTTTATTTGATTGTTGCAATTTAGAAATCTAGTTTTTTTTTTTCAAAACCAAAATAAAATCTAGTTTTCGTAATGGTGGCCAATTACTTTCTAAGAATATTTTGTTGGGATTTGCTTTTCCCACACCCCCTCCTACTCAAAACACACCCCATAAGTGTGTGAAATGACCAAAAGGCCAGCCAAAACCTCTTTTTCTCACAAAATTTCACCTGTTCGAACAGGTTCGCACAAGGCCATTCGAGTGTGTTAAAATCTGTGGCACACCTCTGGGCGTTTTATAACATGTTCGAATGGGCTCATGCGAACCTGTTCGCATGATGGTGTGCGAACATGTGTTCGAATGTTGTTGATCGAACGAGTGTGACAGAATACAGATTATGTTTGGTTATTTAGTTTGTTGCATATGGTTGTTTCTCACCTTTCATTTCCTGTTAATTTTTTATAATGACAATAAAATTGCGCGACTCAAATTGATGACATCGGAAAAAAGACTTAGATATAAAACGTAAAACGAATATCCATTTAAAAAACCGAATTAAACAAAGTACTGAAATTATACAAAACAACCAAACAAATATCCCTCTAAAACATGAGCCTATTGTGTGTTGCGCTCCCCCTCCTATTATACACATTGCCGAACCTCCTTCTAAACCGACAGAAAGGGTTGATCAGCCTCTTGATGCGCTCAAAGACGCTCCTGCGTGGCTCCGGGTCATTATCATTGATGGTCTCATCCATCTCATCCACCAAATCCAGCAGCTCTGGTAGCATCTGTCAAGGAAATAACATAATATTATTATTAAAATAATTAGAAGATTAAGAAACTTATAACTGCAATTAACATAAAAAACACATACCACACTGACATCAGGCTCATCCTCAACATGGATATTTAACACATCTTTAACCCACTTTATATTTTATATTTAACACATACCACACTGATGCATCTAACCTGTCCCCACGCCTACCCCTACCCCTACTCCGAGAAGGTTCAGCTGCATCTTGCCTCTGTTTGCGTTCGGAAACCGTCATTGGTGGCCTACGCTCTGGCTATTGCGAACTACCGCCACGAGACCTCACCATATCTGAAACAACGACAATTAAACCAATTAATCACTAACCTAAACCCTAAATTAAACCAATTCAGCAATATAATTTAGGGTTCGCATGACCTCATTTGAACACTTTCGTTTTCACGTGTTCGCATGAGGTCATGCGAACGCCGCAGATACCCAGAAAAAAACCCAAATGCGTAGAAGGGGGAGAGGCTTACCTGAATGAAAATGGAACGAATAGAGAGAGTGAGAGGAGGCGAAAATAACCCAGGTGTGAGGGTTAGTGGGGGGAAGTGAGAAGGAGAGTGAGAGATAGGGTTCGGTTGAGAGGGAGAGGGAGAGGGAGAGGGAAAGTGAGAGGAGTGAGGGATTGAAGGGGTGTGAGGGTTAGTGGGGGGAGGTTTTTTTTTGAAATTTTTAAATTGAGGGTAATTTGGGGTTTGTAGAAGTTAGGGGGTGTGAAAGAGTAGGAGAGGGTGTAGGAAAAGTAATTCCCATTTTGTTTTCAGATTTAGTCATTTTAAGTTGCTAATAAGAAGATAGAAGATTCTTGTAATGAATAGTTGTAATAGAGAGAAAATGGGAGGGGTAGCTAGAGAGAATGTGTTTTTGGCAGTGTTATTAAACCCGGACCGACCCGGTCGGTCGTACCGGTTGGATCGTGACCCGGTCCCAAACTCGGTTCGACTTTCGAGGTTGCTTATTGGATCGCACATGCTTCAGACCCGGTATGACCCGGTCGGTTTACACGTTGGCCCGGTGACCCGGTAGATGAACCGACCCGTAACGGGTTGTGCACCAAACCAACAATTCATGGAAATGTCGTATATATTTAAAAAGAAAGCCTGAGGGAATCGAACCCAGGACATATACCATGCACAACCAATAGGTTTACCACTAAGCCACCGCCAAATTGTTGAAATCCAATGCAATTGTAATGTATATAGCATTTATTCTTTGGTTAAAAAGCATTTATTTAATGAGTTAATGATATTTGTAACATAAATGTTTACACAAAAATCTTAAGAAATATATTTTTAAACAAAATTGTTTTCTAAAATTTTAAAAAATATATTTATAATTCTTAATATGTGTTATTAAAATATCTAATTGTGTAGCTTAGACAATGAAAGCGTAAGATGTCCCGTGGATCAGTTACAATAAAGATAGAGATTGGAGTTAGGTGAAATTGAACATATTGAAGAAGTCTCACATTGCCTAGTTTTGTGAAGGAAGAGAGAGAGCAATGTTATATATATGGGCTCAAGTTCTCCTTTTCAAAATGTACCAGCCAAAAAACACCTTAAGTTTGTATTTGGATTTTTCTTTCTCTTGTACTCCGGTTTTAGAGTGTTGTAAGATGTAGTTAAATATTTTCTTTGGAGGGAGTGAGTGTACTGAGTCATAGGGTGATAAGGTATGTGAGAGGCACACTCAAAACTGGTATATTGTTCCCTGCAAAACCAGAACAGAAACTCTGCAAACTAATGGGCTACTCAGACAGTGACTGGTGTGGAGATAACGTAGATCGAAGGAGCACCACAGGCTACGTATTCATGTGCTATGGAGCACCTATCTCATGGTGCTCAAAGAAGCAACCAATTGTTGCTCTCTCCTCTTGCGAGGCAGAGTATATTGCTGGTGCCACTGCTGCTTGCCAAGCAGTGTGGTTAAGATCGGTTATGACTGAACTAAAGATTGTAGATGGTGACCCAATTAAGCTGTTAATTGATAACAAGTCTGCAATTATGCTTGCCAACAACCCAATTTCACATGGGAGAAGCAAGCATATTGATACAAAGTTCCATTATCTCTGTGATCAAGTTGAAAAGAAAGTGTTGGAAACAATGTTTTTAAACTCGGACCGGTGGCCGACTCGGGGAAGGTCCCGGGTCACTGGGTCAAGGCACTACAAGAAAAATGGGTTTTTTTGGCGGATTTTTCCGCCAAAAAACACCAAATTCCGCCGCAAAAACGGGTATTTTTGGCGGATTTTTCCGCCGATAAAAGGCTGGTCGCAACGTATTTCCGGCGGAATTTCCGCCGGTAATTTCCGGCGGATTTTTGTGGGGGAATTTGCGGCGGATTTCCCCCGGTAATTTCCGGCGGAATTTTGGACTTTTTGGGGGATTTTTCCGCCAAAAATATTTTTTTTATCCAAAATCCGCCGCAAATACCCTAAATTCCGCCAAAAATAATTTTATTTATTTTTTAATCAAAATCCATATAAATAACCAAATTCACTTGAAAAATACTTTTTTTAAAAAAAAAATTATAAACATTTTAAAAAATTTATATAAACGTTTTTTAAAATTAAATAAATTTTAAAAAATATATAAATAGCATATTTAAATTAAAAAACTCAAATAGTGAGTAATAATCTTCTTCCTCCCACCTGCTGTATCCGCGACAGGTGGAGGAACATCGTGTGTGTCGTCATGATCAGATGAGGATCCAGATGATGACATACCTATATATATATATATACATACATTTAAATATTAAAAAAAGAACAATGTATATTGCATAAACATTCGTACAAATATTCATACAAAATAACCATAAATATCCATACTATTACTAGTTACTAATTAAGTACCAAATAAAACTGAATAACTAGAAAAACTAATTTGAATCCCACTCATTCTCAAAATCATCATCATCAGATAAGCAGGGAATTCTTGATACACCAATATGGTCTTCTGCATCTTCATCAGCATCTTCTTCGTCATCAACTTCATCGTCGGTGTTTGGTTGATCACATAAACGAGTAATGGGTTCAACTTGAATCACTTCATTTACATTAGACATCTCATCCATTTGAAATGGGGCATCTTCCAGTGTGTCATTTGTCTCAATCCGGCCTCTTGGTTTTGTCTTAATTGCGACACACCAACCACGCATATCAGTCCGCGTTGATGGATAAGAGACATAATAGACTTGTCTCACATTTTGAGCAATGACGAACGGATCATACAGTCGATATCTACTACTCATTTTAATGTCGACTGTATTTGACTTTGGATTCACCCTTGTTCCTCGAGCAGACGGATCAAACCAATTACAATAAAAAAGCACTACCGTCTGACTATAGTCTAGATAGGGGTACTGGTGCATGGAAAACACATACACTTGTGTGCAAGTATACACTGTCCAAAAACAAGTAGTAAAAAGATCGAACCCACAGAGATTGAAAAACTCACTTTTAAAATTAATATAAAGTAATAAAGTGTAAAGTAACTAAGTAACAAAATAATTTTGGTTTTTATGTGATGATCACAACTAAGTTAGAAAGCAAAGTAAAAATGTTGATAGTGTAAAAGAGAAAAGCTAGTTGGAATGTCTTCATCAAGTAATTTACTTATAAGTGTTTGATGCAGTATGTGATGCAGCTGCACTGAATGCTGTTGCATTAGCTATGTGTCTTTCGGTCACTTTCTTCAGAGTATCATTACAAGCTCTTATGATCCTTGCTCTTTGCAGTAAAGAAAGGGTTGTCAATGCCTTTCTATTGAGGGTAAGTTCTTCTTGAGAATTGGATCCTCAAGATTGAGAGGTTCATAAGTTCTAGCCCATACCTCCTTACAAGAGTTTTCTATTGGCAAATTTTCTTTTTCTAGTATTTCATCATCTAGCAATGCAGCTGCATCTAATGCATCTGCATTGGCTAAGTGATCATACTGCTTATAAAACTGTTTTTCTACCAATTGATCTAGAGAGAATAAGGATGAACACTTCATAGCATTCATTACATTGAATTTGATCTCTTGATCATTTACTCTCATAGTGAGTTCACCTTTGTGCACATCAATTATGGTTTTACCAGTTGCTAAAAATGGTCTACCTAGGATAATAGGCACTTCCTTATCTGCATCAAAGTCAAGGATAACAAAATCTACAGGGAATACAAATTTATCTACCTTAACTAAGATGTCTTCTATGATACCTTCAGAATAGGCTATTGATCTGTCAGCTAATTGAAGTTTACCGTGGTTGGTTTTGCATTTCCAATTTTTAAACTGGTCAAAAATAGATTTAGGCATCAAGTTGATGCTTGCACCTAAATCACATAAAGCTTTACCAGTATAGGATTTTCCTATAGAAAATGGAATTGTAAAACTACCTGGATCTTTCAATTTCCTAGGAATCTTATTTTGCATAAGCAAACTACAATCTTGTGTCATGGCAACTGTTTCAAACTCTCCTAATCTTCTTCTCTTAAGCACATCCTTCATGAATTTTGCATAGTTTGACATTTGTTGGAGTGCTTCTACTAAGGGAACATTGATGTGTAATTGTTTTAGTACCTCTAAGAATTTACCAAATTGTTTCTCCTCATGTGCTTTTTTCAGTCTTTGAGGATAAGGAGGAGGAGGGTATTCAGGTACTAACTCTGGTAGAGGACTTTGAACTTCTTGTGATGCAAGAGCATTAGATGCTTCTGCATTGGTTTCTTTTTGATTTTTTGTTTTTTCTCCCTTTTCTACACTTTCCTTCTCAGTTAATTCTACCAGATCCTTACCACTTCTTAAAGAAATAGCCTTAACCTGTTCCTTTCCTTTGGTTTGGGAATGAGTAGCTTCTGTATTTGAAGGTAAAGCTCCTTGTGGTCTTTGATACAGAGTTGTGGCTAATTGACCAACTTGATTCTCTAAGTTCTTAATGGAAGCATCTTGGGTTTGTCTAGCAGTTCTAGATTCACCTATGAATGCTTTGAGCATGGATTCTAGATAATTCTCAGTGGTAGGTTGAGAGTTTCTTTGGTTATTCAGTGGGAATCCACGGTGGTGTAGTTGGTGTAGTTGGTGCAGTTCTAGGTGCAGGTGCACTATTGTTGCTCCATCTAAAATTTGGGTGGTCTTTCCAACCAGGATTATAAGTGTTGGAATAAGGGTTGTTATTCCTATTATAACCTACATCATTTACAGAGATAGGGTTGCTAGAACACTCCTCATACAAGTGACCTCCTCCACAGTACACACAACTAGGTGTGCCCGGAGGTACTTGTTCTCATCTGCTGCAATGATGTTGTCTCGGTGATGCATGTTGCATTAGATGATAGCATTGCCAGAAGTGAAGTTTTTCATCAAATTAGCTAGAGTGACTACTTGAGCAGATAGGGCAGATATATCATTAACTTCATGTACCCCTGATGGTTTCTTTTGGGCATTTACCCTCTCAGTAGGCCAACTAGAGCTATTAGCTGCTATTCTATCAATTAATTCACATGCTTCATTGTATGACAGATTTAATAACACTCCATTGGATGATGATGCATCAAGCATTATTCTGGTTTGAGGTTCCAAACCATTATAAAATGTTTCCATTTGAATAATAACAGGTAAACCATGATGAGGACATTTTCTTAAAAGTTCCTTCCATCTTTCCCATGCTTCAATAAAGACTCAAACTCTTTTTGTCTAAAAGATGTAATATCATTTCTTAACCTGGCATTTTTGATAGGTGGGAAATATTTTCCTAAAATTTTTTCAGCCATTTCATTCCATGAATGGATAGAGTTAGGCTCTAAAGAATTTAGCCAAGCCTTAGCTCTATCTCTCAAAGAATATGGAAATAACCTTAATCTAAATGCATTTTCACTAACACCAGGTATAATAAAATTACTACATACTTCTAGAAATTGCCTTAAATGCAAATGAGGATCTTCATGAGGAGATCCTCCAAATTGACCAATAGTTTGAAGCATTTCAACCATCATAGGCTTAAATTCAAAATGCATGGCATCAATATGAGGTCTATTTATGCTAGTTTGCATGTTTTGATGATCAAACTGAGCATAATCCCTCATAGGTCTCTCTCTATCATTAATCATACCTATGTGATCCATGTGGATGAGATTTTCTCTATGAACTTCTTCTTCAGTAGCATGCTGTGAACCAGGGCATCCTCTCACTGAGTGTGGCCTTGAGCTTTGTTCTTCATCGAAAGACATGTTGCAAACTTGTTGATTTTGCTTTTGGAGTCTTAGCAATCTCACGAATCTTCTTTCTATTTACGGATCTAAGCTATATTCTCGTGTTCATTTTCAGTTACGTACATATACTAAGTACCATGTAATCGTTTTTGTTGTGAAACTACAAATACTGTAGTATATACAACACTAAATTACTATATATCAAAATTTTAAAAAGAATTTACTTCAATCCCCGGCAACGTCGCCAAAAACTTGGTGCATGAAAAACACATACACTTGTGTGCAAGTATACACTGTCCAAAAACAAGTAGTAAAAAGATCGAACCCACAGAGATTGAAAAACTCACTTTTAAACTTACTATAAAGTAATAAAGTGTAAAGTAACTAAGTAACAAAATAATTTTGGTTTTTATGTGATGATCACAAATAAGTTAGAAAGCAAAGTAAAAATGTTGATAGTGTAAAAGAGAAAAGCTAGTTGGAATGTCTTCATCAAGTAATTTACTTATAAGTGTTTGATGCAGTATGTGATGCAGCTGCATCGAATGTTGTTGCATTAGCTATGTGCCTTTCGGTCACTTTCTTCAGAGTATCATTACAAGCTCTTATGATCCTTGCTCTTTGCAGTAAAGAAATGGTTGTCAATGCCTTTCTTGCCTCCTTGGCAATTATCCAAGTTGCTAAATAAATTCACTCTTGTATTTTAAGTACCCACAATTACCCTATGGACTATACTATCCTATCTCTAGGACTTAGCATGGTTTTCACAAAGTTTTCTTTATGTAAAACACTCACCCATATTAGTTCTTGAGTTCTTAATTGTAAGCCATTTCTGGTCATTTACAAATCTTACTTATTCTAAGTGATCAAGTTCAAAATAAGTTTGGAAAGATTATCAAGCAAGAACTAAAGTACAAACATACATACATGCAACATACTTACTTAAAAGCTCATTAAATGATTAGAACATTCCAACTAAGAAAGGTTTAGCTAACAAGAGACATTGCAAGATATATATAAACTGAATAGACCATGTTTATATATATAGAAATCACAAAAGAGAACAACAAGAGAAAAGTTACAAATGTTGAAACACTTTGTATGAAATCTTCTAGCAATGCACTAGCATTACTCCTTAGCACTATACAAACACTATGAAATCGAGTTAAGGAGGATTTGTCAATTCCTTCCTCTTCCTCTAAAAATATAAAAACTAACTATGTATATTGAAATTTTGATCTAACTTATGGATTGTGATATATTTCCAAATGAAGATGTGAGGTCCTTTTATAGCCTTCAAGAGAGGTGCTTCCTTCCTTCATGTTGAAGTAATCTTGAGTGGATAATAGCTGTAGTTGCTTTTCAGAGGTTGATCCCAAGTTGAAATCTTTGACTTAGTACATAGGGCGGTTCATTGATGATAGAACATGTGTCCCTATGTTGGTAACTCTTCAAAGCTATGCCTATAGCTATGTGTGAACGGTAGGCGCCTACTATACAAGGTGGGATGGCATCAGAGAACCAGGCAGGAGGTCATCAATTGCAAGTGGATGCATATGAAATAGACTGCTTATTCACCAAGTAGTGCAGATTTGATGCAGAATCAGTGCAAGAGCATTTGATGCAGATAGCATTGAGACTGCACTGAACAAAAACATCAAACATACCACAATATATCCAAAATGGCCTAATAATAACTATAACCATTCAAATCACTCAAGTTATCATATATCACATAAAATACTATATAAACTCTTTATTATTACTTAAAAGAGAGCAATTACTAAGTTTAAACATATGAAATACTCTATATAAAATAGAGTTATCAGGTACGCAACTTCATATATGTGTTGAATCACACCATAAAAATCACCTTCACCACCTCCAGTGACACCCTTCATGCAAACTCCACTATTGATTGTTTCTCTGCCCTGTGTCCATTCATTATTGTGAAATTTGTATCCATTGACAAAGTACGTGTGCCATTCTTTTAACACATCTTCGAGGACCGTCTGATAAGTTCCTCAAGTGTTGGTTGGAAGGAGTTGGTGGGAGGGCATAAACACGTTGCCTAAACCACATTGGAAAATGAGCATTAATATAAGCCGAAGATTGTTCTTCACTTATTTCCTCAGATGACAAGAATTCCCTAAAAAGAAATAATTAATTTGTTACACATTTGTCTACTTTTATTGACTTAATTAAGATCGATATATATAGTTAATGTTGAGGAATACATACTCAATGAATGGTTGCACCTCAGTACAGTTTATCAACACATGAATATGTGCTGCATTGAACTCTTCCTCTGTCAGCCAGTGAATTGACTCCCTCCCAGATGGACGCCAGGGTAGACAAAAAAGACAGACAAAGCTAATTCATGTCTAGGACATTCAACATCCATGTCATTTCGACTGCTTCTTGGAGCAAATTCATTCTTGAAATAATAAGAACAAAAGTTGGTTGTTTCACGGTGTAAGTATGAAGAACATATCGATCCTTCAACTTTAGCTTTGTTTTTCACCGATCTTTTTGAATTACCCATGAACCTAGATAAAACTATATGTTAATTAATTAATAATGTTATTTTTTAAACTTCCTTTTATATTATAATAAATAACTGACCTTTCAAACGGATACATCCATCTGTATTGGACAGTCCGCCAAGTTTAACTTCAGATGCGAGATGCACTGTAAATGCTCCATAGAATCAAAGAAACCAAAGTGGAAATACTCTCTCCAACTTGCATAAGATAAGTGGGATGTCTTGTTCCATTTTTGTAAGATCATCAACTTTTAGGGTTGCTGAACACAAATTCTTAAAGTATGTTATACCCCAATTTTGTCCGAGTTCTTTTTAATAGTTTTTAATTTGGACTTTTTCAACCATTTTATTTTGGACTTTTTTCAATCATTTTATTTTGGACTTTTTTTGAAAATTACAAAAAATAGTAGTTTTTTGCGTGTTAGTTTTTAGCTACTATTCGAAGGAAATTTCTCTCTCCTTGGACCTCGTTTTTACGATCTGAACGGTGAAAGTGAAGACATATTTCCCACGAACCCGCTGTAAAAAAATGAAGACGATCCGACGGTTTACGATTCCGGAATCGCACTTTTACGATGAGAGGTTTGAGAAAAGCGGACAAAAACTGCAGTTATTGCGAAGGCAATTTCTCTCTCCTCAGACCTCGTTTCGACGATCCGAAGCGGTGAAAGCGGAGATATATGTGTCACGAACCTGCTGTCAAAAAAAGAAAGACGATCCAACGGTTAACGAATCCGAATCGCAAATTTACGGTGACAGGTTTGAGAAAAACGAAAATTGTGTTTTAAAGCTTTCTCTACTTTGTTTTAGTCCCACATTGCTCACAAGAAACAAGAGCTCCCTAGCAATTGGATATAAAAGGGGTTGAGAGGTGAAGATTAGGGAGGAGATTATTGGCGGGTTAAGTGATCTTTTGGGTCAAAGCGATAGCGGCCCATTTCACTAAAAAGCCTGTCTTTGATCATTTGGACGTTTTGAGTCGGCTTTCCGATTCTCAAAGCGGTTCTTATGGTCTTGGAGTCAAAATAGACCAAATAGGAGTCCGGTTTGCTTAGTCCGGTTCGCACTCGTCGAGTCCAGGTTAGTTTTGTATTTATTTTGTTTATTTTTATGTACGTATTTATTTGTCATTTATTTATAATATAATCTATTTATTTATTTATTTATTTATTTATTTGTTTATGTATATATCTATTCATATTTATTTATGTATATAGTTATTTATTTGTTTATTTATTATATTTTTTTAGCCTAGTCTTTATTAATTATCGGTTTTTGTCTTTTTTTTATGCACAAATTAGTTTATTTCTTTGAAAATCAAATAAAAGACTAAGTCGATTTGGCAAAAGGTTAGTCATCATCCCAGACCAACCAATGAGTACATGCAGTTCAGTAATCCTAAAAATTTATAAAAATATAAATAAATCATTACTCCCAAAAATAAAAGACTAAGTCGGTTGTACAACCGGGTTAGTCATCATCCTAGGACCAATGAGCTGTACAGTTCAGTAATCCTAAAAACTTATAAGTAAATAAAAAAATCACTTTTCCTAAAAATAGGGGACTAAGTCGGTTGTACAACCGGGTTAGTAAGCGTTCTAGAACTAATGAGCTGTACAGTTCAGGAGTTCTAGAATACCTATTCTAAAACCAACCCACCTCACATCAATCCAATTTTTCTCAAAAACTCAAAAAATCATTTTCAAAAAAGTAGGGGACTATGTCGGTTGTACAATCCCGGGTTAGTCGTCCCCAGATCGATGGTACATGCAGTTCAAAGAGTCCTAGGACCCCTACACTAAAAAACACCAACCAACAAACCTTTTTCTGGAAGAACTACGTGGCTTTGATTCCTCCATTGCATCCGGAGGTACGTAGGAGCGAGACTCAACCCTCGTCAAGCACTAAAAAACAAAAACCTAAATAAGTCTTTTTTTACAAATAAAAGGGTAATTATTAAATAAATCTTAAATTAATTAGACAATAGGATGTCGTGGGGTGCTAATACCTTCCCCACACATAACGACTCCCGAACCCTAACAACGCCTTATCTTAAAATTTAAAGGGATTTTCCGAATTTGCCCTTAAACTAAAATTTGGTGGCGGCTTCCTATGAACCTTTGAAGAATCCTTTCCGGATTTTTTGGGTCGCTCTGACTAAGCGACTTCTTTGGGACTTAATTTTCTTTAGAGAGTCAAAACCTAGTCTAATTATTTAGGATTAATTTAATTTTTACCCTTCCCTTATTTATTTATTTATTTTTGCATGTTATACTTTTATGTGATATATAAACCCTAGGGTAGAAGACGATATTTGTATGCATGTTTGTTTTGTTTGCGACTTTGGGTTATTTTAAACCGCTCCTACACACACTACACCTCTACACATCACACACATGTGAGAAAAGTCCTCTACCGGACTCGAGTGGAAACCTAAGTTAGAAGCGAGATTGCGTAGTGATGGCTGCTTGGGACGCACGTCTCGTTGGGTGGTCATGAAAATCTCACCTAGAGTTTGATTCCTTTTAAGGATGCTATCCTTCTAATAGCTTGCCTATTGTTGGGGTCGAGATTCTTGACTGGGGTCCTTGGCTCTAGGGACCAAGTGTAGGATTCTTTAAAACTACCCTTGTGAGGCTCACTATAAAAGAAACCTTAGACTCACTCCATGGGTACCCCTTCTAGGGTCACAAAGGAGCTTTATACCCTTGCATTCAAACGAACATTAATGCATACCGTCTTTTATCCAAAAAAATTAAAAAAATCAAAAATTCAAAAATCAAAATCATTATTTACTACATTTTTAGAAAATATACCACATGCATTTTTTTTTCTTTGCATAACAAAAACAACAAGATAAACATCTTATGTTGCGTACATTTTATGGCCTTTGAGAATTAAAAGCTTTATTTTGAGAGAAGCCATGCATGCTAAAGTCAAAGTTAAACTTTGTACTTTACTCTCCAAATGTAAACTTATAATTCCCCGACGCGACAAATAAAATCATACATTATCATTTCATACACATACATTACATTCGCATTTCACATACATTCATTCATTCGTTCGCATTCTCATTTCATGCGCATTCATTCATTTGCATACTTACATCATGCATTATAAAAACAAAACAAAAACAAAACATAATTTTAGAGAAAGATTGTGATGAGAGGTGAGACATTCTTGTGAGGTAAATCATTCTTTTTGAAAAAGTTTAGCCATACTTAGTTGCAAGCTCAAGGCGTTTCAAGGCACTCAATTTTTCAAATTAGCAAACTCGTTCACATTTTTTCAACAAAGTGTTGCATCTCATCCACCCCATGATGAATGACCAAAATAGTCCATCAAAATTTCATTCATGTTAAAACCGATGTTAACTCTCTATGAAGCATTCGTGTAGTGATTTATGTGTCACATGTGTCTTCATTCTTGTTTGAGTCGATTAATGTCCCTACATTGTCATCATCCCCGTCCAAGTCTAATCCCACCCCGACCACCCTAAAGTACATACTCCCTACCTAGTCGACTTTTTGGTTTGTTCTCACTAATGAAATAACGCTTTAGGCCTTCCATACAGGGGGCAAATTTGTGATCTCTAAAATACCTTGTCAACGTTGTATTCCTTTGGTGCAAGTCCTTTACAAAAAAAAAAAAAAAAATTCAAAAAGGCAGTTAGGTTGAAAACTCGTAAAGCGACCTAAGCAAAAATTAGGGCATAAAAAATAATAAAAAAAAAAAAGAGCAAATATATAAAAATAAGTAAATTATTGTCCTTGAGTTAATTTTTGATAAACCGAGAGCAATCACGATTTGAAATGAAGTTTGGACCATCATTCCATATCCTCAAAAATCCTTCGCTACCCACCTTAAGCCAAAAATCCCAAACCCTAGACAAGGATCGATTCCGCATCAAAAAATGGTGCATCACTTTTATCAGCTCACTCAGCTCAAAAGAAAGAGAAAGAAAATTCATAAAAAAAGTGAAAAAGAGAGGATTGAAAAGAAAAATTCGGAAAAAAAGTAAAAGTAGTAAGAATCGTGAGTGATATTTCGTTGCAATTAAACGCATAAGAGATCCTTATGCGAAATAAACCCTCAAACACTTCCCAATCCATCTAAATAGATCCATTCTACCACGAGCATGTAGGAGATTCTTGTCTCAATAGACCCTCAAACACTCCTTTGAGCCTAATAAACCCTTCTTTCATAAGCCATTAACCATTAGCCAAACTACTTTCTTTGAATAAAATCATTTGTCTCATCAATCCTCAAACCATTCCTTTGGCCTCAACATCCTATCCTCCATAAACCCTTGGCTACATTACAATTCTAAACAAGTTCATCCAACCATGAGGCACATCAATTACTCAATAAAATCTCAAACACTCCTTTGAGCCTAAAAACCATTTCCTTCATAAATCATCACCCATTAGCCAAGTTACATCACCAAATCATTTGTCCCATCATCATCAAACACCTCTTTGAGCCCAATTATCCCTTCCTTCATAAATCATTACCACCGCCACATTACAACCCTCTTGAGTTCGTTACGATCATTGGTGATTGCTTTTGTTTTCTCAAAGTTTTAATTTTAGGACAAGTAAGTTTATTTATTTATAATATGTTTGCTCAAAAAAATATATCTCAAAAAAAAACAAAAGAAAAGAAAAATCAAAAGGCTTGTACCACAAGATTCATTCAAATTCTGATTATACTAAGACAAGGTCTAGTGATCACCAAGTGTAGTTTTCATCATAGCAAACTCAAGACTATTGTAGTTTGAGAGTCATTCTAAAGATAACCAAAAGTTTATACTAGGATCATCACCTAGATCCTAAAGTGGGGCATCCCTTTCACCATCTATTCCATTTGAACTTGGGGAAATTTGTACAGTGTCCATCCCATACCACACCCAGCCTATAGCCATACCAGACAAACTCCAAAAACCCATAACCCTAACTCCGTCACCTTTCCCAATCTCACTAAAGGCAACCATTCGAAACACCATTCCAAGTGGGCAATCCTGTCATTCTTCACTCCACCTACAATTGGGGAAATTCACCTACACCCATCTCATCTCTGTTATATTCACGCCCGCAAAACCATATCGGGGCAATTTCTCAACCCAGTATCCCAAATATACCCTTTCGCAATGCTACTTTGGTTGGGTCAATTTTGTCCTTACCATAAATGGGGCAACACCATCCTCTATGGGTCGAGATAAAATCTTTTGCTTTCCGCCTCTCATTCCAAAGCCAATGCATTCCCAATTCAAGCATCTTCTACACCCCTAGCTTGTCACCACTAGGCGAGGGGCAAATCTAAAGTAGGCGATCCTGCATTTCTTGGCTTGGGAAAACCTACCTTTCATGACCTTGACAAAGACCGATCAGTCATTCACCCCTTCATGTGCCACAAATGTCCACACCCTAGGACTTTAGAACCCCAAGTTAACTGACTCATTCATCTATATTCGCACTACTATACATCTTCACAAAACAATGCTTCAGAGAGAGAAAACACAAGTTGATCATATGATGCTAAAGATCCACTTAGGTAACTTTGTGGACATAAACTTCGGTCATCATGGGGCATCATAATGGAAAAGAAAAATGAACGAGCTTGCAAATCTGATCAAGTACCTTTTTAGTCGATTATGCGTGAGATAACGACCTTGAGATTGCGAAGTTTGAATCAAAACTAACTTTTCCAAAGAATGATCAATATTCATCTCGCCTCTGCGTATCAAAGCCTCACATCTCATCATCACAAAAAAATGTTTCTACACCCAATCAATCATTTCATATCATCGCACCATGAACCATAACATTTGCATTCAATCATTTCATTTGCATCATATTCACATTTGCATTCCATGCATTTAGTGCGTAACAAGCAAAAAGCAAAAAACAAAAAGGAAAAAATCATTCCACGGATACCAATCATCGCGCGTATCGTGCACCATTAATTGCATTGCCAAATGAGGAAAGCTTTTCCTCCTCGGGAAGATGCATTGTTAGGTATGCTCGGATAAACACGATAAGTGTCATTCCCTACGTTTTGTTCCTCTAATATCGGCCGCTTTAAGCGTTAATCTCATATCATAGTACGCAGATCACCAAGTTGATCCCTCGGACCCGAGTGGTCCCCGAGCACTACGCTCCTTGATGCCCTAAGTGGCCCCAGTCGCAACGTCGAGTCGAGCCCGGCGGACCTTCGCGAACCCGAGTGGTCCTTCGGACTAGTTGTGTCGACTAAGGCTACGATGGGCGTCCTTCATGGTCAACATATCGATTCTAGACACGATCTTGACCCATCATGGCCTTTCGAATATAAAGGCCCCCTCGAGGCCGTTTAACTAGTACCGTAGCTAGTTGCGCTCCTTGATCCACGATGGTCCTTCAATTAAGGCCTAGCGACCTTCCGGACCACGAGTGGTCCTTCAGAGCCTTAGTGCTCCTTCAGGTCCTTGTTGACCCTTCATTCAACTCTCAGTTAATGCGCCAAGTATTAACCACTCCCTCTTATCTCTCAAACCCTTCGCTTCCTCTTAAATGGACAAAATTGGCGTCTATTCTATCTTTATTTCTATTTTCACTACGAAAATTTGAATACACTTCACCTTTTCTAGTAAAATATAAATAAAGAGGGGCAAGCTGTTATACCCCAATTTTGTCCGAGTTCTTTTTAATAGTTTTTAATTTGGACTTTTTCAACCATTTTATTTTGGACTTTTTCAATCATTTTATTTTGGACTTTTTTTGAAAATTACAAAAATAGTAGTTTTTTGCGTGTTAGTTTTTAGCTACTATTGAAGGAAATTTCTCTCTCCTTGGACCTCGTTTTTACGATCTGAGCGGTGAAAGTGAAGACATATTTCCCCACGAACCCGCTGTAAAAAAATGAAGAGCGATCCGACGGTTAACGATTCCGGAATCGCACTTTTACGATGAGAGGTTTGAGAAAAACGGACAAAAAACTGCAGTTATTGCGAAGGCAATTTCTCACTCCTCAGACCTCGTTTCGACGATCCGAACGGTGAAAGCGGAGATATATGTGTCACGAACCTCAAAAAAAAGAAAGACGATCCAACGGTTAACGAATCCGGAATCGCAAATTTACGGTGACAGGTTTGAGAAAAACGAAAATTGTGTTTTAAAGCTTTCTCTACTTTGTTTTAGTCCCACATTGCTCACAAGAAACAAGAGCTCCCTAGCAATTGGATATAAAAGGGGTTGAGAGGTGAAGATTAGGGGAGGAGATCATTGGCGGGTTAAGTGATCTTTTGGGTCAAAGCGATAGCGGCCCATTTCACTAAAAGCCTGTCTTTGATCATTTGGACGTTTTGAGTCGGCTTTCCGATTCTCAAAGCGGTTCTTGCGGTCTTGGAGTCAAAATGGACCAAATAGGAGTCCGGTTTGCTTAGTCCGGTTCGACACTCGTCGAGTCCAGGTTAGTTTTGTATTTATTTTGTTTATTTTTATGTACGTATTTATTTGTCATTTATTTATAATATAATCTATTTATTTATTTATTTATTTATTTATTTGTTTATGTATATATCTATTCATATTTATTTATGTATATAGTTATTTATTTGTTTATTTATTATATTTTTTTAGCCTAGTCTTTATTAATTATCAGTTTTTGTCTTTTTTTATGCACAAATTAGTTTATTTCTTTGAAAATCAAATAAAAGACTAAGTCGGTTGTACAACCGGGGTTAGTCATCATCCTAGGACCAATGAGTACATGCAGTTCGGTAATCCTAAAAATTTATAAAAATATAAATAAATCATTACTCCCAAAAATAAAAGACTAAGTCGGTTTGTACAATGGGTTAGTCATCATCCTAGGACCAATGAGCTGTACAGTTCAGTAATCCTAAAAACTTATAAGTAAATAAAAAAATCACTTTTCCTAAAAATAGGGGACTAAGTCGGTTGTACAACCGGGTTAGTAAGCGTTCTAGAACTAATGAGCTGTACAGTTCAGGAGTTCTAGAATACCTATTCTAAAACCAACCCACCTCACATCAATCCAATTTTTCTCAAAAACTCAAAAATCATTTTCAAAAAGTAGGGGACTATGTCGGTTGTACAATCGGGTTAGTCGTCGTCCCAGATCGATGGTACATGCAGTTCAAAGAGTCCTAGGACCCCTACACTAAAAAACACCAACCAACAAACCTTTTTCAGGAAGAACTACGTGGCTTTGATTCCTCCATTGCATCCGGAGGTACGTAGGAGCGAGACTCAACCCTCGTCAAGCACTAAAAAACAAAAACCTAAATAAGTCTTTTTTTACAAATAAAAGGGTAATTATTAAATAAATCTTAAATTAATTAGACAATAGGATGTCGTGGGGTGCTAATACCTTCCCCACACATAACGACTCCCGAACCCTAACAACGCCTTATCTTAAAATTTAAAGGGATTTTCCGAATTTGCCCTTAAACTAAAATTTGGTGGCGGCTTCCTATGAACCTTTCGAAGAATCCTTTCCCGGATTTCGGTCGCTACAAAGTATGTACTTATTTCAATTAGCGGGTTCAAAACGTGTGTTGGCAACGAACTAAAAGCGATGGGAAGTAAGCACTCCATGAATACATGACAATCATGACTCTTCATCCCATGCAACTTCCCATTATCCACATCCGCACATCTAGATAAATTGGAAGAATAACCGTCTGGCATTTTCAACTCTTTTATCCACCGATAAGCGCGCCGCTTCTTCCTTAGATAAAGTATAATTGGCTTTGGGTTTCAATGTCCTAGTACCTTGCTCAACCAACAACAAATCATTTCGTCTACAATAATGAGCTATGTCCTTCCTAGCCTTCTCATTGTTTTTCTTTTTACCTTTCACGTCCATGACAGTGTTAAATATGTTATCAAAAAAATTCTTCTCTGTATGCATTACATCCAGATTGTGTCTCAGTAGATTATCTTTCCAATAGGTAAGTTCCCAAAAGATACTTCTCTTTGTCCAGTTGTGCCATTGCCCATAGCCTTCTGGACGAGAAACAACACCCGCTACGACTTCCACTGGAGGGATGTCTTTAGCACTATCCCAAACTTCCTCTGGTGTCAAACTATGAGGAGGTCCACTTGTTTCAACATGTCCCTTGATGAATGCATATTTCTGCTTTCTAAATGGGTGATCCATAGGTAAGAACCTACGATGCGAGTCAAACCACAAAGTTTTCCCTCCGTATTTAAGAGTGAAAGTGTAACACCCCGGAAGTATTTAATTGAATTATTAAATTTATTGGAGGCGTGATTAATTTGATTAAAAATGATGGGTGTTGTTCAGGAGGTGGAACGAGTAAAAAGGGTGGTCTTGACGTGGGAGGCCCAGTAACTTGTCGACCCACGCGGCTTAAACCCTAGGGGTCTAAGCCAAGCTTCTCTCATTTCCACATTTTTGAGAGAAAGAAATCAGAATTGAGAGAGAGTGAGAAGCTGCGCTAAAAGGAGAGGAAGGAGGAGAGTCTTAAGTTTTTCTTCAGGTGAGAGTTCTTAATCTTTCTATGCCGTTTTTCTTCCTTTTCCTAGTGTTGTAGCCTTCAATCCTTAACCTCCGTTGTGTTGATTCCCCATTGATCAAAGGAGTGAGCGTAGCTGCGATTTCGAAGGAAGAAGGAGAAGTTTCGTTCGTTGTGTTGCTGGGTTTTGTACGTGATTTCGTTGTTTCCGGATCATACAAATTCGAGGTAAGGGTGAGCGTTTGGTTTAACATGATTGAGTATATTAGTAGGGTTTTGTGGGGTTTGTGGGAATTGGTATTGTTCTTTGAATTTGATGATGTTTTGATGATTTCATATTTTGAAAAGTATTGATGTTGTTTTGATGCAATTGTTGTTGTTGGAAGAATTTGATGATTCGTTGGAATGAAAATGTGAGAGTGTTCTTGATTTAATTTGATGTTTTATGTTGATGAATTGTTGATTGTTCTGGATGAACTATTAGTGATGATTTGATGATTGATTTGGTGATTAAAAGCGTGTTTTGGTGTTGATGAATCGAAATTTTACGCACATTTATTTATTGCTTTGCCCAATCGCGCGCCACCCGCGCTCGGTCGCGCTCGGGCGCAAGCGCTGCGCAGCAGCCTGATTTCCCTGCCCAATCGCGCCCCAGTCGCGCCCGACTCGCGCTCCGAGCGCGAGTCACTGTTTTCTTTAAAGTGCTGTCACGTTTTAAAAAAATTGATATCTTGCGAACCGGGAACCCGATTGAGGTGTTCTAAGATGCGTTGGAAAGCTTATTCAGAGGCCTAACTGAATATTATATTTTTAAGGCAAAATAAACTGTTTTGTGTTGCCGTTTATACAAATTAAAAATATGATATTCCTCTTTTTCCAATGTGGGTATCTAAGCTTAAAGACGAGATGTTTTCCCGAATTGAAACGTGACGATTCTTAACAAAAAATTTGTGATGCTACGTTTATATAAATGAGTCTCGGTGAAAGGTTATACTACTAGTGGGCTAATTGACTATGGCTAGACTGTGGTTTACCACTAAGGTCAGAATTTCTTTCACTGGTGTATTTACAAGGCATCATCGAGAGTCTTGCAAAGGTGGCCAATGCACATTGCAAGTAGTATCGATTACGAGTAATCCCATAGTCAATCAGTTCACTATTTTATAACACACTAAGCTAAAAGACAATGAAACTATATATATATATATATATATATATATATATATATATATGCCCAATGATGATGAGAAAAAGTATGATTTGTGATGATGTTGCTATATGATTTTGTGAATATGACGAGTTCACTCTATGAGTGATTATGATGATGTGATATATATATATGATATTGATGACTATGACGAATACACTCTATGAGTGTTTTATGATGGTGATGATGAGTACTCGGTGAGTGTTTGATGAATTGCACATGTGTTCACAGAGTCTCATGGCATGTGCATACTATGACGAATAGGCTTTGGCCTCTTATGACGAATAGGCTTCGCCTCTTATTATGAGCCAGTATGGTACCATCATGCACATGCCGCGTGTGGGTTGCATTTTCATACATAATCATGGTTGTGAATTGTTCTTTGTTTGTGATTGGAGCTGGTGTTGTGTGATTATGATGTGGTGATGATGATGATACCGTGTGATTGCCTGTTCTCGTTTCTCTATTATGTATCTGATTATGTTTTATTGAAATTCTCACCCTTACGCTTGGAATGTTGCTCCATTGTGGCAGCTGCAGTGTAAAATGAAGGTCTATTTGCTTCCTTTTGATAGCCGTCGGAGTGCATGCGTGTCTCTCTCGATACCGTAGCACCTAGGGGGCGTATTTTGAAGTCGTTAGCTATTAGTTGATTGTTTAATGATCATATTGATGATATGAGATGTGTTTTGAGAGGCTTAGTGAAGTTATTGTTTTATTCCATTTGTGGCGTCTTTGATTTATGATATTTGATTTTTAAGGCGTGGTTTCTTTGCACAAAACTTTAATGAGTGCAATTGATGAGATGAGTTTTTATGACGAGGTAGCATTTCTTTTCTACCAATTAAATTAATATTTTTGGAAAGGAAATTACTCGATAATGGCGTGGCGAGGGTAGAAAAGGGGTGTTACAATAGTGGTATCGAGCGATTCGTCCGTCCGTACGTGGTTGAAGTCGTCAAGTTGAGTAACATTTGTTTGTGTTACTCGTTTCGATTTTTTTTTCGTTGTAGTGCTAGAATGGCGGGGCGGAACGATGTTTGCACTTGCTTTGCGCCTTGCGAGCTATTCTTTGGAGTTGTGGGTAACATACCCAATGCTATTGGTGATGGAACGCGTAGTTTGGCTACGTTCGGCGTGAGAACCCTCCTACTTTTGAAGGCGGGTATAATCTCGATGGTGCCCTTGAGTGGCTAAGTGAAATGGAGCGGATCTTCCGCGTTATGGATTGCACCGATGCTCGAGAAGGTTCGCTATGGCACACACATGTTGAAGAAAGAGGCTTATGATTGGTGGAGGCGGCTAGTCGGGGTTGTGATCGCCAATGAGGAGGTTACTTGGGCTGCGTTTGAGAGGGAATTCAAGAGAAAGTACTATCCGGAGGATGTCTGCGGGAAGAAGGAGGTTGAGTTTTTGAGACTTGAACAAGGTAGCATGTCCGTATGCGAATATGCCGCAAAGTTTCTTGAAAGTTGTCCAAGTTTTATCCGCACTATAATGGAGAAGGTGCGGAGTTCTCCAAATGCATTAAGTTTGAGAACGGGTTACGTGCTGATATTAAGAGAGCCGTAGGTTATCAACAGATCCGTGTGTTTCCCTTGTTAGTTAGTAGCGCCAGAATTTTTGAGGAGGACAATAATGCCTTCTCCAGAGTTATGAAAGAAAAGCAAAAGAACTTCTCGGGTCGTGGTAAGCCATATGAGGTGCCTGCTGGTAAGGGCAAAGGAAAGTTTGTTGGTAAGTTTGCTGGTGAGTCTAAGCGAAGTGGGGGAGATGCTGCAGGCAGTGTTACTTGTTACACGTGTGGGAAAGTGGGCCATAAGAGCCCAAATTGCCCAAACAAGGGTGTGAAGAGATGTTACCGGTGTGGGAAGGAGGGACACATGGCTTCCAACTGTGATAAGAAGGAGGTGCTATGCTTTAATTGTGGGGAGAGTGGTCACATCAGTACCCAGTGCTCAAAACCCAAGAAAGAGAAGTCGTATGGAAAAGTATTTGCTCTGTTTGGTGCAGGCGTAGTGAGCGAGATTCGAGTACGTGCTATATCAATAATACTCCTCTTGTTGCTATTGTTGATCTTTGGTGCTACCCATAGTTTTATTCTTCTTTGCATGTGTTGAGAACTTAAGTCTTGTTTTATCCGATATGTTGAGGAGATGGTTATCGATACTCCAACCTAAGGGTTCGATGACTACCTCATTGTTTGTGCTAAATGTCCTGTATCTATGTATGGTAGAGAATTTTTAGTTGATTTGATCCATTTCTTGCATTGAGTGGGATGGATGTCATTTCGGGTATGGGTGGTTAGTTGATAACCATGTTCATATCAATTGTCGTGAAAGGTCAGTGAGTTTTGCTTCGCATGAAGAGAAGTGCAGTTTGCTATCTGTGGGTCGACTACGGGATGATGAGAGAAGAGGTTCATTTGTTTTCTCTATTAGCATCGTTGTCTGTTGAGAGCCAAGCGAAGGTTGATGAATCTGCAGGTAGTGCGTGAGTTTTCTAAGGTGTTCCCCGATGAGATTTAGGATGTACCACGAGAGAGAGGTGGAGTTTACTATTGACACGGTTCCCGGCACTAAGCCCGTGTGTCTATGGCACCATATAGAATGTCCGCATCCGAAGCCGCGAATTGAAAAAGCAACTTGAAGATTTGTTAGAAAGGAAGTTTGTGAGGCCCGAGTGTGTCACCTTGGGGAGCTCGGTCTTTGCTAGTGAAAAGAAATATTGGAGTATGAGGTTGTGTGTAGACTACCGTCGGTTGAATAAAGTTACAATCAAGAATAAGTACCCGTTCTTGAGGATTGATGACTTGATGGATCAATTAGTGGGTGCTAAAGTATTTAGCAAGATTGACTTAAGGTCTGGTTATCACCAGATCAAGGTCAAGGATGAAGATGTTCCGAAGACGGCATTTAGGACAAGATATGGGCACTATGAGTATTCCGTTATGCCTTTCGGTGTGACTAATGCGCCGGGAGTATTCATGGGATACATGAACCAAATCTTCCGTGAGTACTTGGACAAGTTTGTGGTGGTTTTCATTGATGACATTCTGATTTACTCTAAGTCAGAAGAGGAGCATGCGGAACATCTGAGGTTGGTGTTAGAAATTCTGAGGAGTCGAAAGTTATATGCCAAGTTGTCCAAGTGTGAGTTTTGGTTGAAAAAGGTCAGTTTTCTCGGTCATGTGATTTCTAGTGAAGGGATTGCGGTGGATCCTTCCAAAGTTGATGCAGTGTTGCAGTGGGAGTCTCCAAAGTCAGTTACTGAAATAAGGAGTTTTCTGGGATTAGCTGGCTATTATAGAAGATTCATTGAGGGGTTTTCGAAGTTGGCTCTGCCATTGACCCAATTAACTTGCAAGGGCAAAGCTTTTGTTTGGGATGACTGATGTGAAGAAAGTTTCAATGACCTGAAAAGAAGATTGACTACATCTCTAGTGTTGACCTTACCTAGTCCGGTCGAGCCGTTTGTAGTATACTGTGATGCTTCCAAGATGGGTTTGGGTGGCGTGCTTATGCAGAATGGGAAAGTGGTCGCTTATGCGTCGAGGCAATTAAGGACTCACGAGAAGAATTACCCCACTCATGACTTAGAACTTGCCGCTGTGGTATTCACATTAAAAATTTGGAGACATTATTTGTATGGATCGAGATTTGAGGTGTTCAGTGATCACAAGAGTCTGCGGTATCTGTTCGATCAGAAAGAGTTAAATATGAGACAGCGCCGGTGGTTAGAATTATTGAAGGATTATGATTTTGAATTGAGTTATCACCCGGGTAAAGCTAACGTGGTTGCAGATGCTTTGAGTCGGAAGACCTTGCATATGTCGGCATTGATGGCTAGAGAGATTGAGTTGATTGAGCAATTCAGAGACATGAGTTTAGTTTGTGAAGTTACACCTCAGAGTGTCAGGTTGGTATGTTGAGGATTGGCAATGATTTTATGGCAGGTATCCGAGAAGCGCAGAAGTTAGATGTGAAATTGGTTGATCTGATAAGTGGGATTGGTCGATGCGGGAATGAGGACTTGAGATAGATGCGCGAGAATGTGTTGAGATATCGAGGAAGGATTTGTGTTCGAAGATGAAGAAATGAGGAAGGCGATTTTCGAGGAGAGGCCACAAGAGTAAGTTGAGTATCCATCCGGAGCAACAAAAATGTATCAAGATCTCGAAAAAGATTTTTACGGTGGCACGGATTGAAGCGTGACGTGGCAAAATTTGTGTATTCGTGTTTGACCTGCCAGAAATCAAAGGTCGAGCATCAGAAGCCTGCGGGAATGATGCAACCATTGAACGTCCCAAAATGGAAGTGGGATAGTGTAACACCCCAAAGTAATTCAATTATTTATTTAATTGGGTTATTTAAGGTTTACAACATTTTAATTAAACTAAGTGAGTAATGTAGAGTGTTTAGTTCATTTAGGAAGTGCTTAAGTATTTATAGAGGTGAGTGTAGAGGCCCATGATTTATTAGAGGCCCATGGCCATTAAGAAGCCCATGGTGCATGACTAAAAAGGGGAAGCCGTAGGAAGAAACTCATTTTAACAAAAATGTCAAGAAAAGTCAAAGGAAAGTAAGAGAGAGAAGTTGGTAGGTGAGATTAGTTTCTAGAGAGAAGAAGGAGAACATTGGAGTGGAAGGAGCTCGGAATCAAGGGAGAAGAGAGCCGTGAGCGTTAACTGGAAGGTTTCAGTGAAGAGAGTGTGTTCTACTCAACTGATCAAGGTAGGCCGAGTAGAGCAGGTGAGATAGTTTTAGAGAGAGGAAGAGGAATCTGGCGTGGAAGAGCTCAATGCCAAGGAGGAGGAGCTGAAATGTTGGTGATGGTTGGTGATTCTTGGTGGATCGGGAAGGCTTAATGGAGAGAGTGCTACTTCTTCAATCTTTTGAGGTTAGGGGGTTCTCTCTTTCATCTATAATAGGATATATGATGTGTGTTATGTGTGAGTAGACTCTAGGAATGATTTAAATTTGCCTTGTGTGTTTTGAGTGTTTGATATGCTTGAAGTTATGTTTTAGCTTCACTTCGGTGAAGTGGGGTCGTGTTTGAAGTTATGCTTTGATGTTGTGTTTTTGGCTCATTTCAGTGGAGTCGTATAGAGTGGATGGGAGAGTTGGTCATTACGAGGGATCAAGGAGTGAAATGGGAGCTGGGGAGACTCTTAGTCCCAGTGAGCTAGAGTGAGTGAGAGTTAGCAACATAGTCTTGGAGAGGTTCTTAAGGAATAGGCTTAGGATAACAGAGGAGTAGCTGAGGACGTACATCATAAAGTGACGAGCGTGCGTTTGAGTTAAATGGAGTAGTCGTCTTAGGATTGCCGAGGTGAAGTTACCTTCCAAATGTAAGTTGTAACTTAAGTGAATGGTTGTAAGTGTCGTAACGTAAATAACTATGTCATAGGAGCCGAGGTGAATGATAGAGCAAAAGTGACTAAGTGTAAGAGCATCTGAGACTAAGTATAGGTGTCGGAATGTACTAGTCGAGGTGTAGGGTAAGTATGCCGAGGTGTGACTACCGAAGTGCAGTTGATAACGTATAGTGTGTAGTAACCGAGGTGTTGAGGCCGAGATATAGTGCATAAATACTTTAGCGAGATGTAGTGTACTTACTAGGGGTGAGCGTTGCGATTAGGTGAGAAATGTCAAGTATGAGTTAAGCGAGGTAGTGGTGTAGGAGTGAGGAGAAGTAGTGCGCGTAGGTGGAATGAGTGTACACTAAGTGAAGTAAGTGTGCGCAAGGCAAGGCGCCTAGGTGTCTTTGAGATACATAGTGAGCGAGCCGAGGTGCACGTTAACGCTAGTGTTGCGCAGATGTTCTTTGGACACTGTTGTGAGTGTCGTTTTTAAGTACCAAGCACGTGAGTGGTTGAATGGTGAAGTGTGTGCGTGAGGTTAAGTACATGCGTGAAGTGAGTGAGTGTGAAGTGGGGGAGGATGCGCGTAGTAAAATGAGTATGCGCGATGTGAGGTGCCTAGCTATGCCGAGGTGCATTGCCTAGCTATGCCGAGGTGCATGTTAGCGTCGCCGAGGTGCCCTTTAAGTGTCGAGGTGCCGCGTTTTAACACTCGTATAGCGTAAGTAAGTGTTGAACGCCACTGTGAGTGTTATTTAATGCCAATTCGTTTAAGTGGCTGAATGGTGTAGTCAATATTTAGTCCCTAATTGATGTTTTAGTCCTAAAGGACATGGTGGCCCGTGTGTGGTGATTGGTCCACTACTAGGTGCCGAGGTGGTTGGTGGTATGTGGGGCGACGGCCTTAGAGCTGGGGGCCGATGTAAAGACGTCGGCCTTAGCCCAGAAAATGATATATGTGCGTTGTTTGGCCTTATGGTTATGTGTAGAGGAGTATTACATGATGAAGTCCCTGATGGGCATTAAAATAAATAAAAATGGTGAAAGCAGAGGACTTGGTCCTATTGATGATCTGAGAGGACTTGGTCCTAGAGGTGAGCGAGAGGACTTAGGTCCTATTTATGAATAAAGGTGCATGGCCTAATTGGTGAGTTCTTGAAAGCGGTGTTATGATTTAATTGAATAATGTATATGTTGTGTGTTATGCATTGTTCATGGCGTCGCATAAATCATAAGCATAAGGTGATAGCAGAAGACTTGGTCTTGGACTTGATCCCTAAGGTGATAGCAGAGAACTTTGGTTCTAGGACTTGATCCAAAGGTGATAGCGAAGACTTGGTCTTAATGGATCCATCATGCATATACCACGAAAGGATGGGTTGCATCATTCATATAACTCATGCATCGATTGGTAGTATTATTGTGTGTTATGAAGCGAGGTGTCATAACTTCTTTGAGAGGATTGTTTTGTGAGAGTAAGTCGTTACGGTGTCTCTACGTGTTTTCTCTAGCATAATGTTTATCATATATTTTATTATTTGTGAAAAGAGACTCACCCTAGCATTTTTATTGTTGCTGCGCTCGTGGCGACAAGCGGGTGATGTGCGGTGATCTGAGTGAAGGTCCTTTCTTCCCTCGATCTAGTTGTGGCGTCTTGCTCTGTGACGTCGAACCGGGAGCGGGTAGTCTATTAGTGGATTAAGATTAGTGTTGAGCTGTAATGAATATTTGTAGTAGAATTTGAGGTTCGCCCATTAAAACACGGCTATGTATCTTGCAATGATATGTTATTAATTGAAAAGTATTATATTTTAAGTGAAAGAGATGTTTGATGAAGCGTAGCATTCCTCGAGGATGTACCTTTAAAAAAAGCGATTTTGAACTCGATTTTTATAAATTAAAGTATTAATAGTAAGGGGGTGTTCTGTTGGTATCGAGCAAAAGTTCGATGCGTCCGGCCAAGTTTGTCGATCGTAGTGTCTCGAGAGATCTTGTTGATCTCAACAGAGAGTTGTTGTAGATTTTGTTTAGTTGTTTGCGGTTTGTTGATTGTAGCATTGCTTGTAGTTGTTTATGACCGTGGTTTGTATTAAGTGAAGTATGTGTGATTAGAAGAGCATTTTAACGACGTCAAAGGAGTAGGAGTCGTGACGACGCCTTTCGTACTACGGATTTGCGTTAAAAGCCCTTCAATGTGAAAGGTTTAAATTTTGAAAAGAGCGTAGTTTTGTAACCTTGACTAAATTGGATGCGTGAGTAGGAGGGACTGATCACCCCGATAACTCATTCCCAATGAAAGAGGTGACAATAACTCGTAATTATTATAAATTTTGAATATGTACTAATTACAACTTGAATAATTGAGTGGTGTTTTTGATTTGTGTGTTGTATGGATGTTGGTGTGTCTTTGATTTGGAGACTGATAGTAGGGAGATGTAGGGATAAGGGTTGACACTTGGGAGTTGAAATTCATGCAAAGAAAATAGAGCATGCCTTTTGGAAAAAAAAATAAAATTTAGAAAAATGGTTTCTGGAAAGCCCAAGGTAGAAGAATTGTTCTTAAAAGTATGGTAGTCGAGGGAGTACCTATATAGGATCTGGATGATAGTGTGTACTTTGTTTGCGTTACTTCACTTTGGTGAAGCTGTGGTGTTTGTAATGAGTTGATCGTGTGAGAGACCAAGGAGAGGAGTGGGAGCTGAGGAACACTCAGTCCCAGTGAGTTGGTGTTGGTGTTGACTCCTTCGTGGAGTTCTTGGAGAGTGTTGGATTGGTTTTGAAGGTATAAGTGTATAATAGTGGTGTGTAAGGGTAGTTAAGACCGTTGTGAGTGTCGACCCGGGTTTACCGAGGTGTATTGTAGTTATACCGAGTTGTAGGAGTTGAAGAACAGTGTATAAGTATATCTGCGTATGGTTACTGATGTGTAGGCGTTGAATTGTAGTGGAATCTACCGAGGTATGAGGGTTCTTAGGTGGAGCATTGGACTTAGATGTAAGTGTGGCTAAGTCCCAACGTGGGAGTCGAATTGTAGTTGCCGAGTTGTGGCATAGGTAAACCGAGATGAATAATAATAGAGTGTTGTTTCTAAGTGTTACCGAGTTGAAATGCTGTGTTTAGGTGTTGTGCCGAGGAGTGGGGGTAGCCTTCAAGGAAATGGTTAATCCTTAGGAGAAGTCGTTTGGTGACGCATGGGTCCCTGAGTGTTGGTGAGTTGTGCGTAGTCATAGAGATAGTGACTGACGTAGTATGGTTAGCTTTAGAACTATGGTTTGGGTGTCTTTGATTTAGAGAATTGATAGTAGATGAAGGTTAGGCGCCATTCTAAGGTGAAGTATTTACTGGTGTGTGTCTCGGACGTGGACGCCGAGGTGTGGCGTGTCTCCTGTGCGTAATGAGTGTTTTGGGCGTGGGGGCGCCAGAGGTGTGCATGCCCTTGCGTTTTGTTTTAGTGGCGTGTTACGCGCACTTTGTACTGGACGCAACTCACTGAGTAAGGGGAGCTCTCTTCCATGTGTAACTTAGTGTTTATGCCGAGTGTTTTTGCATGAATGATTCTGATTGAGTTCTGCATGCGTGCCTATGTGTTCTTTAAGTATTCTGGTTGTGTTACTTCACCTTGGTGAAGATTGTAATGGTTAATTTCTGGGCAAGTCACGAAAGTGACCATGGAGAGGAAATGAGAGCTGAGAACTCTCAGTCTCAGTGAGCGTGAGAGTTTAAGAGGGTGTGTTCTTGAGTTTAATCCTAGACAGGAGCACCTAAAGAGAGGAAGGAGAATTTAGGCGCACGTGATCGTAGAGAAAGCTGAAGTGCATGAGGGTTTACGCACGACGTAAGTGTTGAAGCGTAGTTCCTAGGCTTAAAGGGGACGAGTTGAGCTGCACTTGATGGACGGAGGTGCGTAAGTGTAATTAGAACCCAGCGCGAGTATCGTCAAGTAGTTACCGAGGCATAACATGGTTATGCCGAGGTGTTTGGAAGATGAGGTAGGGCGTGAGTAAGCTAAGTGATGAAATTAGTAGACTTGAAACCAAGCGTAGGATCGGTTTGTAGTTGCCGGTGTGCTGAGTAAGTAAGCCGAAGCGTATGTGCCGAGTTGGGTGAGTATGTACTTAGGTGGAGTTACTGAAAAACTAGTACAGTCGAAGTGAGGCTTATCCGAGATCAACATAGTCGAAGTCAGTATAGGCGAGACTAGTATAGTCGAACTGGCGTAGCCAGAGTCTTGTGTTTTCGAATCTAGCTTAGTTAAAGTCGGTAAATGGGCGAGGTAACGCCGAGATGTGGTGTTGTCATCGAGGTATACCCTAGTCATACCGAGGTGCGAGAGTGCTGAGATAGAGCGTGGAGTTACGCAAGGATACGTTAAGCCTAGGCGTGAGCTGGGACGAAGTGACGCGTAGTGTCTAGTCGAGGACAGTAGGCGTAAGATAAGACGAGACGATAGAAGTAGTGGGACTAGACGAGATCCTAAGCGTGAGGTTTCAGGACGAGGTGGAGAACTTTACGAGTGGAATGCCAAAATGGGAAACCGAGGTGCTGCGTACGAGATAGGTTTAGCATAGTTCACTGCGAGACGCGACGGTGAGTTCGAAGGTAGTGACGTGATGAATCCCCATCACATGATGGTTCTTAGTATGGAAAAGAGAATTTTATGTGAAGATTTTATTGAATGTAGGGAAAATGGCAACACTAAAAGAGTAAATTGTGCTAGTTGAAATTGTATTGCTTTGCAGTGTTTACGCTTGGTTTTTGTGGTGTTTTTGTGCCCCAGGACTAGGTGAAAGGAAGAACGAAGAAATGCAAGCAATCGGACGAAAAAGTGCCAAGGAATGAGCTTGCGCTGTTGAAGCGCTGAATCGTCGCATGAGGCGCGCGGTGATGGCGACAAAAGGAGTGAGAAATAAAAAGTCCTGTCCATTCGCGCCCCAGCCGCGCGATGCGCGCAGTGAGCGCGCCGCCATCTGTAGCGTCCTCCAATTAGTGGCGCTTAAGTGTCGCTGGAGGCGCCAACGAGGCGCCAGTTGCTGGAAAACACGATAAAACACGCGCAAAAGCTGCGTTTTTGAGGATCTTACGACATTTTAGGCAATTGAAACCCTAGCACACCGAGAGAGTTGGTTGCAGTGCACGACCATCGAAGAATCAAGCCTTGGGAACAAGAATTGAGACTTGAATGTCATCATCATCATCGTTATTATCTTGTAATTCTCTCTTTTCCTTATCTTTGATCATGTGTAACTAAACCCCAATGTTGGGGATGGATAAATTTTGATTTAGATTTATTGTTCTTTGGTTTATCTTGATGATTTTTATCGTTTCTCTCGTTTGTGAATTGATATTACGTGTTTAACCTTTACGTAATTGGGAAATTATAGAACCTATATTCTATTCAATAATTTAACGGAAGTTCTTATTATTGGATTGTTTGAATTTCAATTCCTTCCATTCGTAAGTTTAGGAATATCCTGCGAATTGATGTATGTGGCGTAATCCTTGCGTTTAATGCTTGTTGTTAGTAGATGCACCTAAGGAATTAGGGCTTTTATCAATTAACAAAGACCTATTCACCTAAGGGATTAGGGCTTAGTTAGAATTGTGGATTTGATAGCAAATGAGAGAGAGATAACTCACGAAAATAAATCGAGAACGATAGCATGAAATCGGAAGACATCCATCCCTAGCGTTTTCTCAGCGTATTTCTTCCAACGTGTTGGGTTTTCTCATAGTTAAAAAGTCAAAAACAATTTACGCTTTACCGCCCGAGCTTCATAGCTCAACATTACCAAACAAAACCCCTTTCAACTTGGTTCAAATTAGTCGTTGCATCGTAGTTGGCAAATTAAATTCGATCCTTGAGGGCGATATCCCGGTTCTACCGGTTTTATTACTTGCGATTTGGTACACTTGCCAAATAGTTAACAAGTTTTTGGCGCCGCGTTAGAGGATCGGAATTAATTTACTAATTATTTCAAGGCAAAGCGCTAATTTGAACCCGTACATACTTTAATTTGTTTTTAGTTTTGTTGCTTCTTTTTACTTTATGCATATATTTTTTATCCTTTTACCACTTTTTCTCCTTGATTCTATGAAAGCCGGTGAATACTTTGTAAGTCATGGAGTCCACACTACTTCCACTTCGTTGTTGTTGTTGTGGAGGACCACATTTAAATGGCGATTGTGAGACATACTCCTATTGTGATCTTTGTGGGAAAGATCTTGTGTATTGCTCTTGTGAACAGAATGGGTACTCCTTGACGAGCCTTTACCTTGGTTGGCCCAACCTAAAATTCTTGAGGAGCAGAGTGGATAGTTATTGACAAATCATATCCCTGGTTAGCAGATGAACAACCACTTATTCAAGATTCGAACAAGAAGAAAAGGGATCAATAATAGAAGAATCATGTGAGATAAGGAAATATGAGGAAGAAAAAATAATTGAGCAGGAGGATCCTCTTGTTTGGAAGGAAGCTAAAAACTCTCAATCTTGGGAAGGTATGGAAATCCAACCGAGAAATCACCCAACAAATCATTCTCTCCTTCTCATCTTTTGAGAAGCAAGGAAGATGGGAGTGAAGAGCTTGATCGATATTTAGACTCCTTCTATGCCTTGTTTATCATCCTTCACCTTGAGAGGATATGGAAGCATATGAAATTGTACCTCAAGTTCATGAATTTCCTACCTCATAAGCGGAAGAAGAAGGATGATGTGTTCTTCGTGTCATATATTCCACCTTGACGGAGGGAATTGCGTCAAGCTAGTGGACGTTAAAGAAGCGCTTATTGGGAGGCAACCCAATTTTCTCTATCCTGTCTTTTAATTTTACCTTATTTGATTTTATTTTATTTTCTCGCATTATTTTTATCCGATTAGTACTTTAGGGTGCATCTAGGACACATTTACACACTTGTAGGGAAGAATGGATGTGTTGGCGGCTAACCAGAACGCATGACAAAGAAACCAAGAGCGATTTGGCGGACTCGAGAATAGAATGGCAATGAGCACAAGTTTGGGATGAGAGCCCTATCTGAGCAATGTGCACGATGTAGAGTGGAGGGCAGTTGGATCCGGATGTCGACATCTTTCACCACCTCCGCCGGACTCTGGGGCGCGGTTGAGTAGTCTACTCACCGCTATGGTTATTTTCTCTCCTTCCCCTTATCTTGCATGATGTGATTGTGTACTTTGATGTTTTCTCTTAGGTTAGTTGTCGTTTTTAATTTTATTTTTGTTTTTGCCTTAGTCTTTGTACATAGGTCTTCCCTAAATCAATCGGTGAGGACAACTGTTTTTGTGTTTAAATGGGGAGGACCTATCGTCGATTTCATGAATAAAATGCAATCATATGGTGAATTTCTGTTTAAAATTTTTTTGAAATTAGTTGAGCAAACTTAGTGATGATGTGGTGAGAATTGAGCGAATAGTATCCCCTGTGGTGAAGGAACTTATGCAATCTTGCTTCCACACTCAAAACATTAACTCAGGTGGAACTTAGTGATCCTAGAAATGATTTTAGCTAAGCTTAGCATTTGTTTGGTGGACCATGGGAGTGCCAAATTTTTACTAAAAATTAAGGGTATTTGTAGAAGCTAAGTTGGGGGTGCATCGGTTGTACTAAGGCCGGGTATGCGATTGTAGGATGGTCGGTGCGTGTGGGTGTCGGTGTGCGTGAGTGCGATCGCAGCTGGCGTACCCGTAACGCGGTGTATGCCGTGGTGTCGGTGTGTGTGAGTGCAACAACTGCAGCGTCTACCCGTAATGTGTAGTGTATGTCGTGTGTGTGTGTGCGGCGTGAGTGCAACAACTGCAGCGTCTACCCGTAACGTTGTAGTGTATGTCGTGTGTGTTTAAGTGTGTTTGTGAACAAGTGGAAAAATCCACACATATTTGTGTAATTGTTGCAATTTCGAAGTGCTTCTTGAGTAAATCTAAATTTTTGATGTAATGAGGGGTTGCGGCCAAAAACTCTACGTTGTGTGGTTTGTGTTGTGTGTGTATTGAAGTAGTTGTGCCTTTGGTCCAACTGTAATCTAGAATTAAGACCACTTTGTCGTTGCTTTGAAGCCCCTCAATCTTATGTGGAAGCGTTAGTCTACCCTTTGTTTTGAAACATCTTTGGCGGTCTCGGAAGAAAGCCTCTAGTCTTAGTTAGATGCATTTTGAAACTAGCTTTGTTCCAATTCGATTAAATGTCACACACGCACTATTGAGCAAGTATGTGCTAGTGAAATTACCATATGTGGGATTGCAATTGAGTGATCCGATCGAAAGTTGTTGCTCAACTTGTCCTTTGGATGTTTGTGATTGTCTTGTTTAAAAAGGATTCATAAGCGATTGCATGTTATCCGATGTTGACGATGTTTTGTTTTTGTCTTGCATTGTCTTTGCTTGAGGACAAGCAAATGTTCAAGTTGGGGTTGTGATGAATCCCCATCACATGATGGTTCTTAGTATGGAAAAGAGAATTTTATGTGAAGATTTTATTGAATGTAGGAAAATGGCAACACTAAAAGAGTAAATTGTGCTAGTTGAAATTGTATTGCTTTTTGCAGTGTTTACGCTTGGTTTTTGTGGTGTTTTTGTGCTTGAGGACTAGGTGAAAGGAAGAACGAAGAAATGCAAGCAATCGGACGAAAAAGTGCCAAGGAATGAGCTTCTTGGCTGAAGTGGCGCTGAATCGTCGCATGAGGCGCCGGTGAGGCGACAAAGGAGTGCGAGAAATAAAAAGTCCTCGTCCATTCGCGCCCAGCTGCCGCATGAGGCGCGGTGAGGCGCCGATTCGTAGCGTCCTCCAATTAGTGGCGCTTAAGTATATTTGGAGGCGCCAACGAGGCGCCGATTCTTTGGAAAACACGATAAAACACGCAAAGCTGCGTTTTGAGGATCTTACGACATTTTAGGCGAATTGAAACCCTAGCACACGAGAGAGAGTTGGTTGCGGTGCGACCATCGAAGAATCAAGCCTTGGGAACAAGAATTGAGACTTGAATGTCATCATCATCATCGTTATTATCTTGTAATTCTCTTTTCCTTATCTTTGATCATGTGTAACTAAACCCCAATGTTGGGGATGGATAAATTCGATTTAGATTTATTGTTCTTTGGTTTATCTTGATGATTTTTATCGTTCTCTCGTTTGTGAATTGATATTCGTGTTTAACCTTTACGTAATTGGGAAATTATAGAACCTATATTCTATTCAATAATTTAACGGAAGTTCTTATTATTGGATTGTTTGAATTTCAATTCCTTCCATTCGTAAGTTTAGGAATATCCTGCGAATTGATGTATGTGGCGAATCCTTGCGTTTAATGCTTGTTGTTAGTAGATGCACCTAAGGAATTAGGGCTTTTATCAATTAACAAAGACCTATTCACCTAAGGGATTAGGGCTTAGTTAGAATTGTGGATTTGATAGCAAATGAGAGAGAGATAACTCCCGAAAATAAATCGATGCGATAGCATGAAATCGGAAGGCATTCATCCCTAGCATCTTCTCATTATATTCTTCTCAAGCGTGTTCGGTTTTTCGTAATAGTTAATTGTCTTACCTTGAGCTTCATAGCTCAACCATATCTATCAAACTCTACAATTTGAATTTGGTTCACATTTAGTCGTTGTTAGCGTAAGTAGTAATTGAATTTGATCCACGAGGGCGATATCAGGTTCTTACCGATTTTATTACTTGAACGATTTGGTACACTTGCCAATATCTTAACAAGTTTTTGGCGCCGTTGCCTGGGGAGGACCTATCGTCAGTTTCATGAATAAAATGCAATCATATGGTGAATTTCCTGTTTAAAATTTTTTTTGAAATTAGTTGAGCAAACTTAGTGATGATGTGGTGAGAATTGAGCGAATAGTATCCCCTGTGGTGAAGGAACTTATGCAATCTTGCTTCCACACTCAAAACATTAACTCAGGTGGAACTTAGTGATCCTAGAAATGATTTTAGCTAAGCTTAGTGTTTGGTGGACCATGGGAGTGCCAAATTTTTACTAAAAATTAAGGGTAGCTGTAGAAGCTAAGTTGGGGGTGCATCGGTTGTACTAAGGCTGGGTATGCAGATTGTAGGATGGTCAGTGCACGTGTGGGTGTCAGTGTGCGTGAGTGCAAAGATCGCGTCTGCGTACCCGTTTGCGGTGTATGCCGTGGTGTCGGTGTGTGTGAGTGCAACAACTGCGGCGTCACCCGTAATTTGTAGTGTATGTCGTGGTGTGTGTGCGCGTGAGTGCAACAACTGCGCAGCGTCTACCCGTAACGTTGTAGTGTATGTCGTGTGTGTTTAAGTGTGTTTGTGAACAAGTGGAAAAATCCACATATTTGTGTAATTGTTGCAATTTCGAAGCAATCTTTGAGTAAATCTAAATTTTTGATGTAATGAGGGGTTGCGACCAAAAACTCTACGTTGTGTGGTTTGTGTTGTGTGTGTATTGAAGTAGTTGTGCCTTTGGTCCAATCTGTAATACCGAATTAAGACCCTTTGTCGTTGCTTTGAAGCCCCTCAATCTTATGTGGAAACGTTAGTCTACCCTTTGTTTTGAAACATCTTTGGCGGTCTCGGAAGAAAGCCCTCTAGTCTTAGTTAGATGCATTTTGAAACTAGCTTTGTTCCAATTCAGTTAAATGTCACACACGCACTATTGAGCAAGTATGTGCTAGTGAAATTACCATATGTGGGATTGCAATTGAGTGACCCGATCGAAAGTTGTTGCTCAACTTGTCCTTTGGATGTTTGTGATTGTCTTGTTTAAAAAGGGATTCATAAGCGATTGCATGTTATCGATGTTGACGATGTTTTGTTTTTGTCTTGCATTGTCTTTGCTTGAGGACAAGCAAATGTTCAAGTTGGGGGTTGTGATGAATCCCCATCACATGATGGTTCTTAGTATGGAAAAGAGAATTTTATGTGAAGATTTTATTGAATGTAGGGAAAATGGCAACACTAAAAGAGTAAATTGTGCTAGTTGAAATTGTATTGCTTTGCAGTGTTTACGCTTGGTTTTGTGGTGTTTTTGTGCCCCGAGGACTAGGTGAAAGGAAGAACGAAGAAATGCAAGCAATCGGACGAAAAAGTGCCAAGGAATGAGCTTGCTTAAGTGAAGTGGCGGCTGAAGCTGTCGCATGAGGCGCGGTGAGGCGACAAAGGAGTGCGAGAAATAAAAAGTCCTGTCCATTCGCGCCCCCAGCCGCATCGCATGCGGCGCGATGAGGCGCCGCGATTGCTATAGCGTCCTCCATTAGTGGCGCTTAAGTAGTATTTGAGGCGCCAACGAGGCGCCGATTCTTTGGAAAACACGATAAAACACGCAAAAGCTGCGTTTTTGAGGATCTTCGACATTTTAGGCGAATTGAAACCCTAGCACACCGAGAGAGTTGGTTGCGGTGCAGCGACCATCGAAGAATCAAGCCTTGGGAACAAGAATTGAGACTTGAATGTCATCATCATCATCGTTATTATCTTGTAATTCTCTCTTTTCCTTATCTTTGATCATGTGTAACTAAACCCCAATGTTGGGGATGGATAAATTCGATTTAGATTTATTGTTCTTTGGTTTATCTTGATGATTTTTATCGTTCTCTCTCGTTTGTGAATTGATACGTGTTTAACCTTTACGTAATTGGGAAATTATAGAACCTATATTCTATTCAATAATTTAACGGAAGTTCTTATTATTGGATTGTTTGAATTTCAATTCCTTCCATTCGTAAGTTTAGGAATATCCTGCGAATTGATGTATGTGGCGAATCCTTGCGTTTAATGCTTGTTGTTAGTAGATGCACCTAAGGAATTAGGGCTTTTATCAATTAACAAAGACCTATTCACCTAAGGGATTAGGGCTTAGTTAGAATTGTGGATTTGATAGCAAATGAGAGAGAGAGATAACTCCTGAAAATAAATCAGTAACGATAGCATGAAATCGGAAGGCATTCATCCCTAGCATCTTCTCATTATATTCTTCTCAAGCGTGTTCAGTTTCTCGTAATAGTTAATTGTCTTACCTTCGAGCTTCATAGCTCAACCATATCTATCAAACTCTATTTGAATTTGGTTCACATTTAGTCGTTGTTAGCGTAAGTAGTAATTGAATTTGATCCCTGAGGACGATATCCGGTTCTTACCGATTTTATTACTTGAACGATTTGGTACACTTGCCAATATCTTAACAAGTTTTTGGCGCCGTTGCCAGGGGAGGACCTATCGTCAGTTTCATGAATAAAATGCAATCATATGGTGAATTTCCTGTTTAAAATTTTTTTTGAAATTAGTTGAGCAAACTTAGTGATGATGTGGTGAGAATTGAGCGAATAGTATCCCCTGTGGTGAAGGAACTTATGCAATCTTGCTTCCACACTCAAAACATTAACTCAGGTGGAACTTAGTGATCCTAGAAATGATTTTAGCTAAGCTAGCTGTTTGGTGGACCATGGGAGTGCCAAATTTTTACTAAAAATTAAGGGTAGCTGTAGAAGCTAAGTTGGGGGTGCATCGGTTGTACTAAGGTGGGTATGCAGATTGTAGGATGGTCGGTGCGTGTGGGTGTCGGTGTGCGTGAGTGCAAAGACGCTGCGGCGTCTACCCAAACGCTGCGGTGTATGCCGTGGTGTCGGTGTGTGTGAGTGCAACAACTGCGGCGTCTGCCTACCCGTTTGTAGTGTATGTCGTGGTGTGTGTGCGCGTGAGTGCAACACTGCAGCGTCTACCCGTAACGTTGTAGTGTATGTCGTGTGTGTTTAAGTGTGTTTGTGAACAAGTGGAAAAATCCACATAGCTGTGTAATTGTTGCAATTTCAGAAATGCTTCTTTGAGTAAATCTAAATTTTTGATGTAATGAGGGGTTGCGACCAAAAACTCTACGTTGTGTGGTTTGTGTTGTGTGTGTATTGAAGTAGTTGTGCACTGGTCCAATCTGTAATACCGAATTAAGACCCTTTGTCGTTGCTTTGAAGCCCCTCAATCTTATGTGGAAACGTTAGTCTACCCTTTGTTTTGAAACATCTTTGGCGGTCTCGGAAGAAAGCCCTCTAGTCTTAGTTAGATGCATTTTGAAACTAGCTTTGTTCCAATTCGGTTAAATGTCACACACGCACTATTGAGCAAGTATGTGCTAGTGAAATTACCATATGTGGGATTGCAATTGAGTGACCCGATCGAAAGTTGTTGCTCAACTTGTCCTTTGGATGTTTGTGATTGTCTTGTTTAAAAGGATTCATAAAGCGATTGCATGTTATCGATGTTGCGATGTTTTGTTTTTGTCTTGCATTGTCTTTGCTTGAGGACAAGCAAATGTTCAAGTTGGGGGTTGTGATGAATCCCCATCACATGATGGTTCTTAGTATGGAAAAGAGAATTTTATGTGAAGATTTTATTGAATGTAGGGAAAATGGCAACACTAAAAGAGTAAATTGTGCTAGTTGAAGTAATAAAATCGTTCAAGTAATAAAATCGGTAAGAACCGGATATCGTCCTCAGGGATCAAATTCAATTACTACTTACGCTAACAACGACTAAATGTGAACCAAATTCAAATAGAGTTTGATAGATATGGTTGAGCTATGAAGCTCGAAGGTAAGACAATTAACTATTAGGCCCGAACACGCTTGAGAAGAATATAATGAGAAGATGCTAGGGATGAATGCCTTTCAATTTCATGCTATTGTCACCGATTTATTTCCAAAAGATAATCTCTCTCTCATTTGCTATTGAATCCACAATCCTAACCAAGCCCTAATCCCTTAGGTGAATAATCCTTTGTTAATTAATAAAAGCCCTAATTCCTTAAGCACGTCTACTAACAACAAGCAATAACCACAAGGATTCGCAACATACATCAATTCATAGATTATTCCTAAGCTACCAATTGAAGGAATTGACATTCAAACATTCAAACGATAAAATTCCCATTTGATCATTGAATAAAGATGAATTCTACAATTTTCCAACCATAGAAATGTTTAAGCCAGAAAATCAATTCACAAATGAGGAAAGTACATGAATAGCACCGACTTAAACCAAAGAACAATAGCTTTACATCAAAATTTATCCACCCACAACATTGGGGTTTAGTTACACATGCTAAAAAAGAGAGAAAAAGGAAGGATTACAAGTTAATGATGAAGATGAATGCATGAGAATCCTCAATCCTTGTTCCCAAGTCTTGATTCCTCGCTTGCCGTCCGGTGGAATGAGCTCTCTTCGCGTGCTAGGGTTCCAAAAGCGTCCAAAAGTGGTGAAAGATCCCCCAGCGAGTGGTCGTGTTTTTACTTATTTTTTCGCCCGGCAGCGCGCGTGCGCCCTCTCCGCGCCGACTTCGCGCCGACTTCAGATTCAGCGACTTGTGGCGAGTGAGCAGTGGCGTCGCGCGCCAGTTCTCGCGCCGATTTCCTTATTTCAGCGACTTGTGGCGCTGAGTCCGGTAGCGTCGCGCCCGCGTCCGCGCCGAACTTCCTTATTTTCCTTACTTGAACCACTTGTTCTTCAAGACCTTGTAATTCCTGGGCACAAAAACACACAAGAATCCCAAGCATAAACACTGCATAATACATAAACCTCTAATAGCACAATTTGCCAAATTCTCCTAACACTTCACATTAATTCATCAAAACTTCAAAGTAAAATCCCTTTTTAAATACTGAAAAACATCATGTGATGGGGATTCATCATGACGTTAAGTCCAAACTAAGGAGCGATAGGCGTTGTTTCGATCCTTAGGTATCGTTTTGGTCCTAAGTAACGTTGGAGTACTCGGATTTGACTATTAGTCAAATGCTTGAGTGTCGAGATGCTCGTTGAGGTGGGCGACCGCTATGGAGCTGTTGGCCGAGGTAGGTATGTCAGCTGAGTGCTACAATTAAATGGCAAGTATGCCTTATGTGTAAATTGTAATGTAAGTGTGATGAAGTGTAGCCACCTAAGTGTAACTTTGAATGATTAAAGGATTAAAATTCAGTATGAGAAATAGGATGAAGGGATGAGGAGGATATTATTTGTAGCTTGGATATAGATTGATGTAAGAGATGAACATTTGTACCTTAAGTAATTGTTATAGTGTGGGTTCCTAATGATAGGGTAAGGGTGTTTGGATAAATTAAGTGGGATTTTGAGGATCCTAGAAGGTGTGTATGTCCTAGTACTTAGTACAGGGAGGAGTTGTTGATAGTTAGGAGCAGAAATAAGATTGATGGAGTAGGTGTGTTCATGTAATTGGTGAGATTTTCGAGGACGAAAATGTTCTAAGTGGGGGAGAGTTGTAACACCCCAAAGTAATTCAATTATTTATTTAATTGGGTTATTTAAGGTTTACAACATTTTAATTAAACTAAGTGAGTAATGTAGAGTGTTTAGTTCATTTAGGAAGTGCTTAAGTATTTATAGAGGTGAGTGTAGAGGCCCATGATTTATTAGAGGCCCATGGCCATTAAGAAGCCCATGGTGCATGACTAAAAAGGGGAAGCCGTAGGAAGAAACTCATTTTAACAAAAATGTCAAGAAAAGTCAAAGGAAAGTAAGAGAGAGAAGTTGGTAGGTGAGATTAGTTTCTAGAGAGAAGAAGGAGAACATTGGAGTGGAAGGAGCTCGGAATCAAGGGAGAAGAGAGCCGTGAGCGTTAACTGGAAGGTTTCAGTGAAGAGAGTGTGTTCTACTCAACCGATCAAGGTAGCCGAGTAGAGCGGTGAGATAGTTTTAGAGAGAGGAAGAGGAATGCGGCGTGGAAGAGCTCGATGCCAAGGAGGAGGAGGAGCTGAAATGTTGGTGATGGTTGGTGATTCTTGGTGGATCGGGAAGGCTTAATGGAGAGAGTGCTACTTCTTCAATCTTTTGAGGTTAGGGGGTTCTCTCTTTCATCTATAATAGGATATATGATGTGTGTTATGTGTGAGTAGACTCTAGGAATGATTTCTGAGCTGCCTTGTGTGTTTTGAGTGTTTGATATGCTTGAAGTTATGTTTTAGCTTCACTTCGGTGAAGTGGGGTCGTGTTTGAAGTTATGCTTTGATGTTGTGTTTTTGGCTCATTTCGGTGGAGTCGTATAGAGTGGATGGGAGAGTTGGTCATTACGAGGATCAAGGAGTGAAATGGGAGCTGGGAGACTCTTAGTCGAGTGAGCTAGAGTGAGTGAGAGTTAGCAACATAGTCTTGGAGAGGTTCTTAAGGAATAGGCTTAGGATAACAGAGGAGTAGCTGAGGACGTACATCATAAAGTGACGAGCGTGCGTTTGAGTTAAATGGAGTAGTCGTCTTAGGATTGCCGAGGTGAAGTTACCTTCCAAATGTAAGTTGTAACTTAAGTGAATGGTTGTAAGTGTCGAGCGTAAATAACTATGTCATAGGAGCCGAGGTGAATGATAGAGCAAAAGTGACTAAGTGTAAGAGCATCCGAGACTAAGTATAGGTGTCGGAATGTACTAGTCGAGGGTGTAGGGTAAGTATGCCGAGGTGTGACTACCGGAAGTGCAGTTGATAACGTATAGTGTGTAATGCTTAGGGTGTTGAGGCCGAGATATAGTGCATAAATACTTTAGCGAGATGTAGTGTACTTTAGGGGTGAGCGTTGCGATTAGGTGAGAAATGTCAAGTATGAGTTAAGCGAGGTAGTGGTGTAGGAGTGAGGAGAAGTAGTGCGCGTAGGTGGAATGAGTGTACACTAAATGAAGTAAGTGTGCGCAAGGCAAGGCGCCTAGGTGTGCCGAGATACATAGTGAGCGAGCCGAGGTGCACGTTAACGCTAGTGTTGCGCGAGGATGTTCTTTGGACACTGTTGTGAGTGTCGTTTTTAAGTACCAAGTATGTGAGTGGTTGAATGGTGAAGTGTGTGCGTGAGGTTAAGTACATGCGTGAAGTGAGTGAGTGTGAAGTGAGGAGGATGCGCGTAGTAAAATGAGTATCTTGCGATGTGGCGTGCCTAGCTATGCCGAGGTGCATTGCCTAGCTATCCGAGGTGCATGTTAGCGTCTTGAGGTGCCCTTTAAGTGTGCCGAGGGTGCCGTTTTAACACTCGTATAAGCGTAAGTAAGTGTTGAAGCGCCTTTGTGAGTGTTATTTAATGCCAATTCGTTTAAGTGGGTGAATGGTGTAGTCAATATTTAGTCCCTAATTGATGTTTTAGTCTAAAGGACATGGTGGCCCGTAGTGGTGATTGGTCCACTACTAGGTGCCGAGGTGGTTGGTGAGTGTGGCGGCGGCCTTAGAGTGAGGGGGCGATGTAAAGACGTCGGCCTTAGCCCAGAAAATGAGATATGTGCGTTGTTTGGCCTTATGGTTATGTGTAGAGAGTATTACATGATGAAGTCACGATGGGCATTAAAATAAATAAAAATGGTGAAAGCGAGAGGACTTGGTCCTATTGATGATCTGAGAGGACTTGGTCCTATAGGTGAAGCGAGAGGACTTAGGTCCTATTTATGAATAAAGGCTGCGGTCTAATTGGTGAGTTCTTGAAACGGTGTTATGATTTAATTGAATAATGTATATGTTGTGTGTTATGCATTGTTCATGGCGTCGCATAAATCATAAGCATAAGGTGATAGCAGAGAAGACTTGGTCTTGGACTTGATCCCTAAGGTGATAGCAGAGAACCGGTTCTAGGACTTGGTCCAAAGGTGATATGAAGACTTGGTCTTAATGGATCCATCATGCATATACCCACGAAAGGATGGGTTGCATCATTCATATAACTCATGCAATCGATTGGTAGTATTATTGTGTGTTATGGCGAGGTGTCATAACTTTCTTTGAGAGGATTGTTTTGTGAGAGTAAGTCGTTACGGTGTCTCTACGTGTTTTCTCTAGCATAATGTTTATCATATATTTTATTATTTGTGAAAAGAGACTCACCCTAGCATTTTTATTGTTGCTGCTCTCGTGGCGACAAGCGGGTGATGTGTGGTGATCTGAGTGAAGGTCCTTTCTTCCTCGGTCTAGTTGTGGCGTCTTGCTCTGTGACGTCGAACTGGGGAGCCGGGTAGTCTATTAGTGGATTAAGATTAGTGTTGAACTGTAATGAATATTTGTAGTAGAATTTGAGGGTTCGCCCCATTAAAACCTGGCTATGTATCTTGCAATGATATGTTATTAATTGAAAAGTATTATATTTTCAGTGAAAGAGATGTTTGATGAACGTAGCATTCCCTTGAGGATGTACCTTTAAAAAAAAAAAAAACGATTTTGAACTCTGATTTTTATAAATTAAAGTATTAATAGTAAGGGGGTGTTACAGATAGTATCTCCATGGATATTGTGACTGGGTTACCCAATACGGTGAGAGGGCACGATTCAATTTGGGTAGTTGTGGATAGATTGACGAAGTGGGCTCATTTTATTCCTATCGGTGTTAAGTATCAGGTGTCGAGATTGATTTGAAATCTACATTCGGTGATTGTGAAGGTGCATGGTGTTCCTTTGTGCATTGTGTCGAGATAGAGACCCAAGGTTTACTTGAATTTTGGAGTAGTTTGCGAGAAGGAGTTGGGTTCGAAATTGAGGTTGAGTTGACTTATCATCCTCAAACCGACGAGCGAGCAGAGAGGACAATTCAATCATTGGAAGATCTGTTGAGGTCGTGTGTTCTAGAAGCGAGGAGGTGCGTGGGATACTCATCTCCCTTGATCGAGTTTACATACAACAATAGTTATCACTCCCGATGTCGGGATGGCACCGTTTGAGGCATTGTATGGTCGGAGGTGTAGGACTCGGTGTATTGGTATGAGGCGGGAAAGTTTAGTGCTTGGACTGGTGGTTAGAGAAACCACCGAGAAAGTGAAGATGATTCGAGAGAAAATGAAAGCGTCTCGAGTAAGCGGAAGAGCTACCATGATAAGAGAAGGAAGGATTTAGAGTTTGAGGCGGGTGACCACGTGTTCTTGAGGTCACACCTATGGCGATGTGTAGTGTCGCGAGCGGCGAAATCAAAGAAGTTGACTCCTCGCTTCATTGGACCGTATCGATTACGGAAAGAGTTGGAAGTGTTGCATATCGGGTGGCCTTGCCCACTAATCTTTCGAACTTGCACGGCGTGTTTCACGTGTCGCGACCTAAGTATATTGCGGTCGTCTCATGTGATTCAACCGGATGATGTAGAGGTGCGGGATAATCTCTTTGTGGAGACCGTGTGCGCATCGAATTGAGGATTGGGAAGTGAAGACCGCCGAGGTAAGAAGATCAATCTGGTGAAAGTTGTATGGTTTGGGGCAGCGGGTGAAAGCCTGACGTGGGAGCTGGAGGATAAGATGCGAGAGTCGTATCCAGAGTTATTTGAATCAGGTATGTTTTCGAGGACGGAAAATCCTAAGTGGGGGAGAGTTGTAACACCCCGGAAGTATTTAATTGAATTATTAAATTTATTGGAGGCGATAGTCTTTAGCACTGTCCCAAACTTCCTCTGGTGTCAAACTATGAGGAGGTCCACTTGTTTCAACATGTCCCTTGATGAATGCATATTTCTGCTTTCTAAATGGGTGATCCATAGGTAAGAACCTACGATGCGAGTCAAACCACGAAGTTTTCCCTCCGTATTTAAGAGTGAAAGTGTAACACCCCGGAAGTATTTAATTGAATTATTAAATTTATTGGAGGCGTGATTAATTTGATTAAAAATGATGGGTGTTGTTCAGGAGGTGGAACGAGTAAAAAGGGTGGTGCTGACGTGGGAGGCCCAAACAGCTTGCGACCAGCGGCTTAAACCACAGGGTCTAAGCCAAGCTTCTCTCATTTCCACATTTTTGAGAGAAAGAAATCAGAATTGAGAGAGAGTGAGAAGCTGCGCTAAAAGGAGAGGAAGGAGGAGAGTCTTCTCAAGTTTTTCTTCAGGTGAGAGTTCTTAATCTTTCTATGCCGTTTTTCTTCCTTTTCCTAGTGTTGTAGCCTTCAATCCTTAACCTCCGTTGTGTTGATTCCCCATTGATCAAAGGAGTGAGCGTAGATGCGATTTCGAAGGAAGAAGGAGAAGTTTCGTTCGTTGTGTTGCTGGGTTTTGTACGTGATTTCGTTGTTTCCGGATCATACAAATTCGAGGTAAGGGTGAGCGTTTCGGTTTAACATGATTGAGTATATTAGTAGGGTTTTGTGGGAATTGGTATTGTTGCTGAATTTGATGATGTTTTGATGATTTCATATTTTGAAAAGTATTGATGTTGTTTTGATGCAATTGTTGTTGTTGGAAGAATTTGATGATTCGTTGGAATGAAAATGTGAGAGTGTTCTTGATTTAATTTGATGTTTTATGTTGATGAATTGTTGATTGTTCTGGATGAACTATTAGTGATGATTTGATGATTGATTTGGTGATTAAAGCGTGTTTTTGGTGTTGATGAATCTGAAATTTTACGCACATTTATTTGTTGCTTGCCCAATCGCGCCTCACCCGCGCTCGGTCGCGCTTGAGCGCAAGCGCGCTGCAGCAGCCCTGATTTCCACTGCCCGATCGCGCTTGGTCGCGCTGGACTCGCGCTCGGAAGCGAGTCACATTTTCTTTAAAGTCGTCATCACGTTTTAAAAAATTGATATCTTGCGAGCGGGAACCCGATTGAGGTGTTCTAAGATGCGTTGGAAAGCTTATTCAGAGGCCTAACTGAATATTATATTTTTAAGGCAAAATAAACTGTTTTGTGTTGCCGTTTATACAAATTAAAAATATGATATTCTCTTTTTCCAATGTGGGTATCTAAGCTTAAAGACGAGATGTTTTCCCGAATTGAAACGTGACGATTCTTAACAAAAAATTTGTGATGCTACGTTTATATAAATGAGTCTCGGTGAAAGGTTATACTACTAGTGGGCTAATTGACTATGGCTAGACTGTGGTTTACCACTAAGGTCGAAATTTCTTTCACGGTGTATTTACAAGGGCATCATCGAGAGTCTTGCAAAGGTGGCCAATGCCTGTTGCAAGTAGTATCAGTTACCTGAGTAATCCCATAGTCAATCAGTTCACTATTTTATAACACACTAAGCTAAAAGACAACTGAACTATATACATATATATATATGCCCAATGATGATGAGAAAAAGTATGATTTGTGATGATGTTGCTATATGATTTTTGTGAATATGGCGAGTTCACTCTATGAGTGATTATGATGATGTGATATATATATGATATTGATGACTATGAGCGAATACACTCTATGAGTGTTTTATGATGGTGATGATGAGTACTCCGGTGAGTGTTTGATGAATTGCACATGTGTTCACAGAGTCTCATGGCATGTGCATACTATGACGAATAGGCTTGGCCTCTTATGACGAATAGGCTTGGCCTCTTATTATAGCAGTATGGTACCATCATGCACATGCCGCGTGTGGGTTGCATTTTCATACATAATCATGACTGTGAATTGTTGTTGTTTGTGATTGAGCTGGTGTTGTGTGATTATGATGTGGTGATGATGATGATCTGAGTGTGATTGCTCGCTCTCGTTTCTCTATTATGTATCGATTATGTTTTATTGAAATTCTCACCCCTTACGCTTGGAATGTTGCTCCATTGTGGCAGCTAGCTGGTGTCGCGAATGAAGGTCTATTTGCTTCCTTTTGATAGCCGTCGGGAGTGCATGCGTCTCTCTCTCGATCCGTAGCACACAGGGGCGTATTTTGAAGTCGTTAGCTATTAGTTGATGTTTAATGATCATATTGATGATATGAGATGTGTTTTGAGAGGCTTAGTGAAGTTATTGTTTTATTCATTTGTGACGTCTTTGATTTATGATATTTGATTTTTAAGACGCGTGTTTTTCTTTGCACAAAACTTTAATGAGTGCAATTGATGAGATGAGTTTTTATGACGAGGTAGCATTTCTTTTCTACCAATTAAATTAATATTTTTGGAAAGGAAATTACTCGATAATGGCGTGTAAAGCGAGGGGTAGAAAAGGGTGTTCTGAGAAAGCCCTTGTGTCAACCATGCAAATCGGACACGCCATCTTACCATGTGTTCCCCATCCGGACAACATTTCATAGGCGGGGAAGTCATTAATTGTCCACATCAAAGCCGCCTCAATCTGAAATTTTGTTTGCGTCTTTGCATCATAAGTTAAAACACCATGCCACAACCTTTTAGGTCATCAATCAAAGGTTGCAAATATATGTCAATACCGTTTGTTGGATTGCTTGGCCGGAATAATAGCATTTAAAAACATGTATGATTTAGACATACACATTTACGGTGGAAGGTTGTATGGGGGTAACAATAAGCGCCAACAAGAATACGGTGATGCCGATGCTTGAATATAGGGTGTGAAACCATCAGAGCATAAACCAAGCCGAACATTGCGTGGATCACTGGCAAAATCTGGATGAACACGATCAAAATGCTTCCAAGCTTCACCATCAGATGGGTGACGTAATTCACCAGAATTGTTTCTATTTTCATGGTGCCACGTCATTTTACCCGCGGTCTCCATTGATGTAAACATCCTCTGTAGCCTTGGTATAAGCGGCAGATAGAACATTGCTTTTCGTGGAACCGGTTTGCCTCTGCTCATCCCTCTCCTGCTGACACGATAGCGTGGCTCTCCACACAACTTGCATTCCGTCAAATTTCCATCATTTATGCCAAACTCATTATTATAATAGAGCATGCAACTAGACACACAACAATCAATTCTTTTAGATTTTAAGCCAAGCTTCAATACCAGTCTTTTAGCATCATAATAACTTTGCGGCAAAAGTCCTTTAATAGGGGTTGCATCCAACATCATTTTGGTCATATATTCCATGCACAACTCGGCAACATTAAATTGAGACTTAAGACCCAACAACCGAACACACATTGATAATTTTGAGTCTTTAGATCCTTCAAATAATGTTTATTTGTCTCACTCAAATACGTGTAAAACAATTGTGCTTCCTCATTAGGAACTTCTTCAAACATCATATTAGGTTCTTCAAAATCCAAATTTACTCCAACGGCATGAGATATCATTCCACGATAAACATCTAACGCGGGTTGCATGATTTGGCGGATCCGGATGTGGAAGCTACTTCTTCAACCGAAACATTAGTACTTGAAAGATATACTTCAAGCCGGAACATTAACCGCGGTACCCAGTGCTACTTCGCGTGGCGACTCCATATCCAATAATCGGCTAAACCCATTATTGTACAAATGCATTACGACTTCATCTTCATTTTTATAAATCGAATTGAACATTTCTTTACGGACATCTAATTCCCCCTTCTCGCGCAAATCCTTCATCACGCTTAGCAAAAAATAAACTTTTCTACTCCTTACGCAGAAAGCGTCTCTTTAAACCGCTTCTTCCAGAAATAATCGATCATACATCCAACTACGATCCATGTTTTCAAGATCCTAGTACTACTTACTACAATAAAAATTATCATAAACAATAACTATTACTTTTCATTTCATAAATAATAAATCAAACTTTATATTTTCTTACTTACATACTCATACACATACATACGCATACACATACAAATATCATATGATCATATACATACATACACATACACATATACACATACAAATATTTACATACACTAACAATGTAAACATTAATTAATTATAATATAAATAGAATTTAAATAATTTAACACATTTTATATATTATGTTATGGTAAACGTTAATATTAGTACTAAAAATATAATAGATTTTAACAACTTAAACAAAAAATGATAATATAATGAATTTTCAAAAATATAATAGATTTTAACTTAAACAAAAAAAATGATAATATAATGAATTTTCAAAAATATAATAGATTTTAACAACTTAAACAAAAAAATGATTATATAATGAATTTTTAAAAATATAATAGATTTTAACTTAAACAAAAAAAATGATAATGTACTGAATTTTCAAAAATATAATAGATTTTAACAACTTAAACAAAAAAATGATAATATAATGAATTTTTGAAAAACTAATATATTCTTGTATTTCACAATTATCTAAAAAGTATTAAAAATAATAATGAATAATTAATAAATAGATATAATTTATTTTTTAACTATATAATTCGTATTTCCTCTAAAATATTAACAAAAATTAAAATTTAATAAATATATTAATTATTTTATTTCGTATTTATGTATTTTTTATTAAAAAAATATTAACAAAAGTTTAAAAGTAAAAAAAAAAATTAAATACATTAATATTTATTTCTACTAATTTATTTACTAATATTAAGTAATTAATTACTAATATTAACTAACATATTATAATATTTCATATTTAATTATTGAGCAAATTCTAACTAATAATATCAAATAACGTTTAAGCACAACTAATAACCTTAATAACTAACCGGTGGTGCTGAGAGGTCTCTGACTTGATGTTAAATTGGAGTCCTTTGAACAAACAAGCAGATGTCACCAAACTCTAACAACTCCTAAGCAAAAAAATACCACAATTAGTAACTAATAGTTTAAAACAAAGTATAAATTAAAACAAAGTATAAAGTAAAACATACCTTCAGAAGTTTGAGAGAGGAGAAGTTTCAGAGAGGAGAAGTTTGATAGAAGATTGAGTGAAGAAATATTTGAAGGGAAGTTTAAGAGAGTGGAGAATGTGTGAAGAAGAAAATTGAGAAGAGTGAAAATGGTGTGGAATGAGTGAGAATCAGATTAAGTAACGTGATGGGAAAATAGCCGTTGTGCATAACAGTCATTTCCGGCGGAATTGTGGTAATTTCCGGCGGAATTCACGCGTCAAACGAGGCGTAATTTTCGGCGGATTAGTGTCATTTTCGGCGGATATGGGATGCGTAGATCGAAGTGGAATTTTTCGGCGGATTAGGGTGTCATTTTCGGCGGATTTTGAATTTCAAAATGCCCGCCTAATTTCAAGTGACGTTTCTGGCGGATTTGGGTGTCCTTTCCGGCGAATTCGTTTTTTTTTTTGGAAACAGCTTTTCTTCCTCTTTCTAATCCGCCAAAAATACTCTATTTCCGCCAAAAATGTTAAAATTCCGCCACAAAGTTTCCGGTGGAATAAATCCCCCAAAAACTACAAAAATCCGCCAGAACATTTCTGGGGGATTAAAATCCGCCAGAAAGTTATGCCTTCTAATTTGAGTTATTCTTGTAGTGAGGGTCGGACCGAAGGGTTGACAGTTGAGCTGCATGACAAAAACCCAGACCGTATGACTCGGACCGGACAACATGATCAAAACCCGGCCCGGTACCTGTAAATAATTTCCTAAAATTACACATCCTGCCTAATTTCATTTCTTCTCATTTCTCTGAGGTTCCTAAAATTACACATCCGGTCTGGATCAAAACAAAATTACAAATTGTTTATACACAATTTTTGAAATGAGATTGAGAAAGAGACGCATTTCTTCTCATTTCTCTGAGGTTTCTAATTTCATTTTTACTTTTTTTATAAATTAACTCATTTAAAGCAGTGTCGTTTTTGCGTTTTGATTTTTTTAAATCACGCAAACCCGGTCGGTTTTACAAAACCCACGGGTCACCGGTTTTGCCAAAACCAATCGAGTCATGCCGGTTCCCACCAGTCATTGCATTTTCGATCCATACCTTGGCTCGACCGTGACCCCTCCGGTTCGGTTCACCGGTCCGGCGCGGGCGGGCGAGCACATTTTAAAAACACTGGCTGGAAATATGCTCTTTGCAACACACAAGTTCAAGTTGCGGATGTGTTTACTAAGGCTCTCAAGTCTGAGCTATTTGTGAAATTCAGAGACAATTTGAATGTTGAAGTATTTGAAGATGCTTGAGTCATATTACAGTTTGATGTTTTTCTATTGTATTACATTTTGTTGTGTTGTAATTGATACGGTATAATTGTGAATTAGGGGATGGTGTTAAGACACTATTAATTCACAATTAGTTTAGTGTTTTAGCTGAGTTGCCTTATACTAATAGTGGTGGGCATTATTGTATTTTCACTTTGAATGATAAGGGCAAAATAGGTATTACAATAGAAAGGGAATATAAATCCTAAATGTAATTCTGTTAAAAACAATTAGAGTGAATAATACAATCAGTTGCATTTCCAACAAATTCTATCTCTCTTCTCTCTCTCTGATCTTCATTTTCTTGGTGAGCATTGTGTGTGAGTGAAGCATCAATGGAGTTCTTGATGCACTAACAAAACTAAGGGCTCCCAAGAGGGATGGGATAACTCGTGCCTTGCTTATCCAGTTATCCCAAATTATAAATTCGTTGCAATTTGAGAGTTATTCAAAGTTTCGGTTGGGTTTTCATCAACTCTTTTTTTATTCATCTCGAGTAGGTTTCTCAGTTTTTTTGTTAATATAATATGAAAGAAATACAAACATAAATGAACCATTACAAGAATCTTTACATAATCATTTAAAAATCAGTTAATATAATATAGGCTTAAATACGTTTTTGCCCCCTGCAAATAGGGGGTGTTTTGGTTTTACCCCCTGCAAAATTTTTTTTTGTAAAAAACCCTTGCAAAATACCAAAATTTTGGCGTTCTTTCATACATTCTGGACGTTAAAAAAACATACGTGTCACACAAAATTTTGGTTTTACCCCCTGCAAAATATTTTTTTTGTAAAAAGCCCCATGTTCTTCTTCCTTCTTCTTCTTCCTCGTTCTTCTTCCTTCTTCTTCCTCTGTTTCTTCAGAGGATTTTCTGAAAAAGCACCTGGACTTTTCTCAAAGGATTTTCTGCGCCACAACCAACTCCTTCTGTCCATCTACAACACAACCAAAAAACCAGCACCAATCTCTCTCCCTTATTCCCTCAAAACAATGACTTCACCTACAAACATCCCCAAATGCACTTCATCTCCACTATGCTTTCCAGATAGAACATCCCCTGTTATTTCATTACACATTTACAAACAAAAATAAAACACTCATTACTTAAAAACCTTTCCTTTTACATCACAAATCTATAAAACAGAAAATCACAAATTGAAGCCTGCATAACTAACATAACTACATAAACAACCAAAATGTTAAAATATCTGCATAATTCACCAGTTCAGCTCTCTTATAATTATTGAATGATTTTAATTCTATTAGTTAATTCTATTTGGAAGAAAATAAAGAAAGGAAAATTATTCTAACCGATGATAATCGGAAGAGAATTAAAGCCCCAAAGTTGGTGACAACAACACAAACTTGAGCGGTATATGCTCTGTAGAACCGAAAGCTTCTCTCATGACACCAAAGATACGTCGTCGTTTCGCGATGTGTAAACCGCAAGAGGAAGTCGACGAGAAAGTTCGGCTAGCACGGCAACGATGAGGATCATGGCGAAAGGGGAACTACGCCGAGAACCTTTGAGTGCGAGGATTGACATGATTCCCGCGACAATTATACTCGTGGCCACGTTGAACACCGCGGCGGAGAGGCGGATAAATTTGGTTCCGCCGTTTTGGATCGGTAAGAAGAAGAGAAGAAAGAAACAAAGGAAGAAGAAGGAAGAAGAAGAAGGAAGAAGAAGAGGAGGAAGAAGAAGAAGGAAGAAGAACATGGGCAATTAAATAAAAAAGAAGAAGAGAAGAAAGAAACGGAGGAAGAAGAAGGAAGAATAACATGGGGTTTTTTACAAAAAAAAAATTTTGCAGGGGGTAAAACCAAAATTTTGTGTGACACGTATGTTTTTTTTAACGTTTGAGTAACAGAAGGACTAACGCCAAAATTTTGGTATTTTGCAAGGGGCTTTTTACAAAAAAAAATTTTGCAGGGGGTAAAACCAAAACACCCCCTATTTGCAGGGGGCAAAAACGTATTTAAGCCTATAATATATTATCCCGGACTTGTTTTTAAGCAAAAAAAACTTTTTAAATTCATTGAAAAAAGTGATGTATCTGGACTATAAAAACATCAAAAAAAACTTTTTGGATTCATTGAAAAAGTGATGTATCTGGACAATAAAATAGTTCAGATACATCACTTTTTCAATGAATCTAAAAAATTAATTGTTATTTAAAAACGAGTCTGAAGGGTGTACAAACACTAAAAACAATGGCAAACACACTAGCAATACCATCAATTACTAAGCTGGCAACATTAAAGACGAAAAATGAATCCAACAAGCACCCTATATTTTGGTGACACCAAAACACTGTTCTGTAGAGTGTGGCAACAAAATCCAAAAGAGACATTGAGGATCACAAGGGCTAGTCAAAAGTAGAAGCATTTTAGCCAAGTTAAAAGGAGACCAAAGCCACAAATGTAACATCCCAGTCTGCTTTCAGAACTGCCGACTGTCCCCACGAACCAACACGAGTCTTTTCAGCATGCTTTGTCCTCACTTGCATGCTTTCTGGAAAACTTCCCAGAAGGTCACCCATCCCACTACTACTCCAAGCCAAGCACGCTTAACTATGAAGTTCTTATGGGGACGGGCTCCGAAAAGAAGATGCATCTTGTTAGTATAGGTAGTCCAAATGAATTCTTTTAAGCCTTCCTTCAACTATGATGATCTCATACCGCATTACGACCTCGGGATCCCTCTCATTCCGGTGCGTATTCGGTTCATTCACGCGCCCCCTTCGCTGAAGCCGCCAGAGCCGCTCTTTGCCATGCCACCTTTTTGGCACCAAGCGATCACTCCCGCCTCCTCGGCCGGATGTTACATGCCCACCGGCTTCCGCTTGGTTCGTCCCGAACCACACCGTACTAAGAGAAGTCTGGCGCGCTCGATACCATTTGTAACATCCTGCATCGCTTCCCGAATCGCCGATTCGCCCCACGAACCAACACGAGTCTTTTCAAAGATGCTTTGTCCTCACTTGCATGCTTTACGAAAACTTCAGAAGGTCACCCATCCCACTACTACTCCAAGCCAAGCACGCTTAACTATGGAGTTCTTATGGGACGGGCTCCGAAAAGAAGATGCATCTTGTTAGTATAGGTAGTCCAAATGAATTCTTTTTAAGCCTTCCTTCAATATGATGAGTCTCATACCTGCATGACCTCGGGATCCTCTCATTCCGGTGCGTATTCGGTTCATTCACGCGCGCGCCGCTTTGAAGGCGCCAGAGCGCTCTTTGCCATGCCACCTTTTTGGGCACCGACGATCACTCCCCGCCCTCCTCGGCCGGATGTTACATGCCCCACTTAGCTTGGTTCGTCCCGAACCACACCGTACTAGAGAAGGTGCGCTGCTCGATACCATTTGTAACATCCCGCATCGCCTAAGAATCGCCGATCGCCCCACGAACCAACACGAGTCTTTTCGGCATGCTTTGTCCTCACTTGCATGCTTTCTGGAAAACTTCCCAGAAGGTCACCCATCCCACTACTACTCCAAGCCAAGCACGCTTAACTATGGAGTTCTTATGGGACGGGCTCCCGAAAAGAAGATGCATATTGTTAGTATAGGTAGTCCAAATGAATTCTTTTAAGCCTTCCTTCAATCTATGCGATCCCCATACCGCACGACCTCGGGATCCTCTCATTCGGTGCGTATTCAGTTCATTCACGCGCCCCTTCGCTTTGAAGCTGCCAGGAGCCGCTCTTTGCCATGCCACCTTTTTGGGCACCGGCGATCACTCCCCGCCCTCCTCAGCGGATGTTACAACAAACACCATGATCGTTTGAAGTTCAGTTGGTGAGTTAAGAGCATCCACAATGAAACACTCTTTTTTTATCACATGTACACATTACTCTTTTATACTTTTTAATACTAATACTTATTATGTTTCAAAAAAAATACTAATACTTATTAAGCACTCAATTCCCCCAATGCAACACCTTCAAAAAAAATTCTTAAATGGGTATCACATATAACTACCTACAATCATTTTATTAACAAATAACTCATAAATTTTCAAATGAGACCCAACTTAAACAAAGAAAGAGAAAATGCTAGTACAAGCACTTTTCTCTATAAGCAACACAATTTTTTTTGCCCACAAAATCACAAACACTCCCCATTGGGATGCTCTAAGAGATACTACTGAACGATCCCAAGTAAAAGGTCCTGAGTTCAAACTTGAAAATCAACTTTTTTTCCCACCTTGTAACTACTAATATTTTGTCTATAAAAAAAACTCTTTTTTTATTAAGGGTTTGCATCAAATAATTTGCTTATCAAATTAGCAAATCAAATTAATCTTTTTTTATTATTATATAACTAATTTCAAAATCCTTATTATATAATACACTAATGTCATTTTGGAGGGAAAAAATATTATATAATACACTAACGTGATTTTGGAGGGAAATTTTTTTTCCCACCGTTTACCAATATACTCCTCATTTTGTACCCCACTGTTTACCAATATACCCCCACTCTATATTTTTGGACCGACACACCTCCACTCTATATTTTGTGCCCCACCATTTACCAATATACCCCTCATTTTGTACCCCACTGTTTACCAATATACCCCCACTATATATTTTTGGACCGACATACCCCTGACAAATTTTTTATTTGTCCAACACTATTTTTTTATCCACTTTTAGCGGGAAAATTTTATTCTCACCATTTACCAATATACCCCTCATTTTGTACCCCACTCCAATATACCCCCACTCTATATTTTTGGACCGACATACCCGACAAATTTTTTTTTGTCCAACACTCTTTTTTTATCCACTTTTGGTGGGAAGATTTTATTCACACCATTTACCAATATACCCCTCATTTGTACCCCACTGTTTACCAATATACCCCCACTCTATATTTTTGGACCGACATACCCCCACTCTATATTTAGTACCCCACCATTTACCAATATACCCCTCATTTTGTACCTCACTATTTATCAATATACCCTCACTCTATATTTTTGGACCGACATACCCCTGACAATATTTTTTGTCTAACACTTTTTTTTTATTATCAAAATGTACCCCTCATTTTGTACCCCACTGTTTACCAATATACCCCCACTCTATATTTTTGGACCGACATTGTTGCCTCATCCCACCAAAGGGCTATTTGTTGCCTCTTCGTCTTATATATATGTGTTGCGTATTTTTATACCCCCTTATAAAATGTTGATGTTTTTAAAGCTACATCATAGGTCATTAATCATCTAAAGTGAATAGCATAGGCGTGTGTCCTAGTATTTCATAAAAGTAAACATTTCTCTACAGATATTCTTAAACTATTCCCTTTATTTTTGTATTGTTAAAATATTCCTTTTAGCCCACTGAATGAATAATGATGAACTTCTATGAATTGACGTTATCTGATTTTAAAAATATACAATCAATTAAGGAAAACGAAAGAAGTCATTATATTACTGTTATTGGTAGGAGGGGAAAAAACAATAGAGTATAGTGGGGTGGGGAGGGCATTTCCAAATTGTTTTAGCATCAATGAGCTTGTGCCATAATTTATTACGATCACATCATTATTTTAAGCACTCTATTATAGCTAGGGACTTTTTAGAGGGCCATTGATTTTTGTCATATCCCACCCCTATCTATTAAGGCAAGATCTACTTTTTGATGGTTTTAAGCGGCAAAAAAATTCCTTTTATGTGTGTGTTTTTTTTTTTTTATAAACCCTTTTATGTGTGTTATTTAGTACATTGTATGTATTATAGTATGATATATTTTACACTCACTACTTTATTAATCAATTTGGGGGAAATTTTTTTGAAGACATTAGTTGTAAATAATGTAAACTTTATATCAATTATTAATCTAGCAAAAATTAAGGCCCCACTCTTTGTTTTTATCCAACACTCATTGTTTTTATTATCAAAATGCACCTCATTGTTAAACACATATTATTTTGAGTTTTTGTGTACATTTGTTTACCAATATATACCCCACTCTGTATTTTTGAATGAGACATACCCACGATAGAAATTGAACCAAGCGGATTTATGATTGTAATAGGTAAATACGATTTATGTTTTTCAAGTCGTATTTACCTATATACGATTTCCCTAACAAAAAACAAAAAAATTAATAAAAAAAAAAGAATCTTATTTATCTCAGAATAGGGTAAATACGATGCAATTTTTTAAGGAAAAATCGGATTTATGTTTGATGAAGGTAAATACGACTTACTATTTTTGAAGGAATTTTAGTCTTTTCTTTGTATGCGTGGGGTATGGAGTCAAATGGTGGGGTACAAAAAAACCCTTTATTTTTATGAGAATGGTTGAAGCCATATAACATGCTTAGTTGGTTGGTTAATATCTACAAGGAAATTTCGCAGCCATTTTTTTAACCAATTGTACACATCCATTTTTTTGTGAACTATCTTGCCATCATTATTGTTAAAGAGTGTTTTTATCAAAGTTTTTATGAATTAAGTTTCTCACATTCTAAATCACCACCCCGCATTGGTTCGTATCTTCGCAAATATATTATATATAAAGGCAACCCTATTAACATAAAAATTTTATTCTATGTTTAGTTGTAAATTATCAATTCATATCAACCAATAAGTTTGCGATACATTTTTTTTTTACACAACTTTTTATAACCACGTCTTATGTATCGCACATGTATATGTCCTAATATAGTTATATACTAATAAATTATCTTAGTGCTAGACTCACCTTATTTCACTTGAGAGAGCTTTTTTATTAAAGTTTAGGTGAGTTAACAGTTAAGTGATAGACTCACCTTAGTCTAAAAACACTTTGAGGTTTAAAGAGAGCGTATAGCATCCTCGGTGGGGTTGGGATCCTCTCCATTTAATGAAGGGTTCCATTTGGAGAGAGAGTGACACAATGAATATTTTAATATTATTTTAAAAATATTATTAAAATATTCATTGTGTCACTCTCTCTCCAAATGGAACCCTCCATTAAATGGAGAGGATCCTAATCCTCCTCAGTGGAGTCTCTTCATACGAATTTTTTCAAAAGTTGAAATTTTTTTAAATAGTAAAGAAGACAAATGAATGAGACATGTAAATAAAATTAAAGTTGGTATACCGTAAAAAATAGATAAATGAGAGAATTAGAGGAAGAAAAGGAAAAGAGAGTAAAAAAGTGTGTGAGAGAGTGAAAATGTTTGAAAAAGTGAAATTACAGAAATATCCTCAAATTGTTTATTTGGAAAAATGATAAATTGGTATTTTGTTAGTGCTTGAATGGTATAGATAGACATTAGATGTGTGAACTCAGACAAAATATAATTAGTCCGAACATTATCTCGTGAAAATCAAAACAATTTTAAAGTTGACAAATTTAATTAGTCCAAACATTACCCAGCGTAAAAAATGGATATTCAAATTTTGTCAAAATTTGAAAATATTTAAAATAGTAAAGGGGACAAATGAAGGAGACATGTAGATGAAATTAAAGTAGGTAACTTGTAGAAAATAGAGAAATGAGAGAATTAGAGGAAAGAAAGAGGAGAAGAGAGTGAAAAAGTGTGTGAGAGTGAAATAGTGAAAAAGTTTGAAAAAGTGTGTGAGAGAGAGTGAAAAGGTGAAAAATTTTGAAAAAGTGAAAAAGTTAAATCACAAAAATATCCTCTAATTGTTTAGTTGGAAAAATGATAAAATATGTATTTTGGTGGTGGGTGAATAGTGTAGATAAATAGTAGATAAACCCTCGATATTTCCAACGCAACACCTCCAAAAAATTTCTTAAACAAGTCCCACACTTAACCACACCTAATCACTTTATCACAAATGGGACCCGCATAAATAAGAGAGAGAAAATACTTGTAGGGGAATGGATTCTCTCAAGTGGAAAAAAACTTGAGGAAATAAAGTGTTACTAATTTCACCTTTAAAGCTTCACTCTCTCTTATTTATTATACTATACCCACATCTTCTCTCTCTTTAATAAATGATTAGGATTTCACTGGACTCTCATATCACTTAAGAGTATCATTTCCCTGCTTGTAGTAGCACTAGGGCCGTTCCAAACAATTGAGAGACCCTGTTCAAATCTTTAAAATTTGGCCCCTACTTTTATCAAATTAGACCCCTCAATGACATAGTTTTACATAATTTATTGTGGAGTCAAAATCATCAAAGAATATACACAATAATCAAATATAAAAAAAAGTAAATATAAGTTAAAAATTACTATAGCTACAAGCAAAACTAAATTTTAAAAAAAAACTATTTTAACTGGGTAAAGAGAAATCAGTTAAGAACTCAAAATCACAATATATTATTAACAAACAAATGTAAATGTAAATAATTCTTGTTTTAATTTGCTAGACATATTTTTTTTGGAAATTTTCAAATATTTTTTCAAAAAAATATTTGCTAAAAGCAATATATTTTTTGGTTGAATATATTCCAAAAGCAATATCTTTCCTTTTAATCCTAAGCAGTTTGGTGCTGGATTTGGCGCCAAACTTGCACCTGTTGATGTGGCTTTATTTGATTGGTTGTGTCCATATAATGCTTATGTTGTGACTTGTGATTGGTTGGTTCTTTAATTCCTTCTCTTCTATTGGTCTGACTACTTTCATCCATTTGTCCTGATATGTCTTTTTTTTTTCAGACCCTTCTTCTTTCTCTCTTCTTCCAGACCTGATTTCTTCCATCCATTTGTCATCGTTTCTCTCTGTTTCTCACTGCCCCATGAACACTCTTCTTGTTTTCTTCTTCATTTTGATTTTTTTTTTGCCCAATGCTTTTCTTTTCTTTTTTGCTCATTTTGCCACACTCAAGTGCTTCCTCTTCTCTCTCTTTCTTCTCTCTTCTTCTCGTCATTTTCAGTTTTTTTAACCCAATAGTTTTCTTCATTTCCACTTGAGGTAAGTGCCGGAAGAGGAAAGAACAATTGTGAAGGGAAGATCGGAGACAAACGAGACAGAGAAGAGAGGAGCCATGGCAATGACAGTCTTTGCCGCCATATGGCTCGCGCGGGAAGAAGGGCACCTCAACAAGCTCAACGAAAATCGCCTATATACAGCGGAAACGAGAAGGTATGCTTTTTTTTTCCACTCCCAATCCCTCTCTTTTATGTTTGATATCCTTCTCTACCATCTTTTCATGTTCTGCCATAGTGCAAGGAAGAGGTGTTGAAATAATTTTAGGGATTTGCACCATCTAAACAGCAATACAACAGCGGTTGCGACGGGAAGTGGCGGTTTGGTGGTTTCGACGAAACTGGTGGTATGCGGCGCCCATGGTGGTTTGTGGTGGTGTTCAGCGGTGAGGGGTTCTTTTGAGAGTGATGATGTGAAGGAATTGTGAGAGATCGACAGTGGCCTAGAAAGCTTCGACAATAGTCGCTCATTCATGCGAGATTGTAAGATCTAGGGGCTCTTTCTGATGATTCATATGTCCTTCTCTCTCGGATTGCATCTCATTTCAAGCTTCCCGTGTTTTTTTCGATTTAACATTTATTTTTATTTTTTCTTTCTGTGTTTCTCAATGTCTTACAAAGAAAGATTAAGCGAATCCAGATATTTGGTGTCGTTTGGTAGGAGAGGGTTGCGATCGCTGTCATGGTGGAGAGAGGAGAAAGGAGAGATACTAATAAAGAAAGGAAGCAGACCCTATGAGTGCAGCGGAGCAGCCATCCGTGCTCACGTTGGGGTTTTAAGGTTGACAGATAGCTAGAGACGTCGGTGACAGAGTTCACATCTTGCGACGGTTAGAGTGGAGCTCCGATAACAAGGGTAAGATTCAATCCATTTGTTAATTGATTCCATAAGATGGGAAGAGGAAATTGGCCATTGAACTTCATCATTTCTTTGCATGAGGTTACTCTTAAGTCGTAAACAAAATGTCTTGGATAAATGGTATTGGGATCATGACAAACTTAGTGTTTTCTAGATGAGAAGTTTTTCAATGATTAGTAATCGGTGTGTTCTTTTGTTGGAATTATTGCTCATTATTTTCTGAGGTGGTTTGGATATATATATATATATGTGTGTGTGTGTGTGTGTGTGTGTGTGTGTGTGTGTGTGTGTGTGTGTGTGTGTGTGTGTGTGTGTGTGTGTGTGTGTGTGTGTGTGTGTGTGTGTGTGTGTGTGTGTGTGTGTGTGTGTGTGTGTGTGTGTGTGTGTGTGTGTGTGTGTGTGTGTGTGTGTGTGTGTGTGTGTGTGTGTGTGTGTGTGTGTGTGTGTGTGTGTGTGTGTGTGTGTGTGTGTGTGTGTGTGTGTGTGTGTGTGTGTGTGTGTGTGTGTGTGTGTGTGTGTGTGTGTGTGTGTGTGTGTGTGTGTGTGTGTGTGTGTGTGTGTGTGTGTGTGTGTGTGTGTGTGTGTGTGTGTGTGTGTGTGTGTGTGTGTGTGTGTGTGTGTGTGTGTGTGTGTGTGTGTGTGTGTAAACATCTATTATTGATGCAAATGTCACAACTCTAAATTGAAATGGAATATATTCTTATTTGCTAGCTCTTCTTACTTGAGAAGTTTATTTGCTCTTCTCAAGAATGCTAGAACTTTATATTTGATATCACATTTTGTCTAATATCTCCCAACAAAAATTTGAATAATTTCTATTTGGCTTTATGGAAAATGAGAATCGGTGGTGGACTTCAGGTGTAGAAAGCCTTGATATTGGAGGTATGTTATATATTATTGGAGGCATGTTATATAGTTATCATTTTCTTTGTTTTTCTTTGATTTAAAAGTATATAAAAAGATATAATACTATAAGAACACTTAAATGTAACAAGAGAAATATCCGCTAAAAAGTCTTAAGTTTGGCACTATACAAATTAATCAAGAGGTAAAAGCGATGCGACCTTCTAATTCAACTTTGCGGATGAGTTGGAGATGAGTTTTGAGGGTTCAATTGCATTCTCATTTCTTTATTTATGCCAACACTTCCTAGCTTTTCAAAAGTGTGTTTTGGCATTGAAGCGATTCGGTTCCTTTCCATTTAGTTATGCCGATTCCTCAGGTTTGCTCTTTTGCTGTTTCTTTTTGATCAGTTTTGAAAATTGTTCTTTTGTATTTTAATTTGTTCTTCTTGAGTTCAATAGTCAACTTATTTTTCATTTCATTTATTTTAATTGCATGTTCCTCTTGTATTCTTTGATGTCAATTACTATGATTTTGTTTTTGCTATCTCTGTGTACTAATAGTTTCATGTTTTGATATGGAAAAAATATGCATTCAATCAATCCAAGTATATCTAGTGTTTTGAGTTTGGTTTATTATTTCTTAGATTTGCAGAGTTTTCATTTTGCTTATTTAAATTGCATGTTCCTCTTGTATTCTTTGGTGTCTGGTACTATGATTTTTTTTTGCTGTATGTGTGTCTTGATAGTTTACTATTTTGGTATGGAACATGAGTGCATTCAATGAATCCAACTATATGTTTTGTTTACTCTTTTGTTTTCATACTTTAATTTCTTTTATCAGGGTTCTCCTGATTTGAACCATGTGCTTCTTCATCAAAGGCAAGGAAGGCGCAAAACGTCTTTATGTTCTTATGATTATGAAGTGGTATGTGTGTTCTTCAATGGTCATCTTCTTTGTTTTTGTACCTTATTTTATGTTCAATTATTTTCATGTTTGTGTTTTTGTAGGGCTATGGGCTGATCCTTTTTGTTGACACTATTTTTGAACTTTGCGTTCCTGACTCTGTCTTGCTTCTTGATCGTGCTGGAAACTCTTTTGAGGTTGTTACTAGGCGTGGTGATGGATTTGTGTTCCTTTGTCAAGGTTGGGGTGCTTTGGGAGTGATTTATGGTCTTGTAGATGGTGGATGGATTCAGCTTTCCTAGCGTGGAAATTCTGTGTTTAACATTCGTGTGTTTGATAAAAATATTGATGAAGTGCAGTATCCAACACCTCCTTCACGTTGCGACCTTGGCCCGACCTTCTCCTTTTCTTCTAAGCGATCTTTGGTATTCCTATTGAGCATTTGTCCTCATCCAATGACTTGCTTTTCTCGTGGATGCAACAAGCGTTTGGAACCATCTGATGCTTTCCAATTGGTTAGTTGTTCATTCTTTTGTTGTTTAGTATTCTTTCATGTGGTTTTTGTATATTCACTTTCATGATTTTCCATATATCTTTCTTTTTGGTTTGAAGTTTAATGTGATATTTGTATATTAGTTTTCATTCTTTTCCTTTTCCATATATATTGCCTTTTCATGTGGTCTTTTATGTTAGCTTTCATGTTTTTAAATATCTCTTGCTTGCAGGGTCTTTCTCCTTCCTTTTGTTTTGCTATTGTTCCTCAACATCTTAAGACAGTTGTGGTGGTTGATGAGTGGATTCGTCTTATGACTATCAATAAGAGTCGAGGACAATCTTTAAACAAAGTTGGTATTTATCTTCCAAGACCGTTTTTCTCTCATGGTCAACTATATGTTGCGATTTCAAGAGTTACTTGTTGGAGCGGCCTTAAATTGCTTATTCTTGATGCTAATGAAAATTATACCAACATTACTTCTAATGTTGTGTATAGAGAAGTTTTTCAAAATTTACATTAGGTTAGATCTTTATTATTTGATATTTCTTCTTTTCTATTTTTGCTATTTGATGTTACTTATTTAATCGATTGTTGTCTCTTTATGTGTCTAGGTTTTTTCCTTCCACACATAAGGTCATGGAGCTTTTTGAAGTTGATGGTCTCATACTACTTGCCATGTGGAATTGGAGTGATCATCCTCTAATATAATGTTTTAGTTGTTGCTTTGTACTAAAAGGTGTTTTCAAAATGTGGCTTTAATAACTATTGTCTTTCAATAACTTCTGTCTATTTTTCTTACCTTGTGGGTTGTTCCTTGTATTTTTTATCTTTTGTTTCGTTATTAGTTTTGCTAATACTGGCGCCTCCGTGCATCGCACGGGTGTGAGGCTAGTAATATAATATATTCAATCATTTTACCAAAGAGTTGTAAAAAGTAACAAAATGCCTGGCGCTCTCATTCTGACCACTACGATGCGTTGAAATTTTAATAAGTAGACAGAAAAACTTTTATATAACTTGTTTATTTTTTTGGGCCCTAAAATATTGACATTGGGCCAAGGCCCTGTGCTACAGGCCCATGGACGACCCTCAATAGCACTTCTCCTCAGGGTCATCCCAAAGGATCCAAACAATTTGGAGGCCCTCTTCAAATTTTGAAAATTTGGCCCCTAATTATATTTTTATCGAATGAATCACCAGAACTCATTATATTGCGCTGCTTCTTTTTTTTGAGCAGTTTTTTTTAATGTTTAGATCTAAAACAATGTTTTAAGAACCGAACCGGTAACCGACTCGGCGAAGGGTCAGACCAAGGGGTCTGTAATTCAATGCATGATCATTGACTCAGTATCGATTAAAAAATTACCAATTAAATTGTTAGAACTTATACATTTCATACATTTTAAACTTAATTTACTAAAATAAAACTCATGAAAAACTAAAACATTAAGTTTTTTTTTATAAGAAAACGAGTATATTTTTATTAAAAGACAAGAATAAAATGACCACGAAGATTACCGTAAAAGAAACACGAATTTGTGTGAAAGTTTGTTCTTATATTGAATTTGGAGGAAATATATAAAACTATTTACATTTATTTGGCAAGAGCATCAGTGGTGCAGTGGTTTCCTCCACTATTATTTTTTTAGATACGCAAATTTATTGATGGAGGTATAAGGGGCGTCCCAATTGGGAAAATCTCAGTCTCGCGTTGGTAGTGATAAGGTCTCAACAGAATTTATAATGAAGAGGCAACCCTCACCTTACAAGCCGGTTTTGTGGGGTTGAGTTAGACCCAAACCAAATTCTAAGAGTCCCAACCCTTACAATGAAAGTGAGGCTTCGTTTAAACCTCTCTTAGTCAAAAATCATTGGAAAAAAGACTCAGAGACAGAAAAAAAGTACCCCGCATAGAATATTTGTTACACGGAAAGTAGGAAGCCCATTGGGCAATTGAACCAATTTGAAAAATCTAGCCCACAATTTCGCCCCCTCCTAACAATAAATCATCCCCAAGAAGCATAAATAACAGCCTTCACAATTGATCTAACATTAACAACGTAAATTTTCTCCACTATTAGTTACATTGACAGTTTCAGTGATCAAGAGACGTCGACTCTCAAATTCAAATCCATATGTGAATTGTGATAGTTTGTGTGAACGATGGATTTGCTATTTCGTCTAAGATGAACATAAAAAAGTTTAGTAACAATCTAATGACAACTCAATTTATTTGATTTTATAAGAATTAATTACTGATAAAAATATACTATGAGAAAAAACATTCAACAAATTATAAAATTTTACGAAGACCGAAACATACATAAACCATTTTTTTTTTGAGATATTTAGAGGTGGAACACTAAGACTTCTCAAAAAGTCACTCAACACACTTAACTGTAGAGTTTTGATGAGATTTCATACATTAGTGTTGCTATGATCGCACTAAATTTTTTATTAAAGCATAATAAAAAGTGCGTGAATTATTAATATAATTGTAATCGTTGCTACGTGGAGAAGAAGAGTTAGAGGTACACACCTGACAATGACAATAATCTACACACCTCTCTGACCACACATTTAAATCACTTCACTTCACTTTATTAGGAGTAACTTTCATCTCACGATACATCTCATCTCGCGAAAATATCTCATCTCACCTCACACACTATTATCGCAACCATGACTCCTATGTATCACGTGATCTCCTAAAAGCCCCTAGATCTCGCAATGGCAATTACCGTAATTTTCACCAAAACCTAAGGTCAAACAAAAAAAGGACCCTCTCGAGAAAACTTTGTCGTTTCAGGAAGGGATCTGAACCCAGTAAAAGTCGCTTTCTCAGCAACTATCCTTTCTTTTCCCACATCTCTCCAATCTCCAACATCCACCGTTCGATCTTCCACGTCATCATTACTTTCGTCATAAGATGAAGATCCAACGGTTCAGATCATATACGCGCTCTATGTCGTATTAACAGGGAGAAATAACTCACGGTCGGAGCTGAACACAGCTGTTAGCTCGAGATTCCGAGCCGATTGTTTAAACAAAACCGAAGCCGGCTTAGTGGGACCCACAATTAACTGCACTTGTATTATAAGTACAAGCACTTACCATATAGCTTATCAAAATTTGATAACTCGTTTTTGATAAGTGAGATTACTTATCACCTCCTCAATCTGTCTCCTCCTATATAAAAAACACCTATTTCTGCAAGTTCAAATGTCCCCTTCTCTCTCTATTTATATAGATTTGGGGTTTCTTGAGAGATAAAGAGTAGATTAGTCCATTTTCTGTGAAGAGAGAGAAAGTGAAAGAATCGGAGAAGAAAGAGAAAGAGCTTTGCTTTGGTCTTTTTGGTGGTTTCATATTCGGAGATTTCTTTGATGTTTTTGTTCTTCACATGTGTGTGAAGGTAAGAAAGCTCTCTCTCTCTCTAAGCTTTCGAATCTGTTACTTTTCAAAGTTTGAAGCTTTTTATTTTTCCCCTAATTATTTTCACCTTTTTTTGTAAAAAATTGTTTTGTTTTTGAGTTTTTGGGGTTGACACTTTAGGTTCATGCATCTTGTTCTTAGGTTAAAGCTATTTTTTTGCTTGATCTTCTGCTATATTAGAGAGAGAGGTAGAGACTAGAGAGAGAGAGTCAAATCTTGTTCATATTTATCTTCGGTTTTGTTTGGCCACTAAAACCGCATCGCTTTTTTCTTTAATTAGTTTAATTTTGAAATTAGGGTTGATTTTTTAGTGATTTCATTCAAGGTTTGGATTTTTGTTATTAATTATTTTTTTTGTGATTTTTGTAGCTAACCCTTGTTGCAATCTAACTACTTTTTTTGAAATTTTTGTTTGCAGATCTAGTTCAGTGTTGGTAATTTGAGTGGTTAAGATGTCTTCTCTGAGTAGGGAATTGGTGTTCTTGATCTTGCAGTTTCTGGATGAGGAAAAGTTCAAAGAGACTGTTCACAAGTGGGGCTACTTTTGTTTTTGTTTTTGTTTTTATAATATTAATTATTTTGTTTTTGTTTTTATATTAATTACTTTTGGTGTTTTTCTGCTATAATATTTGTTATTTGTCACTACATTTATTTGACTAATTAATTGATTATTAATTTTTGTTGAAAAAATTAGGCTTGAGCAGGAATCTGGATTTTTTCTTTAATATGAAATATTTTGAGGATGAAGTACACAATGGGAATTGGGATGAAGTTGAAAAGTACTTATCTGGTTTCACAAAAGTAGATGATAATAGGTATTCTATGAAGATATTTTTGAGATAAGGAAGCAGAAATATCTGGAGGCATTAGATAAGTAAGTTCACATTTTGGTATCTTTTGTTACTTTACTTGTGTTGACTCTCAGCATTATAGTTCTATTCTATTTTATAGTATGCATTAACTTCACTTCATGTTGTCGGAGTCTGATTTATGCATGGCGACAGCGCAGAAATGCCGTTTATGGATACTCGGTTGCGGGTTCGATCCCCCCGGGTGTCGAGTTTTGGTTTTCTTGTTTGTGTGTGTGCGTGCACTGCGTGTTAGGTCTTGGCACTTGCAAGTCTGACCATCAGACCAAAAACTTCACTTCATGTTGAAATTGTTCTAAAATTTTGTGTAGGCATGATCGGTCGAAGGCTGTAGAAATATTGGTGAAGGATTTGAAAGTGTTTGCTACATTTAATGAAGAACTGTTCAAGGAAATCACACAGCTTTTGACATTGGAGAATTTCAGGTACTAACTTGAATTTAAATTTTTCTTTTTGGTGTGAAATTCTGTGAGATGTTGCATCCAATGAGTTTTTGTTGATGTAGGGAAAACGAACAGTTGTCTAAGTATGGTGATACGAAGTCTGCGCGAGCTATCATGCTGGTTGAGCTTAAAAAGCTCATTGAAGCGAATCCTTTATTTCGCGACAAATTGCAATTTCCTAACCTTAAAAACTCGAGGTTACGGACTCTCATCAATCAAAGGTAATTTTTTCATTAAGTATGCTCATTTCTTGATATAGAACACAAACTTGCTGTGATATGTGAGAACTTTCTAGTATGTTATGCCCATTGTATTTGGTATCTTTGTTTAGGATTGTCGGCGATCATTTTCCATCTTTAGAGTTATGTGTTTATTATTGGTTTACGGTTTACTTATACACGCGTCATGTTATTATTGGTTTATGGGTTACTTATACACGCGTTATGTTATTATTGTCGAGTCATTTGTAATTTGTGTTTACATTTATTTTTGGAAACAATGATAGTACATGATTTGTTCCATCAATTGTTGATTGTAATCTTGTTGATAGACTAAGGGTGTGTTTGGTTTGCAGTCACAAATGTATGTTTTGGAGTACGAATAACACATGTTTGTCTCTCTGAAACTCGATAGATATTTTGAGTCCAAACTTACATTTGCAGTTTCCAACTACATCAACGCATCTTTGTCGGCTTGGCATTTAAGATACACTTCTACTAGCAACTGACTATGTTCTGTTCTACTGACAATGAACTGTTTTTATTCTTTTTTATTGCAGCTTAAATTGGCAGCACCAACTCTGCAAGAATCCACGTCCGAATCCTGATATAAAAACTCTTTTTGTGGATCACTCATGCGGACAACCAAATGGTGCGTGAGCTCCTTCACCTGCTAACAGTCCGCTACTAGGAGCTTTACCTAAGGCTGGAGGATTTCCTCCTCTTGGTGCTCATGGGGTAGGTTGCTAAACAAATTATTTTTTCACCTTCTTTTGATTTCGCGGGCTTCATTTAACGTCTGTTATTTTCTTATTCTTATTTCGGTGTTGGACTTTTCCGTGCTTGATGTTTACAGCCTTTTCAACCTACTGCGGCACCAGTGCCAACACCCCTGGCTGGTTGGATGTCAAGTCCAACTACTGTAGCACACGCTGCAGTTTCGGAGGCGGAGCTATAGGTCTCGGTGCTCCATCAATGCCCGGTAATACACTATGTCACTTTCTGTTATTCTCCAACTATTTATGTTATGCATAGGCTATGTCTAGTTTAATATTTGACTTCTGTTTCTTTGTCGTGTTAAGCTGCTTTGAAGCATCCAAGGACCCCACCAACTAATCCGAATGACTATCCATCGGAGACTCGGAACATGTTGCTAAGAGAACAAGGCCAATGGGAATTTCAGGCGAGGTAATATGATTTTTCTTGATAGGCGCATTATTGAAGGTGTCAATTTTGGTCCAGCCCAACAAGTAGACCCGATGGACCAATGTTTTGGGTTGAGCTAAAAAAACACAACCCAATTGATAACAGGCTGGCCCAGCCTAGACTGCTTTTGCATTTTGGCCAATTGGGCGGGCAGGCGGCCGGTTTAACAGACTACCTGTTACTAGCAATTGATACTTAACGTATATGCATGTTCTGAACCCTACATTTTGTGCTATGCATCACCGTGTAGGTGAATCTACCTGTCAATATGTTGTCGGCATCATTCTCAGGCCATGGTCATGGTCAGGCTTTTAATGCACCCGATGATTTTGCGAAGACTGTCATGCGAACTCTGAATCAGGGTTCATCTCCTATGAGCATGGATTTTCATCCAGTTCAACAATCTTTGCTTCTAGGTTTGATGCTCTTCTAAGGCCTTTGAATGATGTTTTTAATTTGCCATTAGTTTTCCATTAACTGAGAGTTTTCTTTATTTAATGTCAGTTGGTACAAATGTCGGCGACATTGCGTTGTGGGAGGTCGGTTCTCGGGAACGATTGGTCTCAAAGAACTTCAAAGTTTGGGATCTTAGTGCATGTTCAATGCCATTTCAGGTTGTTTCTTTACCTTAACACATTGATGAATCCTTACACTTTTGTAAGTTAGCCATGATTGAAGAGAAAACTAACCGTGATTAATTCAGGCTGCTCTTGTTAAAGATCCAAGTGTTTCCGTCAATCGCGTAATTTGGAGTCCTGATGGTGCTTTATTTGGTTAGTTGAGATTTTATTTTTATACTATCTATATACTTCAAGTTTCAACTGAATCAATTAATGATGTCTTGTATTTGTATAATTAACAGGCGTTGCTTACTCGAGGCACATTGTTCAGATATACTCTTACCATGGCGCTGATGAAGTTCGACAGCACTTGGAGGTATACACGCATACGCACACACGCATACTTATATACATATTATTTTATCATTGTTGTTATTGTTTATACGGATGAATCGGTTTTCTAGATTGATGCTCATGTCGGTGGAGTAAGCGATCTTGCATTTTCCCATCCAAATAAGCAACTGTGTGTGATAACCTGTGGTGATGATAAGACCATTAAGGTGTGGGATGCTGCTTCGGAACAAAGCAATATACTTTTGAAGGTCATGAGGCTCCGGTTTATTCTGTCTGCCCGCATTATAAAGAAAACATTCAGGTAGAAATCAAATTTTACAACTTTGTGAGAGATTTTTTTGTCGAGTTTCTTTGCATGATTCCTTTAATAATTTTACTATAATCCTTGTGTTGTGTATGTTGTAGTTCATCTTTTCAACAGCACTAGATGGGAAAATTAAAGCATGGTTATATGATAATTTGGGATCTCGTGTTGATTATGGCGCTCCTGGTCGATGGTGCACAACCATGGCTTATAGTGCTGACGGTACAAGGTCAATATTCTAAACCATGACTCTTTGTATCTCGCTGAATATCGCTAGTTGAATTATACTTCTTATTTTCAAATGTTTTGACTGTGAATGTATATTATATTATATGTAGGCTATTTTCATGTGGAACAAGCAAAGATGGGGAATCTTCTATTGTGGAATGGAATGAAAGTGAAGGAGCTGTCAAAAGGACTTATCAAGGGTTTCGTAAACGATCTTTGGGTGTTGTGCAATTCGATACTACCAAAAATCGGTTTTTGGCTGCAGGCGATGATTTCAACATTAAATTCTGGGATATGGATAATGTTCAGCTTTTGACACAAATTGATGCTGATGGAGGTCTCCCCGTAAGTTCACTATGTTATCTTATCTAATAAGCGTTTATGCTATAAGCATTTAATTAAGTTGTTTATCCAAACAGGGCTAGTCCCTAGAAACGGTAGTTTCTAATTGTTTTCTGATCTAATTTGTAGGCAAGTCCACGTATTCGTTTCAACAAGGATGGAACTCTTTTAGCCATCTCCGCAAATGATAATGGAATTAAAATCTTAGCCAATCCAGACGGTATTCGTTTCTTGCGGTCATTAGAGAATTCTTTATATGATGCTTCAAGAGCATCAGAATCCTTGACAAAGGTAGACTAATACATTTTATGCTTTCATCACCACTTCTTATTAATAATAAAATCTGATCTAACACGATGTTTTGCGGCAGCCTCAAGTAAATCCAATTTCTGCTGCTGCTGCTGCTGCCGCCGCAGCAACTAGCGCTGCACTAGCAGAGAGAGCCTCATCTGTAGCAGCTATTACTGGAATGGTTTGTAAAAATCTTATCGTCATTAATATTGTTGTTATTATCAATTATCAATTAATTAATTAAGTATGTGTCAATTTCATCTCATCAGAATGGGGATGCCCGAAACTTGGGTGATGTTAAACCTAGAATAAGTGAAGAATCAAATGACAAGTCAAAGATATGGAAGCTCACTGAAATCAATGAACCATCTCAGTGTAGATCCTTGAAGCTACCGGAGAATGCGCGTGAACAAGGTAATCTATTAATTGTAACGATCCTTCGTGCAAGTTTTCTTTGCCTAACCTGTTTACTAGAATGAAATTGTTCTGATCTTGTGACAGATATCAAGGTTGATATACACAAATTCAGGTAATGCTATTCTAGCATTAGCATCGAATGCCATTCACCTTCTCTGGAAATGGCAGCGAAATGAACGTAACTCAACTGGCAAGGTTTGTAACATGTGAAGTTATTTTTGTCAGATTATGATTATCTATCTAGAAATTGATAACATGAATTGTGCCGTTCTTAATGTTGATGTTTAATCCCGCAGGCCAATGCCACTGTGCAACCTCAGTTGTGGCAACCATCTAGTGGCATCCTGATGACTAATGACATCGTTGAAAGCAATCCTGAAGATGCCGTGCCCTGCTTTGCTCTGTCGAAAAATGATTCGTATGTAATGTCTGCATCAGGAGGGAAGATATCTCTCTTCAACATGATGACTTTTAAGGTAATCTATGAGCCTAATCATTAATAAAGGCTATATTTTGCAACTATCTACTCTGTAGCACCGACACTTTCGGTTGAAGATGTGTTTAGTGTCTGACACGTATCGTGTCCAACACCAACATCGACACTTCAATTGTATTTTCCAAGTTAAGACCCGTGTCTACGTGTCCGTATCTGTGCTTCACAGATTATCTATATTAACCAATTTTAATCTTGCATAACTGCAGGCGATGACAACTTTCATGCCTCCACCACTGCGGCTACCTTTCTTGCTTTTCATCCTCGGGATAACAATATCATTGCCATAGGAATGGATGATTCCTCCATTCAAATATATAATGTCCGTGTTGATGAGGTAGCGGTGCTGTGTCCGTAAGCGGATTCTAATCATGTGAGGTTTTGGTGTTAATGTGAAAATCTTTTGTAGGTTAAAAGCAAACTCAAAGGTCATACAAAAAGAATAACTGGCCTCGCTTTCTCCCATATATTGAATGTTTTGGTTTCATCCGGAGCCGATGCTCAGGTAATGATTGCCCAAGTAGATCTGTTTTCGGAATCTTTATTTTTGGTGATTGAATTCCATTAAAAACTTGGGTTAAATACATTTAGAGTTTAATTTGTATGTCTGTAAAGATTTTTTACACCGTCAACCAATAAGAATTCATGGTATGTGACTTTTAAGATGACTAGGATAAAAGTCAACCATTTATTGACGTGTCAATTTTTGATTGGTTGCTAGTGTAAAAAAATATTTACTCTGCATATCCATGTATTTATGGTCCCTATTATGTTATGATATGGAGAGTTGCCTCTGAGCTCTGGTTATTATGCAGATTTGTGTGTGGAATACTGATGGATGGGAAAAGCAGAAGACTAGATTCTTGCAGCTTACCTCCTGGAAGGACTCCATCGGCACAATCCGATACCCAGTACAGTTTCATCAGGATCAGATACAGTTCTTGGTTGTACATGAAACTCAGCTTGCGATCTATGAAGCAACAAAACTCGATTGTCTAAAGCAGGTTAGCCTCTATTGAGTTTGATGTAATTTGTAAATAATTTCGTTTTATTTTTATCGTCTCATATCTATATCGTGAATTACAGTGGTTCCCACGAGATTCTGCTGCACCGATATCGCACGCAACATTCTCATGTGATAGCCAGCTGATATATGCAAGCTTTCTAGACGCAACAGTCTGTGTATTCAATGCTTTAAATCTCAGATTACGCTGTCGCATCAATCCTTCTTCTTATCTTCCTGCAAGTGTCAGGTAACCCTCTTGTTTAGAGTAGTAGTATTACTTCGCCAGCTGGCCCATGGGTTGATTTGGGCTTGCTTTTTTATGACTTTTTAAAAATTGCGTTTTCCTTTGTTAAAATTTAGTTTAGGACGGGCTGGCCCATTGGTCCAGAGTTTTGGGTTGGGCTGGGCTAAAAGAACACCGCCCGACAGATAACTGGGATGGCCCATTGGGTCGGACCGCCCAGTTTGACAGCTCTCCGTCTCATTTTAACTGTCTTGTGTTTGAAATTATTTGTCACTTTAGAATGTCAAGGAGATATTTTTTTTCAATAATATCCTATTTATTGATATCTCAACCTTATATTAATTAGTATTTTCATTTCTTACTACAGTAACAACATTTTAGTCATAAAAAATTGTTTTATATGAAAATGAGAATCAGTAATGATGTTCTTATGTTGTATGCATAACTTTCATGTACTCATTACATTGTATGTGTTTATACGCCGCAGTTCGAATGTACAACCGCTCGTAATAGCAGCACATCCACAAGAACCAAATCAATTTGCTGTAGGACTATCAGATGGTGCAGTTCATGTGTTTGAGCCACTTGAATCTGAAGGCAAGTGGGGTGTGCCGCCTCCGATCGAGAACGGTTCAGCAAGCAACGCGGCGGCTACTTCAGTTGGAGCTCCTTCTGATCAACCTCAAAGATGATCCATCATGTCAGCATATAAGACAAGTTTCTTTTACATATACTTGGCTTGATGGCTGGCAAATTTTAATTACTAAAATTTGTACTTTAGTTAATGCAGGACACTCTCTCTCATGTTGTCATACATGCAATGCAAGTGCTTTGGAGCAACTCATTTGGTTGAAACTAAATCCACATTGTGATTTGCCAATAGATGTGAAAAATTCTTTTTTTTTTTATGCTACAGATGTAGAAGTTCTTTTTAAGTACTTTTAAGCTGGTTTTGGCTGTTTTATTAGATTGGTTGATCGTAACTTATTGCCTTTGTTAGTTCCATTTCAGTCTTGTGTGTAACTTACTAGGCTAAATTTCAACTTCTTATTATAATATTCAAATTCAAATGGTGCATTTTATGGTTTACAGAAGAATGAGATGCAAAGCTGTTTTTTTTTTCCCAACCTTGGAAACACATTTTCGTTTTAAGTGGAATTAATAGAGCATATGGAATGGATTTTTATAAACATACATATATGCAAATTTGATTTTATAAAGTGAATAAAAGGTGGGTGTATAATACTATAAGTCTCATTTATCAGAAGAATCCTGTATCTGTCATATAAAGTGAAGGTCAATACAAAATTTCAATCAATCTACGTGGTCAATTTTACTCAATGAAAAGACTGAGTATGACTATGATTGAGCGTTTGGTGCAAAGTCATATTTTTAGTATGGTTTTTTTATCCCACCACTTTCGTATATACCTGCACAAGACTTTTTGGATGAAAATACCCTTAAAAAGTTGATTAAAAATCGTATATACCTCACCTTATGTATATACTATATATGTGAATTTTTTTTTAAAAATGATTGTTTTTTTGAAAATAGGTTGTATATACATAGGGGGTGTAAATCTGACTTTTTAAAATATAAGTCGTATATCCCCCACACCTACATATATACAATTTAGTGAATTACAAAGTCGTATATACGTAGGTGTGAAATTACATACTGGTTTGTATTGTTGTGGTTTCATTACATAAATTTTTAAAAGCGTTATAAAAGCGCTACTAAAAATTCGTTAAAAGTCAAAACTAATAAAAAATTATAAAAACATCACTAAAAACCTAATAAAACCAAAATAAGGCTATGCAAATTTGTTTAGCTTTTTTTGGAGACTATGAAAAATTTAAAAATTTAATAAAAATATAATGCGATGGAATTTTAGATTTTTTTAGCCTAAATTATTCCCTCGATGTATAACATCGTCACGTGTTAACGAACTATACCCTATACAGAACTAAAAAACACCCGATATTCATATTATTCATATCTAATTTATTTTTCTAAGAAAATTTAATTTTAATATTTTAAATGATTAATTTATTTTTTATTTGGCTTACAAAATCGTATATACGTAGGTGTGGGGGTTATACGACTTTGTAATTTAACAAATCGTATATACCCCCACCTTATGTATATACGATTTTATTTTTTTAAATTTTTAGGGGATAATCGTATATATATTTATACAATTTTAATTTTTTTTAAAATTTTTAGGGGAAAATCGTATATACCCCACCTTAGGTATATCGATTTCCATTTTTTTAAATTTTTTGTTAAGTTGTTGATATGTTGAGGTTTTTTAAATTTTGTGAAGGGTATTTTGGTCTTTTCGCAGGGAGCGTGGGGGTATATGGGAAAGTGGTGGGGTACAAAAAAAGGACCCTTTTAGTATATGTTTGGTTGCACGTTGGGTTAGAAGCAATTTTCGGAGTTTATAGGGTGATTGGGTACCTGACTAGAAAATTGATTTTTTGGCTTCTAAAATCGATTTTGGTAGAATCAGCCGGATCCAGAAACTTCAACTAGTGGGGCCAAGATCATTTATTATAATATTTATACAAAAACTATATAGGCACATAAGCGATACGTTGATGACATCATTATCATTAAGCAAAACATTTATAATTACAAAAATTATAGTATTGGATATCCAAAAATTGATGACACATAATAACATTTGAGAATTATAATTGCTCTCTACTTCTCTTTACATTTTAGGGAAAATTACACTCACCTCCCTTAAGTTTTGGTCAAATATCACACACCTCCCCTCTAGTTTTAAATTGAACAATGACCTCCTTAAGTTTTAGTTAAATGTCACACACCTCCTGTTTGCTGGTGTTTTTAGCAAACAATCACTAGTTTTCAATATCGAGACTGTGAGATCAAACTAGAAAATCTCTTTGACAATTGCCATTGAGTTTGTGTTTTTGGAGATGCGTAAGAGCAGAGAATGGTAGAAAGAAATAACTTGAGGCGAAGTAAAAGCGATAAATGCAACGAGCGTAAAAGGAAAGTAAAAACTTTGCATTAAATGAAGAAAGAAAAATGGTTCACCAACACGCACAAGGATCTGTTTCACTCGTGTTTCGCTTTGACTTGGAAGTTGAGTTTCCCGAGTTTTTGTAGAATGTGGTGACCCTGTTTCTATTACAAAGGGGTATTTATACTCCTAGGAACAATCGTGGGGAAAGGTAATCGCCTCCTAAAACTACGGGAGAGTGTAGCCCACTACCTTCTTTGCTCTGCACTTTCGACTAACCGTTGTCAAGCGCTTGACGAAATGTTGAGCCCAACTCTGTCGAAGTGTTGTGTCCTCGCTTGTCGAAGATTCCTTGCTTCATGGCTTTGAGAGCTAAGCTTGTCGAAGATCGCTTGCACTCCTTGCCCTTATGCGCCTTTCTGTCGAAATCATGGTGCATCGACTTGAATATTGACCTATGGTCCGCAGAACAATATTAAATGTGAAGTCGACCTCATTTAAAGCTTCATTTAATGTCTTGTCGAAATTTTGAGGTAGCAGATTGCCCCCAAAAATGCTTTTTCGGCGGAATAAGGAAAGGAGTTAAGAAAAGGCATTTTTGAATCTTGTGCAATGGTCACTTTGCGCGCTTTTTGCACTTCAGCGGTGGTCGAAAAAGACGACCATCATTACTTGCGCAGTCAAAGCGAACCGTTTTATTGGCACTGCGTCGCATAGTTGGTGGGCCATCACGTCTCCCAACGTCATGGCGATGCGAGTTATGGCGACGTGCCAATAAGCTATTCACTTCCAAACATATATAAGCGGCTACTGACCCCTTCAAATCCTCTTTCCTCGGTTTGAAACCACGTGAAGTCATACTGCGTTCTTCGTTCCTGCGTTTTGCAAAAACCTCAAATTTCACCAAAGTTTCAAACTTTCGTACTTCTCCTTTACTACAACCTTGATTTCAACTCGCACTCACTTTCTCTTACTTATGGCTTCATCATCCTTTGTAGTGACGCGACACGAGAGTTCGAAGAGGAGCGATGAATCGAAACATTCAAACCCTAGATGGCCGTTGATGAACGACATCAGCGACGAGCGATCTACTCTTTGGCGGACTCGGTACTAATCCCCCTCTGCGAGGTTTATACCCATGCTTACTTGGGTCCTTTGCGATATCTTCTTTGGAAACTCTTTGAAGTTTTACGAGATTTTTCCTAGCCATGTTAGCGCTTCAACCCAGAATCTTTCTTTGAAACCCCTTTTCATTTAGAGTTTCGACTAACCCTTCTAGGGTCTTTAGAGTCTGCTCTCCTAGGCTCGACCAACAAAACTACATAGCTTTGGCTTGACAAAGTAGAAGCTAAGAAAGCCAAAGTGCGGAAAAAGCAGGGCATCTTCGACCTCATCCAATTGTCTAGGTATGGGCCCAAATCACGATAGCACCCTACTTTTGGGTCGCTATGCGATTTTGGGGCTATACCACCCATAGCCTTCACCTGAAATGTGGCATGTTATCTCCCACTCTGCTAGATGTGGCTGCCATTACAGGTCTGAAACCCTTAGGAGAGACCTTCGATCCCACACATCCTGACTATACATACGGTTTCAAATTCACCAATGCCACCTTTGCCCCTTACATTGCTGAGCACCATAGGCTTGACACTGAGGAAGTGTCTGCTATGGAACATGTAGCCTTTCTAACTCTGTGGTTATCTATTTTCGTTTTCTGCACACGCTCCCTCCAAGTTTCCAAAACTTACATCCCCTTGGCATGTCAACTCCATGGCCGAGAAGACATCAACCTTGCAAGTTGATTTTAGGCTCTCTCTACCCAGTGAACTTGATAATCTTTGTTATAGAGTTGAAAGAGAATGAGGCAAGCCACCAAATTTTTGGCCTCACGCCCACTATGCATTTCTTGCAATTGTGGTTGTTGGCTACTTTCGAGTCTCGACTAAACTTGTATATCCCCAAGTCTCCTCGACTAACCGTGGAGACTAGCAGCACTGAAGGTATTCGATTGGCGCAGTTTAGGCCTAAGCAAGCAACCCTCCCTGCCGAAGAATCCTTTCTAGCTTATTTCGAAATCTTCTTGAACTGTGCCACTTTTACAGATTCTATGGCTCCCTTTGTCCAAAGATCTTGTGGTCCAGCATGGTTTAAACAACCATTTCCTTCTTCCTCTGTCGATCCTGCTGAGGAAGTTAACCGGATTTGGCAAGCTTACTCTCTCTCATACATCCTCTCCACTAGGCTCACCCCTGGCAAAACAAAAAATAGTTTGGGAATTACTAGATATTTCCCAAGTTATTTTGCTAGGCAGTTTGGCCTTTGTCAAATTCGCCCTGCACCAGTATGCTTTCACAGGCGAGATTTTTTAAGTCCAGAATCAGAGGTGGCTTATAAACAAGCCTTCAAGAGATTTCACTACAAAGCCTTGAACTTTGAACCTCTCAAATTCAATCCAAGGTTTTCATGTACTGAGAAATTTCATGAATGGTGGACCGGTTATTACACCAAAGCCGCTGGGAAAGCCATTGATACTTTTGCTGGCAACATTGTGAAGAAATTGGTAGCAGCTTTCCCTTCGAACAACACTGGTAAACACTTTTCGACACTCAAAGCTTTTTAAGTCTTAACCACTTATAACTTGGCTTCATTTCCAATTGCTTACCAATGTTTTCGACATTTTCGAAAAAAACGCAACAAAGTTGAAGGTCAAGGTGAAGCAAAGCTACCACATCAAAATCTTCTCCCCAAACTACGAAGAAAGTGGCGACAAATCCCATTCGGACAACACTCCAAAAAGGTATGGCACTTTCCACTTATCTTAAGTTGTGCTGTTGACTATGGCTTTTACTCATGTTGGAAATTCCTCCGGTGACAACCCAAACAGCTAAAACTCTTCAAAAGCCTAAAGCCAAAAAGAAATTGGTTATTCCTTCGGACTCGAAGTCTTTGTATACACGTCGACCTTTCTCTTGATTTTATCATTCACTTTCTTGTGGCATCACACCATAACTAAGCATCTCTTTTGCGGGACACGAAAGTGATGACAACATTCCTCTCACTCGGAGGTCGAAGAAAAGGGCTTTACGAATCTCAAAGAGGCGCTCAAGGCATCACCATCACCGAGCCTTACGAATCACCTTCTTCTCCTCAATTAAGAGGCTTAAGGTACATAAGGTAACTTTCCTTTCGGCGTCATTTCGTACCTCTTTGATCTTCACCTTTCGGTTCTAACTTAAATAGTATTACTTACATAAGCGGTAGGTGGGTCGCTCATCGAGAATCTGGCGTTGAGTCTTTGATTGAGGTCATTTGAGCGGGAATTGTCGGCTCCAATGCTTCCTTTCCTTCTTCGCCTCGAGTGTGGCTCTTGAAGAGGTTTTTGGGCACTTGCGACCACAGGATTCCCCCTTTCGAAGAGCTTGTTCCAAATGTGGGAGTAGAAGCGGTTGTCGAAGAGAACGTCCAAGTTCGAGCCTAACATCCCGAAGTCGAAAGGCGAGGAAGTGGTGGCTACCTCCGTCGAAATTCTGAAGAAAATATGCTCGATCAAGAACAAGAGGAGCCTAGAGTGGAGGAGCACTGCGGATCAAGGTGCTTACGCCAAAGAGTCATCAAAAATATTTGTTAGCGATCAAGAATTGGTGAGCTAAAGAAGGCGAATCCCTTGGCGACCTTGAAGATCATGTTGAGTCTTAAGAGCTCGTCGAGCGCTTGATTTGCAGTTCTTGAACAACTCTCTAAGTTCTATCAATCGGAGGCGGTCGAAAGCACCTTCGCCGGTGAAGGCGAAGGTATTAGAAGGGGATTTGGTGGCGACCATCGAGAATGATCCATCAGTGTATCTTGAGGTAAAATCCTCATTCACAAGATCACCAAATTGGACCCTCCTCAAAACATCCTTTCATTCTTCATGGAATTTGGCCTCATTTTCGAGCAACTTTCTCTTCTAATCACCCAAGCGGTCGAACACCTCCAAGCGCAAGGTTCAAGAGAATCAACTCTGCGAAGTGGAACTCGCTCTCTGTGGCGATAGCGATGAGAAAGCAATCGCTGAATGGGATGCGAGATTGCGGCGTATTGACGAAGAGATGAAGACACTTCAACTTGAAGCGTCAAGCGCTAAGCATCGAAGGGCACGATCGTCGAAAGAATGAGTCTTTGCTTCTTCGTCCACCAAAACCACCAAGGCATTGGCAACTATAGAGCACTTGGGAAGATTGACAAGCATCAAGCCATTCTCGCCGACCTCGACAAAGAGCTGCACCTTCTCGACACCTCTATCTCTTTGAGTGTTAGCATTATGGAGAGGCATAAGGCCACTTTGTCGAACACGAGGCTGTAATAGTTTAGAATTCTAAAAATGGCTATGTAATTTTGACATTTCTTTATACATTGCCATTTATGAACAATTTTCGTTTATTTATAATTGCTCAATTTTTATCTCAGTTAACGTTGGCTTGTATCGCTTTAAATACTTGCCATTTATTCTAAAGATTCTATTTTCGTCACCTAGCTCTTCGACTTCATAAGCGCCATTCGAAAAGCATTTGCAACACGCGAAATGGGCCTTCCCACCACAGTGACCATTTGCCTAAAACTCTATCTTTTTTATCCATAGGTAATAGGACTTTCCACACTAACTCTCCTTCCTCAAAGGTTTTTAACTTAACCTTTTTGTTGTAAGCTTTAGCTACTCTTTCTTTCTGTCGAATAAGCATCTCTAAAGCTAATGACCTCTCTTCGTCTAAATCAACTAATTCATCAATCATCATATCCCAATAATGATCAAAGGGAATTTCGCATTGTTTCTGAATCCTTGTTAATTGTAAACAAATTTCAGCGGGTAACACCGCATCGTGTCCAAATGTTAACTTTGTAAGGAGTAGTGTTTATAGACTCTTTAGGCGGCGTTCGACAAGCCCATAACACTTGGTCAAGAGAAGCGTGCCAACTTTTAGGCTTACGTCCAAGCGTGCTTTTTGATCAAGTTAATAATGATTTTATTTGCGACCTCTACTTGACCGTTGGCTTGCGGCGTAGTATGGCGTCGAAGTCAACAACTTGAAACCAATTTCAGCGACAAAATCTACCATTTTTCGGCCGGTAAAGACAGTACCAGCAGTGCGTAGTAATGGTTTCGGTATTCCATATCGTAAATGATATGGTTTTGAATAAACCTTATCAACGCTTCTTGATCAACGTTGGCTAAAGGTATTGCCTCTACCCACTTAGTAAAGTAATCAATTCCTACCAAGATGTACTGTGGCCTTTCGGCGACGTTGGTTTTATTTCTCCAATTACATCTAGAGCCCAACCTCTAAATGGCCAAGGTTTCACTATAGAATGCAATTCATTTGCAGGTACATGTTGGATTCCAGCATGCTTTTGGCATTCTTGGCAGCCCTTAGCAAATTCTATGCAATCTTTTAAAATGGTTGGCCAGTACATCCCTTGTCGAAATAGCAACCATTTCATTTTGTGGCCTACTTGATGTGAGCCACATGCTCCATCTTGTGTGTATCGAAGCGCTAAATATGCCTCATTTTCACTAAGACATTTTAATAGTACCCCTTCGGGAGTTTGCTTGTACAATTCGTTTCCAATTAACACGTAGCTTAGAGCTCTGTACTTCACTTTTTTATTAGTGTTTCCTGTAGGATTTTGCAAATACTCTACAATGGGTTTGCGCCAATCATCATCAGCCATATTGTCAATAGCAAAAATTTCTGCTAAGTCAACATCGTCGAAAATGTGGCGTTTTTACGCCAGCGTATTTCATTTGCATTTATTGCCCCCGATTTTTGGTGTTGACAATAGCGTCGAAGTAGTAGTATTATAAAGAGAGTCTTCTGAGATTAGTTTATCTTTTATCTCAATTAACTCTTCTAGGCTTTGTTTTGATACCTTGTAGCCTGAGGCAATTTGTGCCAACTCATTTGCCACGTGATTTTCAATTTGTGGTAAATGTTCTAGGTGTACAAATGTAAACCTTTTTAGCAATGTGTTGGCAATGTGAAATATTTAATAAGGTGTTCATTGATGCATTTGTATTCTTTTGTCAATTGTTTGACAACTAGTTGTGAATCACCTTTTACTTCGACATGGCTTGCCCCCGATTCGAGTAAAATTTTAAGGCCTACTATTAGAGCCTCATATTCAGCCTCATTATTGGAGCAAGAGTCTCGAATTTTAAATTTATACTTCGTTGGAATGTTCTGCGGAGAGATAATCAAGATTCCAATACCTACCCCGCTTTTATGGCTTGAGCCATCAAAATATAATTTCAAGGCGTATGTCTAACGAATGTATTTCATATTCGACAATGAGAATGGTCTCTACTATAAAATCGGCGACCACTTGTCCTTTGATTGATTTAAGGGGCTGATAAGTCAAGTTGTACTCTAGCAAAGCCAAAGCCCATTTGCCAATTCGACTATGTAGCATTGGTTTTGACAACATATGTTTAATAACATCAAAATGCGAATAAACATAAACATCTGCTGACTTTATATATTGCTTCAATTTTGTACAAGAGAAATATAAGCAAAGGCATAGTTTTTCTATTGGACTATACCTAGTTTCAGCATCAATCAAAACCCTACTAAGGTAATAAATGGCTCTTTCGACGCCATTATCATCCTCTTGTGCTAACATGCTACCTATTGTGTTATCAGAAGCTGCTATATACAATTTTAGCAATTTGTTTCCAATAACAGGCAATAAAATTGGTGGTTTGACCAAATAAGACTTGATTGCGTCGAAAGCATCTTGGTGAGCCTGTTCCCACTTGAATGCATCTTCTTTCTTCAGTCTCAGCAATGGCGAAAAAGCTTGTGTTTTGCCACTTAGATTTGAAATAAATCTGCGAAGAAATTGATTTTTTCCAGTAGTAGTGAAGTTCTTTCTTGGTCGAAGGAGCCTTCGTTTCCATAATTGCTTTAGTCTTATTTTGGTTGATCTCAATGCCTTTCTTGTGCACTACAAAACCCAAGAATTCACCGCGCGCATACGAAAGCACATTTGGTTGGATTCATTTTCAATCCATATTTCCTCATTCGTTCGAAAGAGCGTCGAAGATGGTCTAAATGACCAATTTCGAGGATGACTTAACCACCACATCATCTATGTATACTTGCATAAAATCATCAATAAAATCATGAAACATAGAATTCATTGCTCTTTGATAAGTGGCACCAGCATTTTTAACCCAAAGGGCATTACTACCCATTCATAAACACCCGATGCCCCTGGACATCGAAAAAGTTTGTTTTCGACACGTCCTCTTCAAAGAATAAAAATTTGATTATACCACGAGTAGCCATCTAGCATGCGAGATAATCAAATCCTGCTGCTTGAATCTATTAGCATTTACGCTACGGGCATTGCGTATTCATCCTTAGGTGTTGCATTATTTAGATCCCAAAAGTCTCGCAAACTCTAAGTTTTCCGTTTTTCTTCATTATTGGAACAATATTAGCTAGCCAATCGACATACCTGGCAGTTCTGATGAATTTGCTTTTGAACAACCTCTCTATTTCTTCTTTGATCTTAGCCAATATTGGAGGAGCAAATCTTCTTGGTGTTTGCTTTCTTGGCTTCCTTCACAGTCGAATAGGTATTTGAAGTTCCACCACTTCTCGACTCGGACCGGGCATTTCGTTGTACTCCCAAGCAAAGCAATCTTTGAACTCCTGAAGTGAAACAACTTGGGTTTTGAAGGCGACATCGAGGTGTGCACTAATGTATGTTGGCCTTTTGACTAGGCCATCTCCCAAATCCACTTCCTCCACTGGATCCTGAGCTTGCATGCGCTTTGTCGAATCTTTAGGGTCTTTTTCAAAACCTAATGGTTCGTCATCATAAATGCAATCAAGCTTGCCATCTATGACTTCACCATTTTCTTGAGATGAAGTTATGGCTTCGGCGACCATTGTTTGTTGATTTATTTCGGCTTCCAAAGCCGTTTTACTTTATTTTCGGCCATGTAAGCCGTAATTCTATCCCAAGCATTGGGCACTGACATCTAAAACTTTTTAAGAATCAGTGTCCCATCCTGTTGGAGGTAACACACCCTCAGGATAGACATTTGCACCTTCTATCACCTCTCTTTCCCACACAAAACCATGTGTTGGGTATGGCGAAACAGAGGAAAGCACATTATCACGAAGAGATATATGCTTGACTAGAAGATGAACATGGCGCAATATTCGCCATTTGTTTTTGAAATTTTCCTTGGTGACATTATTTACGTCAAGAAGGAAGTAACTGGTCCGCTTGACATATTCCACAAGACCATCATCCTTCCACATTACCGACACGGTGTAGGCTTGAAGGGACGGCTCTACTCCATGTATCCACTCTCTCCCAAGGAGCGATTATAGCTTGCTTTTCAAGCGATGACAAAGAACATGGTAGTCCTTTCCGGCGGTTCCTACCACCACTTCCACTTCAGCGCCCCAAAGAGCCAGGCGGTTACCCTCATAATTAGTCAACACAATATTATGGGGCCTAAGGTCTGTATCATACATCCCTATTGTATGCGGCATTGCTTGAGGCATCAGTTAACTATGACACCTCCATCGACCAATATTTTATTGACACCCACACCATTAACTTTGGCTTGGGCGCACAAAGGCTTGGATGGTGTTGCATGCTTCCTCGGCCTTTCGAAAGTGGCCATACGCTCTTCGGCGCGGCCGTTGTTCATTACATAATAGCACATTGGCTTGTGATTAGCCATATCTCCAATGAAGTCTTCTTCGACATCGTTTGGTCTTTGTAACGACGTCATACTCACTAGGCGAGAATGGACACCACGTTGCGGATAGCGTCGGGCGGCGCGAGTCTTGAAATCAAGTAACGTCTTCATCCATGTCGAGCGAAGCGCTTTTCTTCTTCAATGATGTTAATGGAGGAAAAATTCTCTCCAATGCGAGGCCTCCTAGGTTCCTCTATCACAATAGATTTTCCCTTAGCCTTATTCCCAACCTTTACGATTGGCGGCACCTATGTTTACTTTAAATGCGTTCCCACGGCTCTAGAGGTCATACTCTTAGCCGTTTTTGAACCTTCTCTGGCGTTTTCTCGTCGAAAAAGCGACAAATCTTTGCCTTCTTCTTCGATTGTGTGATAACGGCGCCATTGGAGTCTTAGTCATGGGATTCTTCCCTTTATAATTATTCTTATAATTATATTTTTGCGGCCTCACACATGCGTGGCTTGACCGTTTGACGATTCGAAGCGACATTCCTATAGTGTCTACACCCGGCATGTATCCACTTTTCGTTGGAGAGATGCGCTCTTGGAATAAATGGCTTAGCAGAGAGGCGGATAACACGAATTCCTTCTTCATTGCGCTCTTGCCAAAGAAAGCGTGGTTTGCTTGTCGAAGCCTTGTTCGAACTTTTGACCTTGTAAGGAAGGTCCCTCTTTTAAAGCTAAAGTTTGGCCTCTTGTATGGCCATTTCCTTTTTAGAGGTTGTCGAACCACGAAGATTCGACACTTTTAATTTGCTCTCCTTATCGAACACGACACTACACCTCGGGCACAACATGACCTCGAGTTTCTCGGTTTACACTGTTCGGAAGTCTATCAACTCTTCCTCGGCTTGGGGTACCACAGATTGTACCTTCTCATTATATTCGTCTTGAGTGACATGTTGTGCAATGACACCCTTTTGCACAACAATTTTGAGTTTGTCAATGAAGGTTTGATAGGCTTTGGAGAATCCACCATTTTTGCATCCACCATATTGATATTCATCTCAATTGGTTCTGCGTACATAGCCTCCACTTGATGAAGTGGGGGTGTCGATTTGCATAGGTGCTTTATTCTTCTTGTCCCCGAATTTGAGCCTTCCTTCTTGATTGCTTTACGAACCATGTCCACTGAAAAGAACACAGCGGTCGGTTGTATGTCCCAAAAATTATGAAACTTACAATAACCCTTTTTCTTCCTCTGTTCGAGAGGAGGAACTTTCAGGCCATTTGGCACTATGATTTGGCCATCAGTTACTAATAAATCAAAGATTTCATCGCATTTAGTAACATCAAAAGTGTATGTTTTAGGCACAAATCTATCGTTCTTTGGCTCCACGGGATTATTCCCATTTGCAGGCCTTAATAATTTACAGGCATAAGGAGGACCAGGCTTAAGTTGATACGTCTATCTCCTCAGATTCGACATCACTAAACGCAAAGTCGAATTGCTCATCGACATAGGCTATCTTTTCTTTCTTGTGAAAGCCAACTGAGTTTTCTTTTCTATTGAACTTATTCACTCTAGCCTTTTCCTCTTTAAGCCTTTCAACTTGTCGAACTCTATCGGCTAACTGGGCCATGTCTCTCAAATGAGAGGTATCCAATTTTTTCCGATTGAATAATCAAGGCCGCTGCATGACCATTTTTCGACAAGCTCATGCTCGGGCACTTGTGTGAAACACCTAGCCTTTAATAGCCTAAACCTATTGGATAGTCGTCAATGGCTTGGGCACTTTACGTCGAACACTGGCCAATTCTTTGAGACTAATCTTCGACTGGCCCATGTAAAACTGTTCATGAAAAGCCTTTTCTAATTGCCCCCATGTATACATGGAACCAGGGGGTAGAGTGGTAAACCACGTAAAGGCATTCTTAGTTAGAGAATTTGGAAAATATTTCATTTTCAAACTCTCATTTTGGGCTATGTCCCCTGCCTCAGTCATGTACCGGGCAATGTGTTCGACAGTGGACTCATTGGACCCCCAAACTTAGTAAATTTAGGGATTTTCCAACCCCTCGGCAATTCTGCCTGTAGGACATATTCACACAGTGGCGATATGAAATTAGGCCTGTGTAAACCTACGTTAAGGCCATTTTGTGCCATTATGGTTTCCACCAAATTGGCTATGTTGTCTTGGCGCAAAGCGTTATTTCGTTGCACTTGTCGAACAACTTCATCGGCATTTTGGTTTCGATTTACCATAACTACGCCGGGGCGTGGTTTCCCATCCTTGTTGTTCACCCATAAACGCTTTGAGCCGGCGATGGCGATCGACGTGGGGTATTAGGCGCATTATTCCCCTGATTGGCTAATTGCCTATTGTTTCTGTAGAGCCCCAAAGAAATCTGCAATCCTACCCATTTGGTTTGCTAACATTTGGTAGCGGTATTTGTGTTCGAATCAAAGGATTAAACACGAGTACCAATTTGTTAGTCGACATATTAACCATATCATGATTGCTCTCGTCTACTTGCCGCCTTAACGCCAACAAGGACGCATTGGTTAACGCGAGTAGGATTCGACCGAGCACGCCTCGGAAGAGGCGTGTAACATCCCGCATCGCTTACCAATCGTTGTTGGCCCACACGAACAACACGAGTCTTTTCAAAGCATGCTTTGTCCTCACTTGCATGCTTCGGAAAAACTTCCCGAAGGTCACCCATCCCACTACTACTCCAAGCCAAGCACGCTTAACTATGGAGTTCTTATGGGATGGGCTCGAAAAAGAAGATGCATCTTGTTGGTATAGGTAGTTCAAATCAATTCTTTTAAGCCTTCCTTCAATCGTATGCGAGTCCCATACCGCGCGGCCTCGGGGATCCTCTCATTCGGTGCGTATTCGGTTCATTCGTGTGCCCGCCGCTTTGAAAGTCGCCAGAGCCGCTCTTTGTCATGCCACCTTTTTGGGCACGGCGATCACTCCCGCCTCGTCGCCCCGGATGTCACATGCATCCTGCATCGCTTCTACAATCGCTGATCGCCGGGCCGGTGGCGAGGCGGGAGTGATCGCCCGTGCCCAAAAAGGTGGCATGGCAAAGAGCGCTCGGGCTCTGGCTTCAAAGCTGGCGGGCACACGCGAATGAACCGAATACGCACCTGAATGAGAGGATCCGAGGTATGCGGTATGTAATGGACTCATGCATAATGAAGGAAGGCTTAAAAGAATTGATTTGAACTACCTATACCAACAAGATGCATCTTCTTTTCGAGCCCATCCCATAAGAACTCCATAGTTAAGCGTGCTTGGCTGGAGTAGTAGTGGATGGGTGACCTTCCGAAGTTTTTCCGAAAGCATGCAAGTGAGGACAAAGCATGCCGAAAAGACTCGTGTTGGTTCGTGGGGGCAATCAACGGTGTAAGCGATGGAGATGTTACAAATGGTATCGAGCGGCGAGACCTCTCCCGATGCGGTGTGGTTCGAGGCGAACCAAGCGGAAAGTCAGTGGGCATGTGACATCCGGGCCGAGAGAGGCGGGAGTGATCGCCGGTGCCCAAAAAGGTGGCATGGCAAAGAGCGGCTCTGGCGACTTCAAGCGAAGGCGCGTGAATGAACCGAATACGCACCGGAATGAGAGGATCACGAGGTCGTGCGGTATGGAATTTATGCAGTTGAAGGAAGGCTTAAAAGAATTGATTTGAACTACCTATACTAACAAGATGCATCTTCTTTTGGGAGCTCATCCCATAAGAACTCCATAGTTAAGCGTGCTAGGCTTGGAGTAGTAGTGGGATGGGTGACCTTACGAGAAGTTTCGAAAAGCATGCAAGTGAGGACAAAGCATCTTTGAAAAGACTCGTGTTGGTTCGTAGAGGCGATCAGCAGTTCTTGAAGCGATGCAGGATGTTACAAGGCGTGTGAAGGAGAAAAGGTCGAGACATGTGGCATTCCGGTAGGCATGCCATATACCCCAAAAGTGCGGTGGTAGACTCATGTTGCGGAAGCGTGTCTCCAAACTATTCCTGTTGCCACATAAGGACTAGAAGGAAGTCCTATACTTTGTGGCAAGGACATAGAGCGGTGTCGAACCAACATTGGTCATTGACATCGTAGGAGCGGTTATTGATATTCTTTGGGGCCATGGTCCTGTAACATTTCCAACTCTTGACATTGGCGAGAATCTCACCGTTGTTCCTTGCACTTGTGATATCACGGTGGAACCAGAGGCGTTGTTAGAATTGGTGCGTACCATTCTACCACTCCTCAAGTGCATACAAACACATTATCTCGATAGAAAAGACACAAAATTAATGGCAAAGGTCCCACTGGGCGTGCCAATTTGTTTGCTGGTGTTTTTAGCAAACAATCACTAGTTTTCAATATCGAGACTGTGAGATCAAACTAGAAAATCTCTTTGACAATTGCCATTGAGTTTGTGTTTTTGGAGTACGTAAGAAACAGAGAATGGTAGAAAGAAATAACTTGAGAGCGAAGTAAAAGCAATAAATGCAACGAACGTAAAAGGAAAGTAAAAACTTTGCATTAAATGAAGAAAGAAAAATGGTTCACCAACACGTACAAGGATCTGTTTCACTCGTGTTTCGCTTTGACTTGGAAGTTGAGTTTCCCAGAGTTTTTTGTAGAATGTGGTGACCCCTGTTTCCTATTACAAAGGGGTATTTATACTCCTAGGAACAATCGTGGGGAAAATGGTAACTGCCTCCTAAAACTACGGGAGAGTAACCGCCCACTACCTTGCTGCTCTGCACTTTCGACTAACCCGTTGTCAACTGCTTGACGAAATGTTGAGCCCAACTCTGTCGAAGTGTTGTGTCCTCGCTTGTCGAAGATTCCTTGCTTCATGGCTTTGAGAGCTAAGCTTGTCGAAGATCGCTTGCACTCCTTGCCCTTGTCTGCCTTTCCTGTCGAAATCATGGTGCACTGACTTGAATATTGACCTATGGTCCACAGAACAATATTAAATGTGAAGTCAGCCCCATTTAAAGCTTCATTTAATGTACTGTCGAAATTTTGAGGTAACACCTCCCCTCTAATTTTAAATTTAAGGAGAAATTACACTCACCTCCCCTGAAGTCTAGTTAAATGCCACACAGCTCCCCTCTAGTTTCCTCTTGACAATAGCCTCCCCTCAAATTATTGGATTATTTCCAATCCCTAAAATTTAATACACCATTACAAAGACTTCTTCTACTCCCGTGTAATTTTCTTCATCTTTCTCCTTCATTCACAGTTTCTAGTTTTGAATAAGAATTCATTCCCTAAAATTTGAACATATCATCACAAAGATTTGTAGTAGGCTCACCGAGGAAGAAAGGAGATGAAACTAGTGCAGCCTATCGACAGTTTTGCAAAGTGTTGGGAAGTCAAAATTAAGTAAAGAAAGTAGCTAGTGCACAACACAAAGGGGTACAAAAGAGGAATAACTCTCATTTGAAATGAAAGACCTATAAGATTTAGCCTTCGATGGCGAAGAAAATAAAGGAAATAGATGTGCAAGTATGACACAAGTCAAGAACACATGATTATATCTTCAAATACAATTAGGAAATTGTATTTGACCAAAACTTAAGGGAGGTGAGTGTTAAATTTAAAATTAGAGGGGAGGTGTGTGACATTTAACCAAAACTTAAGGGAGGTCATTGTTCAACTTAAAACTAGAGGGGAGGTGTGTGATATTTGACCAAAACTTAAGTGAGGTGAGTGTAATTTCCCCTACATTTTAAGACGCCATTAGACAATCATTCAAAAAAAATTCCCCCATACAGACAAAATTCATATTTGAGAAACTCCTTTCAAGCAAAATGCTTTATAGTTTCTACCAACATTTTGGAAAGATCACTAATCTATATCTATCTATATCTATATCTATCTATACATATAAGTAAAGGAATCCCCAATGGAGCCTCCACAATGCTTCTTGAATTTTTGAGTTTATATTTGCTTTAATTATCAACTTGATTATATTATTAATTTATTTTTTATTTTGTGCCTACTACACTATTAACTACCAACCTACTAATTCATATTTATTATAAATTAATGTCATGACTTCTAGGATTCGTTATTATACAAGCCAATCAATTAATCAATATCTATCTATGTAAAGAAATCCCCAATAGAACCTCCACAATGCTTCTCAAAAAAATTATCTATTAAAATATTTAAGTAAAATTTACACTTAAATAAGACTTTAATTTTAATGAAAGAACATAATTGCCACTATCTTATTAAGTGATGCTTTTAATGGAATATTATTTAACTTTTTGTTTTACATAATTATATAACTATCTTAATATTGATGGGAAAATGATACGTTTCTTAAGGCATTATTGAAATTGATAATAAAAAATAAAAATAAATCTCTCTATAATATAATATTATATAAATATTTTGGAAAACAAGTTTTTATACTTTGATAAATTATGTTTATGTTTCTTTAACTAATTATATTTTAGAACGTATATACTATACAATTTATATAAAACAAACAGGTCCTACTATATTAGTATAAAACTAAATCTCAATTTAACACATTTTGTCTTTTTTATTTTTGTTACAAACCCAACTTAATATCTCTAATTGATTACTGTTTACTCAATTTTTATATCTATTTACAAAGATATTATATTATTTTTATTATTACAATTGGTAAAAATCTAAATTAGTTGAATAATTTTTTTTATCAATTATAATAGTTTAGATGAATTCAAAATATTACAATACACATGTCTTTCCATTTTATATCAAAATTAATATGTTTTTGAAATAAGAAATAATTAGTTGACCTTTAAAATTCTTATTTATGTAACAATTATGCATTAAAGGGTAGGGGTTTCACATTCATATGAATTATTCCTTTAATTAACAATAAACTCATCATGAGTTAGTAGAATATGAGTGGAATAGGTATAGTTTTAGTCAATTATAGCAAGAAATGACTATATAAAGGAAACAATTTTGGATGGTGAAGGGAGAGGTTTTGACAAAAAATCATGTATATTTTAATTTTGTTCTTTAGAATTTTTTTTAATTTTATTTGTTTTTGTGTTATTGTATGCTGTGATAGATTTCAATGATTTTCTTATGTTCCTCGAGTCTTTATAACATTTGATGTCACTTTTAGGAAGGATATTTCTATTTTTTTATGAGTTGGTGTAATTTTATAATTTTTGTGTAATGATTGATATAAAATATTAATATTATTATCTCATCATTTTGTTTGTGTAGGGATCCCTTCATCTACGGCAATTTTCATTATTTCTTTGGTTACCTCAATGTGATTTAATATATATAATACTTTTTTGAAGCAATATATATATATATATATATATATATATATATATATATATATATATATAATCCTTATCATCATTATCTTTTATGTAATATAAAATTTATAACAATGATGAGACTTAGATCTTAATGCTCCTCATTATATTCATCTATATTGATATTTAATTTTTATATAAATGATGCTTTCATTTTTATTTTAATATATAATATAAATGATGCTTTCATTTTTATATTTAATATATAATATGAGGCTTTCATTTTTATTTTTAATATATTATATTCATCTATAATGCTTTCATTTTAATTAAATATTAAAATTATTAAAAACCAATTTTCTCTTTTTGTATCAGTTACTATTCATTCTAAATTCATGAGACTTATGAGATGAAGTTTATATATTTTTTTTCGTTCCACTTTTAAAACAGTATATATAAGTACTTTTTGAAATTATATATTTATTTATAAAAAATTGTATTATTATGAGAAAAGGTAAAAATATAAATTAGTTGAATAAAGACATTACCAATGTGATAGAGCAAGGGAATTAAGAATATTACAACTCAATTGTCAAAAAAATAATATTACAATTCAGATGTTTTTCCCATTTTAATCAAAATTAATATAAGTTATTTTTCAAATAAGAATTAATTATTTGACCTTTAAAATTCTTTTTTATATAACAATTATGTGTTGAAAGGGAGGGAGGGGGTTTCACATTCATATGAACTTTTTTTTTAATTGACACAAGACTTATGAGATGACATTTTTATGAGTTTCTTTCAATTTTTTAAAGCAAGTATATGTGTGTGTTTGTGTATGTGTGTCTCTCTCCCTCTCTCTCTATATATATATATGTGTGTGTGTGTGTATATATATATATATATATATATATATATATATATATATATATATATATATCAATGTAGTTTTTGGAATTATATATTTATTTACAAGGAAATTATATTATTATTATTATTATTATTAGAAATTGTAGAAATATAAATTAGTGGAATAAAAATATTTACCATGTATTTCCCTTTTTAATAAAAATTCATATAAGTTATTTTTGAAATAAGAAACAATTATTTGACTCTTAAAATTCTTGATTATGTAACAATTATGCATTTAAAGGGAGAGGTTTCACAATTATAGGAATTATTCTTTTAATTGACAATAAACTCATTTGTGTTCATAGATCGAGTATGAGTGGAAGAGGTGGAGTTTTAGTCCATTATAGCAAGAAATAACTATTTAAGGGAGACACTTTTAGATGGTGATGGGAGAGGTTTTGACAAAAAAATAATAAGAAGAAAAACACCAAAAGTAAAATAACTTCAATTTAATACTCTACATTTTCATCCTATTCTCTACATTTTCATCTTCTAATTTAATACTTCCACCATTTATCATATAAATCTTACAAAAAAATTATAACAACTAAAAAATTAAAATTAATGTTACTATAATTAATAAATACATTTCCGCTACATTTTTAAAGACTACCAATTTGTACATTACCAGACTGGTGCCTCAGTCCAACACAACAAAAAATTTATTTTATTACATAAGAACAATATTTTTAACAAACTTATAAACCAATAATTTTGAATTATATATATCTATATATATATATATATATATATATATATATATATATATATATATGTATATTCCTAATATACCGTACAATCATATTTACATATATTTACAAAATAAAATAATACTATACTTTCTGATATTTGAACACTTTTGTAATTTCCTTTTTAAACTTTCAATGTCATAAAGAATTTATATTTACTTATGTTAAAAACTTCCCACAAAACTGAATAATATCTTATAAATTAAAACTTTTTAAATATAAAAAAAATACTTTACAAAACTATTTTAATAATATACAAAAATTACATTTTTAATTTAACGCCATGCATCATGCGGTATTCACCTAGTAATATAGTAAATGAGACTTATGCAATCTTGAACACTATTGTGAAACTTGAGTTATTGCTTTAATGTTAAAATAAATTCTAACTCACAATTTCATGTTTTATAGTGGGAGTTACGTCACTACTTTAAAGATAGATTAAACACTAACTTTTCGGTTTCACTTTTTATTGTATATTTATCTATATCTTAATGTATACTTGAAATTATATATTAAATAGATATCCATTATTAATTTTAATTAAAAAGATACTATCACTCTTTTTAATCAAAATAATATTCTAACCCCATATTATGATTATTATTGACCTGCTATTTAATTCAATCAATTGAGTCGTTATACGATACAATTAGATAACGAATTAGTGATTGCAGTGGAAGAATTTGGATTGATTTGGTGGCTATTACTTTTTTTAATTATTGTTTTTGGAAAACAAACATAATCGAGAGATTTAAATTTATGTGAGAGAAGGTCAAGATTCTTTTTTTAAACCAAAGAGGTGAAGATGTTAATTTTTTGGGAGTATTCTACAAAATTCGTTGTATATTTTATATATTTGCCCACTTCAACTTAAGACTTTTTTATTTAATTTCTAGCTTTTATACAACTTTTATTAAAAATTTATTATTGAAGTTGTATTACACTCTATTTAGTAGCCCAAACATTTTGCATTTGAAAGGTTGGGAAGTGACAATTTATGTTTTGGATGTGAAAAGCCAAACTTTGAATGATCATAACATCAAGGTGGTACGTAATGATATATAAAAACACTAGGATAACTGTAGTGATATATAAAAACACGGGATATATAAAAACACGGGATAACTGTAGTGATATATAAAAATATAGAGGATTAATATTTGTCATTGGTAATTTATTATCTAACTTTTGTTATTTACTATAATCTACTAATCAACTAAAATAATCAATTGAAATTACAAAGCTAACTGCACTGATATTTAAAAAACACGGGATAACTGCAGTGAAAATTATAATTTTTGAAGACTACTATAAACCTACTATGTAAAAAAATCAAAAAGGCTTAATGGTTACTTAAATTACTAATTAATATAAAACAAATATCTATTATTGATAACTTACTATCTAATTTTTACTATCTACTAATCAACTAAAATAATTAATTGAAACTACGAGATAACCGCATTGATATATAAGAGAACACGGGTAAGCTATGGTGATATATGAAAAAACACGAGATTAATATTTGCCATTGATAATCATAATTTTTTAAGGCTTAATAACTATTTAAATTGATTAATGTTTAAAACACACGTGACAAGTATTTGTCATCGATATATAAAAAATACTGAAATAAATATTTCTTATGGATAATCTACTATATATCTTTTACTATCTACTATAATCTACTAATCAACTCAAATAATCAATTGAAATTATGAGATGATTGCATTGATACATAAAAAAAAAAAGCAAACACGGGATAAGCGCATCGATATATAAGAAAACATTGGATAAGCTGCATTGATATAACAAAATACACGAGATTAATATTTTTCATTGATAACCATAATTTTTTTAAGGCTTAATCACTATTTAAACAAATTAATATTTTGTTGAAAAAAAACTAATTAATATTTAAAACACACGTGACAAATATTTGTCACTAACACCTAAAAAGAACAAATATTTGTCACTGATATATAAAAAACACGAAATAAATATTTCATATTGATAATCTACTCTATCTTTTACTATCTACTATAATCTACGTACTAATTTTTTATTTATCAAAGTGGCACTAATGACTGTTTTACTACCGTCCCCAAGGGGATTCTAACTCAACACCTTGAGGATATACGGGTAGCTCTTATCATCGAGCTAGCACCTCGAGTGTCTATAATCTACTAATTAACTCAATAATCAATTGAAACTATGAGATGACTGCATTGATAGAGGATAAATGCACCGATATATAATAAAACACGGGATAACTGTATTGATATATAAAAATACACGGGATTAATAATTGTCATTGATAATTATAATTTTTTAAGGCTTAATGACTATATATATTTATACAAACAAACAACTTACAAAATTACAATTTTAGACATCTTACTTTTTTGACACATCACCACTTTAATTTTATTTATCATTTTTTAATTCTACTTTCTCTTCCTTTCTCACTCACTCTATTTCAATCTCACATTTCTCAATATTTCTAACTTCTTACACATTTATTATTAGTGGCCCCCACACCCTTTCTTTAAAAATATTTTTTTTCCCAATTTTTTTAACTGGACTGATATATAAAAACACGGGATAACTGTAGTGATATATAAAAATATAGAGGATTAATATTTGTCATTGGTAATTTACTATCTAACTTTTGTATTTACTATAATCTACTAATCAACTAAAATAATCAATTGAAATTACAAAGCTAACATGCACTGATATTTAAAAAACACGGGATAACTGCAGTGAAAATTATAATTTTTGAAGACTACTATAAACCTACTATGTAAAAAAAACAAGAAGGCTTAATGGCTATTTAAATTACTAATTAATATAAAACAAATATCTATTATTGATAATTTACTATCTAATTTTTACTATCTACTAATCAACTAAAATAATCAATTGAAACTACGAGATAACTGCACTGATATATAAGAAAACACGGGGTAACTGCAGTGATATATGAAAAAACACGAGATTAATATTTGCCATTGATAATCATAATTTTTTTAAGGCTTAATGACTATTTAAACTGATTAATGTTTAAAACACACGTGACAAGTATTTGTCACTGATATATAAAAAAACACGAAATAAATATTTCTTATGGATAATCTACTATCTATCTTTTACTATCTACTATAATCTACTAATCAACTCAAATAATCAATTGAAATTATGAGATGACTGCATTGATACATAAAAAGCAAACACGGGATAACTGCACTGATATATAATAAAACATTGGATAACTGCATTGATATAAAAAAATACACGAGATTAATATTTTTCATTGATAAGTTGTTTGCTGGTGTTTTTAGCAAACAATCACTAGTTTTCAATATTAAGACTGTGAGATCAAACTAGAAAATCTCTTTGACAATTGCCTTTGTGTTTTGTGTCTTTTAGCGCATGCGTAAGAACGAGAAAATAGTAGGAAGAGATAGTTTGAAAGCGAGAATGAAAGTAAGAAAGCAACAAGCGTGAAAACAAGTAAAAATTGCATTAAAATGATAGAAAGAAGAAGGTGGTACACCAACACGTACAATATAATCTGATTCACTCTTGTTTCGCTTTGGCTTGGAAGTTGAGTTTCTCAGTGTTTTTGTAAAATGTGGTGACCCCGTTTTCCTATTACAAGGGAGTATTTATACTCTCGGACACAATCGTGGGCAAGCACGATAACCACTTCCTAAAAACTAGGAAATAACCGCCCACTAAGCTTCTTTGCTCCTTGCGCCGACCGACTTGTTGTCGAAGGATTTGTGGCGAAAGCATTGGACCCGGATTCTGCCGAACAATTGGGCCTCTCACGTCGAAGGTTTTCGGCATTGCCGTAGCTTGAAGAACCAAGTGCGCCGAAGTTTACTTGCATTGTCGCACTTGTACAACTTTCTTTGTTGAATTTATGGTATATTGACTTGAACATTGACTGCAGTTCAACGAATACTATTAAATGTGCGATCAATACCATTTAAAGCTTAATTTAATGCCCTTGTTGGAATTTTGAGGTAACAGATTGCCCCCAAAAATGTTTTTCGGCGGAATAAGGAATGGAGGAAGAAAGCGGCATTTTTGAATATCGTGCAATGGTCATTTCTACCGCCTTTTGCATTTCAACGGTGGTCGAAAAGACAACCATCATTACTTGCACAGGCAAAGCGAACCGTCTTATTGGCCCACGTTGCGTGAGTTGGTGGGCCATCACGTCTCTCAAGCGTCGCGAACGTGCGAGTTATGGCGAACGATGCCAATAATCGTAGCTTCCCAACATATATAAGCGAAGCTACAACCCTTCATATTCCTCTTTACTCGGTTTGAACTTTTGTGAAGTCTTTTCGCATTCTTCATTCTCTGCGTTTTGCAAAAATCCCCAAAATCACTAAAGTTTCAAACTTTCATTCCTTTCCTTCAATCCACGCTTGAATTTCGCCTCGCATTTGCTTTTTATCTCTCATGGCTTCTCTCCTCTGCTTTGAATGTTCCACTAAAACGCGAAACCAACGGACCTAAAACCCTTGATGGCTTTGTTGATGAGCGACATTCACGATAGTCGAAGCGGTTCAATGGCAAACCAGTGTATTGATTCCTCTACTAGGGTTTATACTCATGCATATCTAGGCCTCTACACGATATCTTATTAGAAAATACCGAGGTTTCGAATTTTTCCCGATCATGCCTGTCTTCAACCCGAGAATTTTCACTAAGACCCCTTTTCATTTAGAATTTTCGAATAGTCCTTCCAGGTCTTTAGAGTGCGCTCCTAGGCTCGACCAAATGATTTACATAGATTGGCTCGACAAGGTAGAGGCTAAAAAGGCCGACGTCTGGAAAAAACAAGGTATTTTCGATCTCATCCAGATTGTCTAGGTATGGGCCTAAGTATATGACACCTTGATATTGGCTGCTATGCAGTTCTGGGACTGTGCCACTCATAGTCTTCACTTGAGATGTGGCATGCTGACTCCCACTTTACTAGATGTTGCTGCCATCACAGGTCTGAAACCCCTAGGTGAGACTTTTGACCCTGCTAATCCTGATTATGTATACCCATTCACTTTCAATAATGCCACTTTTGCTCCTTACATCACAGAACACCATAACCGTGACAATGACACAGTGTCTGCTAAAGAACACGTAGCCTTCTTAACCCTTTGGTTATCCCTTTTTGTTTTCTGCACCCGTTCACTCCGTGTTTCTAAAACTTATATTCCCTTTGGCAGCCCAACTCCACGAGAAAGAAGACATTAACCTTGCCAAAGCCGTTGTTGGGTTCTCTCTCTATCAGAGCTTGACAATGTTTGTTCTAGAACCGAAAGAAGGCGAACCCACCAACAAGTTCTTGGCCTCTGGCCCTTGTGGCTATTGCAATTGTGGTTGCTAGCCACTTTTGAGTCTCGACTAGGTCTGTATATCCCTAAGTCTGTTCACTCAACCTTAAAGTCTAGGAGGACTGAAGGGATTCGACTAGCTCAGCTGAAACCCAAGCAGATAAATATTCCTCCAGAAGAGTCTTTCGAAATTCACTTCGACATGTTCCTGAAGTGCACAAGTTTCGTAGACTCTATGGCTCCTTTTGTGCAAAGGCCTTTCGGTCCAACTTGGTTTCGGCAACCATTTCCTTCTTCTTCTGTCGAACAAGCTGAGGAGATTACCCAAATCTGGCAAGCCTACCTCTCTCCTGCTATTCTTTCTACCAGACTTACCCCTGGCAAAGCTAAAAATAACCGGGATTAAGAGATACTTCCCAAGTTATTCGCGCATGACAGTTTGGCCTTTGTCGGATTCGACTGCTTGGCGGGGTGTGTTTTCATAGGCGAGAATTTTCGAATCCGAAGCAAATGGTAGCCTACAAACATGCCTTCAAGAAATTCCACTATAGGGCCTTGAATTTCGAACCTCTCAGATTCAACCCCAGATTCTCATGCACTAAGGAATTTCATGAATGGTGGACTAGTTACTATACCACTGCTGCTGGGGAGGCTAGTGATGCCTTTGCAGAAAACATTATGAAGAAATTGGTGGCAGCCTTCCCTTCAAACAACCCAGGTATTTACTTCTTGATATCCACATCTTTCTGAGTCTTAAACATCTGTAACTTAGTTTTATTTCTGTTTTCTTACCAATGTTTTCGACGTCAGGTCAACCTGCACCCAAGCTGAAGACCAAAGTAGGCAAGGCTACCACAGCAAAATCTCCTCCAGCAACCAAGAAAATAGTGGACGCGAGATCTACTCCAGACATTGTCCTAAAGAAGGTATGTTGCCATTTATTCGCTTCAAGTTATTTTTGATTACGACTTTTACTTATGTCGAAAAACCTTCTTTCCAGAAAACAACCCAGGCAAAATCCCCTCAGCAGACCAAAGCTAAAAGGAAAATGGTCCTTCCTGAAGATGAGGTACTATACTCTTGCCTTGTTAATCCGTCGAAATTTTCCTTCCCTTTGTCATTCACTTTCTTGTCATAACCCAAATTCTTTTTCTTTTTTTTTTTTTTTTTTTTGCAGGACACGGAAAGTGATGACAACATCCCCCTCACTCAGAGGTCGAGGAAAAGAAACCTTCCTGAGATTCAAAGGGCAGCTCAAGGCATCATTATTGATGAGGCTCCTGAACCACCTTCTTCCCCTCCAATCAAGAGGCTTAAGGTACAAGAGGTAAATTCCCTTTCGACATTAGTTTAGACTTCTTCGATCTCACCTTTCCAATTCTTAACTTAAATGATACACCTTGTTGTGTATAGGTGGGTGGACTGCTCGTGAACAATCCTGAAGTTCAGTCTATGGTTGAGGCTGCTGATCTAGAGTTGTCAGTCCCTATGCTCCCTTTTCCTTCATCTCCTCAGGGTGCAACCGCTGAAGAAATTTTCCAAGCGTTGGAAAACCCTGAAGTTCCTATTTTCGAGGAGTTTGCGCCAAGTGCTGGAAATGTCGAACAAGAGGCGGTCGTCGAAGAAAATGCTCCTGTTACGGAGGAGGCTTTCCCAACTCTTTGGTAGCGTCGACCCGGAGGTTGTTGTTGGAGAACCTCGCTCAAGTTCAGAACTTACCATTCCAACAACGAAGGACCAGAAGTAGTGGCTACCTCCGTCGAAATTCCTGAAGCAAATATGGTCGATCAAGAACAGGAGGAGCTTAGAGTGGGGGTATCTCGCAGATCAAGGTGCTTACGCCAAAGAGTCATCCAACAGTATTGTCGGCTACGATCAAGAATTGGGTGAGCTAAAGAAAGCGGATCCTTGGCGACTTTGAAGATTATGTTAAGCCTCAAGAGCTCGTCGAGCCGCTTGATTTGCAGATTCCTCGAACAACTCTCTAAGTTCTATCAACCAAGAGGCGGTCGAAAGCTTACTTTTGCGGTTGAAGGCGAAGGTGTTGTTAGAAGGGGACTTGGTGGCAACCATTGAGAATGACTCATCGTGTATCTTGAGGTAAAATCCCTCATTCGGAAGATCACCGATTAGACCCTCCTCAAGATGTCATTTCGTTCTTCATGGAATTTGGCCCTATTTTTGAGCAACTTTCTCTTTTAATCAACCAACGGCCGACCACCTCTAAGCGCAAGGTTCAAGAGACTCAACTCGTGAGGTAGAACTCGCCTCTCTTAAGGCCGATCAAGACGCCATTGAGGCTCTTGAAACCCAAGCGACTAATGATGAGAAAGCACTCGCTGAATGGGATACGGAGATTGCGCGCATTGATGAAGAGATAAAGACCCTTCAACTCCAACTTTCAAACGCTAAGCATCGGAAGGGCTCGATCGTCGAGCGCATGAGTCTTCGCTTCTTCATCCACCAAAACTACCAAAGCATTGGCGGCTATAGAGCACTTGGAGAAGATTGACAAGCACCAAGCTATTCTCGCCGCCTTCGACAAAGAGTCGCACCTTCTCGACACCTCTATTTCTCTAAGTGTTAGTATTATGGAGAGGCATAAGGCTACCTTGTCGAACTTCGAGAACTGTAATATTTTAGCATTCTAAAAATGGTTGTGTAATTTTAACAATTTCTTTATACATTGCCATTTATGAACAACTTTCGTTTGCTTATAATTGCTCAATCTTTATCTCAGTTAACGTTGGCTTGTATCGTTTTAAATACTTGCCATTTATTCTAAAGGTCCTATTTTCGTCACCTAACTCTTCGATTTCATAAGCGCCATTCGAAAAGCAACGCAATACGCGAAATGGGCCTTCCCACCACAGTGACCATTTGCCTAAAACTCTATCTTTTTTATCCATAGGTAATAGGACTTTCCACACTAACTCCCCTTCCTCAAAGGTTTTTAACTTAACCTTTTTATTGTAAGCTTTAGCTACTCTTTCTTTCTGTCGAATAAGCATCTCTAAAGCTAACAACCTCTCTTCGTCTACATCAACTAATTCATCAATCATCATATTCCAATAATGATCAAAAGGGATTTCACATTGTTTCTGAATCCTTGTTGATTGTAAACAGATCTCGACAGGTAACACTGCATCATGCCCAAATGTTAACCTGTAGGGAGTGGTATTTATAGACTCTTTAGGTGAAGTTCGACAAGCCCATAACACTTGGTCAAGAGAACTGTGCCAACTTCTAGGCTTACGTCCCACGTGTTTTTTAATCAAGTTAATAATGATTTTATTGGCAGCCTCTACTTGACCATTGGCTTGTGCGTAGTATGGTGTCGAAGTCAATAACTTGAAACCAATTTCAAGAAATGAAATCTACCATTTTTCGACTAAGTAAAAAGCAGTACCTTGGTGCCGTAGTAATGGTCTCTGGAATTCCATATCTATAAATGATATGATTTTGAATAAACCTTATCTTCGCTTCTTGATCTACATTGGCTAAAGGTATTGCCTCTACCCATTTAGTAAAGTAATCGATCCCTACTAGAATGTATCGTGGCCTTTCGACGAGGTTGGTTTTATTTCTCCAATCACATCTAAAGCCCAACCCTGAATGGCCAAGGTTTCACTATAGAATGCAACTCATTTGCAGAGCACGTGTTGTATTCAAAGCATGTTTTTGGCATTCTTGGCAACCTTTGGCAAATTCTATACAATCTTTTAGCATAGTTGGCCAACATTCCTTGTCGAAATAACAACCATTTCATTTTGTGGCCTACTTGATGTGAGCCACATGCTCCACTATGTGTATCAGAAACTGCCAAATATGCCTCGTTTTCACTAAGACATTTTAGTAGTAACCCCTTCAGGAGTTTGCTTGTACAATTCGTTTCCAATTAACACATAGCTTAGAGCTCTGTACTTTACTTTTTTGTTAGTGTCCCCTGTAGGATTCTGTAAATACTCTACAATGGGTTTTCGCCAATCATCATCAACCATATTGTCAATAGCAAAAATTTACGCTAAGTCAATATCGTCAAAAATGTGACGTTGACGACGCGCATTTCATTTGTATTTATTGCCCCCCCAATTTTTGGTGTTGACAATAACGTCGAAGGAGTATTATGGAGAGAGTCTTCTGAGATTAATTTATCTTTTATCTCAATTAGCTCTTCTAGGCTTTGCTTCGATACTTTGTAACAGGAAGCAATTTGTGCGATTCATTTGCCACGTGATTTTCAATTCGCGGTAAATGTTCTAGGTGAACAGCGTAAACCTTTTTAGCAACGTATTGGCAATAACGAAATATTTAATTAGGTGTTCATTAATGCATTTGTATTCTTTTGTCAATTGTTTGACCACCGGTTGAGAATCACCTTTTATTTCGACATAGCTTGCCCCAATTCGAGCAAAATTTTAAGGCCTACTATTAAAGCCTCATACTCGGCCTCATTATTTGAGCAAGAGTCTCGAATTTTAAATTTATACTTCGTTGGAGTATTTTCCGTGAGATAATCAAAATTCCAATACTGCTCCATTTTTATGGCTTGAGCCATCGAAGTATAATCTCCAAGGGCGTATGTCTAACGAATGTATTTCACATTCGACAACGAGAATGGTCTACTATAAAATCAGCGACCACTTGTCCTTTAATTGACTTGAGGGTTGGTAAGTTAAGTTGTACTCTAGCAAAGCTAAAGCCCATTTGCCAATTCGACTATGCAACATTGGTTTTGACAACATATGTTTAATAACATCAAAATGCGAATAAACATAAACATCTCTTTGATTTTATATATTGCTTCAATTTTGTACAAGAAAAATACAAGCAAAGGCATAGTTTCTCAATTGGACTATACCTAGTTTCAAAGATCGATCAAAACCCTACTAAGGTAATAAATGGGTCTTTCGACACCACTATCATCCTCTTGCGCTAACATGCTACCTATTGTGTTATCGGAAAAGTTGCTATATACAATTTTAGCAATTTGTTTCCAATAATGAGCAATAAAATTGGTGGCTTGACCGGATAAGACTTGATTGCGTCGAAAGCATCTTGGTGAACTTGCTCCCACTTGAATTCATCTTCTTTCTTCAATCTCATTAATGGCGAAAAAACTTGTGTTTTGCCACTTAGATTTGAGATGAATCTTGAAGGAAATTGATTTTCCCTAGTAGTGGTGAAGTTCTTTTTTGGTCGAAGGAGCCTTCGTTTCCATAATTGCTTTAGTCTTATTTTCGTTGATCTCTATGCCTTTCTTGTGTACTACAAAACCCAAGAATTCACCGCACGCATACGAAAGCACATTTGGTTGGATTCATTTTCAATCCATATTTCCTCATTCGTTCAAAAGAACGTCGAAGATGGTCTAAATGACCACTACGAGGATGACTTAACCACCACATCATCTATGTATACTTGCATAAAATCATCAATAAAATCGTGAAACATAGAATTCATTGCCCTTTGATAAGTGGCACCAAAGCATTTTTAAACCAAAGGGCATGACTACCCATTCATAAACACCCAATGCCCCTGGACATCGAAAAAGCGCTTTTTCGACACATCCTCTTCGGCAATAAAGATTTGATTATACTGAGTAGCCATCTAGCAAACCGAGATAATCAAATCCTGCTCTGCGAGTCTATTAGCATTCTCGCTCACGGGCATAGCGTATTCATCTTTAGGTGTTGCATTATTTAGATCCCTAAAGTCTACGCAAACTCTAAGTTTTCCATTTTTCTTCATTCTTTGGAACTATATTAGCTAACCAATCAACATACCTGGCAGTTCTGATGAATTTGCTTTTGAACTGCCTCTCTATTTCTTCCTTGATCTTAGCCAATATCTGAGGAGCAAATCTTCTTGGCGTTTGCTTTACTGGTTTCTTCCCTGGTCGAATGGGTATTTGTAATTCCACCACTTCTCGACTCAAACCGGGCATTTCACAGACTCCCAAGCAAAGCAATCCTTGAACTCCCGCAGTGAAATGACTTGGGTTCTGAAGGCAGCATCAAGATGTGCACTAATATAAGTTGGCCTTTTGATCAAGCCATCTCCCAAATCCACCTCTTCGACTGGATCTTGAGCTTGCATGCGCTTTGTAGAATCTCTAGGGTCTTTTTCAAAACCCAATGGTTTGTCGTCATAAATGCAATCCAGTTTGTCATTTATGACTTCACCATTTTCTTCAGATGAAGTTGTGGCTTCGGATGACCATTGTTTGTCGATTTAACTCGGCCCAAAGCCGTTTTATTTTATTTCCGGCCATGTAAGCCGTAATTCTATCCCAAGCCTTAATCGGTGCGACATCTAAACCTTTTAAGAGTCGGTGTCCCATCTGTTGGAGGTAGCACACCATCGGGATAGACATTTGCACCTTCTATTTCCTCTCTTTCCCACACAAAACCATGTGTTGGGTATAGGTGAATGGAGGAAAGCACATTATCGGAGAGATATATGCTTGGCTAGAAGATGAACATGGCGCAATATTCGCCATTTGCTTCTCAAAATTCTCCCTAGTGACATTATTCACGTCAAAGAAGGAAATAACTCAGTCCGCTTCGACGTACTCCACGGACCATCATCATCCTCCACATTACCAATTTACGGTGTAGGCTTGAGGAACAGCTCCTACGCCATGTATCCACTCTCTCCCAAGGAGTAGATTGTAGCTTGCTTTTGATGCTATGACAAAGAACGTGGTGGTTCTTCCGGCGAGTTCCTACCACCACTTCCACCTCGTGACCCCCAACGGCCAGGCGATTTCCCCTCATAATTGGTTAACATAATGTTATGAGGTCTAAGGTCTGTATCAAACGACCCTATTGTCTTGACATGGCACGAGGCATTAAGTTAACAATGACCCCTCCATCGACCAAGTATCTTATTAATGCCTACGCCATTAACCTTGGCTCGACGCGTACAAGGGCTTCAAATGGTGTTGCATACCCTCGTCGGCCTCTCAAAAGTGGCCATTTGTTCTTCCACGCACCATTGTTCATGACATAATAGCATGCGGCTTGTGGTTAGCCATATCCCCAATGAAGTCTTCTTCGACGTCGTTTGGGACTATGCTGAAAGATCGTACTCACTCGGCAAAATGGATACCACGTTACGGATGGCGTCGAAGCTAGCCTCGAGTCGTCGAAATCGAAGTGACGTCTTCATCCATGTCGAATGAAGCACTTTTCTTCTTTAAAGATGTTAATGGAGGAAAATCCTCTCCATAGCGGGCCTTCTTGGTTCCTCTATCACAATAGATTTCCTTTAGCCTTGTTTCCAACCCTCACTTGATTGGCAAAGACTATACTTATCTTTGTGTTCCCCACGGTTTTAGGAGTCACACCCTTAACTTAGTTTTGGCGTTGCTCGTTAGCAACCAAGTGTTGCCTTCTTTTTCGAAGCTATTGTAACGACGCCATTGGGTCTTCGTCATGGGATTCTTCCCTTTATAATTGTTTTTATAATTATACTTTGAGGCCTACTTTGTGAGTGGCTTGGCGTTCGGCTGTTGAACAAAGATTCTTGTAGTGTCTACATCCGGCATGTATCCACTTCTCATTGGATGGATCATCCTTGGAACAAATGGTTTGGGCGAGGCGAATATAGCACAAACTCCTTCTTGGCTACACCTTGCCCAAAGAAACCGCGGCTTGCTTGTCGAAGCCTTGCTTGAATTCTTTACCTTGTAAGGAAGGTCCCTCTTTTGAAGTGAAGTTTGGCCTCTTATCGGCCATTTCCTCTTTAGGGGTGGTCGAACTTCTGCAAAGACTCGACACTCTTAGCCGCTTCTTTATCAAACACAAGATCTTGCACCTTGGACATAACATGACCTCGAGCTCAATTTACCGATTCGGGAAGTCTATCAAATCTTCCTCACTGGGGTACACAGATTGCACCTTCTCCTCATATTCTTCTTGAGTAACGTGTTGCACAAAGATTACTCTTTTGCACAACACTTTTGATTTTTTTGGCGGGAGGTTTGGCGGACTTAGGAGAGTCCACCATTTTTACGTCTACCATATTGATACTCATCTCAATTGGTTCGCATACATCGCCTCCACTTGATGGAGGGGTCGACATCAATTTGCATCGGTGCTTTATTCTTTTTATCTCCAAACTTGAGCCTCCCTTCCTCGATCGCTTCGAACCATGTCCCACGAAAAGAACACAACGGTCGATTGTATGTCCCAAAAAATTATGAAACTTACAATAACCCTTTTTCTTCCTGCGCTCGAGAGGAGGAATTTTCGTGCCATTTGGCACTATTATTTGGCCATCGGTCACTAGCAAATCAAAGATCTCGTCACATTTAGTAACATCAAAGGTGTACGTTTTAGGCACAAATCTATCATTCTTAGGCTCTACTGAGATTATTCCCATTTGCGGGCCTTAATAATTTGCAAGCATAAGGAGGACCGGGCTTAAGTTCAACCACGTCTATTTCCTCGCATTCGACATCACCGAATGCGAAGTCGAATTGTTCGTCTCACATAGGCTATCTTTTCTTTCTTGTGAAACCCCACCGAGTTTTCTTTTTATTGTACTTATTCACTCTAGCCTTTTCCTCTTTAAGCCTTTCGACTTGTCGAACTCTATCACCTAGTTGGGCCATGTCTCTCAAATGAGGCGTATCCAATTTCTTTCGAATTGAATAGTCAAGGCCACTGCGCACCATTTACAAGCTCATGTTCAGGCACTTGTGTAAAACACCTTGCCTTCAGTAACCTGAATCTATTCAAATAATCATCAATAGCCTCAGGTACTTTACGTCGAACACTAGCCAGTTCTTTAAGACTAATTTTCGACTGGCCCATGTAGAATTGCTCATGAAAAGCCTTTTCTAATTGCCCCCATGTATATATAGAACCAGGGGGTAGAGTGGTAAACCACGTAAAGGCATTTTTAGTTAGAGAATTTGGAAAATACTTCATTTTCAAACTCTCATTTTGAGCTATGTCTCCTGCCTCAGTCATGTACCGGGCAATATGTTCGACAGTAGATTCATTGGTGTCACCCCCAAACTTAGTGAATTTAGGGATTTTCCAGCCCCTCGGCAACTCTGCCTGCAAGATATACTCACACAGGGGCGATATGAAATTAGGCCTATGTAAACCTATGTTAAGGCCATTTTGCGCCATTATGGTTTCGACCAAAGTGGCTATGTTGTCTTGAGCGCAAACATTATTTCGTTGCACTTGTCGAACAACTTCATCAGCATTTTGGTTTCGATTCACCATAACCACCTCAGGGATGTGATTTCCCATTTGTTGTTCGCCCACAACCGCTGAGCCGGCGATCAGCGATCTCTGTGGGGTATTAGGCATATTGTTCCCACAATTTGGTAGCGCCTATTGTTTCCGTAGGAGCCCCAAAGAAATCGCAATCCTACCCATTTGGTCCGCTAACATCGATAATCGGTATTTGTGTTCGAATCAAAGGATTGAACACGGTACCAATTTGTTGAGTCAACGATATTAACCATATCATGATTGCTTTCGTCTACTTGTTGTCTTAACGCCAACAAGGACGCATTGGTTAATCGCATGGGATTTCGACCAATGCGCCCTCGGAAGAGGCGTGTGAAGGAGAAAAGGTCGAGACATGTGGCATTCCAAAGTGGGCATGCCATATACCCCAAAAGGGTATGGTGGTAGACTCATATTTTGGAAAGCGTGTTTCCAAACTATTCCCTGTTGCCACATAAGGACTAGAAGGAAGTCCCATACTTTGTGGCAAGGCCATAGACGATGTCGAACCAACGTTGGTCATTGACATCGTGGGAACGGTTATTGATGTCACTGGGGCCGTAGTCCCTGCAACATTTCCACCGCTGACATTGGCAGAATCTACCGTTGTTCCTTGCACTTGTGATATCACAGGGCTGGAACTAGAGGCGTTGTTAGAATTGGTGCGCACCATCCTACCACTCCTCAAGTGCATACAAGTTTATACACTTAACAGAAACGACACAAAATAACTGGCAAAGGTCCCACCGGGCGTGCCAATTTGTTTGCTGGTGTTTTTAGCAAACAATCACTAGTTTTCAATATTAAGACTGTGAGATCAAACTAGAAAATCTCTTTGACAATTGCCTTTGTGTTTTGTGTCTTTTAGCGTGCGTAAGAACAGAAAATAGTAGGAAGAGATAGTTTGAAAGCGTAATGAAAGTAAGAAAGCAACAAAGCGTGAAAACAAGTAAAAATTGCATTAAAATGATAGAAAGAAGAAGGTGGTACACCAACACGTACAATATAATCTGATTCACTCTTGTTTCGCTTTGGCTTGGAAGTTGAGTTTCTCAGTGTTTTTGTAAAATGTGGTGACCCCGTTTTCCTATTACAAGGGAGTATTTATACTCTCAGACACAATCGTGGGCAAGCACGATAACCACTTCCTAAAAACTAGGGAAATAACCGCCCACTAACTGCTGCTCCTTGCGCTTCGACCAGCTTGTTGTCGAAGGAATGTGGTTTAAGGCCTAACTCAACCTCACAAAACCGGCTTGTAAGGTGAGGGATGCCACCCACTTATAAACTCTTTTTCAGGCCATATCCCATCCGATGTGGGACTCTTAACACACCCCCCTCACGCCCAGGACTGGACAACTGGAGCGTGACCCGAGTGGCCCGATAGCGGGTGGTCCAACGGATCTTAGGTTGGCTCTGATACCATCTTGGAATGTGGTTTAAGGCCTAACTCAACCTCACAAAACCGGCTTGTAAGGTGAGGGATAATCTTAGAATGTGGTTTAAGGCCTAACTCAACCCCACAAAACCGGCTTGTAAGGTGAGGGATGCCACCCACTTATAAACTCTTTTTCAGGCCATATCCCATCCGATGTGGGACTCTTAACACACCCCCCTCACGCCCAGGACTGGACAACTGGAGCGTGACCCGAGTGGCCCGATAGCGGGTGGTCCAACGGATCTTAGGTTGGCTCTGATACCATCTTAGAATGTGGTTTAAGGCCTAACTCAACCCCACAAAACCGGCTTGTAAGGTGAGGGATGCCACCCACTTATAAACTCTTTTTGAAGGATTTGGCGAAGCATTGGACCCAGTTCTGTCGAACAATTGGGCCCTCTCCTGTCGAAGGTTTCTGGCATTGCTTCGTAGCTTGAAGAACCAAGTCTGTCGAAGTTTACTTGCATTGTCAGCACTTGTACAACTTTGCTGTTGAATTTATGGTATATTGACTTGAACATTGACCTGCAGTTCACAGAATACTATTAAATGTGCAGTCAATACCATTTAAAGCTTAATTTAATGCCCTTGTTGGAATTTTGAGGTAACATAAGTATAATTTTTTTTAAGTCTTAATCACTATTTAAACTAATTAATATTTTGTTGAAAAAAAACTAATTAATATTTAAAACACACGTGACAAATATTTGTCACTAACACCTAAAAAGAACAAATATTTGTCACTGATATATAAAAAACACGAAATAAATATTTCATATTGATAATCTACTCTATCTTTTACTATCTACTATAATCTACTAATTTTTTTATCAAAGTGGCACTAATGACTATTTTACAACTGTCCCCAAGGCGATTCTAACTCAGCACCTTGAGGATATACGGGTAGCTCTTATCATCGAGCTAGCACCTCGAGTGTCTATAATCTACTAATTAACTCAATAATCAATTGAAACTATGAGATGACTGCATTGATAGATAAAAAACAAACACGGGATAAATGTCTTGATATATAATAAAAACACGAGATAACTGTATTGATATATAAAAATACACGGGATTAATAATTGTCATTGATAATTATAATTTTTTAAGGCATAATGACTATTTAAACTGATTAATATTTAAAATGTGACAAATATTTGTCACTAATACCTAAAAAGCACAAATAATTGTCACTAATATATAAAAAAAACACGAAATCAATATTTCTTATTGATAATCTACTATCTATCTTTTACTATCTACTATAATCTACTAATCAACTCAAATAACCAATTGAAACTATGAGATAAGCGCACCGATACATAAAAAAAACGGGATAAGCGCATCGATATATAAAAATACGAGGCTAATCGCAATGATATATAAAACATGTGATAGCCGTGACCGATATATAAAAAAGGGATAACAACAACGATATATAAAAACACTATACTAACATATTAAAAACACAGGATAAATGCAAAATTCTTTTAAAATGATACTTTTGCATTTTTAGATTTTAATACTTATCTATTTTTTTATTTGAAACTCATTTTTATCTACTTTAAAATTGTCTTTATTTTCACGGGATAATATTGGACTATTTAATACTTTTTAAGTTCATTCATAGAAAGATCATGATAGCACTGCATGCGTATTTAATGAGTATCCTACTAGTTACAATTATATAAAACAAACGCGACTTATTAGAACCATATTGTCATAAATCTCAATAGATTGTTTGATTTTATATTTTTTTTACAATGCAATTACATTATTCTTATTTTTAAAATTGCTAAAAAATAAATTATTTGAATAAATATATTTAAAAATTATAATGGTTTATATGAATTTAGAAAGATTACAATAACATTTGTCCTTTTAATCACATTCAATCTAAGTTATTTTGAAACAATAAATAATTAGTGGACATTTGAAATTATTTTTGAAGTAACTATTTTGCATTAAAAGATAAGAGTTTCACATTTATAATATGAATTATATCTTTAATTGACAATTAAACTCATGAGTTAGGAGAAAAAGAGTGGAAGATGTAGAGTTTTAGTTAGTTATAACACTAAACCACTATTTAAAGAAGGCATTTTTGGATGGTGAGTGGAGAGCTTTTAGTGACACATTTAGAATGAAAAACAAGTTCATGTTCTTGACACTTTTGAAAATAAATATTGAGTATCAATTGGATTGGCTTCTTAAATTACATAGGAAAAAATATTATTTTATATAAAACTAATATTCATTTATACTATATTCTAGATAAAAAAATTGTGCTATAATTATTTATATTCAATTGCTATTGCTATTAGTTCCATCTTTCAACATTCACAAGTTTAGCCATCTTCTATGTTTGTAAATAACTAAAATATCGAGTATTAACTACATTGAGATATATATACCGCTCATTAGAGTTGGTTTTGAAATAGAAAATTATTCATTAGTTTCCACTAATATTCCCGTCCTTTTATTTAATTTTTTTGAAAAAGCAGGACATGTTTTAAAAGCTACCGTTAGAGTTTTGTTCCCAAGGCACACTTACCATCACTTTTCCAATATACTATACAAATTTGCCTTTAATGGTATTATTGTACTACTCATTAGTGTGCTGCTATGTGGGGGCAACAAAATATTTGAAGTGGAGGCAAAATAACAAAACTAGATATCATTGGTTAGAAAAGTATTAAAATAGTGGGCGCATGTGCCCCCAATTAGGTTAACGTAAATCCGTTCTGAATATTTATATATTTAATATAAAAAAGTAAATAAAAAATATTATAATAATCCGTGCAACGCACAAGTATTCCCCCCTACTATATATATTGAAGAATCCTAGCAAAACCATCACAAAACCCATTGATTCTCAAATTGGCTTTAATGGTCGTTATTATCTCCACTGCTCTCTCCCATTAAATGTTTCTTCTTCTGTCGTTCTGCATGTGCGCGACACTCTCCATCGCTCTCGTTGCCACCACCCTTCTCATTGCAATCGCCACCATCGAAATACTCAAGCTGATTGAAAATCAAAACCCTAGAACATCGAATAGAGGGTGGCAGTGCCACAGAGGAAAAGCCATTGCAATTTCAGATTATAGGTCAGTAAAGTCTTTTTCTTTATGTTTACACTTTTTCTATTTCTATGAATCTAATCACAGTAGTTTTAGGATACTCTTTTTGCTCTTAGTCCGTTTAATTTGTTGTCTCAGTCTGTGAAATCAAAATTCAATCTTCAGCAATGGAAAAATGGTAATTGATAAATTGGGGGAAATGTTCATTGTGTTGTGCGTCACTCCCTCTATCACTAACTAAATTTTCGTTTGGTTCTTTATTTATTTATTTATTATGCTATATAAATATTAGTTTTTTAGACTTTCTCTTCAAGAAAGATAGTACCATATTAATCCCCATATCATTTTAATTTTAAAATCAGGAAGGTGATTTACTTTGTCTTGATGTAAGCTACATAAATAATTCGTTTTTATTTGTCCCTACAATCATATCTGTTATATCTGAAACTTGATAGATTGGACTATGAATGTTGTGGTTTTGGAGAAGAGATTTTAAATAAGTTGGTAGTTAATTGAAGATATTATGTCTTTGCTGGGCGCTATACTATATGCAGTGATTGAAGCTGGATATCATCAAGAATAATGGGTACAACCTGTGGGAAAATGTTTAAATCCAAAGATAAGTGCAGTTACTCTGAGTCTGAATCTCAGTCAAAGCCAAATGATCATGCGTAGAAGAATATTATGGGGCAGAAGTCAAACAGTAAGAGTTGTGAAGTGAGTTCAATGCTGCTTCTCCATGAAGACCTGATAATTAATATCATCGATCGAGTTTCTCTTAAGCTGCTGCTTAATTCGACAAGGTATGTTTGCAAACCTTGGGCTACTATTATAGGTAGCTCCCATTTCTTTGAAGTGCACTTGTGCACATTCTAAACCTAGTCTTTACATTGAAAGTCTCAATTCAACAACAAACTCTTATTTCTTGGATATTAAAAATGATTTGAATGGCCACTTTGAAAGGACCGATTTGGAAACGCCTCTAGGAATGGGATGTTTAATGAGTACTTGTGATGGCATATTCTTTGTTTTGGGATCATCCTCAACGAATTTTTGTCATGAACCCCATCCTCAAATGTTGTCTTAGAGTTCCTCCTTTAACCATTCCAACGGTACTACTAATTGGACACGATTTAATTATAGCACGTGCTCCTCACTTTGCCATATTCAAGCTATTCTTTGCAAGCATACTAGTGATTTCAGGTGCCGAATCTTATGTTTTCTATGTGCTAAATGTTGGAATAGATAACTCATGGAAATAGATAACTAGAAAAAAAAAGGTATCGATGAGCGTTATAATTTCTATCAAGTAGTTTATCCCCAATCAGATTATAGTGGTGGCAATGATCTTTATTGGATAACACCGAGGAGTGGATTGTGATGGATGTTGGCAAGGAAATAATTGTAGGTGAATATCCACTCCCCATCCCTCTGTTGGTGGACCTTCGTCTACGTAGGCAATTTTTATGGATGGAAAGTCACCTTTCTTGCATTGTGCATAAAGATCCCACAAAAACATTTCAAATCTACTTTTTGGATATCGATTCAAGAAAATGGACACTTTATCATGAGATAGGACCTTTTGATTATGTGGCTACTTGTGGCCATGAGCTTCATATTTGGTGGATGCACATTCAATTTTGGATGAAAGGGCATTTTATTTTTCAATTATATTTCTCTCAAAGCGGTAGACGTATTAGAATAATTCATTTGGGTTTCAATGTAAAGACTAGACAATCGACAAAGATTGAGGGCATTCCAGTGGGTGATTTTAATGTATGGCTTCACACCAATGATCTAGCTTCATTGCCAAGCGCTCCATCATAGTTACATTTCTTGGTACAATATATGTAGTAGTATTTAGTTTTGTCATATTTGGAAAAACAGGAAAAAGAAGTATTCATGTTTCTATTTAATTATGTTCAAATCTACTCAATTATCACATAATTTATAGCTAATACATGATTTATAAAGTTCACTCTTTTTATTTTTAAGCTGCTTGATGCTGTTGTAGTTTGGGTATGGTGTTAGTCTTGGTGTATTATATTGGGTTGTTTAACACAAATTACTCATGGTTTCCTATTACATTAATTGAAGCAAAAAAAGATGCAAACTTGATTAACTGAACCTATGCATTGCACAATAACCTTTCATATTAAAACTCATTTCTGTTGTTGGGTTGTGTTATGTGTCATTCGATCTTAATATTCTTTCCCCTCTATGAAGATATGCTTGTTTTTTTTGGCATAAAATAACACCCATTAAAGAGTTACTATGATATTATTTAATGATGTGGCTGGTATGCTTTCATAAAACTCATATAACTTATTCTCCTATTCATCATACAAAAATGTGGTGGAAAACATAGTTTTTCATACTTTAACAATTGGTGAAATTAAAAGGGTTTGCTTCTCTAAGATTGAAGTTGTTGGTTTTCAAACACCTAGATACATCTTAAAACAACATCGGCCAACATGATTCTAAAGAATACTAAGTAATAAGATACAACTTAAAATAACACTAGCCATCATGATTCTAAAGAGTACTAAGTAATAAGATATGCAATTTCAAATCTACATTTTGGATATCGATTCAGGAAAATGAACACTTTATCATGAGGTGGGACCTTTTGATTATGTGTCTTCTTATGGCCATGAGATTAAGATTTTGTTTATGTACATTCGATTTGGGATGAACAGGCAATTTATCTTTCAACTATCTTTCTATCAGAGCGATAACATATTTAGAAAAATTCAATTTGGTTACAATGTGAAGACCAAACAACTAACAAAGATTGAGTGCATTCCTGAGGGTGATTTTGAGGTATGGCTTCACACCAACAGTCTAGTTTCATTGCCAAGTACTCCAACATAGTACGTTTGTGGATATAATACATGCAATCATATTTAGTTGTCATATTTGGGAAAAACGATAAATAGAAGTATTGATGTTTCTATTTAATTATGTTCAAATTTACTCAATTATCGCGTACTTCTATAGTTAAGAACACGATTTATAGAGTTATTCACTCTTTATTCTTTTTAACTTCTTGATACACAGTTTGGGTATGGTGTTAGTCTTTGTTTATTATATTCATTGTTTAACCCCATAATCACTAGTAAAAAAGAGGATTTAAAGTCGGATATTTTGGACATTCAAAGTCGGATGTGCATCCGACTTCTATTAAGCGACTTAGAAAGTTTGAAAATTTTAAAGTCGGATGGGCATCCGACTTTAAAAAGAGCGGTTTTAAAGTCGGATAAATTCAATAATCCGACTTTAAAAGGCGATTTTAAAGTCGGATAAATTCAATAATCCGACTTGAAAAGTTTTATTGTAACATGTTATGATCTGGAACACATTTAAAGTCGGATTAAGAAAAATATCCGACTTTAAAAGTCTTATTTTAAGTCGGATATAAGACCGTATAAAAAGAATATCCGACTTTAAAAGTACTTTTTTTTCGTGTTAATTATTTTTTTGATCCCTAAATCCCAAATTAAATTTGATTCTGAATCATATGGGTTACATTCACATGATCTATAAATAACTTCAAAAAATAAGAAGAAATTAAAATTTTGCTCTAATGAGCAAGCAAATAAAATAATTTTGCAGGTGAAACTATTCTGCTCTGCTGATGCTTACCAATTGAGATTCAGAATATGCATATCAAATGGTTGAACACACAAACAATCTATACTCAAGTTCAATGTCAGCCGTTAACACAAAATTGATAAAACGAAATTAATTTCTCTTGAAAGTCATAAGTAATATCAAGGTATTATTGTAATTTAAGAACCCAACTCTAAACAGGAACACAATAAATAACCAATTTCTAGCTTCAATATCAAAGCATCTGATCTGAAAAAATAACACATCAAATCATCCTTCAGGAATAAACCTAGCCTCTCCAATGAGTTCTCAAAATGAAGTTTATCCAATCTCTCCTTTGCATATTTGTATTCATTTCTTCCACCCAAGGCCTTATAAGATAGTGTGCACCCACTCAACCTCTCTAGTTCTTTCACAGCCACCGAATTATCTTCAACAATGTGAATAGTTCTTTTCACCTAAAAAAGGAATTAGAGTGAAAATTCAATGTGATAATCATATAACATTTAAGTTACAAAATACATATAACACGTTAACAAAACCTTTTCTATTGCAGCTCATGTGACTTCTCTCTTTCCTTTCCTATTCGTTTCCTCAAGGCTTCATCACCCTCCTTGCGTGCAGATTCAGCATTTTTCATTTGGGCTTCAATCCTTGCTCTCTCTTTTAACACATCATATTGGGAACAAGGATGGTAAACATAAACGGGACACATCAATTGCAAGAAGCAAGAACTTGCTTAGAAGGGTTAACGAAATTGGTAAAATAGAACAGAGGCAAATAATCCTAATAATGAGCAATCGAAGATTAACATGAGTATGGAGATGTTCTCATTTTTAACCAAATTAAATTGTTTGACAAGTAAAAGAGATAACATTCACCTTCACGCTGCATCCTTGCCAATCTCTCTTTTTCAAGCCGCAAATTTAGAGGATCGCCTTTATCACCCTAAACAGAGCAATGAAAATATATTAGTAAACGCTGCTTTGCATTTCAAAACGTAAGAGGAGGAGAAAGCCTTACATGATAAAGAAGTGTCTTATGTTGTGCTTTCAAGATGGTATCTGCAAAGCGGGTTTTGAGCATAGCAAAGACGAAGAGCCTTTTTAGGTGACAGGTTATGCAGGGGAAGAAGAACAGGGTGCTCCACACTAAAGCATAAAAAGCGATTATTACTAATTATCAAACAAGTTCCCATTGCATAAAGCAAACAGAATAAATGAAGCCTAAAAAGATAGAAAGTGACCTTCCCTGGATGAGGCATCGATGTAGTAAAATTTGCATGCGGATATTTGGGACATGCATGTTCACTTTCTAAAGAGCTTACTGACCCCCTTTATATACCAACACGAAGTATACAAATCAGCGATAACGTAAGTAGGTAGTACATAATATATCGTAAATCAATATTCTTCTCACCATCGAGCGGGGATCGATTTCCTCTGCAAAGGTGATCTACATTTAGTCTGGCGACTCTGCTAATGGATATAAAGTTTATTATTAGATTTGCAAGTAATAGGACTTCCTTAAAGATGCAAACAAATTTTGCTAATGATTTATTATTACACCCCTGTTTAAAAGCAACAGCACCACACACAGTTGGGTCCCTTTCTTTAGATCCTTCAAAAGATACATAAAAGTTAAAGCACAAATATAAGCCTATTAGGCAACAAACGTTACACAAAACACATGCAACCACAAGATTGTCTAGCTAGTGATGAAGCACTAAAAGTTAAAGCTGTTAGAAATTACACAATAGCATGCCATGTCACCATGAATACTACACTTGCACACAACAAGACTCAATGAAGGAGATGCCTATAGAATACATTTTGCTGCCTATAGAATACATAACTATTAGTTCTTCTACAGGGCCACAAAAATGCATCATACCTTTGATGCGATCCTTCTGGCCTGGTTTGCAAGGAATGTGAGATAGTTTAGCTACCTCCACCTATGAGCAAAACATTGTGTTCGATAGATAGGATCTTTTTGTCGAGGACTTTTTATCTTTGGGATTGTGTCCCATTACAACTTTTTTCTCGCACGATTTCCTTAACTATTCCAGTCACTCTTTTCCCATGCTCTTCCTCACAATTCCATCTTTTATGCATGTCTTTCCATTTCTTTGTCAAACACCATGTTGAGATCCTTTGCCATCAAGTGAACATCATTCTTGGGAGGATTATATGTCATGGCATTTGAAAACGTCAATCGACATCACCGCAAACTCCTCCTTGCTTGAATAAATATTTTTCTCACTGGATTTAATCGTGCCTAAATCCATGGGATTTGATATGATTGTAAAATAATGCGGAATTTTCAAAGCTACAGGATCCATCGGCTTACTAAACACCCGACCATAGTCATGAGACATTAAACCCTTAAGGATTGTCGAACACTGCTATTGCGACCACTTTCCGATCAATCCTCTACCTTTCCCTTCTTCCTCTAGCGGTGACCAATTCCCTCTCACCCACCTACCATTTTGATATGTCAACTAAAATAGAACAACACAACCTCAAATTAGAGAGAGGGAATCGTTTTTATAGCAACAAGAAACAAAAAGAAGAGTGGTACTTTACCTTTCAGAACCAAAAGAAAGAGATCGAGCAGTAGCAGGAAGATGGAAACAAAGAGGGAGATGACGACGGCAGAGAGGAGAGAACGCCGGAGCTTGGCGGAGAGAGCAAGGACGAGAGAGATGGAGGCGTACGCGAGAGAGAGCGGAGGAAGATGGCTGGCTTAGGGTTTCAAAAGTGAAAGAGTGAGACGAGAGAAGAGCGTACGCGAGAGAGAACGGAGGAAGATGGAAACCTCTCAGTCATTTTTTTTTATAAGCGTTCAGTATTTTTTTTTATTCAAAAAAAAAACAATGACCCATATAAAGACGGATGTAATTTTTCATCCGACTTTAAAGTTGAGAGGCTGAAATTTTTTCCCACGTTTATTACAAAATTGCCACCGCGTCCGTATTTTAAGTCGGATATGTAGACATCCGACTTAAATATACCCATTCTTTTCCTATTTTTTCACTAGTGAATACTCATGGTTGGCTATTATATTTTAATTGAAGCAAAATGAAAGATGCAAACCTGATTAGTTGAACCTATGCATTCACTAGTGCAAAAATGACTTTAGACAGCACCATTTAGCATCGGTTGTACAAACAGCCGATGCTAAAGGTAGACGCGGTGGCAATTTTGAAATTAACTCGAAGTTTTCAATTTTCACGCTTACATTTAGCATCGGTTGTTTAAACAACCGATGCTAAATGTTTGTCTCAAACACATTTAGTATCGGGCTTTTGGATACCCGCTACTACAGGTCACGTTTAATTTTCCTCCCAACAATCATTCTCTCTGATTCACTCTCTCACTCACGACTAACACTCACAAATGCTCTCTCACTCTCTGAACCTCTCTCTCTCTCTCGATTCTCTCTCACGCGTTCTCTCCGTTTCTCTACTCTCATCATCTTCGTTCTCCGTTTCTCTACTCTCATCATCTCCGTTCTCTCCGAACCTCACTCACGATCGATCTCTCTCACTCACGACCATCTCTCACGAAGTTTTGAGTAACGACGGCCTGCGTTTTAAGCAAGCTTATGCGCTGAAGTCTTCCCTTCCCTTCTTCTCTTCGTCATTTTTACGGTATGTATTCTTCTCTCGATTTGATTAATTGCTTCCGCGAAACCCTAAAAATAAGAGAAGATGGTATTTGAATTTGAAACCCTAAACTGTGTTCTATTTGAAGTTTTGCTTGATTTCTGATGGTTGTTTTTTTTTTTAATGTCTTTAGGATTTCATATCTTCCAATTTTACTTTATTGGAATCTTCATGTGTGACTCCCATAGCTTTAAGATGCTTACAGGTACATGTCGTGCTACTCTATTGAGAGGTAGGATATGCTTTGGGTCTTTGCTGCTTGGTACCTACTATTTTGCTTGAATGTTAGTAAATTCTACCATTATAATATTGTCTAGGTTGCTAATTCCTCTGTCTGGACTCTAGAGTTTTCTAATGATTTATCGATGCGTGTGATGGCAAGTCTTGTCATTTGATAAAATGCACATCATACATAAACGTCACATAAAAATATGGGTGTTGATTTTTTTATGCACTGTGGTTCACACCTTAGAACTTGGGTTTTCTGCTATGGTAGCAATAGATTAGGCTGTTTTCTATTTCTTCTATATGTACAGTGTAGTTACATTATGTAAGATTCAGTTTTTTTGCTCAATTCCTATGATTTCTTTAGTATTTTTGTCTATGCACAGTATGCTCTGCTGGGAGGATTACATGTAACAAGTGGGTCAAGAACCCAAGGATGCCAGTGAAATGGTGTGGTCCCCTGTATTCATATGGTGATGCTGATATATAGTTTGGAGATCCTATTAGGTTCTTTATTGTATTAGTTCTATTTGCTAAGGCTTTAAAGTTGCTGCCATTGAACTTGATGCATGTTCTGCATTTGTGTTCCATAGTGTTTGTTGAATGACAAGTTCAATTGTTTTGCAATAATTGATGTGGTTGGTAGTTTGGGTCTTTTAGATAGAGGAGTGGCTTTGTATTTCCAGTTTCATGTATTTTTACTCTTGCATCTGCGATGTTATAAATTTTGCTTTTGCATCGTGCTTCCACAGGGATCTACTTGCACCTTCACAGAATCTATATTACGTAACTGTGGTTAACACAGTGGCCTTTTCACTTCTCCTCACCTAATTGGTATACGAGAAAGATTTCGTTTAGATGGGTGAGTATCTCTTATATATTGATTGGCTTTATTTCCATTAACTATTAAGTAGAAAACTTGTCTTATTTTGCATATTGAATTCATTATCTTTCTTTATCAGGTCATTCTATTCTTTTTTATAATCTCCACTATGTTGTTTGTTATTTACTTTGTCAAGGGTCATATACTTAAGCATGAATTATGATTATTCTATTAATATTGGAATGGTTTGTAACAAACTAATCTTTCTTGTTGGCAGCTATTAGAGTTAGTTTAGTAGCTTATTTGTTTGCTTAGTATTTTGCTTAGTTAGTTATAACATTTGTTATTATAGTTCTTTGGGTCCAAGTTAGTTATCAAATCTCATTTTGTATCCAAGATTGTCTTGATTGTTATGTACATCTTGCAGTGCAAATGAAGAAGATGGGTATGCCAACTTTGTAGAAGCTTCAGAGCCGATTGGGATTGGTCTATCATGATATAGACAAAATAATTCAAGCCCCGAAAACAAAGGTACTCCAAACTAAGCGTTAGACTTTCTCGTATTAGGGGAGAGTAGCACGACATCTCCCTCAAACATGCATGTGATAAAGGTTCTATAAGCATCCATTGATTCTTCCGGCGATGTTTGGTCATTGATGAGGGTTAGTTCTAGTAAATATGAAAGGCATATTGGTATGCATGTTCAAACATAAAATTTTAAAAAAATAGACATTTAGCATCGGTTATTTAAACAACAGATGCTAAATGTCACTTTTTAGGACATTTAGCATCGGTTGTTTGAAACACCCGATGCTAAATGTCACTTTTCAGGCATTTAGCATCGGTTGTTTGAACAACAATGTCCATTTTTCAAGACATTTAGCATCAGTTGTTTAAATAACTGATGTTAAATGTCATTTTTTAGACAGCAAAAACAATGTTGAAACACCATTTAGCATCGGTTTTTTGAAAATCCGATGCTAATAGTAACATTTAGCATCAGTCGATTTAGCATCGACAGATAACCGATGCTAAATGTGAAAAATAACCGATGCTAAATGTCTTTTCTGCACTAGTGATTGTACACCAACTTTTCATATTAAAACTCATTTGTGCTATTTGGTTGTGTTATGTGTCATTTGATCTTAATGTGCTCCTACTTTTTCATGCTAAAAAAACTTACTTCTTCTCTCTATGTAGATATCCTATCTGAGATTATTTATGGTGTGTATTGTATGATTTCATAAAACTTGTTCTCTATTCATCATAGAAAACATGGTGGAGACCAAACTATTTCATATCGCCTCCTTTAACATTTGGTGAGAGGAATAATGAGTTGCTTATCTAAGAATGAAGTGCTAAATTGGCATGTTCAACATGTATTTTTTAATCTGACTCATAAATTTTTATTTAACATTTTATTTTACTTTTTTGACAAAATTTTATTTAACATTTTATTAAAAATAAATAAAAATCCCAAATTTAGGTGAACATCTTCCAAGAACCAAACCTAGGAACCATAAACACCCCCCTCTTCTCTTTCTTCTACTCTTTCTTTAGCGGGTGGTTGTGAATGTATTCCAATAAAAACAAGACATGTCACTAAAATTTAAAGAAAAATTGTAAAATAAAAAACTGGAAGTTGATACCCCTTCCCCCTCATTCAATTTCGTGTCCAATGCTGCTAAAATAAATTTTGTTGAAACCCTCGATATGGCACCTGCGACTATCCTCGTCCACACCCATATTTTAGATGAGTGCTACTCCACTGTGAACAAAATCAAGTCACAACATCGCGGACCACCATTAAAATAGTTGAATTAAAAATAAAACAAGGTAGCTTGTAATGTGTTTTCTAAAACTCGAGACGAAGAGGAAACACAATCTCGTTGCACTCATCGTTTCTTTGCAACTTCTACTAGCGAGGCAACTAGTGACGGATGCAGAAATTTTTACTAGTGGGGAAAAATAGCCTACAAATTACATGACTAAGAAAGTATAATTAGAACCAACTAATTCTCTTTTTTATTTATCTCTTGTGAACTTCTTTATTTAACTTAAAAAATTATATTTGACACATCAAGGAGAAGATTATCTTGCAATTTTGTCTTGCGGTTTGATCGATGTTGTGTTATTGTGGGGAAGTCCTCATAATATATTTGACACATGAAGGAGAAGATTATCTGATTTTTGTTGTGTAACATTTATATGTATGTATCTATCTCTGACACATGGAAAGTCTAATTGATTATTGAAATATGTGCATATTACTTTGTCGGTAGGACTTGAGTTAAAAATCGTATAATATATATATATATATATATATATATATGCAATATTGTATGGCAACCGTGAAGAAACTTGTAGGAGCTATAAGCACAAGTCAAAGTCATATATAGTATAAGCATTACCATTTCATAGTATCACGACCTGTCTTTATATATGCAACAGGGACGATTACGTGCGATCTTTAGAGAGGTGATGCGCTTTTCTGGATGTAGTTTAAAAACATCAACATTTTATAAGGGGGTATAAAAATACGCAACACATATATATAAGGCGAAGAGGCAACAATAGCCCTTGGTGGGATGAGGCAACAATGTCGGTTAAAAAAATAGAGAGTGGGGTATATTGGTAAACAATGGGGTACAAAATGACGGGTACATTTTGATAACAAAAAAAAGTGTTGGACAAAAAAATTATCGAGGGTATGTCGGTCCAAAAAATATAGAGTGGGGTATATTGGTAAATAGTGAGGTACAAAATGAGGGGTATATTGGTAAATGGTGGGGTACAAAATATAGAGTGGGGGTATGTCGGTCCAAAAATATAGAGTGGGGGTATATTGGTAAACAGTGGGGTACAAATGAGGGGTATATTGGTAAATGGTGGGAATAAAATTTTCCCACCAAAAAGTGGATAAAAAAAAAGAGTGTTGGACAAAAAAAAATGTCAGGGGTATGTCGGTCCAAAAATATAGAGTGGGGGTATATTGGAGTGGGGTACAAAATGAGGGGTATATTGGAGTGGGGTACAAAATGAGGGGTATATTGGTAAATGGTGGGAATAAAATTTTCCCACCAAAAGTGGGGAAGTCAACGATTGTGTATTGATTAAGAGAGATAATAATAAAAAAAAGAGTGTTGGAGAAAAAAAAATTGATAATAATAAAAAAAAAAGTGTGGGAGAAAAAAAAATTGTCAGGGGTATGTCGGTCCAAAAATATATAGCGGGGGTATATTGGAAAACAGCGGGGTACAAAATGAGGGGTATATTGGTAAATGGTGGGGTACAAAATATAGAGTGGGGGTATGTCGGTCCAAAAATATAGAGTGGGGGTATATTGATAAACAATGGGGTACAAATGAGTGGTATATTGGTAAATGGTGGGAATAAAATTTTCCCACCAAAAGTGGATAAAAAAAAGTGTTGGACCAAAAAAAAATTGTCAGGTGCATGTCGGTCCAAAAATATAGAGTGGGGGTATATTGGTAAACAGTGAGGTACAAAATGAGGGGTATATTGGTAAATGGTGGGGTACAAAATATAGCGTGGGGGTATGTTGGTCCAAAAATATAGAGTGGGGGTATATTGGTAAACATTTGAGTACAAAATGAGGGGTATATAGGTAAATGGTGGAAAAAAAAATTTCCCACCAAAATCCTATATTAAAGTAGATATTGTATTATAGATGAGGGATGATTCCCACCAAAAGTGGGGAAGTCAACGATTGTGTATTAATTAAGAGAGATAATAATAAAAAAAAAAGAGTGTTGCAGAAAAAAAAATTGATAATAATAAAAAAAAAGAGTGTGGGAGAAAAAAAATTGTCAGGGGTATGTCGGTCCAAAAATATATAGTGGGGGTATATTGGAAAATAGTAGAAGTACAAAATGAGGGGTATATTGGTAAATGGTAAGTACAAAATATAGAGTGTAGGGTATGTCGGCCCAAAAAATAGAGAGTGGGGTATATTGATAAACAAAGTGGGGTACAAATGTATATTGGTAAATGGTGGGAATAAAATTTTCCCACCAAAAGTGGATAAAAAAAAGTGTTGGACCAAAAAAAATTGTCAGGTGCATGTCGGTCCAAAAATATAGAGTGGGGGTATATTGGTAAACAGTGAGGTACAAAATGAGGGGTATATTGGTAAATGGTGGGGTACAAAATATAGCGTGGGGGTATGTTGGTCCAAAAATATAGAGTGGGGATATATTGGTAAACAGTTGGGTACAAAATGAGGGGTATATAGGTAAATGGTGGAAAAAAAAAATTTCCCACCAAAATCCTATATTAAAGTAGATATTGTATTATAGATGAGGGATAAGTTGATATATTATCAGTAACAATGTAATTTTTATAATATGACTTTTCCGTGACTTTTATCATATGACTTTTTGGATTGCAATTTTTTTACGGTGATTTTGCTTTTTTTTTTTTTTTTTATAATATGATCTTCTTTGAAGCTCTATGATATAATTGATGACATAATCTCTTGAGGATCTATTGCAATAAGGATGATTTTTCTTCTTCTTCTTCTTTTTACTGTTGTTTGTGTTTTATCTCTTTTTAAATTTTATCTCATTTTTCATTAATTTATCATCGTTGGCGAAAATTTGTTATATAGTTCCTGAAGAACAATAAATTCATTATCCAAGCATTTCTGAAAGATTGCACAAATAATTGTTTATGATATAGTTCTTGAAGAACTTAAAATTTAATATTCAAGAATCCCTTAATGATTGCTCATAGTATGATTTTTTTCTTGATCATCATTGAAGAAGTGTTGCGCAAATAAATCAAATAAATCAACTCCAAGAAAGAAGAACTTAATATTCAAGCATTGCCGCAGGATTGCTCAAACAAATGAATTTTTTTTATCATAAGAGGAAAAATATTGGAAACAATGAAAAAGATGGGCAGAGTAGAAAAAAAAAGTAAAAATATTTGTTATCATTGTGGAGGCAAAGGTTATTCAGGTTGTACCACTCGTACAACAAAGCATCTTTTTGATCTTTACCAACAATCATTTAAAAATAAAGATAATAGAATTGAGATCTATTTTTCTTATGAAGATGACGATTTCAATTATGGATGTTACTCACTTAAATGTTGTTGATTTATTTGCAAATCTTGATGGATTGGAAGTATATCACCTTATTGGAGATGGAAGTGTCAAGAACTAGATGTCCTACATTTTTCAATAATAATAAAGTTTTAAGTTTAAGAGTGTCTTTAGGTTTCCTATGTTAATAAAGGTTTATATTTAAGTGTGTTTTTAACTTCCATAATTAATTATGTTTAAATAATTTATTTATAATGTTTTATATACTTCTCTCTTATCAATTTTTTTCTTCTCTTTGGATAGAATGAGTATTGACAATAGCATCAATAATAGAGATATGTGTCTCATTGATAGGCGGAACTACCCATACAATTTTAAAGGATGCAAAATATTTCTCTTATTTAGTGAAGCGAGAAACCAATGTTACTACTTTATCCGGATCGATCCTCAAAGATAATTGAAGGCTCCGAAAGAGCTAATATACTTTTATCCCGGTGGACAAATTTACACATTGAGAATGCACTATATTCCCCTAAGTCCAGTAGAAATTTATTAAGTTTCAAAGATATCCGTCTAAATGGATATCATATTGAAACAAAAGATGAAGGAGATATTAAATATCTATATATAACAAGACATACCTTGTGAAAAATAAGTGTAGTGGAAAAGCTACCCGCCTTTTCCTATGGTTTGTACTACACTTATATCAGTGCAATTGAAGCACACAATGTTGTAAACCAGAAGTTTATAGATCACAAAAAATTGTTGTTTGGCATGACCAGTTGGGCCATCCCGAGTCTATAATGATGCGAAGAATAGTTGAAAATTTATGTGGTCATCAATTGAAGAACCCGGAGATTCTTCAATCTAATAAATTCTCATGTACATCTTGTTCAAAAGGGAAGTTGATAATTAGACCATCGCCAACAAAAGTTAGAAGTGAATCACTTAACTTTTTAGAACGTATACATGGTGATATTTGTGGGCCAATACACCCACCATGTGGACCATTTAGATATTTTATGGTTTTAATTGATGCATCAGCTAAATGGTCATGTTTGTTTGTTGTCAAGTCGCAACCAAGCATTTGCGCGATTGCTGGCTCAACTAATTCGAATAAGAGCTCACTTCCCTGACTATCCCGTCAAGAAAATACGTCTTGATAATGCTTCTGAGTTTACATCTCAAGCATTTAATGAATATTGTGCATCCATTGGAATTGACATCGAACATCCTGTACCACATGTTCATACACAAAATCGTCTTGTAGAATCATTTATTAAGCGAATAAAGTTAATTGCAAGGCCACTTATCATGAGATGCAAACTTCCAATTTCCACTTGGGGACATGCAATTTTGCATGCTGCAAACTTGATTCGCATCAGGCCAACAAGTTATCACGATTCTTCCCCTTTACAATCAGTTTTTGGTCAAGAACCAAACATTTCCCATCTTCGAATTTTTGGTTGTGCGGTGTATGTTCGAATTTATCCACCACAACACACTAAGATGGGTCCGCAAAGAAGGTTGAGAATATATGTTGGGTATGAATCTCCGTTTATTATAAATTATCTTGAACCAACAACAGGAGATTCATTTACAGCTCGATTTGCTGATTGTCATTTTGATGAATCAAATTTCCCAACATTAGGGGGAGAGAATAAGCAGCTGAAAAAAGAGATCAGTTGGAATGAATTATCCTTGTCTCATCTTGATCCTTGAACTAAACAATGTGAACTTGAAGTTCAAAAGATAATTCATTTGCAAAGCTTAGCTAATCAATTACCAAATGCATTTACTGATACAAAAGGTGTAACCAAATCATATATATCAGCTGCTAATGCTCCAATAAAAATAGATGTCCCTGTTGGACAATCTAATATAGCAAATGAGTCTCAACCGCGCCTGAAGCGTGGTAGACTAATCGGTTCCAAATATAAAAATCCTCGAACAAGAAAAGGAGCTAAAAAGAAAGATGGTCCAGAGGAGGATATAGAAAATCTCAAAGAATCTATAGACATGATTGACTTTTTAGTCCCAGAAGGGACAAATCTGGTACCTGAAAATCATGAAAATAAAGAGATCTCAATAAATTATGTCACTAATGGAGTACAATGGAACCGACATGAAGTCAATGTTGATGATAGTTTTGCATATCATATAGCGCTAAATGAGATAAATGATGATGAGGATCATGAACCAAAATCCATTAAAGATTGTAGACAAAGTGAGAATTGGCCAAAATGGAAAGATGCAATTGAAGCAAAATTAAATTCACTTTACAAGTTTAAAAGGTTTTGGACTCAGAGTTCGAAACACTGAAGGTGTCAAACCAGTTGGATACAAATGGGTCTTTGTGCGAAAACGGAATGAGAATGGTAAAATTGCAAGATACAAAGCACGACTTGTTGCACAAGGGTTTTTGCAAAGACTTGGAATTGATTTTGATGAAACATATTCCCCTGTAGTGGATGCAAGTACTTTTCGGTACTTAATTAGCCTTGTGGCACATGAAGGGCTTAATTTTCACATGATGGATATTGTCACAGCCTATTCATATGGCTCACTTGATAGTGACATTTACATGAAGCTCCCTGAAGGATTTAACCTTCCTGAGGCACATAGCTCTGGATCTCGAGAGAACTGCTCCATCAAATTGAATAAGTATCTCTACGGGCTAAAACAGTCTGGACGCATGTGGTATAATCGCCTCAGTGAATATTTGCTAAAGGAGGGATACATAAATGACCCCATTTGTCCATGTATTTTTATAAAAAGATCAGGAAAAGAATTTGCCATAATTGTTGTCTATGTTGATGACATAAATATTATTGGAACTCCTGAAGAGCTTCCAAAAGCTATAGATTGCTTAAAGAAAGAATTTGAGATGAAGGATTTGGGAAAGACAAAATTTTGTCTTGGATTACAGATTGAGCATTTGAAAAATGGAGTTTTTGTGCATCAAGAGGCTTATGTGGAAAAAATATTAAAACGTTTCTACATGGACAAATCTCATCCATTGTCTACTCCAATGGTAGTTAGATCACTAGATGTGGAGAAATATCCCTTTAGACCTCAAGAGGAGGGTGAAGAGCCACTTGGTCCTGAAGTACCATATCTCAGTGCAATTGGAGCACTGATGTACCTTGCTAATTATACACGTCTTGATATTTCATTTTTTGTCAATCTATTAGCAAAGTATAGTTCTTCACCCACACGAAGACATTGGAACGGGGTCAAGCACATATTTCGTTACCTTAGAGGTACAATGAAAATGGGGTTGTTTTATTCCAAAGTACCCAAATTAATATTAACGAGTTATGCAGATGCAGGTTATTTGTCAGATCCCCATAATGGCAGATCACAAACGATTTACTTGTTTACTTGTGGTGGTACAACAATTTCATGGAGATCTGTGAAGCAGACCATAACAGCAACATCATCAAATCATGCAGAACTCTTAGCACTACATGAAGCAAGTCGGGAATGTGTTTGGTTAAGGTATCTGATTCAACACATACAAGAGACTTGTGGTTTGTCTTCCGGAAGAATAGATGCAACAACAATCTATGAAGATAATACTGCATGCATTGCTCAATTGAAAGAAGGCTACGTTAAAGGAGATCGAACAAAGCATATTTCTCCAAAATTCTTCTTCACTCATGATCTTCAAAAGAATGGTGATTTAAGCATTCAACAAATTCGCTCATGTGATAATCTTGCGGACCTTTTCACAAAATCGCTCCCAAGCAAGATTTTTGAACGACTGGTAAAAAAGATTGGTCTTCGCTGTCTCAAAATGGTTGTCTAGATGAGGGGGAGAAATAAATAAATATTGTAAAAGGATTTGTACTCTTTTTCCTTCACTAGATTTTTTCCCACTAGGTTTTTTCTAGTAAGGTTTTAATGAGGCATATCCTCAATGGACATACAAGGGGGAGTGTTATGAATATTAGATATTGAATGTCCATTTAGTTTCTCCCATAATCTCTTTAATATCATTGTGTAGTGGCCTTTTTGGTTGACTACACATTTTCTAATCTCTACCCTATAAATAGGGCTCACTCTCATATGTAAAGATGCACTTGATAAGAGAAATACCAACACTTCCAAATTATCTTCTTCTCTCATTCTTTGTTTGATATAGTTTTGATTACTTTCATAATATATTATATATAGTTCTAACTAAAATAATTTTTCAACTGGGGGCAAATGCCCCCAATTATATATAAGTGGATCCGTCCCTGGCTCCATGTAGCTTCTATGTTCGATCAAAATCGATTTTATATGCATGTTGCATGCTTTTCCAGTTTTTCCCTTCTTTATTTGAATCTAAGCTTAGCGATTTCTGGCCAGATTCAAATTTCTCAGGACTACTTGTTGTTTCCATCAAGATCTAACTATTTATAAGTGATTTGACAACATTTTGAACACCATATTTAATTTTTTTGGCTAGAACTTTCATGTTCATAGATGAAAAAAGAAAGAAAGAAGAAAGAAGGGATAAGAAAGAAGATAAATAGTGGTGCGGCCGTAGGAGTTAGAGGGCGTGATTCAATTGGCTCATTCTTATTACACTTTCCCTCCTACTCACAAACACCCCATAATTTTCAAAAATTCCAAATTACCCTTCACACTTTTAAGCTCCCAAACCCATCCAACACTGCATTTTGGACCAGTTTGATAACTTAGTAACAAATTGGTATGGTTTTCACCAAAAAAAACGGGTACGGTATATTGATATTGTACCAAAGTATTGAACTGTTCAGTACTAAGGTACCACACTTGTTTTTTTTTTGAACAATGATGGTACAATATCATAATGTTGCACCTTATATAATTTTGTAACGCACTTTACGAATGCCCCACATATGCAAAGAAATGAAAAGTGTTTGTTTGAGAATCAAGCTTTGACTCCCCATAATTGAATTATTCTGAACCTCAATTTTTACACAAACATATCCATTGGAAGAACGAAACCCTGTAATTATCCTGCACAAATTGACATTAACTCTGGATTTGACACGCAAAATTCTTCTGTTCCTGAGAGAATCTTTGCACATTTGAGGTGGTAGGAAGTGATCATTTGATTTCGAAGCGATGTTAGCATGTAGGCACTAGTAAATGAAATGGCAAAAGTGATGAGGTTTGATGGCATGTCAAAAAACATGGTAGCATATGCAATGATGGTAAATGGTAACGTCCAGTATTTATATAATTTTTGTAAACTTCGAGTATGGTACCAGTTCGGTACTTTGGTATCATACTGGGGTGTGCAACAAATTATAAGTCACGACATTAAGGTATCATACCGGTTCGGCACCAAAGTAGCGCACCCGTTGAAAACTATAAAAAAAAAAGGGGACACGTTTGAACTTTTTTGTTCATTAAGAGTATTTTTGTTTTTTCACAAGGTCATGGGTGTTTAATTAGTGAGTAGGTGGGCGAGTGTAATAAGAATGGATCGTTTTTTTTGTCAAGATTGAATGATTCATTGATACTGGGCAAGACCCAAATCATTACAACCCACTAGTTGACTCTAGCTCTTTAACAAGCACCACGACGACTACAAGTCCAGTAAACAAAACAAAAAACCTACCACCAGAATGGACTACCTCCATAATGGCCTAGTTCACTCTAAGTTCACTTTAAACCCGGGAACCGGCCCAAGATAAAATCAACCCGAAACAAAATAACACGAGGAAAAGACACAAATAAACCACTTTCACCAAAACAGTAACAAACACAATCCTCATCAGAAGTGGAATCTCGCAAAGGAACCCTAATTCGGCAAAGAACATAACATTATTATTTAAATAAGTATAAGATTAAGAAACTTATCACTGCAATTAATATAAAAGACACGTACCACACCGACATCAGGCTCATCCGCAAGCTGTACATAATTCTGAGGGAAGAGAAATGGATGTGAGACCTTGGAGTACCATGGAAAGTAGCCCGGCACCGTGTTTGAGAAGTACGGCACACAGGGAGGCCCCCGCGCCACCAAGTGGTCCTCGAACTGTGTCCACCTCTCATCACACTCGGTTAAGTACAGACGGCCCCCTAGTAGCAGTGCGGGATCCTCCGAATGTGCTTTGGACACCGCTCAAACCGCTCGAGCACTCGACCGCAAATGGGCATCATCATGCGACCACCATTCGAATGAACCCTCCGAACACGGCGGCTCCTCAAAGCGGTCTCTCCCCCACATGGGCCGTGTAGGGGTCCCGGTGTGACCTCCTCACGGCCTAGCGGTCAAGTGATAATCTCATGGCATGTGACTTGATGGCCCCAGGGCCATCATTGCACAACCATTTCTTCGCCCGTGGCATACTCTCATCATACTCTGGGTGCTCAAAGATCCAAGCCTGTAATGAACATATCATTGGTTGATTATTAATCTGAAAGTAACCCTAAAGCAAACTTAAAAGTAAAGAATATGTTTTATACCTGAAGTAAAGGAAGATGACCAACAATCTTCTTGGTCTTCTTTCTTGTAGCATCCTTCAGCTGATCGTATAGATGGGCAATTGCCATCGCCCCCCAACAAAAGTCTCCAACAGCCTCCAAATCAGTCAGCATACCAAGGTAGCCAAGCTTAACCTTGTTGCCTGACTTGTCAGCGAACAAGGTGCAACCCAAAAGATAGAGAATGTAGGCCTAGCAAAGATGAGCCCACCGCCTCGGCCTATGGTGGGTGGTAGACCCTATCCCTCAACCATACGAGCCCAACAGACAACCCCCGCCCCGAAGTCTGGGCAGCTGCATCTTCGGGGGTGGCCCCCAATAAATCAATCAGCAGCTGCTCTCCCTGCCACGAAGTCCAGTTTGGCATGTCATAGAACCAGCCAGTGATGGGGATGTGTAGCAGCTGGGATACATCATCAAGGGTGATGCTCATCTCACCCACGGGAAGGTGGAATGATGATGTATCCGGCGGCCAACGCCTATGAATGCGTTCGGCTGACCCACTTGTGGAGAATGGGGAAACCAAGCCCAACCGGAGGAACCAACCTTGAATTCGCGCAGAGTGTCCCTAATCCTAGCATGAAACAACGTCGTAACGAGTCCATGTGGAATTGTTTGTAAATCCTACGAACTCGCATTGAAATGACCTGATAAGCCAAAACATTCAACAACATAAGAAACAAATTTACAACAGTCAACTATAAAATAATAACTTACCCGGCCATAATAGAAATCAGTCAGAATATGTGCCCCGTATGTGGGCAAGACCGAACCATCTTCTGGTCCACCAGGAAATGGGAATGTCGCCACAGAGCAAGCAGCAGACTCCTCCTCCTCATGAGGCTCAGAAGCCTGCTCCTCTTGATGTCTAGATGATGAAGCAACATCAGTAGAAGGGCCAGCCAACTCATATGCCGGAAATTGAGCATCACGCTCAATATCACCGCCAATATCCTGTGAAGCGGGGAGAGAGGACGTCAACCCCGCCCCTACCCCTGGCCAGGCCCTACCTCGGGAAGGTTCACCGGCTTCTTCCCTCCTTTTGCGGTTTGAAACCGTAGGAGGTGGCCGACCGGCTTGCTCAGATGGTTGTGCTGAATTACCACCTCTGCTCCTCACCATATCTGAAACAACAATCAAGAGAACCAATTAAACCAAATTAAGAGAAACGGTACTGTCAAACGACTGTTCGAACGGCCACATGCGAACATGTTCGCATAACCCCGTTCGAACAAGTCAGTTTCAGATTCCAACTCACAACGGTTCGAATGAGGTCGTTAAAGACGGTGTTATGACGACCTCATTCGAACACCTTCGTTTTCATTTGTTCGAAGGGCGTCGTTGAACAATGCGATTCTGCAGAAAAAAAACCCAAATGCAGTGAAGGGGGAGAGGCATACCTTAATGAAAATGGAACGAATAGAGAGTGTGAGAGGACGCGAAAAAAAACCAGGTGCTCTTGAGGGTGTTTGTGGAGAAGATTGAGTGAGAGATTTGGGGAGATTGAGTGAGTTGGGAGAAGTTGAGTGAGAGGGAGAGTGAGAGATAGGGTTCGAAGGAGGGAGAGTGAGAGATAGGGAAGTGAGAGACGTGAGAGAGTGAAGAGGGTGTGTGGGTATTTTTAATTTTTTAAATTGGGGGTAATTTGGGGATTTAAAGATTGAAGGGGTGTGTTTGAGTAGGAGGGGGTGTGGGAAAAGTAAAGGCCATTGTGAAGATCTCCTTGATGGTGGCCCTTTTGAGTTGGTTCATGGGCTCACTCAAAGGACCATTTAGGATGAAAAGGTATTAGAAAATTGCACATCCCCTAATGTGCTAAGAGACCCACGGATTTTAAAAAATGACCCTTACAAGAAGCATGCTTTCACCTGGTTTTTACCAGAACCGTGCTTTCAATAGCTATTTAACACTTTTCTCGATAGAGACAACATATTCAGTTGGGTTTGTGGTTATGGAGTGTGAAAAGGAAGATAATTTCACTTGGGCTCTAGAGATGTGTCTAATTTGTTAAGTATCAAGAAAATATGACATAAGTAATTGTCACTGACTTAGTACAAAAGGGATGTTATGTGTTTTTAGATTGTAACTAACCAAGGGATATAATGTGATGATAAATACAACGAGTCAATCAAGCTTGGAATTGCATGGCTTCAGAGTTCAGACTTCAGACTGGCAATGGCTTTAACCTCTCCTCTTATATCACTTTGTCAAAATCAATTTACAGATTACAACTCAATGGAAGAACGAATAGTTCCCTGGCCTGATAAACCGATCGAGCAGGGTTCTCAGTCTTCTTTCAGTGGAAGCAAAGCCTCAATGCCATGGGTCTTCTTCTTCTTCTTCTTCCTCTACTTTGAGATATTGAAATATGAAAAGATTATAAACACATGAAAATAAAAATGAGAAGAAAGGAAGCATAGCTGATGGGCGAGGAGGAAGAGAAATGGTAAGTTGTTGAGTGTGTGTGTAAGGTACCCAAAAATGGGTAAACCTTCAAACAGATTTTGTAACCAAAGAAATACTAAAACTAAGCTAACAACTACACTAACTTTTCTTCATAATTTTCATTGATGGATTTGCCTTCTACAATCAAGATATATATAAGACTTCAAATACATAGTGTCTTTAAAAGATATGAATCCAATGACTAGCTAAAAGACAAAATAAAATTGGTGACTCATCCAACTAGAGAACCTTCTAGATTCTCTTTTAACAAAATAGTTAATTAATTCTCCTAAATGGGCCTAACTTTGTTTCCTTTGAGCTTTACTTAATTACTCTTGGATCATTACAGTGTGCATGTTATGTTTATGAAAAGCCCCACATCGCCTGGTGTATAAATGAAAGTAACTTGTTTGGGTATAAAAGAGAGGAAGCTACAAGGGAAATAATCACGGAACCATGTGATAACCACAAAGCGAACTATTCTTTCGCCTTTTACTAAAGAATACCGTGTGCTTGTCACTTTAAGTGGTATACGCTTATTTTTGGAAGAGTCCTTCTCTAGGAGGGCTCTGCAATTTCAGTTTAAACTTTTATATTTTAGCCCTAATAATAATAACATTATTATAGCTATATTTCTAATTTTAATTATTATAATTGCTTCAAATAAAATTATAAATTATTATAATAACTGTAATATTAAATAAGTTTAAATATTATTTGTTGTTAATTGTTAATATTATTATTTATTATTTATTTACATACGAGCATGGTGCTTGAATGGATCTAAACTAGTAGGATACTCGTGCATACGCACGGGTGTTATTAGGCTTTTTTATGAATGAATTTAAAAAGTATTAAATAGACTGAATATTATTTCGTGAAAATAAAGACAAATTTAAAGTAGATAAAAAATGAGTTTCAAATAAAAAAAATAGATAAGTATTAAAATCTAGAAATGAAAAAGTATCATTTTAAACAAATTTTGCATTTATCCCGTGTTTTTAATGTTAGTATAGTGTTTTTTATATATAAGTGTTGTTATCCCTTTTTTTATATACCAGTTCAGCTATCACATGTTTTATATATCAGTGTAGTTATCCCGTTTTTGTTTTTTATGTATCAGTGCAGTTATCTCATAGTTTCAATTGGTTATTTGAGTTGATTAGTATATTATAGTAGATAGTAAAAGATAGATAGTAGATTATCAATAAAAATTTTCGTGTTTTTTTATATATCAGTGACAATTATTTGTGTTTTTTAGGTATTAGTGACAAATATTTGTCACATGTGTTTTAAATATTAATCAGTTTAAATAGTCATTAAGCCTTAAAAAATTATAATTATCAATGACAATTATTAATCCCGTGTATTTTATATATCAATACAGTTATCCCGTGTTTTCTTATATATCAATGCAGTTATCCCGTATTTTTTTATCTATCAATGCAGTCATCTCATAGTTTTAATTGATTATTGAGTTGAATAGTAGATTATAGACACTCGAGGTGTTAGCTCAGTGATAAGAGCTACCCGTATATTCTCAAGGTGTTGAGTTAGAATCCCCTTGGGGACAGTAGTAAAATGGTCATTAGTGCCACTTTGATAAAAAAAATTAGTAGATTATAGTAGATAGTAAAAGATAGATAGTATATTATCAATAAAAAATATTTATTTCGTGTTTTTTTATATATCAATGAAAATTATTTGTGCTTTTTAGGTATTAGTGACAAATATTTGTCACGTGTGTTTTAAATATTAATCCGTTTAAATAGTCTTTAAGCCTTAAAAAATTATAATTATCAATTACAAATATTAATCCCGTGTATTTTTATATATCAATACAGTTATCCCGTGTTTTCTTATATATCAGTGCACTTATCCCGTGTTTGTTTTTTATCTATCAATGCAGTCATCTCATAGTTTCAATTGATTATTGAGTTAATTAGTAGATTATAGACACTCGAGGTGCTAGCTCGATGATAAGAGCTACCCGTATATCCTCAAGGTGTTGAGTTAGAATCCCCTTGGGGACAGTTGTAAAATGGTCATTAGTGCCATTTTGATAAAAAAAAATAGTAGATTATAGTAGATAGTAAAAGATAGATAGTAGATTATCAATATGAAATATTTATTTCGTGTTTTTTATATACCAGTGACAAATATTTGTTCTTTTTAGGTGTTAGTGACAAATATTTGTCACATGTGTTTTAAATATTAATTAGTTTTTTTTACAACAAAATATTAATTCGTTTAAATAGTGATTAAGCCTTAAAAAATTATAATTATCAATGAAAAATATTAATCTCGTGTATTTTTTTATATCAATGCAGTTATCCAATGTTTTCTTATATATCAGTGCAGTTATCCCGTGTTTGCTTTTTATGTATCAATGCAGTAATCTCATAATTTCAATTGATTATTTGAGTTTATAAGTAGATTATAGTAGATAGTAAAAGATAGATAGTTGATTATCCATAAGAAATATTTATTTCGTGTTTTTTATATATCAGTGACAAATACTTGTCACGTGTGTTTTAAACATTAATCAGTTTAAATAGTCATTAAGCCTTAAAAAAATTATGATTACTCTCGTGTATATCACTACAGTTACCCCGTGTTTTCTTATAAATAAGTGCAGTTATCTCGTAGTTTCAATTGATTATTTTAGTTGATTAGTAGATAGTAAAAATTAGATAGTAAATTATCAATAATAGATATTTGTTTTATATTAATTAGTAGTTTAAATAGACATTAAGCCTTCTTGTTTTATATATCAGTGCAGTTAGCTTGTAATTTCAATTGATTATTTTAGTTGATTAGTAGACTATAGTAAATAACAAAAGTTAGATAGTTAATTACCAATGACAAATATTAATCCTCTATATTTTTATATATCACTACAGTTATCCCGTGTTTTTATATATCAGTGCAGTTATCTCATAGTTTCAATTGATTATTTTAGTTGATTAGTACATTATAGTAGATAATAAAAGAAAGATAGATAGTATAGTATCAAATATATCAGTGCAATTATCCCGTGATTTTTTATATATCAGCATAGTTATCCCGTGTTTTTTATATATCAGTACAGTTATCCCGTGTTTTAAATATTAATCAGTAGTTGAAATAGTCATTAAGTTTTCCTTTCTTTCTCCATATTAATATCGTGTTTTTTTATATATCAGTGAAGTTATCCTGCGTTTTTATACATTAGTGCAGTTGAAGTTTAGATTGATTATTTTAGTTTATTAGTAGATTTGATTTGATTTGAATTTCGAAGTTTGAAAGAAAAAAAAGAGGGGAAAGTTAAAAAAATTGGAGTGAGAAGAAAGTGCATTGGGAGAAGAAATTTGAAAATAGGAGTAAATTGATAAATAGATAAATAGATATTAAGTTAGATAGTAAATAGGAGTAAATTCTAGATTATTTAATATTAATTTAATTATATTAGATTATATAGTGGATTAAAAAAATTGGGAAAAGAAATATTTTTAATAAAGGGTGTGGATGCCACTAATAATAGATGTGTAAGAGGTTATAAATATTGGAAAATGTGAGATTGAAAGTGAGTGAGTGAGAAAGGAAGAGAAAGTAGAATTAAAAAATGATAAATAAAATTAAAGTGGTGATGTGTCAAAAAAAATAAGATGTCTAAAATTGTAATTTTGTAAGTTGTTTGTTTATATAAATAGATATTAGATTTGATAGATTCTAAATTACAGGGCAATTGATATCAATGAAATCCATTTGGACAAAGTCTATGCTTATTTGTTGGTCTTGCTGGGTGGTGTGAATCGTGTGATGCCAGACCAATTTGGTAGCACGGCAGGTTCATATGGTCAAGCTAAGCCATATGCAGGAATTTTTCAAAGCGTATCATGAATCATGCTGGTTGTTATGGGTGATATAAGAAATCAATAGAATTGAAGTTTCACGACATTAGCTGCTAGAAGTATGGTCAAGAAGGAGTAATGCTATAATGGAGTAAATTTGGCTGCCTGTTTTACTTTTTGTTTCCTTGTTTTATTTAGCTTATGTAACAGTAGGAGTCTTTGTAATTAGTGTCAATTTGTATAAGGTGTTTGTTGGTGTGTGTGGGGTGATCTCTTCTAGGTCTTAGTAGCCATCTAATCTCGGTGTATTAAGGTTGGTGTACCGTGCTACATTTAGTTCGAGTACATGATTGAACATTCTCTCAAACTCTTCATAGAAAGTGGGGAGGAGTATGTGTTAATGATGCTAAACTAAATAATTTATTAATGTTATGAATATTTTGTGGATGTTCATCTCTCGATAGTCCTTTCATCTTACCTAGGATTCTCTATAACTCCCATGAGTAAAGAGTTTTCGCTCGTTCTTATTGCTCTTAACTTTGTCCTTGCATGTTACAAGATTTGTATCCTATAAATTGGACTTGTATGGCAGTGTAAAACATACCTTGAAGAGTATAATACAAGAGATCTCTTCTCTCATTTTCTTGTTCTAGTTTTAGTTAGTTTCATAACACATTATCAGCACGAAACTCTACCAAAAATGATGACTTAGTAAGCTTGTAGGCTAAGATATGTTTTCTTCTACTATCTTATAGAACTCATGTTATCATGTTTTTTTTGGTAGAGTCAAGTTATTATGTTTTGTTTTCTTATAGCTTTTATTTTATCTTGTTAATATAGATATTTTATTGAGAATTTTAGTTAGCTACCACAGTTATCATGTTTTTTATTCTTGATGAATTCCCAAAGAATTCAACATTCAAGCATCCGTGTTGGATTGCATAAGGACAATTATCATGTTTGTCTATTTTTTTTTGTGAATTCCAGAAGAATTCATCATTCAAACATCATAAAAGGATTGCACAAAAAACTTGAAACATATCGTGTTTGTCCATATTCATCTAGAATTCATCATTCAAGCATCTCAGAAGGATTGCACAAATAACTGAATATTGGAGCATCCTGTAGGATTGCTCAAAGTGTGCAAGTTTGTGATATAGTTCTTGAAGAACTTAAAAAAAATGTTCAAGCATTCATGAAAGTTTGCTCAAAGCATGATATTTTTTTTTGTCATCACTTAAATTTGAGATATATAGTTCCCGGAGAACAAACAAAATATGATTTTCCTTGATCATTGTTTATGATAGAGTTCTTCAAGAACTAAACCTTAACCATGATTATAATCTAAAAGATCTATTTGATCTTAATTTAATTGAATCAAAGGAATATAATAGAATTTTTATTTTACTTGAATATGCTTCTGAAGTAGCATTAATGAGAAAATATTTTCAAGAATATTTTGAATCAAGATTAGGTGATCTTCGGATAGTGAAAGAATAATTACAAACCACTCAATGAATTGAAATTCATTCCTAAAAGAGAATGAATCAAATTAAAACTTTGACTACAACAAAAATTGCGGTTATGATCATTGATATAGTAATTGTTACCATGATTATTTATGAAAGATTTCTTTGAATTTCTTTGACCACAAAATATAAAAGATTTGTGGTCGAGTTCTTGAAAAACTATACCTTTAGACCGTGATTGAGATCTATTTGATCTTAGTATACTTTGAAACAAGGAAAAGTGAGAGAAAAATAATTTATTTTTATGTATCACAATCATGTCTTGAGTCACAACACCTTTAGAACAAATTTAGATCCTCACAAGTACATGTGGGACAAGTTATGAGAGAGAGTGACACATACAACATGATGATAAATACACAAAATCATTTAAAAAAAAGAAATCTACTGAAAATATAGGGTGGGGAATCAAATATATCTATTTATCGTTACTTCAATTTTATAATAGTAATAGAAATAAAAATTATATCTTCTAGAAAGTTCAAAATATCTAAATATATTTTTAACAAAGTTGGTCACAAAATGTTATTTCTATAGAAACCCTATAGACCAATGTTATTAAAACCGAACCGGAGATCAACCCGGTCAAGGCACTGGTCACTGGGTCAAGGGTCGGACCGAGGGGTCACTGATTGACCCGCGTGACCCGTGGCACTACTAAAATATGATAAAAGTAGTTATACTGTGTATAAATTCACAAATCACAGAGCCACAAAAATTTTCATAGTGTAAATAATAGACATTTAGGCACAAGTTTTATAAATATATTTTAATACAACATATTAGTAATTGCAAATATATTTTATAAGACTTTATTAAATATTTTTAAGCCAACATTTACTTTGTTAAAAAATATATTTTTTAAGAGTTTTATATTAACATTTATGTTACAATTGAATTACCTTATGAAATAGAGGATATATATTACCGTATGAGTTGATCTAAAAAAAAAACGGATGTAGGAATTGCCTCAAGAAAAATGCAGTTAGATGATATAACAACAACGTGTGGTAGCTTAGCTGGAAAAATTGGAGCAACAAGGAGGGGAGGGGTTCGAATCTCCCCACTGTCATTTTTAGTAATTCCCACAAATATATCTGCATTAATCAAGTGTGATCGGGTCAACTCGGATTACCGAGTCAACACCGGGTTTCACCGAGTTAAGGCGGGTTGACTGAGTCTCCCCACTGTCATTTTTAGTAATTCCCACAAATATATCTGCAATAATCAAGTGTGACCGGGTCAACTTTCGGACACGAAGTCAACACCGGTTTCACCGAAGTTAAGGCGGGTTGACTGAGTCAACCTCGGTTCATTTGCAGGTGCGATCCAATTGGCCAACCGACCCGAGCAAGGCACCGTTTCCCGGTCGAACCGGTCCGACCGGCCGGTTCGGTCCGGGTTTAATAACACTGCTACGGACTATATTATTAAATTTCATTATCAAATATAAAATATTTATTTTAATTCTACTATTAACATTGTTATTTAAAAGTTATATTACTTATATTTTGAGACAATTTAATCTTGTCTTAATTAGACTCAGTCTTAAATTGACTAATAATGTGTCAAGCAGCTTGTTCGGAATACAAAATATAGCAATTAAAATTTGAGATTAGATTAGAGTAAGTTATCACACCCTCACCTCTACTTCTTTCGGATGACAAACAAGTAGCGTTTCAAAAAATGCTATAAACTAGTGAAAAAACGCGATAAACTTATTTTGCCAAACAACTACCACGAACTTATCCGCTATAAACTAGTGGTTTGGGTTTGCCAAACAGAGCATTAGGATAAAAATAGTAGACTTTAGAGGGATAAAATCCAAAAAAAAAAACATTTACAAAAATCAAAACCAAGATATTCTCATTTAAAGGTAAAATTGTAAAACACATCTAACCCAAATTTTTTCCAGTGTCAGAACTCAGAATCCAATTGGGGACAAAACACTTGAATTTATATTTCCAACATGTAAATCGGAAATAGACAAAGAATTCTTTAAAACATTAACTTCTGTTAGCTAAACATTTTATTTAGCAAATTTTCACCTTTACATTTAAAAAGGCCAGCAAACACACCCTAGCACCATTCTTTTACATCACATACATACACATACAATTGACACATTAGCCTATGTACATTTTAAGGTTGTCTTCGATGTTTTTTTAACATACATACACATACAATTGACACATTAGCCTATATATTTTTTTGATCAAAATGAAAGCAGTCAGTACGATCCATATATACACACAGGTAAGCATACGGCTCGAACTACTACTCGGGCCGAAAGCTTACTAGATTTGGGAGGTATATTGATTTAAGTTTCTTTATGTCATTTGTTGTCACCTTACAGGACTCTAATGTCAGAGATCTCAAGTTCTTCAGTGTTTTCAAGTGCTGCAGTCCAGCAGAAGTGATGCGAGAATTTGAAAGGTTCAAAGAAATCAACCCAGTGAGCCCTGAAATTGTGAACATAAAACATGTGAGTACAGACATAGCTAATTATAATGCCTGAGTTTCTCTTCATCCATTTAGATAGGAGAAATGATTTTTAACATCAAATTAGGACACAAAATTGATAACAATTTTGCTGGTTTTGGTTAATGCAGTTACCTACATGGTTAAAAAAGTGTTAACCTTACTTGATAGGCATTCAAATATAATATAATAATCCACTGCAAATATATTTAAACACCTAAAAATCATCATATATTTTCCAATTAAAAGAACCTTGAGAGTAACAATTGTAGCATTTAGGACTTTCACAAAATGAGACCACATTTTTCTCAAACAAAAAAAAGGCCCACAAATTTACCAGAAATTAACTCCAATGCTTTGTCTGTAAGGTTGCTATTTTGCGATAAATTTAAGCACATTAGAGAAGAAAGCTCTTTGATATTTTTCACGCCAGCATCCGTCAATCCGCCACCACATATTTCCAAAGATCTCAGGTTCTTGAATTCTGTTTCACAATTAACAGTCAGCAAGAAAGTGACTTCAAATTATAATCGACATCGGATCAATCAGACAACCAACATTTTAGTTAATTCTAAAGAATACAGCTGTCTGACCACAAGGAGAATCAAGATTGAATTTGGATCTTATTTGACAAAATAGATTCATTAAATCCACTGTCTATCAGTTGGCAGCTATTAACTGTTTTATACATGAGACCAACAAATCTAGACCAGGGACAGAGGGAATTCAAGACCAAAACAAAACATTTCCTGTAAACTAAGCATTGCAAATTAAGAAACAAGCATTTTCCAATTACATTTCAGATAAAATCAAGCTCAAGCAGAACTGCAACAGTTATAAATAACCAACATACTTCAAGTTTTTATACATAGGCAAGAAACAAAAGCAAAAGGGTAAAAGATAGAAGAAAACCACTTTGTAGTAAGTTGAAATTTTAATGACATGCTGCATACTTTTCAAGTAATTTGTGCCAACATCTGTGATCCGTGCGCTTGAACAAATCAAGATCGGTGAGGCCAGTTAAACCTGCATCTGCAAATTCAAAACCATGCATGCTGCAAATTAAGCTTTCACGTTTAGAAACCCAAAGAGCCAGAACACTTTAAGCTTAAGAAAACTAATCAAAATAATTGTTTAGAAAAGTCAAGACTTGGTAATCTCAAGGAAAGACTAGCTGGAATTACTGATAATATTTTTAAAATATTTTGTGGGAATACCAGATACTTACCAAACATACTTATAGATTGTACCTGAGGATAAAATTTCTGTTAATAGCATACCCAAGAACAACATTCTTAGGAATATGATTATATATCTTGAAACAAAAACCCCCTTAGGTCAAACCATCAAGAAATATTGGATTTAAATAGTCTGCCACTGGACATGATTATGAAGTTGTTTGTGTTATTTTGTTAGTTAGTAGTTAATGTTGATCTGTTACTACAGTTGTAGAACTAACTGACTGAGCAGTTAGTTGTGTAACAATAATGATGCCAAATGGGCAATGCGAATTCCCTCTCCCATTCTCTACCCCATTTTTCTGGTTGCTGATCACCAGAGTATGAATCTGTTCCCAGAGTGTGTATCAAGAACCAGTGCTGCGCAAGTGCTGCAGCACCTTGATACTGAGTGTGAGCACCTGTGTGAACTCTGTGCATCTGTGTGAGCACATTGTGATTGTGAGGCTACAGCATTGTGTGTGAGCATATGGAATGCCACGGTTCTAACAGTTTGATCCATACGGCCAACCCCACCTAGTGGGAAAAGGCGACAATGGTTGTTACTTATTATAATTGGATTAGGAAAAATTGGTAACAAATCAATCAGATTGAACAAGATCACAACTCATTTACGAAACAGAACAAATAAATAAACCGTTCTTTTGAATTTGAATTATAATTTTCACATGAACACGTACTTGTAAGGGTCGCCAATCCAGCATCAGTAATTTGGTAAGCATCCAAATTTAGCGACTTCAGAGATGAGAGTCCACACAATTTCCTTAAACCAATATCCGTAATAACAGTGAAGGACAGATTTAGTTTCTCCAGACTAGCCAATCCTACATGAAATAGTATAAAAGAACATTCAAGGAAAAACTAGAGCCAATGGCAAAGATAGTCAAGGAATTCTACTTCAAAATATATCATGCACAATATAATAGTCCTTAGTATGGATCAACCAACTTATACAACTCAAAGAATGTTCTATCTCTCTCCGACAAGTGCTATTCATTACTCAGCAGTCAATCATTTCAAGAGATTAATTTAAGATAGCCATTAGCGTTTGCGAGAATATTCAAATGTATAAGGAAATAAAGCAGACTTCAACCAAAATAAATGCAACCCAAGACACAATTTCGAGAGACGGGAAGCAGTCCCGAACCACAAATGATGAGACAGCAGAAAAATGACCATAGACACCATTTCAGTCCATGAAATTATATCTTAAAATGGCCGCATTTTATCTTTCAAAGCACACAAAATATACAAATAACAATGAATTCGCATCTAACCCGATAAATGTTCTAGTCCATTGTTTCCAACTTCCGATCGGACAATTCCAAGCAGATCAATTGCTTATGGCCTAAAATCATTGGAAAGAGAATGAATCGCACTTTCACTTCAAATAGAGATATGCATTTACAATGACATATCACATGCAACATAATCGTTTTTAAAGTTAATCGCTTGCAACCAATTATTTTGAGCAGATACTGTGCTAAGTTACTTTTTTCCAATTTCTTTTTCGAAATTTCTTTAGGAAATGATTACATCCAAGAAGTCATTATTACTAGACAAGGAAAAGGACAGAATTCAAGCATCTACCTGCTAAGTTCAACAATCCTTCATCACCAATCTTACATGAATCAAGGTTCAAGCTCTCCAACTTTGTCAATCCTGCTTAAAAATATAAAGCTTGTTAGAAACAACCATCCTCTTTCAAATATAATACATATGTTTATTCTTCCCTAGCAAAACTACTTGACCAATTTCTGTTATTTAATTTACCAGCGCAACAAAGATTGTGCACATAAAATTTATTAGTGTACAAAATAAGTTATACCAAGAAGTTCAAGTAAGATTATAATCATGATTCATGACACTCCCTATGATCGTAAGAATATATGCTTTGAACCATATATCAGGGTATGTCTATATCATTGTTAGAAACATAGGTATTCTGCAAAGAGTTGTGTATAAGTAAGAGTAACACTCCATGTCCCAAAAGTTGGAGGGAGGGGGAGGACAATAAAGAGAGGAAGAGCGAATCGGTTCAATATTTGAAATCACCTTTCAAGTGAGTTAAACATGCATCTCCTATGTCATTAAATCCCAAGTTTAATACTTCCAAATTTTCCATCTGTAAAAAGAACCAAGGTAATGTTACCAATGAAAGTAAGAGAGTAGAACCCAATAAGTACTTTGTAAAATATATAATTAAAGCATTAAAGTAGTAGTTACGCAACTCTTAATGACTTACTTGAAAACTTTTCACACCCATCATCAATAAGATTACATCTACTAAGATTCAAGTTTGACAAACAGAGGAAGCTCTGGTAGGAAATAGAACAATGCAGAATCAAAATTCCAATGCTTATTTCAGCCTCAGTGAGATATTGTATGCTAGAAAGACATGAGGAAAGTTACACTTTCTACGTCTAATATGAATGTTCAGTTGAAGCCACTCCATTTAAATGAGTCAAGAAAACATAATATTAAAACCTCAAAGCTACTGAAAAGAGCTAAAAGGTGAATATTGTATGGACATTATTAGAAACAAAATTTTGGTGCTTTTATCAAAGGAATTAAGGTGGGGGCCTAATTTAAAAATAAAGAACAGATCCATTTTGATCTTTGAGCATTGGAATCAAATTCCTCCTTCACCCCATGTTTTTCTTACTAAAGGTTCACAATTAGTGGACTCCCTTGCTCAAATCACATTCTATTTGAAGAGGTATTCTAAAGGCACTCTAATAGACAGTGTTTTAGATTAAGACAATATTTTTAAAGCAAGCTTAAAGCATTCATGGACAATATAGTAATAGTCATACATCCTAACAAGTTGGTGGCTAGGTGCTAGTGTGCTAAATATAATCTTAACAAAATTATTAGAATAAGCATAAGAATCTATTAAGGAATTCAACCTGCAAGAGAATCCAAGCACGCAGCAGTGACAAGGCACCCTTCCAAATTTAATAGGAAAGCTTTCAGTAATCCTGAAATGAACCAAGATAATATTGAAAATGGATGTTAGAGATGACTATGAAACAATGGAACTTGAAATTTCCTTTAAACTCGTAAGCGGGAACTCCTATGTCGGCACTAGGATAGGATGTACTCCTCCGTTCTTAATCTTTGGTACTTTTAGCCTTTTATTTTTATTCCAAAACAATGACACTTTTATAAAACCAATGTACAATTCACTATACTTTTCCAAATACACCTTTCATACTTATTGAGTTTTTTAGAGTTCCAAAGCATGAATTAATTGATTCAATACACCTTTATTTTGATTTCAATTATCCCAAGACAACTATAAAAGGAGGGTATTTTAGTACTCAGCTAACACAAATTAATGGTACCTTAATTTGTGTGTAACAAGCCAAAAGTACTAAGAATGATTTTTTTAAAAACACATTCTGTCTTTCAGACAATTACAGTCTATACATTTAAGAATAGAGCAACACTAAAGATTGAATGTCTAACAGAAACTCTTTAAAAAGAGCTCAAATTGTCTACAAAATCAAACCTATATTCTTAGAAATGATTAGTTGATACTTGATAACTGTATACAGCATTCTACATTCCTGTAAAGCTTTTATTGATAATTCAGTTTAATAAAATCTTGCCATACACAAATGTGGTTACCAGCACAAAACATCAAGCATCCCTTGCATCTTTTCACAAACCAATTTTTCGCAGACGGTGAAAATGTGGGGTTGAACCTATCTGTTTCAAGTTTCGCTCTCAAGAGAGAAAAATATCATAAACTGTTAAGAGTACATAGTAGTTTCTGCATATATGTATTCTCCTGTATGTAATTGTTCATAGCGCATGCATTACTTTGTTGTCCTGTTAGAGTTGCAGTTAAGCAAGTGCTAGTTAGTTGGAGCATCTGACACCGCTCGTAAGATCACACAAAATACAATATTCTCAATTTCACTCTCTGTCAACTTATTTCTCAAATACTCTCCCATGTCAGGTTCTTTCATAAACAAGCATTATTACAGAGAAATATAAACCTTTCTGAACGCAAAAATCTGGAAAAGTATCGGGTTGAGATAATCATATAATCCCTTTTGTTCCGAAACATCACAATAATAAAAGGGAGGGCATATTACCTCTTAGAAAACTGATGCCAAAATCAGTGACTTTACTGCTAGAAATCTCTAGACTTGTCAAGCTTGCAAGCTCTGGAAGGAAATTGAACAAAATAAATTGTACTGTTAGTTATTGAACCATGTGACTACTAAGATGAAAATGATTACTTTTATAACACAGGCACACATTATATGTTTGTCAAACACAGTGCAATGCATTTTTTCTAGACATATCAAACCATCCATAGGTTTCTACTGAAGGTAGTTCAACTTGGGTGGAATATGAGTAGATCACAAAAAGAAACCAATAACCTGAACAGGAACTATTCCATAGTAGAAAACACGCTAAATGCATAAAAAGAAGTCCCTACAATTAACTAAGGTAAATTTTTTAGCTACTGTAATCAAAAGGACAAAAGATCAACGAACCTGATAGAGGCAGCATATCAGAATCTGTTATGCAATTACACCACTTTATATTGAGAGATTCCAACTTTGGTAAACCTGAAAAATATGAACCGGTTCATTGGATTGAAGTTTCACAGATATCAATTTCCATTTTCTACCCATACTTCACTTGCATAAATGTTGTAATTGAATTACTTAATCATTTTGTTATCCTCTTATGCGAGTTTTGCTTAGTTGCATAGACATTAGAGATAAAAATTACTTTTAGAGATGTGATTCCCTTTCCATATAAAAGGGTTTTGCAAGGGTATTAAGTATTCTGAGTCATTTTAGTAGACCTTTTTCCTTCTTATTTTTGGGAGGTAAAGATCTTTTCCCAGGTCGTTTAACAAGAAAACCAGCTTATTTCTGATGGTATGCCGATCTAATTTGCCCAACCTTTGTTCCTTTAACTACCTCATCATAGAAACGATATAGTACTCAAAATATTACACCACTTGAGTGCTCTGTAAAGCTGATTCAGTTATTGGTTAGAATGTTAGGTATCAGTTAGCAAAGCTGTTGCAACTTGCAAGTCGCAACTGTCTCTAGTCTTTTATAATTATAATAGAGTTACAAAACTCACACACTGTATAAATGGATACATGAACTGTGTTGCAAATTAACCAATACAGAAAAGAGAAAATCAATTTCTGGTCAGATTCTTTACATTCTTTCTTCTTTCCTCATCATATATTTTATTATGGTAAACAACTAAAAGCTGTGAATTGTGATAGACAGTAATATTATAACATCATGGGATATTATAAACTAAATAAGTTATCAGCTAGAAAATTCAAATATCTTTTGAGTGTAATTACAGGCGTAGTTGAAGTTCCCCAAAGAACATTGGTTAGTGAAGCTCTATTTTCCACGGAAAATTATATTTAAAAACCAACCTTGAAGATGAACAAGGCCTCCATGAATCCCAGGACATCTCTCTAAATCCAACTTGACCAAGTTAACAAGATGAGAAAAGAAACTCATTCCCTGAGCAGATATTGAGTCATTTCTTCTAAAACTCAAACTTGCCAAGTTTGACAGACCTAGAATATTTTATTACAGTTGTTGTAAACATTCACGAAAAGTAACTTATGAACAGAGTTTCTAGACATAAGTATCTGAATACAGGAAAAGAAAGAATACCGCCGATACACTCCAGTCCATGATCTGAAATTTGGTCACAGTAATTTAGATTTAAGGACATGAGATTTTGACAATCTTTGAGGTAAGTCATCCCAAAATCACTGACATCAGACCCAGAAAGATCTACCGTTAGTAAAGATGAACCCTGAGATGAGATGACATCCATCCATGAATCATTCACACCACCATATTCTCCCAAATAAAGATCCTGTCAAATAAGCAATAAAACTAACCATTTGGATCAAGGATGCATAATGAACCAGGTCCACATTCATTTAATCTGATTTACCTGGAGAGCGCAATCTCGAAAAGCTTCAAGAGAAGCACCAGTTAGACGTTGGGAGTAAACCAGATAATTTAAAATTTGTTGACTTATATCCCGTGGCAGCATAGAAAATGAGCTATGTCTATTAACATCCTGTTGAATAAAGATTGCAGTGTGACTAGCTATATTACAAAGAGTCTGGACAAAGTAAACTTATCGTTAAACAATACCTCACTTATTTTCTGGACACACAAGTCCAACAGTGATGGACATTCTCCTTTTCAGAGGTGTAAATCCATGGATGGATAAGAAAAGGAGGATGTCCACCATTTCAAACTCCCACACTTGGAGTATCTCCATGAAAATCCTCTACTAAGGCTATCATCATTGTCTCGCTCTTGCTTCCTAGAACATGCTCCACCCATGAAGGAAATATTCTCAAAATCAATAGAAGGCGATATAATTACAGCAGAACACTAGTATAATCCATTCAATACCCAAAACTGAATACATGAAACCAACTTCACCCTGTGAATAAAAAAGAATACATCTAATTAGCAGAACTGATCATTCAGAAAATGACTTTTCTTGAAACAATTAACAGTCCTTTTGAATAATCAACTTCATCTACTAAAAGCTAAAAATCAAAACTACCAGTATCAAATCAGCTTGAAAAGTCAAAATTGTCACCAACCGCACCACAGAATTTTCCATATTTGTGTTAATCCATCAGTCTCAAAATAAGTGTCATTTAACATTTTTCACACATCAAGAAACGCAATAAATGGATAATGAGTGTACAATTTTACAAAATTATGCTACTCCGTGTTTAATGTTAAATACATAGACACTTTTGCTTACTTATTATATTAACCTCTGCCATTAGTCTATTGTGATATACGGTAATGTTAAATCTCTTGCAGGAGGGCCTACCCGCCTCGAGAGATTAGTAACTGCAATTGCGCACAGAAGATACCGAGCATATACCAAAAAAAATAAAACAGCACTTATTTGAGACATCATTTCTTTAACACTTAAACCTGAAGCAAGACTCGACAGTCCACAGCAAATTTCTAATTTCTAGCAACATATTTAACTACCATGGGGTGCCAAAGATGAGGCGTAAAAAACTTTACACCCACAGGGTGCCAAAATTAAACTCTAAGAAAAACAACTGACTATACACCAATAAAAGTACAATCCATTTGCAAAATCTAAATGAAAAAACAGATTCATCCTCATAAAAATATTCCGAGTTCAGAACAACAATAAAGCAAGAAATCACAGATAAATAACAAAGTCAAAAAAACAAGATAATCGGAATTTAACAGAAAAACAAAATAAAAGAACAGAGAAATGAAAGACGAAAATCTGAAAGTAAAAGTACCTAGACATGATCATCGGTGAAGGAGAAGCGAAGCTATCAGCGAAGGTGGAAACTGAAAACATGGAAGTGAGTGCAAGAAAAATAGAGTGGGGTGGGTGAGGGAGAAACGCGAATGCGACGTGGCTACTTCCCGAGCCTCGGTCCGAACCTACCATCGGGAGACACGTGGCGAATGTGTATGGTTCGATAACAAGAGAAAGGGAAGGAATTGAGAACTTTATCCATTTGAAGGAGTACAGTGGGACCCAACTATGGTGCCTTGCTTACTTTGTGCACGCAATGATGCAATTTGCCATCATTTATTTATTCAAAAAATAGTTTTTTTAGAGACTAATAATACATAGTCAACTGGAATTATAATAGACGACAAAGTCTTCTCAAGAGATTTAACATTCTGCATATTTAATATTGAATTCGAACTTAAGATTGGTTAAGTTGGAAGAGACTTTCTGCCAAGTGGTGGATCTTTTATGGCCAGCGCGTACTACTGCATGCACTCGACTCCATTAAATTAATATATACACATATATATTTTATATTCAAAGTTAAAATATATATGACCGAATAAACACTAAGCAATAAATGTATCAGCCACCGAGCTGTTAAGAAAATTACTAGCATATTTAGACTCTCCCAGTCCAATTCTTATGATGACCGCACCTATTTTTTTACAATTATTTGTATGTTTTTTTCAAAAATTAATAAAAAAATTGTATCAAGCAAGATTTGAACTTTAGGACATTAAAATTGACATAGGTAACTTTTGTTACTATTTTAATTTGGCCCTCTCAATTTTTTTGTCAAAATCCGCCACTGACTCCTACCATCTCATCCAAGTGGTAATGGGAAGAAAATAGATTAGATTAACATACTTGAAAACTGAAAATACATTTTTTCATTAAACAATCATGGGATCACTTGAGTAGATTATTTACCTTATTATGATTCCTACTTCAACCTTACTTAAGCTCTTAAACATATATCTTTCACGCTATTGAACAAGTAATGCAACAATTTTTAAATTTGTATTCATTATTCTGAAGTTGAGCCTATTACAATCATTATTGCAAATTGGCTAGTTTTAAATAATGGCGAAAAACAGCATTGTTAATTTGCTAGGGAAAGACAAAAGAAGCTAAAAAGAAATGAACAAAAGAAACTAAACTAAAATATGGATTAGGTCTGGCTTAAGAGACTAATGTCTCACATATGGCGAACCAAGGTTTGAACCCTTTCGCTTTGAGATAGGTGGCTTTGAGATAGCCCGACAGTAGCAATGGTAAGTCAGAAGAAGTGAATCAAGGGATAACAATTGGGTTGGTACACGAGACGCTAGGCAGTTGATTCCATCCATAAATTTATCAACCAGCGGGAATGATAAGTCAAAGGTGCATGTGGTATCGAGGAAGCCTCCAAGCTCTGAGCTTTCTTTCTCTGTAAACAGTAGCGAGGGTGGAAATGTAATTGGCGATGTCTCTGTTGGTGATTCCGGCATTTGTATGTGCAATGAAAGGTTCCTAGTGAAACATGAAATGTCGATTGCTAACAAGATGTGGAGTTTTGTCAAAGATGACTTGGGCGTTAGTGGGAGAAGTAATGATGAGGAGTATGCAAATAGAATTAGAGCTTTAGAGATTCGGGATCAGCAAGCCAAAGGGGAAAAAAAGCGGTTCCTTATGAAGATTGCAACCCTTAATATAAGAGGCTGGGGGGCGCTTCAAAACGTAAGCGCCTGAAGAAATTGTTAATAGAGGAGAAAATTGATTTTTGTATGCTTCAGGAAACTAAGACTAGTGACATTACGAAGAGAATGATAACTAGTATTTGGGTTGACTCAAACTTTGACTGGCTTAGTAAGAATGTAGTGGGCATATCAGGTGGTTTATTAAGTGTCTGGAAAGATGATATTAGGGAGGTGATGTTTTCTTTCTCAGGTGAACATTTTGTGGGGGTTTTCTTCAAAGAACAGGGTCATTTATGTTACTTGGTAAATGAATATTCTGCTTGTAATATGGAGGGGAAGAGGATATTATGGGATAATTTGAGACAGCTAAAAATTGATTTTGAGGAGGGGGACTGGTGTATTGCAGGGGACTTTAATGCAGTGTTATCTAGAGATGAAAGGAGCGGCTGTTCTACTAGTTTTAACCACACTGAGGTGAGGGAGTTTGCCGCTTTTATGGAAGACATGGATCTTGTAGATGTGCCGGTACTTGGTAAGCGTTTCACTTGCTTTGGTTCTGATGGAAGGGCAAGTAGGCTTGATAGGATTCTACTAACGGATGGGTTGGTCACACGGTGGAATGTTAGTGCACAATGGATAGGGGATAGGGAAATTTCAGACCATTGCCCTGTTAGTTAGTCACCTCTGTGGTGAATTGGGGACCGAAACCGTTCCGGTTTAATAATTGTTGGTTGTAGCATGAGGAATTCTTGGACTTCGTTCGAGCTTGTTGGGAGTCACATCGGGTTGAGGGGAAGGCCTCCTTTGTGTTGAAAGAGAAATTGAAATTGTTAAAGGAGAAGCTTAAAGTTTGGAACCGTGAGGTCTTCGGTTTCAAAGATTTAAGAATTGAGAATATTGTGCGCGACTTGAACGAGGTGGAGCGGTTGGCCACGGAGGGTGGAGGAGCTAATGATGATTTAAGGAGAAGACTAACCGATGAATTTTGGCAAGAATTACATGCAAAGGAAAGTCTCCTTGCTCAAAAATCACAGGTAAAGTGGTTGGCGGAAGGAGATTCCAATACTCGGTTCTTTCATGCATGTGTGAAGGGCAATAGGAGAAGGACACAATTGATAAAGCTCATGGTGAATGGTGAATGGATCGACCAGGTGGGGATGTAAAGAGGGCAGTCAAAGATCATTTTGAAGAAAAGTTCAAAGAAGAAAACTTCAATCGGCCGAGACTTGATGGTGTCAATTTTAATCAAATTTCATTGACGGATAATGAAGTTTTGTTGGAAGCGTTCTCTTTGGAGGAAATTAAGGAGGTGGTGTGGGAATGTGATGGGAATAAAAGCTCAGGCCCGGATGGTTTTAATTTTAACTTTATAGAATTGTTGGGATATCATTAGCGCGAAGGTTATGAGGTTCTTTGACGAGTTCCATAGGGAAGCTAAACTCCCAAAGGCGGTTAACGCCTCTTTTCTAGCTCTTATCCCGAAGACGGGCAACCCACAAGGACTAGGGGAGTATCAACCAATTTCTCTCATAGGGTGCCTCTACAAGATGCTTGCGAAAGAATTAGCGGGAAGGTTGAAAAGGGTCCTGAAGGGTGTGATATCGGATTGTCAAAGTGCGTTTCTGGCAGGGAGAAATATCTTAGATGGCGTGGTGGTGGTAAACGAAGTGTTGGATATGGCAAAGAGAAGGAAAGAGAAATGTGTAGTGCTGAAAATAGATTTCGAGAAGGCATACGACTCAGTGAGCTGGTCTTACATGGATTACATGATGGAAAGGTTAGGTTTTGACGTGAAATGGAGGGGTTGGATGCATGCTTGTGTTTCGTCCAACTCTATTTATGTGTTGGTGAATGGTAGTCCAACGGAGGAATTTGTGGCACAAAAAGGGCTGAAGCAAGGCGATCCGCTTTCTCCGTTCTTGTTCTTGATTGCAGCCGAGGGCCTGGCGGGGCTTGTAAGGAAAGGGGTGGAGTCTGGCAATCAGCACGGGTTTAAAATAAATCAATCACTTTCGGTGGAGTTACTACAATTTGCCGATGATACAATATTTTTTTGTGAGGGTGGGGAGAGGAGCATATGGTGTTTAAATCTATACTAAGGAGCTTTGAATTGGTTTTGGGTTTAAAGGTTAACTTTGCAAAAAGTAACGTCACTGGAATTAATATGGAGGATAGATGTTTGGAAGGGATCTCTCAATTCTTAGCATGCAAAGTGGGCTCGGCATCCTTCAAATTTCAAGGAGTGTCGGTTGGGGCAAACCCAAGAAGGGTGAGTACTTGGCAACCAATCATAGACTCCTTGAAAGCAAGGATCAATAGCTGGAAGAGTAGGCAACTATCAATTGGAGGGAGAGTTATACTTATAAACCCGGTGCTTGCGGCATTACCATTGTACCTTTTTTCTTTCTACAATGCGCCAAATAAAGTTATCGTTGGGTGAAATGGGAAACGATTTGTCTTCCCAAAAAGAAGGGTGGCTTGGGCATTAAAAATTTAGAGCTTTTTAATATTGCTTTGCTAATGAAATGGCGGTGGAGGATTTTGAATGCAGAGGATAATCCACTTTGGAAAGAAGTATTGAAGGAGAGATATAGATTAACGGAGAGGTGGCCTGAGGAAAATGTTTATAGAAGAGGATGGGCAAAGCACTCTATTTGGTGGAGGGATTTATGCATGCTAGGGGATGGCCTAACTTTAGAAAAGGGGTGGATTGAGATCTAATAAAATTAAAACTGCAACGAGGCAACAAAGTAAGGTTTTGGACAGATGCATGGTTGGGGAGAGATCGTTTCAAATGAGCTATTTTGATCGGTTTTCCGCAGGTGTGATAATAAGAATGTTGTCGTCGCCGACATGGGCGTATGGGTGGATAATTGTTGGCGGTGGGGGGGTGGGGTGGTATTGCGCCGACTGAATTGCACCAGCCGTGACTCTCACCGCAAAATATTCTCACTGCTCTGTCAAACCGTCTGTGCGAGGGGAAGATCTTTGGTCTTGGGTACTTGATCTTGTCAATGGTTTTACAGTTAAATTCTGTTATAACTTTCTAGTTGATCGTGTTGCAGTGCAGGGAATCACCGCAGGTAAATCTTTGAAACTGCGCGCAAGATTTGGAAAAACGACGTACCTTCGAAGGTGTTGATATTCGCATGGAGGGTGCTTTTGAAGAGGATAGATACTCGCGACGTGCTGTCTAGGAGGGGCATTCTACAGTCAAGACTTGATTTATGTTGTGTAATGTGCTTTAAGGAAGATGAGATGGTGGAGCATTTATTCATGCATTGCGATGTTGCCAAGTCTATTTGGTCTAGCATTTTTGCTTGGATTGGGATCTCGGCCGGTGATACGGATAACATTTTGACTCATTTTGTTGATTTTGGCAAGTTATTGAAAGGAAAGAAACTAAGAGGGGTGAAGCATCTCATATGGATGGCGGTAGTTTGGAACCTTTGGTTGGCACGGAACAAGGTACTCTTCAAAGGGGAGGTGGCTTCGGTTCCCTCTATACTAGCGGGAATTAAGGATTTGGCTTGGAGTTGGTTTAAAGCAAGGAGAGGGAGGAATTGCAGGGCGACTTGGTCGGATTGGTACAACTGTCCGATGGGCTGTTTATCTATGTTGTAATTCTCTCATGTATGGCATCTAATCATTATGTATATTAGGCGGGGACAAGCAGTGGGCTAGGACGGTTATCCCCACTGTTGTTCAGTCTTGTGCGATGTACTCTTTTTCCTACTTGAGTCTTTTTCCCAAAGGGTTTTGGCTCAGGGAGGTTTTGAGAAGGCCCTCCATCTTTTCTGCTTTCCATTGTAAGGGTTGAGCACCCCTTGTGCTTCCTTAAATGAAATCATTGCTTATAAAAAAAAGTGTACAACAATACTTCGAGGAAGGAAACATGTGAAAAACAAAAAGAAAAAAAAAACTAAAAATATAACTGCGGAAATTACACTTCACATTCCGACAAACCAAACAAAATATTAACTTAATGGGAGCCGGAGGTACCGTTAACTATGTATTCATAATATATTCTAACTTTGAGTATAAAATATAGATGTATTTATATTAACTTAATGGGAGCCGGAGGTACCGTGGCACCCCCGACTCTCATTAAGATCCGCCACGGTCCACAATCATCTATGCAAATTTTTCAAGCAATCCATCAATTACAATACATTAATTAGCCTAGAATAAGATAACTCACGCCAGCTTTCTTGACATTTGAATTCTCACCTATGAAGCAGTGACACAGACACCGAACACGACACAAACGAATACAAGTTTCAATCAACCTTTCTATATCAAGACTATAACCTGATACTCCGTAGTCAAAACTAATTCAATCTATATTCAAAATAATGGATAAAAAAACGGGAAAAACATACAGAATAGCATGAAAAGTATCAGAAGACTGTGTGATAGCAGTTAGGCCACATGAAACATAATGCACTATAAGATAGAAGGAGTATTGTTTGTTCACCTATACTTATAGTCCAAATATTCGTAAGGCTCAAATGACTGAAATAGTGGAGTTGTTGTTAGAGTGATTTAAAGTTTCAAGTTTGTTATACAAAAATAGTGATCCTAGTTTGGATCAACTATAGTGATGTGGGTGACTCACACTTGGGGAGAGATGTTGAAAACTTAAGTGTGAGTGGTTAGTACCGCATTGGCTATGAATTAACTATATGAAAGATATATAAGAGAGAAGACCCATATGCATGACGCTTTAAGGTTTTGGGTGGAGATGTGACGTCCAAATCTCTTGGTGGTTCGGTTCATTGGCTAGCTTGTTGTTGCTCCCGGTGCTCTCCCGAACTCCCTAAGAGGGTGGGCATTGGGTGGGTTGGGTGGGTTTTGATACGCTTAAACACCCAACCCAATCAAATACTTATGGTTTGGGTTTGGTAAAATTAGACTCAAATTTTCGTGTGACCCAAACCAACCCAACCCATTTGAACCCAATCTCAAATGGGTTGAGTTGGGTATTAGGTTCATTAGTAAAACATCTTTTCCCAAGAAAAATCAAATAAAGAAATAATAATATGTCTTAATATAGTCGGGTGTCAATCCTTGGTTTTCCCATTAACACATGTTTGTAAGGAAGAATGAAATTAATTTTAAAGTTGAATTTTTTTTGAATAAAATTGAGAATTTATTTAAGATTTCTCTGCACCTAGACTTCAATTATCGATTGATACATGTAAGGTCACACACAAAAAATTACTATATGTAAGATCATAATGGTATGAGTTTGGTTTAGTGGGTTCTCAATTTTCAGACTCGCTACCCAACTCGTACTATATGCAGGGACGAATCCAGAAATTTCAACTAGTGGGGGCAAGATCATTTATTATAATATATACACGAAAACTATATAGGCACATAAGCGATACATTAATGACACCATTATCATTAAGCAAAACATTTTTTCTGACCAATAAGCAAAACATTTATGATTAGAAAAATTATAGCATCGGATATCTGAAAATCAATGACATAACATTTGAGAATTAAAATTGCTCTCTACTTCTCTACCATTAGAGTTTTAGTTCCCGAGGCACACTTACCATCACTTTTCCAATATATATATATATATATATATATATATATAAACTTTTATAGCATTATAATAATAATAATTTATAGTGGGGGCAACAAAATATCTGAAGTGAGGGCGGAATAACAAAACATGATATCATTGGTTAGAAAAGTAATAAAATAGTGGGGGCATGTGCCACCAATTAGGTTAACGTAAATCCTTCCTTGAATATCAATATATTTTAATAAAAAATATTATAATAACTCGTGCAACACACAAGTATTCCCTTAGTATATATATTTAAGAATCCTAGCAAAACCATCACAAAACCCATTGATTCTCGAATTGGCTCTCCTAGTCGTTGTTATCGCTGCTGCTCTCTCCCATTAAACATTTCTTCTTCTGTCGTTCTGCGTGTGCGCGACTCTCTCCATCGCTCTCGTTTCCACCACCCTTCTCATTGCAATCGCCACCATCGAAATACTCAAGCTGATTGAAAAATTGAAACCCTAGGACATCGAACAGAGGGTGGCAGTGCTACAGAGGAAAAGCCAGTGCAATTTTAGATTTTAGGTCAGTAAAGTCTCTTTATTTATGTTTACACTTTTTCCATTTCTATGAAACTCATCAATTAGTTTTAGGATACTCTTTTTATTGTTAGTGCGTTTAATTTGTTGTCTCAGACTGTGATATCAAAATTCAATTTTCAGTAATGAAAAAATGGTAATTAATCAATTGGGGGAAATACTATATAAATCAAAACTCAATCTCCAGTAATGAAAAAATGGTAATTAATCAATTGGGGGAATGGTCATCGTTTGGTTCTTGCTTTATTATGCTATATAAATTCTTTATTATGCTATACAAATAATAGCTTTTTAGATGTTCTCTTCAGGCAAGATAGTACCATCTTAATCCCCATATCATTTAAATTTTAAAATTAGGAAGGTGATTTATTTTGTCTTGATGTAAGCTACATAAATAATTCATTTTGTTTGTCCTTACAATCATATCTGATATATCTGAAACTAGAATAGATTGGACTATGAATGTTGTGGTTTTGGAGATGAGATTTTACATAAGTTGGTAGTTAATTGAAGATATTATGTCTTTGTTGGGCCCTATACTATATGCAGTGATTGAAGCTAGATATCATCAAGAATAATGGGTACAACTTGTGGGAAAATGTTAAAATCCAAAGATAAGTGCAGTTACTTTGAGTCTGAATCTCAGTCAAAGCCAAATGATCATGCGAAGAAGAATATTATGGAGCAGAAGTCAAATAGTAAGAGTTGTAAAGTGAGTTCAATGTTGCTTCTTCCTGAAGACCTGATAATTGATATCATCAGTCGAGTTTCTCTTAACTACCTGCTTAATTCGACAAGGTATGTTTGTAAACCTTGGGCTACTATTATAGGTAGCTCCCATTTTGCTGAAGTGCACCTTGCACATTCTAAACCTGGTCTTTACATTGAAAGTCTCAATTCAACAACAAGCTCTTATTTCTTGGATATTAAAGATGATTTGAATGGCCACTTTGAAAGGATTGATTTGGAAACTCCTCCAGGGAATGAGACGTTTAATGAGTACTTGTGATGGCATATTGCTGTTTTGGGATTATCCTCAACGAATTTTTGTGGTGAACCCCATCCTCAAGTGCTGTCTTAGAGTTCCTCCTCTAACCATTCCAGGAGTACGACTATCTAGACACAATTTTATTATAGCACGTGCTCCTCGCTCTGCCATATTCAAGCTATTCTTTGCAAGCTTCCTAGTCATTTCAGGTGTCGAATGGTATGTTTTCTATGTGCTAAATGTTGGATTAGATAACTCATGGAAAGAGATAGCCAGAAAAAGCGGTATCGATGAGCGTTATAATTTCCATCAAGTAGTTTATCCCCAATCAGTTTATAGTGGTGGCAATGATCTTTACTGGATAACACTGAGGGAAGTGATTGTGATGGATGTTGACAAGGAAATAATTGTAGGAGAATATCCACTCCCCATCCCTCTGTCGGTAGACCTTCGTCTACATAGGCAATTTTTATGGATGGAAAATCACCTTTCTTGCATTGTGTATAAAGATCCCACTAAAACATTTCAAATCTACTTTTTGGATGTCGATCCAAGAAAATGGACACTTTATCATGAGATAGGACCTTTTGATTATGTGGCTACTTGTGGCCATGAGCTTCATATTTGGTGGATGCACATTCAATTTTGGAAGAAAGGGCAATTTATTTTTCAACTATATTTCTCTCAAAGCGGTAGACGCATTAGAATAATTCATTTGGGTTTCAATGTCAAGACTAGACAACTGACAAAGATTGAGGGCGTTCCTGTGGGTGATTTTAATGTATGGCTTCACACCAACAGTCTAGCTTCATTGCCAAGTGCTTCATCATAGTTACATTTCTTGGTATAATATATGTAGTAGTATTTAGTTTTGTCATATTTGGGAAAAACGGGAAAAATAAAATTTATGTTTCTATTTAATGATGTTCAAATCTACTCAATTATGTACTTTATAGTTAATACATTATTTATAGAGTTGTTCACTCTTTTTGATTTTTAATTGCTTGATACCTGTTGCAGTTTGGGTATGGTGTTAGTCTTGGTGTATTATATTGGGTTGTTTAACTCATGGTTGCCTATTACATTAATTGAAACAAAAAAAAGATGCAAACCCGATTAGCTGAACCTAAAGCCTGGTTGAATTCATGGTTTTTGCATTGGAGTTGTGCTTGACTCTACATCCTTCCTCCTTTTCCTGTTATAAACCTTCAAGTTATCATATCGTGTTTCTGGGCCATGGTTCTGTTGAGATGTAGTTGAAACTTTACCTGCACCCTATTCGGTTTCTGCTCCACTTACTGTAATACCTTCTATTGTCCTTTCAGTTAGTTTAGGGTCATGTTCAGCTGTTTGAGTGTCAAGGTTCTGGTCTGGTACAGTTTCAGCTGCTGGTTGAGTGTTTGATGTTTGGTCTGGTAAGGTTTGTGCAGGTTCGATTAGCTCAAGAACCAAACATTGGTATTCTGAATTTTCAATTGGATATGGTTGCTCCCCCTGAATGCCAACTTTGGGATAATAGGGATGATTTTCAAAGAATGTTACATCCATAGTGTGATAAAATCTTTTAGTATTGAGAGAGTAACACTTGTATCCTTTTTGGTGAGGAGAGTAACCAGGAAATATGCATTTGATGGATTTTGGGTCCAATTTTCTACGGTGAGGGTTGAGGTTGCTATAAGGGATTTACACAATCATACAGGGTAGATTATGAAGAGATATTAGAATGTGGTTTAGGCCTAACTCAACCCCACAATACTGGCTTGTAAGGTGAGGGATGCCTCCCACTAATAAGCTCTTTAGAGACCATATCTCTAGTCAATGTGGGACTTGGGTTTTTCCCAATACACCCCCTCCCGCCCAACACTATTAGGCTTGGTGCGTGGATAATAATGGTGGGTGGCCCGAAGGATCTAGGATAGACTCTGATACCATATTGGGAAAAACCCAAATCCCATATTGACTAGAGATATGGTCTCTAAAGAGCTTATAAGTGGGAGATAGTAACCTTTCATATTAAAACTCATTTCTGCTGTTGGGTTGTGTTATGTGTCATTCGATCTTAATATTATTTCCCCTCTATGAAGATATGCTTGTTTTTTTTGGCATAAAATAACACCCACTAAATTAAAGAGTTACTATTCATAAAACTCATATAACTTATTCTCCTATTCATCATACAAAAATGTGGTGGAAAGCATAATTTTTCATACTTTAACAATTGGTGAAATTAAAAGGGTTTGCTTCTCTAAAAGTGAAGTTGTTGGTTTTCAAACACCTAGATACATCTTAAAACAACACTAGCCATCATGATTCTAAAAGAATATTAAGTAATAAGATACATCTTAAAACAACACTAGCCATCATGATTCTAAAGAGTACTAAGTAACAAGATATGCAACTTCAAATCTACATTTTGGATATCGATTCAGGAAAATGACCAATTTATCATAAGATGGGATCTTTAGATTATGTGTCTTCTTGTGGCCATGAGATTAAGATTTTGTTTATGCACATTCGATTTTGGATGAACGGGCAATTTCTCTTTCAACTATCTTTCTATCAGAGTAATAACATATTTAGAATAATTCATTTTGGTTACAATGTGAAGACCAAACAACTGACAAAGTGCATTCCTGAGGGTGATTTTAAGGTATGGCTTCACACCAACAGTCTAGCTTCATTGCCAAGTATTCCAACATAGTTACGTTTCCGGATATAATACATGCAATCGTATTTAGTTGTCATATTTGGGAAAAACAGTAAATAGAAGTATTAATATTTCTATCTAACTATGTTCAAATTTACTCAGTTATCGCGTACTTTTATAGTTAAGAACATGATTTTTAGAGTTGTTCACTCTTAATTCTTTTTAACTGCTTAATACAATTTGGGTATGGCGTTAGTATTGGTTTATTATATTAGGTTGTTTAACCCCATAATACTCATGGTTGGCTATTATATTTTAACCCCAAAATAATTTTTTTATAAACACCCTTCTGTTAAGTCTCTGTCCGCTAATTGCTGACGTGGCTAACAGATATCCTTGTTGGAAATGACATGTCATATATTATTTTTCTTTTTATTTTATATTTGATTAGGTGTATTTTAATTGAACCCTAAAATCCCAAATTGGCATCATTCATCATCTTCTTCCCCTCACCTAAGCCAGAATCCCAAATCATCTTCTTCTTCTCCAGATTTACACAATCAATCTCTACCTCATCTTCATCTCCGGCGCAACCATTGTAGCCATATAGAAAAGCAAGTTCATCGACCAACAACCCACAATAAAGAAAGAGTAGACCACATGTTTTCTTGCTCTTGAGCGGGCATCAGATTCCCTACAAATAGAACCTATTTCCATGGGTGTGTAATATTGTGTGATATTATTGTTTTCCATGGAACATATTTATTTACCTTGTGTCGTTTCACGTTTTTTTTCTTTCAATTTTTTTCGTGAGATTTCTTCTTCTTGCGTTTGGTACTTTGGTTGCTTTTAAATTCCAATGATGTCGATTTTTAATATACTCCTGATGAGAGAACCTGGGATATTGTTCTGTGTGGATTTTGGGATCCAAGTCACTGTTTTTAGAATAAAATAAAAGGAAAAATAATGACATGGACATCTGTTTGACACACAAGAAATTGATTAACGGATTGACTAACAGAAAGACTTAAATGAAAACATGTGTTTTTGCAGGGACTTTTTAAAAAAATAATAATAATTTTGCAAGGACTTATTTAAATAATCATTATATTTGCAGGGACTACAAACATATTTAAGCCAAATAAAAAAGGTAGCTTGTAATGTGTTTTCTAAAACTCGAGACGAAGAGGAAACACAATCTCGCTACACTTACTATTTCTTTGCAACTTCCACTAGCGAGGCAACTAGTGACGGATGCAGGAATTTTTACTAGTGGGGAAAAAAGTAGCCTACAGATTACATAGCTAAGAAAGTATAATTAGAATCAACTTATTCTCTTTTTTATTTATCTCTTAAGAACTTCTATATCTAACTTAAAAAATTATCATATGGGGACAACCCTTGTTTTTTTTGGGGGTAAAATAAATTTGTTATATATATTTCTAACTAAAATAATTTTTCAAGTGGGGGCAAATGCCCCCAATTATATGTAAGTGGATCCGTCCCTGCCTTTATGGGTCTCCCTATTTTAAAACCAACCCAACCGACTTACCTGAATCAACCTGAATCTTGTGTGTTGGGTTGAATTGAGTTGCGGGTTAGGTTGGGTCAATGGGTACCCATGCCCACCCTTACATGCAATGACAGAGGGTTTAACTTGACTGGCCGGAAATGCGCGCAGAGAGAGAGAGAGAGAAAGAGAGAGGGAGAAAGGCAAACCAGTGGGATACGGTGGTCCGGGCTTGGAAGTTGATGTGCGCGGAGCAGCAGCGTTGTGCAGTGGCAAGACACAACGGATCTGGTGTGGTGGTTGCAGGCTGGGATGCGCGATTGCTGTTAAGTCTTGCTTTTCAATTTTTGTTGTTGTTTTACTATTTGGTACGACACCGATACAAAAAATATAGTGGGTTGACCCACAAAAACCGCAACCCCGTCTCCAAAAAGGCTGATATTAAACCCACCCTCAAATTTTGAGGGAGATCTCCCAACAATAGAAAATACCAAAATACTTTGAAAAAATTAGCTAATTTTCATAACTCTCAAATATCTAATATAAATAGTTAGTTAATTTATGGTACAAAGTTTTTACCGTAAGTTACTCCTTATGTTTTACAATACATGTCGTTTTAAGATTATTTGCGTATATCAAGAAAGTAATAAGTTTTGTTACTTTTGACGAAAGTATTTATCATTTTCCTATAATACTCTTAACTATTTATTATCACATTCTACATATTTCTTCTCTCTCTGCAATAAATAGTTAAGAGTATTATTGATAAAACAATAGTTAATGTTGCATTGTTATTGGTATTCCTCCTAGAAAATTCGACATGAGAGTTTTCATTAAAAAATAAAATAATGAGTGACATTATTGAACTAAACAACAAAACTCATTGTAAGCAAATTTGAATGAATTAAATGCGTCAACCACAAATAATTAACATCCTTAAATCCAAGCTCTCTAACTCACTTGATAGCCAAGTAAGGGTGAAAACCTATAGGTTATGGATCCGTTAAAGTGACCATTATTGTCACAAAGGCAAATTGCTTATCCCCGCCTTATTTTCCAAGTTCGCAAATGAGCCATCAACATTATGCTAGATCCAACCAACTGGGGTTAACCACGTTGCTTCCTCGACATTTTTACTACCACTTTAGGGAAAATCCCAAGTCCCACGTTGACTAGTGATAAGGTCTCAAAAGGATTTATAATGAAGAGGCAACTCTTACCTTACTGTTCTGGCCAGGTTTTGTGGGGTTGAGTTAGTTTTAAAACCACGTTCTAAGCATCACTAACTTGGTTAGCTACCACATTAAACTATATGAACTTCTTGCAGCAAACCATTCATGAAATAGAGAACTCCATTTCTAAATAATAATTGATGTATTAGCTTTATTGTTATTCCAAACATTGCAGCACTGCCATAGAACATCCAACAAGCTAAATATGATAGACCAAAAACCTGGGGCCATAGTACCACGCTTCAGGACATCATTGCGCAGGTTGAGAGTCGTCCTAAAAACACCAACTTTGGGACAGTGCACAAATAAATAACTTTGGGTTTTAGATTTTCCCCTCTACGCCATGGGAATACAAAATCTGACAACGAACTAGATTAGTTCGAGTTGGAAGACACTCTTCAAAAACACCAAAGAAAATGCTTCGCCATTGGAGGGAAATCCAAATTACCCTCCAAATTTCTTGAGATCTTGGTAATTAAAAAACTCAAATTTAATTCATATATTGTTAAAAAAATTCCAATTTTTGCGTGGAAGATGTTTATAATGTTTTTAACATGTATGCAAAACATCATTAAAAAAATTGAAAGCTATGCATGAATTGACATTTTATAGGGACTAAAATTGCTGACGAAAAATGTTGTGGGGACTAAAAGTCACCTAAAATTTGTATAGAAACTAATAATGAAATTGTGAAATTTTATTGAGAATAAAAACATATTTAACCCTAAAATATATTCCAGAAGTAACTTATACAAAAAATCCTGAATGTATATTAATATTTTAGAATGACGTATTTTCAGGGGAAAAAAGCTTTTAAAAAATATTTGAATATAAATTTTGAAATTTCCAAGATTACTTATATTCCGGAAATAAAATAGGTAAAAATTAATTCCGGATTTTACCTCAGAAAACCAACTCTAGAGATGGTAAAATCTGGTGAGGGTAAAATCGGATAAAAGTAAAATGAGAGGTATATTGGGTTCAATTGAGGGGTCCAAAAGGCAACAACCATTAATAAAATGTCTTCCATTATTTATTTATTTAATTATTTTTATCCAACTTAAATTATTCAATTAAGCTATCCAAATAGTATAATTAGTTCTTGTCAAAATAAATTGTATAGTTAATGGAGTTTCGATTTTTCGTTTGCATTATTTGATGTTACTATGATGCCCAAAAGTTGCTTTCATAAAAATCAATGAAACATCAATACGAAGAATGAAGACTATAGTCGCTTTATAAAGAACTATTTTTTTTGGGTAAATAACATCAAGAAGGTAAAATGGTACTACCCCCTAATTTTATTATTAAAAAAGAAAAAAATACGATAGAGAAGAGGTCGAGGAGACTGCACCAATGCAAGCAAGAAAAGAAAAAACAAAGTCAAAGAAATAATAGAGAACTCTAACTTGAAGACTCCTTAAAACAATACAACCTAAAGACAAAATATAAACCCGTTTAAAGGAGAAATTACAATAATCAAATCAAAAGGCGACGAGACGGACCTTGCCTTTGACAAGTGTTATATCCAACGACCAATTTCTTTTTTGCCTCGGTTTCTTCATATCATTGACTACATAGGTGTTAGAGTGAGCGGTAGGAGTTTCAATATTACAACCATTAAGAGTATCAAGGGCATGAGAAAACTCAACAACACTTTCTAGTGCTCTTGCACGTGTACGAGTTAGAAGCATTAGCCGAATTCTCTGTTTTTATCCATGGGTGACACCTCATCTAAAGCAAAAGAGTCTTGGACAAATTGGAATGAGTGCGGTTCTTCATTAGATTGCATGACCTCTTCTCTGATCTCTTTGAGTGAAGATTCCATTTGCTGCCTATTCAATTAGACTAGGTGTTGAACTGATTTCTCTTTATCCCTCTTAGGAATATACTAAATAGCAGATTGAGAAGATACATAAGTTGTCTTCTGCAACTCTCTTTTTTATTTTTATTTTTTTTTTCCTTTTATACAATCACTTCAGTCTTATTGACATCAGACTTACTATGTTTGCAGTTTTGGAGTGATTGCCCAATACATTTACAAGATTTGCAGAAAAGTGAAATTCTTTCATATTCCACATCAATTAGAAAAGCATGTCCCTCTCTTTCCACTAATAATTGATAATGTAGTTTTGCTGTTAAATCAATATCAATCAGGACTCTAGCAAAGTGACCAAAAGTTCTCTTTGAAGTAGCTGCATCCAAAGCAACAGGGACACCTAAACTACCACTTATTTCCAACAAAATTTTAGGCCTCCAATATTCCCGAGAAAGACCGTGTAGTCGAACCCAACATCGAGTTGTTGTTTGTTTTGTGGAAAAATGACCAAAATTAGGTGTCTAAACTGAGATGCGCAACACGCCAAGGTTAAGATTGCAGGATCCCTGAGCTCGTATTCGTCTAAGTTCTTCAATAGATGAGAACTGGAATTCAAAGAATCCATTTCCTAGAGAAACCATAGACCAATCAGCTACAAGTTGCCAAAGATTAGAACTTATTGATCGTAAATCCTTGATTTGATAAGGCTTATCTCCCTTAGACAAAAAAAATCCTCCCATATAAAATTGGCAATACCAAAACGGTATTCATCCTCAGATATTAATTGCTAGAATATCTCCTTTAAAACATGTTTTTGGAAGATAATTCATATGAGTATCAAAAAAAGTTGGACCCAAAACCTTATGTGAATTTTTTAATACATTTCACATGTTAACCATCATTAAAATCTCAATACAAAAAATTTAATGTGTCAATAAATCAAATTAGAATTAGAAATTAGAAATAGAAGAGAAAGACCTTGTGTTGCACAGGTTGTCCTTAATGTTGATGGTAGTATGTTGAGGAACCCATCGAGAGCTGGTTTGGGGGGTGTGAAGTTGTGTTGGGAGCTAGGTCTTTGAGAGGTAACTTGTGTGTCACATTCTTTAACCGTCGTGACCTTTATGCTTGAGGAGTTTCAACTCATGTGATTCATGAGTTTTTACAAAGAGAGTGGAGGTGCAACTTCATCCATAATTTGAGAGAATGTAACAGGTGTGCTGATTATCTAGCTAGACGGAGAGCCTTAGTAGATGAGGTTTTTGTGGAGCTCGGCGAGTGCCCTCTGGAGATGAGGAGTCTATTTAGCGGAGCCGACAGTGAGTGTCCTTCCCCAAAGGTTACTATTTTTCTGTTTTTTCTTCCGTTTCCTCTTTTTAGCATTTGTAACCTAAAAAAAAGAGCAAGATCAAAATAATCAAAAAGAGGGGGCAAGTGGCAATGAGCAATAAGTGCTCATAACCAATAGGAAAGGAGACTGAAAGTTGGCGTCAAAGAAAAATGAATACTATATCCGCTTTATAAAGACTACTTAAGAATGCTAACACACCAAATAATTCAAACACGGGTTTGATCTTAAGTGGATTCGTTGGATTAGAGCGTGTGTGTCTTCTTCTTCCTTGTCAGTTTTGGTCAACGGAAGCCCAACTCAAGATTTCTTGGTGCAAAGTGGATTGCGTCAGGGGGATCCTCTATCTCCTTTTTTATTCTTGATAGTCGCTGAGGGTCTTGCTCGGTTGGTGGATAAGGCGGTGGGGGGTTGGGGTCTTTGAGGGGTTTGTTATTAGAAAACCTTAGTTATTCACTTGTTCAATTTTCTTGATGATACCGTTCTTATTGGGGAAGCCGTCTTGGAATAACCTTTGGGGTCTAAAATCTATCCTCGGGAGCTTTGAACTCGCCTCGGATTGAAGGTCAATTTCATCAAAAGTAAGCTTTATTGGTATTAATGTGCCTCGATAATTTTATGGAGCAAGCTTCCGTTTTCCTTCATCGTAGGTCGGAATCCATTCCGTCAGCTTTTCTTGGCCTTCCGTTGGTGCTAATCTGAGGCAGAAAGGGACTTGGAATCTAGTTTTGCAAAAGTTTCGGTCTAGGCTGGCATCTTGGAAGGGGCGCAATTTATCTATAGGAGGTCGGGTGACGCTTATCAATTCGGTCCTTAATAGTTTACCTTTGTATTTCTTCTCCTTTTACAAAGCGCCAAAAGTGGTTATTAGGGAGATGATAAGGATTCAAAGAGATTTCCTTTGGGGAGTTAAGGAAGATGCGAGAGGTATGTATTGGGTGGCTTGGGATAAGGTGTGTAGGGAGAAAAATGAGGGGGGTCTTGGTATCAAAAACTTGGAGAATTTCAATATTGCCTTATTGTCAAAATGGAAGTGGTATTTGTTTGGTGGACGAGAATGCGAATTGGCGAGGTCTTTTAAGTCATAGATATGGTGAGTTGTCGGGATTTATGTCTAGTGATTCCGTCAGGAGTAGGAGATTGGATTCTTTGTGGTGGAGGGATCTTTGTATTGTTGGTAAAGAAGAAGCGGGGGACGGTTGGTTCAAAGACTGTATTCGGAGAGGATTGGGCGATGGTGTGACGGTCAAACTTTGGAAACATCATTGGATTGGTCACCAACCGTTGTCTATCGTGTTTCCTAATTTATTTGCAGGTTGTGCTGATAAGGATATCACTGTCGCTGAAGCCGGTTGTTGGAGACGAGATGTTTGGAGTTGGAATTTTTTATCTAATGTTACAGGTTGTCAGCTTTGTGTTCAAGAAAGCTGCAGCGGATATTTTTGCGTGAAGTTTCTCTCGCTCGAGGTAAATCGATTTACGGAAATGGACTCTAACTCATGATAAATTGTTTTCGGTTAGTTCTTGTTATATCCAGGTGCAAAGCGTTCGACCAGCAGTTGTCTTGCCTCCTCTGCTATCGAAAAATATTGAAGCCGTGTGGCAAACGGTTGTTCCGTCGAAAATTAAGTTTTTTGGTTGGCGTATGCTTGTCTCGGCTCTACCTCTTCGCTCTTCTTTGCTTCATCATAACGTTATTCGATCACATGGAGGAGCGGCGTGTGCTTTTGTCGAATGATTTTGAAGATTTGGACCATCTTTTCGTGGGGTGTGATTTGGTTAGGATGGTGTGGAAAAAGGTGGAGTTATGGCTTGGTGTGGATCATATCGATGAGGAATCTTTGATGGAGCATTTCAATTCCTTCGCAAAACTGTTTATCGGCAAGAAATCTAAGAAGATTAGACACCTTATTTGGCTGGCCTCATGTTGGAGTATTTGGTTGACTAGAAATAATCGTATTTTCAAGGGGGAAGAACCGGAGTTAGACTCGATTGTTTATCATATTAAAACTATGTCTTGGTCGTGGGGTGTCATTCCGGTTATGTTTTAGATTCTTGGTGGAATAACGCTTACCATTGCATTAATCATTTTGTTGGGTAGTAGGGGGAGAAACAGTGGGTTAGGTTTTCCCACTGTAGTGCACTCACAGGGTACTCTTTTTCCTTCCTGAGTCTTTTTCCCAATGGGTTTTGGCTCAGGGAGGTTTTGAAGAGGCCCTCCCCCTTCTTTTTTCTCTCATTGTAAGGGTTGAGCACCCCTTGTGCTCCTTTCAATGAAATTACTTATCGAAAAAAAAATTAATGAAAACTCAACGCAAACAATTTAAATGTGTTAATAAATTAGATTAGAATTAGAAATCAGAAATAGAAGGGCAAGATCAAAATAATCAAAAAGAGACCGAGTGGCAATGAGCAGCAATTAGTGCTCACTGCTCATAACCAATAGGAAAGGTGATAGGCTTTTTTTTTGGCACCCCCTCCTTCTCTCCTACACCCCTATAATCCCATTAAACCCAAAAATACCTTTGTTTTTTAAAAAACACAATTAAAAATTTCTGAATTACCTCTAAAAAAGGTAATTCCGGTTCAAAAAATCCGAAATACCCCCTATTTTGAACCGGATTTGCCTTTTTTAGAGGTAATTCCGAAATTTTTAATTTTTTTAAAAAAGTTTGTATATTAAATTAAGATTTACACACGTTTTATTTTTAAAATACGATACGAACGATTTACGATTTAAATAACAAATTAACAATACGTCAATCGTAAGCACAATCACAAACAGAGAAAATGGTGTCCATTTCGAGAGTCCAAACCCCATTTTATGCGAGCTTAACGCGGCGACATCACCTTTGAAGCTCTGAAAGAAAAAATAACAACGAAGGTGCAGCTGGAGGGTGACGAGCAAGAAGTCACCCGGATCATTTATCGCTACCCCACTATGGGCGATAATAATCGTGTTCAGTGGTCCACCATGGATGTGAAGAACAACGATGACGTTCGAGTAATGATGGACCGTTTTGACATATTTCAGATGCGGAGTCCTATTCATGTATTATTTTGTTTCGTCATCAAAACCGCGTTTTAATTAATTTTAATTTGTTTTTAATTAATTTTAATTTTTTTTCTGCAAATACCGTAAAAACCACGTAAATCGGTAGGGGTTTGTGGTTTTAAGATTATTAAAATCGAGGTAATTAGGTTCACAAAATGTGAACCGGAATTACCTTAGTTTTTGGTAATTTCGGAAAACCACAAACCCCTACCGGATTTACCTCTTCTCTAAGGTAATTCCGAAATTTTCACTATTGCTGGGGACATTTTTGTCCACAACGGTATTTATGGGGGTGGAAGTGATAATGATGTGGGTGTAAAAAAAAGCTAAGGTGATAAAGTTGGCACCAAAGAAGAACCAAGATTATAGCCGCTTTATAAAGAAAGATATATATCAATTTCTTTAACCAAAATTTTTTTCTTTAAAAAAATAAAAATAAACATATATATTTTTTAAAAAAGAGAGGTGTAAAATTTGGGGTAGAGACTAGAGATAGTCTAACTTTATGACGGGAATTTAATTTCACCATACCTTTGAGTCTGTCTCTTTTCCTTCAACTCATTTTCTCTCACCATATTCATCTCTATATATTTCTCATCATTCTCTCATCAAAAATATTTAAAGTTATCAAAGTTAGACAATTATTTTTCGAATTTTGGTCATAAAATAACATTTTTGATTAGGTATACTCTCTCCGGACCTAAATATAAGCAAAAAAGTGTGTTGTTTTGGTGGACTCAAATATAAGCAAATGTTAATTAACCTACCCATATTTAATGTTATTTTTCCACAACTACCCTTAAATTAATTCATTAATGTTGTGAAAAGATGACCATTAATTAGGGATAGTTTAGTAAATCTATTTGATTTTTCCATGAATCCAAGAAAAGTAAATGCATAAAACTACTATCCTTAATATGTGTGAAAATAGGTATTTTTGCTTATAATTAGGTCCGGAGGGAGTATATGCCTAGAACAGGTTGAGTAGAAAAGTAAACTTGTCAATGGTTTAATGGATTGGATGGAAAAGCGTAGTCCGTGAGACCCACGAGAACTGTCACGGTGGCTTTATTTTCTTCTTCATGATCAGGAAAAGCCAATCAGCAACATTGAAAAACAAGCATTAATTGTGGCAGGCAGTTGAATATAGTTCACCAACAAATAACGGCAAAAAAACTATTGGGTACCCAAAAAATAAAAAAATTTCCAAAATAACTCACTTTTTATATTATATACTAAAGTAACCCACTTTTTATTTTCAGTGGAGAACTCGCCCCACTGAATCGAGTTACGAATGAAACTTGCAAAAATTTTTATTTTTAGTTCGAGAACTCGCTTTCACTGCAGGAGAGTTACGAATCTAACGTTTTTTTATTTTTTTAATTTCTTAATTTTAAATTGATTAAATTGTAAATTAATTTAATTTAATTTTAATAATTAATTAGAATAATTAGTAAACTTATTTATAAAGTAATTGCGGTAAAAAATGAAGATATTAAAAATTGGAACAGAATTTAATATAGGATAAAAACAGAAATGAAAAACACAAATTGCAGAAATACAATGATAGAAAATTTCAAACGAAACGACATGAAAACATAATACAAGAAGAGGCAAACATGCATGATGTAAACTACTCCACCATACATTCTTAGGTAGTGGTCATCGGATGACTGGAGGAATAAGGCTACAGACGATGGAATGACGGAAAGATCTGTCATTCACTACAAAAACCCAGATGGGGTGGCTTGGGTTGAAGACATTAACCCAGAACAATTGTTGTTGTGGTGCGATGGAGGTTCCCGTTGGAGGCACATGACAACAAACCTTGCAGAGTGCATCAACAATGTCCTTAAGGGGGTGTGGAATCTCCCTATCCGTTCATTGATAGATGCAACATATTTTGAGAATGAGCGAGATATTTGTCAAGCGGGAACACGAGCACAAAGCGATGATGACATCCGGAACAATGTTCTCTGAAAAATTGTTGAAAAATATTGCGGAAAACATTAAAGTCTCAAAAACGCATGGCGTCGCAATTCACGATCGTGCCAACCAATTGTTTCGAGTTCGGGAACTTGCACGACCACAAAGTGGTAGACCTGCGACCACATTTGTGGTGGACTTTATAGCAAAAACTTGTGAGTGTGGGGAATTCCAGGCACTTCATTACCCCTATTCACATGTCATCGCAGCATGCACAAAATGCAATTTCGACCACATGAAATTCGTGGATCCACCGTACACAATGCATAATGTTTTCAATACTTACATTGTGGAGTTCCCACCCTTGCCAATTGAGACCTCATGGCCTGATTTCAATACTATTGAACTACAGCATGATCCAACTAAACGAAGAGATAAAAAGGGCCGTCCACAGTCTACTCGTATTCGTACAGAGATGGATCAAAGAGAAACGGGTACCCGCACCAAACGATGCGGAATTTGTAGAAATGAGGGTCACAACAAAAATAACTGCCCTAACCGCAATGTAAACTAGTCACATTTACTACTACTGTACTTTTCGTATTAATCTTTTAAATCAATTTATATATTTTAATATTACGTTGTGTCACTTAAATTTATATTTTTTCCCACAAATATCTACGGAACCGTCGCACCATTCAATTCAATCCACCCTGTCCCTACCTCCTTCTCAGTGCTACAAAACGACTCACCAGACATGCAGATGGCCAGAAAAGTGCACAATTAAAATATTAGTAGTTTGGTCAAAAAAATAAAAATACTAGTAGTATTGAGTGATTTTTTTTCTATCCCGGGTCAAAGACCCCCCGCTCCGGTGTCTAGAGGAAAAGATTTCTGAATAATTTGAAATTAGGTTGAGAGGTAAGTAAATGACTTTCTATGTAGTTGAGAATATTGAGAGATTCATAATTTTTTGTTTGCGGGCAAAAGAATATAATTTTTTTAATAAGAATAAATGAGGAAATACCAAATATTTTTATTAAGAATATAAAAAGAAGATTTTCATTAATGCATAATACGAGAAAACCAAAAAGGACCGACCAAGCGGCAACCTGGTTCGAACCCCGCCCAAAAGCCTCAAGTTCGAGTTTTGAGTGTGGCAAAAACTCTATTGGGACCGATGGAGCCAAGTACACGAGTTTAGTCAGGTTTCCAGCGTAGATTAGTCATTGATAAAGCCGTTTGATACTGACATACTGCCCACCAATGATAACCAATTTTCTTCACGAGAAATGCTAGCAACACACTCTACATTGCTCTCTCTCTATAATTAATTGAAATTCATGTGGTTCCACTAAATTAGTAGGTCGTACTACCTATTTAGGTATTGTTTGGTAAAAAGTAGCGAATAGTGGATAAGCTGATAGGAGCTAAGCTATCAGGTTGAATTTCTAGTGTTTGACAAATTTGGAGATTGAACTAGCTTATAATATAAATTGAAATAAATTGATATATGTAAATATTCATTTAATGGACGATAAATGAGAAATTAATTTAAAATAGCAAGGATAGAAATAAGAGAAAAATGAAATACGATATACTATAAGTTCAAACGCTACTTCTAGCGTTTGGAAAAACACTATAGGCTAGTGGCACCAAGCACTTACACAAGAGAACCTCCTTCCTCTCCGCCACTTACACAAGAGAACCTTCTTCCTCTATAGCACAACTTCCAACCGAACTAACCCACCCCCCAAAACCGCAAAGAATCGCTGCGCCACCCGTCGAGGCGGTGCTTCAACGGGTGGTGTTGGATCGGTTTTTCTTGTCATCAGTTTACTTTGGGTGGGTGGTTTTGGGCCCGAAACTGCTCAAAACCGCCGATGTCCACCCCTACCCATAATGTCGCTATCTCAATCATGAAGACAAAGAAGACCATGGGTTTCTAATTTTTGAAAACAACATCAATCGTCATTAGAGTTCCGACTATTTTTAAGTATCAAACAGATACTTATAATGCAATGTTTTTAAAACTGAATCAGACATTGAATCGAAGAGGCTTCCAAGTCATAGTTCAACTATTTTAAACAGCTAGAACCTAGATGAAGCAATGATCGAACTGTTCAAATAACTGAACCAAAGACAATTTCGGATCATGATTTAACCAATTAAATCGTTCAATTGGTTTGATTTTTAAAACATGGCTAAAATATCACAACTTTCGTTTACTTTTAGGAATAAATTATAATTATAAAATAAAATTATAAAAAACAATGAGCATGAATACTCAAGAGAAATTATTTATAGAAAAAAGACAATATTGAAAATATAGTTTCCATGTGTGAAAATAATTCCACATATCTCAAAAAAAAAATTCCACATAAAAGAAATTAATACCTTACCAAAAAAAATATTAGTAGTCATCTATTTTTTGGGTGATCATCTTAAGAAAAAAATTAATCCATTTATTATTTTTTGATGACCATGTTATTAGTGCGCAATTTCTACCGACTTTGTCGATGACTAATCTACACCGGAGAACCTGGCTGACCATGAATTTTTTGCTACACTCAAGATTTGAACTCGATATCTTGGAGTGAGATCCGAGTCCAGTTACTGTTTGGACCAATCTATTAATCCATATACATAATTAACTCAATTAGAATAAAATTAGGGTAAAAATAAATAACAAAAATAGCAAACATTCTATATTTTTTTTTTTAAGGAAACAAACTTTTTTCTATTACAATCGGATAAACAGTGTGATCATCATCCATTCATTTGACTACAAACAAGGATTGGCATCGACAATCCCAAAGAAACGGCGTTTATTATTAATAGTCAACTCTGTTAAATATAAATACACATATCCATTCATACTCCATCATCCTTCACTCTTTTCTTTTCTTCTCTTCATTTCGTTGATCACGAACAACACAAAAAAAAAAAAACAAGATCATCGTATATTTTTTGGTCTCAGAAAAAAAACATGTCAAAAGAGGATGTTTTCGTTGGAGCAATTGATCAAGGAACTAGCAGTAGCAGGTTCATAATCTACGACAAATCAGCTCGTCCAGTTGGATCTCACCAAGTTGAGTTCACTCAATTTTATCCACAAGCAGGGTAATAATAATGAAAATTTAGCTACCCCATCTTTGTTTTGTTTATAAAGTTTTGTTCTTTTGTTGAAAATTTTGATGGGTTTGTTTTGTTTAAGGTGGGTGGAGCATGATCCAATGGAGATCTTGGAAAGTGTGAAAGTTTGTATTACAAAAGCTGTTGATAAAGCTACTGCTGATGGATTCAATGTTGATAAAGGTTTGAAGGCAATTGGTTTGACCAATCAGAGAGAGACAACTCTTGTTTGGAGTAAATCAACTGGTGCTCCTCTCCATAATGCTATTGTTTGGATGGATGTTCGTACTGCTTCTGTTTGCAGGTCATCGTTTTTATCCTTTTGATCGGTGTTTTAAAAATCGAACCAACCAGAACAGTTGATCCGGTTGAACCATGACCCATTTGAACCATAATAATCTTGAATAATCATTTCATTCTATTTGTTTGTTGCATATATAAAGTATAAACGAATCCGGAATTTGGATTAGATGCAGTTGGAATCCGTGTACTGTGCAGTTGGCAAGTTCGGAGCCGTCCGATTAAGATTGGACGGACCAGATTTTCAGAACAATTTTGGATTTTGGTTTTATATAAAATTCCAAAATTGAAATCTGGACTATCCGATCAACATTGGACAACCTGAGCTTGTTGATTGTATGACTGAATACAAACAAGATCCATGGATCCATGTTTTGAGGAGTCTTTTCAACACTCTCTTTATGATTGTACGAAGTCGGCATCCTGGTCACACAAATTGATGTGTTAATTTTGTTTAAAATGGACCAATCGTTTAGAAAGTATGATCAAAGAGTGTATTGTCAGCATTTCTCACCGAAGACTAGATAGGTCCAATGCAATGTTTTCAAAATTGGATCGGTGAGACCTCTGAGTCATGGTTCGATTGGTTCATTTGGTTCAACCATGGTTGAACCAGATGAATCATGCTTGAACCGGATGACTAATAAATAAAAAGCCACAAAAATCAGGTTGAACAGTTTAACCAGATCCAATTGGCGATTAAAAGCAGTCCAACTGCGGTTCTAGGCGGACTGCGATCCAATTGAGATTGAACCAAATGCTAGACTGTCTGATTCCCAGTTGAACTGCCTTGTCCGTTTCGATTCTCATAACACTAGTCCAATATGTCTTTTGAATAAAGATGGTGTGTGAGGCCAAGGCAAAAGATAGACTTCTCCATTTACTAATAATTTTTTGTATAAATTTTTCATCAGGAGGCTAGAAAAGGAGTTATCAGGTGGTAGAACCCACTTTGTAGAGAGTTGTGGTTTGCCAATTAGCACATACTTCAGTGCTACGAAACTGCTATGGTTAATGGAAAATGTGGATGCTGTGAAAGAAGGTATAAAGAAAAAGGATGCACTTTTTGGAACCATAGATACATGGTTGATATGGAACTTAACAGGTGGAGTGAAAGGAGGATTACACGTCACCGACGTTTCGAATGCATCAAGAACAATGCTGATGAATCTAAAGACACTTAATTGGGATGAATCCACTTTAAAAACACTTCAAATCCCACCTGAAATATTGCCTAAAATTGTTAGCAATTCTGAAGTTATAGGAGAAGTTGCTTCTGGTTGGCCAGTTGCTGGTATCCCTATTTCTGGTTGTTTAGGTGATCAACATGCAGCAATGTTAGGACAAGCATGTCAAAAAGGTGAAGCTAAAAGCACTTATGGAACAGGTGCTTTCATATTACTAAATACTGGTGAAGGTGTTATTCAATCCAAACATGGTCTTCTATCAACTATAGCTTATAAGTTAGGTCCTAATGCTAAAACAAATTATGCATTAGAAGGATCTGTTGCTATAGCTGGAGCTGCAGTTCAATGGCTTAGAGATAGTCTTGGACTTATTGCTACTGCTAAAGATATAGAGGCTTTGGCATTGCAAGTTGAATCAAATGGTGGAGTTTATTTTGTTCCTGCTTTTAATGGATTGTTTGCGCCGTGGTGGCGTGACGATGCTCGTGGTGTTTGTATTGGAATAACTAGGTATACTAGTAAGGCTCATATTGCTAGAGCTGTTCTTGAGAGTATTTGTTTTCAAGTCAAAGATGTTATTGATTCAATGAATAAAGATGCTGGTGATATTGGATCTAAGAAAGAGGAGTTTTTGCTTAGAGTAGATGGTGGGGCAACTGCTAATAACCTTTTGATGCAGATTCAGGTTTGGGCTAGTTTCAATTCTTTCTTTCATCTAATTTCATGTATTTCTAACTTTTTAATTTAGTCCTTGAAATCAACAAAACTTCAAAATGATTTCTGAATTTGAAAATCATTGATCTCATTGTTCCTCCTAGAGCTGTCAAACTAGGCCACCTGGCCCGACCCAGCTTGACTCAATGGCCAAAATGCAAAAGTGAGTTGGGTCAGCCCAGGTGTCTACTGGCATGTATTTTTTATAGCCCAACCCAGCCAAAACACTGGGCCAGTAGGCCGGCCCGACCCAATTCAATTTTTAACAAAGAAAAGCAAAAGGCGATTGCTTTTCCCACGCCCCCTCCTACTCAAAACACACCCCACAAGGGTGTGAAATGACCAAAAGGCCAGCCAAAACCTCTTTTTTTCACGAAATTTCACCTGTTCGAACACGGGCCTTGAGCGAGTTGAACGACATCGTTCGAGTGTGTTAAATCTTGACTTCACACCCTCTTGTGCGCAATTTCACCTGTTCGAATGGGGTCACTCGAACCAGTTCGCATAACCTTGTTCGAACACCCCATTTTATTACAAAAAATGGACCCTCACACCACATTCATCAGTTTTATAGCGTTCGCATGATGTTGTTCGAACGTGTTCGAACAAGGTCATTCGAACCGTCATCACGCGAGGGTATCTTTGGAATAAAATTTGTTAAGGGGTGTGAAAGAGTAGGAGGGGGTGTGGGAAAAGCAAACGCCAAGCAAAATAAGTTCAAAAAAGTAGGCCCAGTTTGGCCCATGGACCAACTGACCGGGCCAAATTGTTCCAGTTATCTTTTAGCCCCTATTTTTTTTAGCACAGCCCAAAGCACTGAGCCATCGGGCGAACCATTGGGCTGCGCCAAATTGTTCCAGTTCTTTTTGAGCCCAACCCAAAGTACTAGGTCATCGGGCTGGGCCAAAATTGACACCTCTATTTGGTCCCCATGAAACAATTTTAGGCACTAAATTGACCGATCTGAAAAGACTAATATGTCCAGAAATTTTAAATTTCAAGGACTTAGTTGACAGCATCTTACCATTTTAGCCACTAAATCAATGATTCACACAACATTATAAGATTTCGGATTTCTATAACTTGATATTTATATGAAAAGATGTTTGTATTAGGTGATTAGCCATGAAAAATGTTACATTTGCTTACTATTCTGAAGCTGATATATGTTTGTAGTTACTGAAAAGCTTTGACTTTAGTGGTTGAAACAAAAGCATAGAACATTTCAAATAGATGATAGAATTTTTGTTTGATAATGTTGTACAGGCAGACTTGATGGCAACTCCAGTAATTAGGCCAGCTGACATAGAAACAACAGCACTTGGAGCAGCCTATGCAGCTGGATTAGGTGTGGGAGTTTGGACACAAGATTACATTTTCGATTCGAAGGAAAAGATGAAGAATGCGGATGTTTTCCGTCCAATAATGAAAGAGGATCTGAGGAAAAAGAAAGCAGATTCTTGGTGCAAAGCTGTTAGCAGATCTTTTGACTTGGCTGATCTTTCACTTTGATACTCTTTCATCACAATTCTTATATAGGATGCACCTTCATACTCTTTCACAGTTATTTCTTTTACCTTTTTTCTTAGTTTCTGGCCCCTGAAATGAAAGGGAACAATTATGTTAATCATCAAATAAATTTGACATAGCAAATGTAATGTTTCTAGTATAATACACAGCTTTCAGATGCCAATGAAAACTTGTATGCACATTTATTTATTAATGAAATGAAACCATAAAGGTTTATGCAAAAGTCTGTTACTTGTGTCATCATAACTAGTTAAAATATATGAGCTATTTTCATCTAAATATACAATTAATAACAAGTTATTTGCTTGTTAATTCTGCTACCTAGCTGCTGATGTGGCAGATTAGTTAGTTAGGTGGCTGCCGATGTGGCATTTACGGTTATGAATTAGTTAGTCTTAGTCAGCAAAGTTAGTTACAAAAGCTGGTTAGAGAACACTGCTAGATAATGCAGTGGTGTAATTCTGTTTTGTATCAGTTCAATAAAATTTGTTTTTCTTCCATTCTTCTCCCTTCTTTTCTCTCTGATTATATGCGAGATTCTCAAGAGTGTGCGAAGATTTCTTGAGTGAGACTGTGTGAATTGAGTGACGGTTCACCGAATTTGATCAAACAAGCTGGTATCGAGTAATCGATCTTGGAAGAAGAAGATGGCGTGAGTTCAAGAATTTGACAATAAATTATTTAAATGTTTAGGAAACTAATTACAAATTATTTAAAAATTCAGACCCAATTACAATGTGGGGACTTAATTATAAACTTTTTAAAAGACGAAAGACTCAATTACTTTTTTTTTTAACTTAAAAGACCTATTTAAAAATTCTCAAATTGTTAACAGAATAGTTAAAATATAAAGTAGCTATATTTTCTTGTACTCATTTTTTTGAGATTAAACTTCTACTCATTTTGTCAAGTCATCACAATCTTTAATCTCAAATGGGCCTACAAAGACAAACCCTAAAGTAGTCTCATTGTTAGTTCTATGATGAAAGAGCTTATTGCAATGTTCTCATTGTCTATCACTGCTGCAATTGAAAGAATGCAACATATGAGTGGAGTGCTGATAATCTTTGGTTTTTTTTTTTGAGAAAAGAGGGGATTCACCCGACAGAAACAAAGCGACTACACCAGAACCCTGCCCATTTTATCATCTTGAATTAACGAGAGGATAAAATGAGGGGCAACATTGTAAAGTTCAACACTACTACTACTACTACTACTACTAAAAGATAAGCTATGTTTGGCTAAAACATCAACCACCTTGTTATGGTCCCTAGACACATTTGACTAACTAACACTACTAAAACCAACTATTCTTTAAATAATGGAAGAGAGAGAATGGGTTGGATTGGGACCATCCACCAACAGCTAAATTGACTCTTGGGAGTCTGATTCAACAATCACGCAATTGTAGCCCTTCTCCAACACCAGAAGCAAACCATCGAAGATGGCCATTAATTCGGCTTCAAGGACAGAGGAAGGTTGGAGACGACAAGTGAATCTCGCATCAGTAACCGCAACGTCCACGTTCAATTTCAAGCCATCCCATGGCGGAGGGCACCAGGTTGTTGGAGGCAGATCAGAGATATTACGCAATGGGAGAAATCTTCCGAAACAGAGCACTAGTTTTCTGAATTGCATGAGCTTGATCATGCGCCTGAATCAAAATTGAGCAGAAGTTCGTGAATTTGCCGTTGAAAACCGCATCGTTTCTAGCTCTCCAAATCCCATCCAGCAACATAGTCTTTGTTATTGATTATCGTTCGATGTGAAACAATAATTTATAAGTTAAGTGCTCATGGATTATCATTTACCACGACAAAGAGATCATATGAAGCTCTCTCCATAACTATGCCTGATAACTTAAGATCCACACTACTACCTTTGATGTCAGACTTTCATAGATTTAATGTAAAACAAAAATAAATTTCTTCAGGAAATCCAGAAATGTTTACTACAATATATTACTCATGATTCCTCAACTGATAAAATTAGATAAACATGATAACAAACTACATTTCTGTCTTCTTAGGATAACTAAAGTATAACAACAGCTCATTTAGCATCACTAACAGTAAAATTGGACAGTACAAGTTAGAAACCAAAGAAGCCAAGCTCGCTAGCTCTCTCCTTCTCAAATGTTTCAAAGTACTGATAGATGATTGTCACTGCAAGCAATATCCCTGTTCCTGAACCAATTGCTCCCATGAAATCCGCCAACACTGTCAAGGCACCAATACAGACGCCCCCAAATGCTGCAGCAGTGGGAATGTATCGGTTAAGCTCTTTCTGCAAGTTCGATTCACGGTGTCCAGGCATTACCATTTGTTGTTCCTGCAGATTCAAGGACATGTTATAACCACTGAAATTTAAATGCTCTGCACAATAAACACCACTGAAACAAATTTTAACACTAAGTTGAGTTTTCCATATGGTAAAACAGAGTTCCCAGCAACAAACTCAGTTTTAAAGTCAAAGTTGTCCAAACTTTTGACCCCAATGTGATAGGTTATTAAATATATGGAGGGTAAGGGAATAAAGTGTAAGTGGAGGAAAGTGAGAGTTTGTTGTAACCACTTGATGATGTGGCAAAGTGGAGGGAAAATGTGAGCATTAGTGAGTGCTGTAAATAGAAGTGGGAGGGAAATTAGAAGGCAAGCAAGAATTGAGAATAGACCTAGAGTCTTTTGGGAGAGTTAGGCCTCTCGAAATGCCTATTATCGTTACTTTCACTCAATTGATAGGAACCAAAATTCCTCATAGTGAAACAGAACTCTGAATTGTATATTAACGGTGGAAAACTGAAAATACAATGAAGATAATGAAGATGAAAGTAACGATAATAGGCACTTCGAGAGGCCTAACTCTCCCAAAAGACTCTAGGTCTATTCTCAATTCTTGCTTGCCTTCTAATTTCCCTCCCACTTCTATTTATAGCACTCACTAATGCTGATAGGGACTTGGGTATTATGGGGTGCTCAAGTCCCACATCGGGTAGTATGGGATGCTCGATGGAGTATTTAAGTGGCTTGGTTCTCCCCCCTTGATAGCTAGCTTTTAAGGGAGGGTTCCCCAAGTGCTTAGATACTTATCAATTGGTATTAGAGCTGGTTGTCGGCGTCTTGGAGAAGGCTACCCACGAAGGGTTACGACCAGGTGGAGGTTCGACCAACAAAGTTGAGTGAAGTTCCACCGAGTAAAGTGTCGTGGAGTGCAGCCGCCAGCCGCCGAGGACGTCGGCTCTCAGGGGCGGTGCTATGATAGGGACTTGGGTATTATGGGGTGCTCAAGTCCCACATCGGGTAGTATGGGATGCTAGATGGAGTATTTAAGTGGCTTGGTTCTCCCCCCTTGATAGCTAGCTTTTAAGGGAGGGTTCCCCAAGTGCTTAGATACTTATCAAATGCTCACATTTTCCCTCCACTTTGCCACATCATCAAGTGGTTACAACAAACTCTCACTTTCCTCCCCTTACACTTTATTCCCTTACCCTCCATATATTTAATAACCTATCACAATGCTGAACCAATATTGTATATTTTATGGGACAACAAAGAAAAATGACAGTTTTTCATTATCCAATAATTTTATCATGGCATTTCAATGGCCCCACAAGTACATCAGGGTCTAAAGTATGATTAGAAATTTAAACTAGCTTGAAACTTACAAAAAGTAGCTGGGTTGAAGTTAAAATATATATATATATAGTTGTTAGTGCACAGGATATAGCTAAAAAATATATATGGTTGTTAGTACACAGGATTAGTAGCTTCTAATGACACATAAAATGCAAGCCTGACTAATAGTTTGCATCGTTCAAGAATTATATTATGTGCCTGGTTATCAAGTGGGTGATTTTTTATTCTTAAACAAATCACAAATCTCAAGAAAACAGCCTTGTTATATTTTTGGGGGGAGAGGGAATAAAGCATGAAAACAACAAAATGCTTTGTTAGCATACCTTCAGCTGCTTGGCAACATCTCTAGCTGATGAACCAGAGACCTCAATCCAAGTCTTAGAGAACAAGGCACATGCTGACAGCATAAACACGAGATAAAACAAAGCATGGAAAGGATTGGCTGCCATATCAGCTAAGCTGCAAAATTTAGAGTTGCCAAATGAATAACACATACCATATAAACCACACAGATTATCTAAAGCATAATTGGAAGCATTTCTTCTTACCTGGATGGAGCAGTGATATAGTATGCAATACCACCAACAGGAATAGAGTGACCTCCTCCATATTCAGATTCCTTCCATTTTCCCAACAGATTTACAAAGAAATTTCCACTGAATTTACGGTGGAGCAGCTGAACAATACCAGTAAAATCGGGTTGTTAAAACAGAAAAACCAAATAATGTTGAACGATTCCAGCAAGTCCAGGCTATATTAGAGAACTATTGTTACCTGGGAGATGAAGTATAGATTGGAAACAAGGGCAGACTGAAGAATAATGGGCATGTTGGAGGTATAGAACAGTTTGATTGGATATGAACCCTGCTGTCCACGGGCATTCTTTGACCTTACAGGCAAGACCACACGGAAACCTTGGAAGTATATCACAATTAGGAAGATCAAGACAGTAGCAAGAAGATTTGTCACATTGGGAAGATTTTGCCGGTAAAATGCCTCTCGAAGAGCACGAACCTTGTCTGTTCTTGTTATCAACAAATGGAACAGAGCAATAACAGCACCCTCAAATTCAGCTCCACGACCACTATTAATGGTGGTGGGACTAAATGCCTTCCATATAATGCTTTCACTGCACAATAACCACAGATTAAAGCTTGTTAGTAGTTTCAATAAGACAGCAAAATTTTCATAGATTGAAGCTTGAAATATCTTATTACCAGATATTAGTTGCTATGAAAAGGAAATTCCAGAACCTAGACCATATCCTTTTTGAAGAAGCTCGTCTAAACATATCACAATTATACCCGCAAAACAGAGTTGGATGATGATGAGGATCGCATTTCCTACTCCAAGTTGGCCCACACTACCATACATCCCTGAGAGAACGTAGGCAACTGCCTCACCAACAGCTATCAAAATACCAAGTAGTTTCTGTGCTCCATTTCTACCAAAGAAAAGGAATTTATCTCAATATATAGTATATTAATAATATAATAATATATGCCATCCTAAAAGTACAAACCTCATAATATATTGACAACCATGAAATATATCACGACACAACTTAAATAAATGCTATTTTATACAAATTTAAAACAAGGAGCTAAACCATGTCAGACTCCACTAGATATAAATATAACAGTAACAAACCATATGTAGTGGCAATAAATCCTAGAGTAGGATATATAAAAAGTTCATCAAGAAGTATAAGATATACGAGGAAAAACACTTACAATAGGGCACGATCCTCTCGTACATTGTTGTCCACCTCAATGATCTTTGATCCAGCCAAAAGTTGCATTACCAGCCCAGAAGTAACAATGGGAGTGATTCCAAGTTCCATGACTGTTCCACGGTTTGAAGCAAGGATAACACGCATCCAATAGAATGGATCCGCTCCTGTTGTCGAGTGTATCCCATATAGAGGGAGCTGACTACAGACCAGAAAGATGAAAAGAGAGATGACAGTATATATGACCTTCTCTCTAAATGGTACTTTCCTGTCAGCAGTCTGAACTTCAGGAAGAAATGAAAGAAACGGTCTAACTAAGTGAAGAACCCTAAATCCACCTCCCATCTTATCAACTATACTAACTTAACCTGCATCAGACATTGAACATTCACATATAAGAGGATTACCAAAAAGAAAAAGAAAAAACAAAAGCTTGTAATGGTAAATAATATCTCAAGCATCAAGTGACAATCATCAAACAATAATACCAATGTGGGAATGCAAAAAAAAAATGCAATTATTCATACCTTCAGAAACAAAAGTGATTTGTAGAATTGTAATCAAATAAAAAATAAAAAATAGCTTATGTTTTATATAAAATATCTAAACAACAAATCATTTTTTTCACTCAATCTTAAAATTACCTTTTACAAAAGTTAAAACAAACCAAAAAGGATTCAAGTTCGAGCATTCAACCAAACACCGGAAAGAATGAAAAACTCCAAATCAATCAAATTGACAAAAAAAGTCAACTGAAATGGATCATGTTCGCTTGTAATTAATGTTTCAAGTTGGGGAAATTGGGGGCAAATTTTCAATTTTCAAATCCAGGAACAATTTCCAAATTATCACTGATTTAACCTTTAGGTCCTAAAAGAGTATTGAATCATACAATGCGAACAATCTAACAAAGCTCTATATGGGCAATTCAATAAAAAAACACATTTTTTTACATAGCAGATAAATCAATTATCTAATCAGAGAAAATTAGACATCACAAGCATTCATTCAAAAGAAAATTGAGGGAAAAAGCAATTTAATCGCATGCAATAGCTAGATCTGGTTTCATAAGCACAGATTCAAACCCTGATTCGAACATGCAGAAAGCAACGAAGTGGTGGGAATAGTGATAACCTCAACAGCAATGGGGAGAAGAGAAACGAAAATAAAAAAATTAAAAAAAATAACAAAAAATAATAATAAGAAGAAGAATTTGAGAAAATAAAAACCTGAAAGAAAGAAGAACGGTAAGACGACGAAGACGGAGGAGGCGTAAGAGGCTGCTGAGCGCAGATTTTATTTTAATTAATACAGGGAACGAATTCAGTAACTTGGAGTAGCCATTTGCTGCCTTTGTTTAATCTCATCCGTTAGATAAATCGGACGTTTCAAAATGCACCACGTGTCCTGTTGTTTTTAAAAAATCATTAGAATTAAAGGCAATATTACACCAGAGAACCTTTAAGTTATTTATTTGTAACAAGTTTGTCTTTAAGTTTTTTTTTTAACAAATAGCGCTTTTTAGTGATTCTTTCTAACTTATGTATTTTGATCTGATGTTATTTTATATATTGTGATTCTTCTAAACTTTATGTATTTTGAAGCAACCAATCATATTTTGATGTAATCAACGATATGATATTTTACTAAAAGAGTCAACGGTGTCAATGTTAGGTAACTTAAAGGGTTTATTTGTTACTAAAAAAAATTTAAAGGGTCAACTAGGCATGCCAACGGGGCGGGTCGGGCCATAAACCAACATTTTGATCAATGTTCCTTAAGAGCATAACTGGGAGCCCAATTCTAAGTTTTAAAATATGGTTTGGCAAACTGGAGGAGGATATGGAGTTTAGGTGGTCATTATCAATTTGATCGCTATTATCTAAGTCAGAATGAGGATTGTCATGACTATAATAAGTTTGTTCAGCCATTGTAAGTTGAACCAACATGTATTCGTTAATCCGATCAACAACATCGTTTTTTGGTGCCAACATAGCTCAATCTTGAAAGTAGTTGGGATCCTGATGTTGAATATGAAAGGTCGGGTAGGTTGAATTAACAATGTGATGAAGAGGATCAGCAACTGCATGCAATAACAGGTCTGGTGGGACTTCCAAGTGACTTACGTCATCATCAATTTGACCAATAGTGTTATCAACAACCCTTAAAATCCAATCGGAGAATAACCTACGATCATGAAGAACCTCAAAAGATGTATTTGCAAATAACCTCGTGTTTCTTGTCAATGTCATGATCTTACAATGTGTCCAAAGATAAGGAATTTATTGTGGCGTTTACAATTTGTTGCCTTGTTCCTTTCGAGATGACAAGGAGGATTTGCCAAAAATCACAACCTAAAACAACAACTTTACCACCAAATGGAACATGTTCGTTTCCTCTTCTTGTATACCTCAAAATTTCTTTCAACGTCCTGTCTACAACTTCAAAATAATGTGCATCATCGGTGATTCATCCCAAATGATTAGCTTAGTCCTTTCTGTGAGTTGAGCTAGGTGGTTTCCAAAATCTATGTTACATGTTGAATCTTCATTCACAATGATTGGGATAACAAATTGGGAGTGAGTTGTTCAACCCGCTGGTATTAATAAAGCTGCGACATTACTAGAGGTGACTGTTAGAACTATTTCGCTCTTTAAACAGAAACCTGCAGCAAGTGCTCTCCAAATAAAAGTTTTTCCAACACCACCGAATGCGTTGAGAAAAAACAACTTGCATTTGTCAGCATTGACAGCGTCAACCACGATATCATACACAACTCGTTGTTCGCTGGTCATTGTTGATAAAAGTTGAACATGTTCTTCACCTAAAGCAATTATGTTGTAGTTCAGCTCATCATTTATAAATATGTTCTCTTGATTGAGACCTAGCTCATGATCTGGTTTGAGCATTGTCGGAAAATCTAACAACAATTTGTTATGGGCTTGTAACAATTTGTCAATCTCAATCCATAGCTAGCTTTGAAGTTGATCAATAGTTAGAGTTAGATCTGGTGTAAGAATAAATGTCAATGTTGATTTTAGTTTCATGAGAACATATTTATAAATGCTTATTATTTTTAACCATTTGTTTTTGCAGTAATATTTTTTTTTTAGATAAGCGAAGATTCATATAAAATGAGCACAAGATGTGCCGACCTTTTACAATGAGAAGGGGAGGGCCTCCTCAAAACCTCTCCACGAGCCAAAACCCATTGAGAAAAAGACTCGAGGAGGAAAAAGAAGTACCTGCACGCTTGTGAGAGCATTACTGTGAGTGGGAAAAACACCCTAGCCCACTGTTTCTCCCCCTACTAAGAGTATATATATTATTGAATTCCAAAAGTGTGGTCTTCCACATGCTCATATTCTCATATGTTAGAATAACATAATATTATAACCTTTTGACATTGGCCGTATAATACTGTTGAGATACCTAATCAACAAGCGATCGGATCTTTTCAACGTTGTTTCCAACTTTATGGTTCATGGTCCATGTGCCAATCAGAGGTTATCATCTCCTTGAATGGTTACTAATGTTCCAAAAAAATTTCCTAAGAAGTTTGTGCCCACTACTACTATTGACCTTGATGGCTACCCAATATATAGACAAGCGGGCGATGATCACGTTATCAAGAAAGGGGAATCATATTTAGACAACAGGTTTGAGTCATACCAAAAATAATATTACTTCCTTGTTGTGTTTCAATAAATTATTTATTCACATTCCATGTATTTTACCAGGTTTGTTGTACCTTACAATAGGACTTTGTTGTTGAAGTTCAATGCTCATATAATGTTGAATGGTGTAATCAGACATGTTTTATCAAATACTTATTCAAGTATGTCAACAAAAGCCATGATCGAGTTACATCAACCTTCTATGATTTTGCTAATGATTCTGATCAAGTTAGTATCATTGATGAAATTAGGCAATATTACGATAACGTTATTTGTTAGCATGTGAGGTCGTTTAGAGAATATTCAAGTTTGATATACATCACAGCGAGCCATATGTAGAGAGGTTTATGTTTCACCTACCTGGGAGTAATATCTTATATTTGATGAGCGGCGACCAATAGATGATGTCCCAATGAGACACAATTCCAATTTTACAAAATTATTGGCATGGTTTGAGACAAACAATCAATATCAACATGCAAGGTATTTAACCTATACTGAGTTTCCTACAAAGTTTGTTTGGAATCAAAAAAATTGTATATGGTATCCTCAGAAAAAAGGTTTTAGCATTGGTTGTATGCATTTTGTTCCTCCAGGTTTTGTGAAATTTTTTACATGCGAACTTTACTCAATTACATTCGAGGCCCAACATGCTATCAAGATCTTCGCAAGGTAGATAATCATGTTCACCCTACTTTTAGAGATGCTTGTTATGACATGGGTTTGTTAGATGATGGCAACGAATGTATTGATGCAATAAAAGAAGTTGCCCATTGGGGTTCATATTATTATCTCATAAAATTGTTTACAACTTTGTTGCATTTGATACCAACATGTTGAAAGGCCAAAAAATATTTATCACTAGGTTGTTTTACCGATCGGGCTAGCACCTCACGACCCTCGATCGTGATGACTAACATCAGCACGACTACGACAATGCCGAGAGTGCAGGAGGTTGCCTCGCTAATGGACTCCGGGGATCCACTACGTTCCGACCAAGGAATGCGCGAGGGCACCAGGTGGGGAATAACCAACCTCGTTCCTATTGCAGCTGATAACCCTCATTTATGATGGTTATTACTTGCTTTCTAAGCTTGTTTTTAAGTGAATTTGTTAGCATATTGTGTGAATTAGCTTGTAAATAAGTGTTTAGGTTAGAATTAATGGTGCAGGGATGAATTGGTTTGAATTGGGCATATTTATGCCCGTTGTGCTTTTAATTGTGTTTTGTGTTAGTGTTGCAGCAACAGGTGTGTGCGCAATGGTGAAAATGCGCTACATGAGAGAGAAAGCTCAAGGAATCACGGAAAAACACGAGAAATTGAGGCAGGGCGGTATCGAGAGAGTGGATGGCACGAAAAGATATGACCTCCTATGGATTTCCCACAATTGCCCTTTAACCTAGGACGCATTTCCAAAAGAAGATATTTTTTAGGGTTGCGTGCAAGGAGACACTATATAAGCCAGTCTCCATTCCTCATTTAAGGAGACTGCCATTGCTCTGCCGTCAAGAGGAAGTTTAGAGATAGCTCCTCATAGCGTGCTTAACTCACCTTTACCTTACCAAATTGATACATTGCTGAGACTATTGCAGTAGCAACACTGGAATTACATTTCTCTTTGTGGATTTCTACGTAGAAGAGCTGGACCAGATCTCCATTGTCACCATTGGAGCTCCTTTACTGTTCTCTCTCTATAGTATCATTTCTTACCTTGAAATTTGTAATATGACTTCTACTCTTTTGTTTAAGTTATTTTCCATGTTTTGTAAGCTCAATATGAGCTAAATACTCATAGTTGAGATGTTGGAACTGGTGTAGCTAGATTTATTATGTGATTAATGAAGTATGTTTAATGTTGTGGATTTTACCTTGTGTGCTATAATATTTCCATTTTAGAGTAGGATTGGCCGTCTATTCTATATAGCATTTATAAATTCAGAGATGGTTTGTAAATTAATCTCACAAGGTAATATGGGTAGTGAACATTAACGAGAGATCTTGATGTTTCTTGCTTAACCCTAGAGATAGGAGAGCATAACCCATAAGGTGAATACTGCCGGTGCTCAAGCAGCCTAGGAGGTACTTCTTTAGGGTTTAGAGATAAACTCTTGCAAGGAAACCTAGTGTGAAGTATTCAAGAGAATAATGTCTTATTCTTTGCGAGCACCTAATCTTTGCAACATTAAACATACACTTAATTGCATATTACTTGAAGCTCTTGAAGTGAATGCATCTCGACTTGTTCTCATCACGATTTCACATTACCCTTTACTTTTACTCTTTGTTTATGTTACCCAAAACTTGTGTGTCATTTACTTTCTTCACTAAATTGTTAATCAAATTAAACTTTCAAGATTAAGCTTAAATCCTCGTGGGAACGATCTCACTTACACTCTATATTACTTGATAGACAGTGTATACTTGCACTATCACATTTTCTCACAACAGCAGCTGTTGGAGCTATGTGTCGTCAATAACCCCTCTCATAAGTGTGGTCCACGTGATCTCCACCGGCTCCATCATCTGCAGCGTCGTTACGGTCTTCTTTGGCGGCGAGGTCTTGCTCGGCGGTGCCCAATCGGTGGAAGTCTTTGGAATCGAGGCCCGGCCAAATACGTAGTCAATAAGTTGTTGATATCGTGTAACCTTCTCCTCCATCGCCTCCTGATGTCGTGCAAATTGGTCTATCAATGACTGGATGATCCTACGAGCCTCAGGGGAGAGGCTCTCACTCGTTGAAGCTCCAGAATCTAACATATTGCCATATTTGCCTCCTGTCCCATACAGACGCCTCTTATTGGGTCCTCCAACAACTTCCTCCCACAACAACTGCTTCAACTTCTCCAACTCTACGGGGTCTACTGGTATATTAGACTGAGACAACCGTCGGTGAAACTCCTCCTATTAAATTAGCACAAAAAAACACCAAAAGAATCTACATTAAATAATTGAGACATAAAAATAATTGTACAAGTAACATGACAGTTTGATAAAAGTCCTAAGGGTTGCTTTCATAACTCAATTTTTTATAAAGTATAAGGTACTCCAGAAGCCTGTAGGTGAAAAACTGTAAAATGAAAATCAAAGTGCATATATAGCCAAAGCAAATTATCACTAACTCATGATTGGTTTTGAGAAAATTGACATCCATCAATGTTTATAAACTAATTTTAAATGGACTGCATAAACTTTGATAAATCCACTACATAAAGTCATGTAGTATTCAAAAGTCATGGTAAGGGACCAGAAAACATAATTGCCAGGGAGAAGGATCTTATAATCAAACATTTCTCTATCATATCAATATATGATCACTAATCAACTAGAGATAGCTATGAAGTTGTAACTGAAATACTAAAGCTCAGTTGTAATCACATATGTATATAATCATGAGTTGAGTTTCACTCTGCTCAATCTTGATCTTTTCAGTGTAGCAGTTCACTTGAGACGCACACATTTAATTTTGTATATTCAGTTGAAGCACACGTATGCAGAGAGAAATCCACCAACAACGTGTGCTTGTCTTACTTTTACTATAACAAATTTGCAAAAGAGTTATTGAAAGTAAGTAACATAAAACAAGCTTGAAATATAGTGTGAGGGGAGAGTTAGGTGCCAAGAAATAGAGCTGCGTTTATCACTTACTTATCACAGAGCAATGAAACAAAGTATCACACAAGTTACAATGCTAACAATGAAATGTCTTATTTAATAGCTAATTTTATTGTATTTGAAATATATGTCTGAAGCAATCCGGTGGCAACAATTCTACTGCATTGTTTTGATGGCGATTATAAACCAAGTAACATCCATAATGTGAACACTTGTGCAATACAATTGTGCAATTATCAATAAAGCAGAAATCAAAACTGAACACATATTAAACAAAATCTTCTCCTATGCTTCTAAACTCAAGTAAATTACAAATTAACATTTATTCTTCCAAACATAAAGAAAGACCTGGACATATAGTAATGCTCATGAAACCCATATTTCAACCAAGTCATTATCTGACAGACTCAAAAACTTCAAGAAACGCAGGTATTAAAAAAACAAAATAAAACCTAACTTCAACAAAATTAGAATCGATAGAACAAAAAATGAAAGAAAAAACATGGGACATTTTAAAGAATCATTATCAATACTGACCTTGACTGACTGAGAGAGTAAGACTGAGAGAATCTAGGGTTCTCTGTGGATTGATGCTGCAACAAATTGGAAGGAAAGAGGGTTAGGGTTTCGTTTTAAAAATTTGGGACAAATTAAAGAAACTAACAGAAATTACCTGAGCAAGTGTTGAAGACGTGCATATGTCGCGGAGATACGGCGGGGAAACGACGGAGGAGAATCGGAGGACGTGCAAGGAGAGGGAGAGTGGAAGGCACGGGAAGAGGGAGAACGAGCGACTGATTTCGTAGCCGTGGAGCACGTTTAGCGATGGGGGAGGTTGGGGGAGGGCGGTGGAGGGAGGGGGAGGGCGGTGGAGGAGGAGGAGGAGGAGGAGGCGGAGAGAGTGAGGGAAAAACGTCAGTAGCTTAGAGGAGAGTGAGTGCGTGACGTTTGGTAAAATGAGAGCGTTCGAGGGAGAGATTTTGTGTTTTAATTGGGTTTTCAATTTGCGACGAACTTTTGGCATTTTTCGAGGGAAATAGCCGTCGGAAATTTGTGACGGCCATGAGTTCGTCGGAAAGCCGTCGGAAAGTAACGCGGTAATTCAAGCGCCTTTTCCCTTAAGTTTTGCGATGACGTTTTAGTCGGAAAGCCGTCGAAAATTTGCGACGAGGTATAGAGTTCGTTGAAAACTTTTGTAGGAAACAGAACTTATTCTTGTAGTGGTATTCAAAGGGGTTGAAACGTTGGGAGTTATTGGAAATGTAGAATAATTGGCTGGAAAAATCATCAAAAATGTCAGCTGTATGTATAGGTTAATTGGCGTTCAAGAATGGTTGTTGGTTTGAGGGGTTATCTTGAAACTTCCTATCATGGTTGAATTGGTGTCGCTTCATTAAGCTTTGACCAAGTAGCTTCACGTCACAAACGAAGTTTTACGCTATTTGACTCCTCCAAAGGAAACATTTGTAAGTTATTATTTCATATGAGTGGAAGGTGGTTGTTGGGTGGGAGAATGAAAGAACGACAATGACAGGTTAGTTCTCTATGAGAATATCTAATGTAGTTTCATGACTATATATAGGAAGTATGGGTAAAGATTAAAGAAAACCAAACGTTGAAAATAATAACTACCCACAGTTGTGTCCAACCGTTTGCATGGACAACCATTATCTATAGTTATTTGTGTATATATATATATATATACACACACTCTCTCTCGAATCTATACATTGAGTTGATGAATTGATATGTAAATAGTATAAAGTCAAAGCATAGAGCAAATGCGAATAGTTCAAAATGATATTTTTCCCATTAAATAGTAGTCTTATGGATAAATAAAAATATGGTAGTTGTAGATTATTTTTTGCTAATATCTCCCATTACATTATGATACTATTTTTACGTTTAACAATATTTAACGATACGATGTGATGTGTGACATAAAGTTAAAGAACTAAAGAGCCTAAGGTTGCAAACAATTAACAATAAGGGAAATTAATATTTAGTGCAATTGGAATGTTGCATGATACATATGCGGACTAAGTATAAAGCAACTGGGAATTGAAATTGATACAAATATAAAAGGCATTTCCACATGATAATGGTTTGGATGTATTTAAGCAGTAAGCATTAATCATAAGTTGGCCCACAACAAGCGGGAATGATATATGTTGATTACTCCTTAAGCTCTTTTTTTTGGGAGATTCTTTGGCATTTTGATAGCAAAGTTTGGGCTAAAATCCATGTTGCTCAAGTCTAGTCCATCAAGTTCAGCTGCTATTGATAACTCATATTTATATGAGTTATTTATGCCTTTATTCGTTAAATTAAAGTAAGTTCTCAAGTAATATTTGTATATTATTTATTATATTATGTGAATTCAGGATAAAGAAGGGCTAGGTACTGATTTGTTGATTATCTCGCACATTTGGTGCCCTTGTGAATGTTTTAACGTGTTTGCTAGCGTTACAGCGTTAAGCGTTATAACGCTAGATGGCGTGGCCAGCTGAGTACCAAAGACAAAAGTTAATTTTTGGCGCCAATTGCTTTAAGTCAAGTCATAATACCTGCTGTTCCCAAGCTGTACACTGCGACAAATGTTGCACTCTATTGGTGGTAGCGTGGACACTTGGCACTTTGTGAGTGGAGAATAGTGTTGGTTGGTGTGATGTGTCCAACACCTTTTTGATAAAGCTACTTTATGGGGATAAAACAAATATCTTCTTCATCTTCTTCAACACACTACACCCCCCATCTGAAGTTAGAGAGAGTTTTTGGGAGAGAAACTTGACACCCTTTTCCTCCATTAACACACCTTTCAAGCTTTTATTTTTATGTTATAGTTTACCATTTTTTTCGCTGTTAAGCTGACGTTATAGCGTCGTCTCTATTTATGAGTTGGAACCTTCGGTTTGTATCTTTTGCATTTGTTTCTCTTCTTTTTGTTTACGGTAATCTGAGTTATTTAACTTGTATTTTGTTGATGATGCTGATCAACATGAGCTAAACACTTGTAGTTGGATTGTTTTATGCTTGTAATGAACCTTTAGTATTGCGTTTATAATATTTCACGTTTTGCGTTTCAATCTTTGCATTTTAATTCTTTCAAACTTATTTTAGAATTGATCAGCTAAAATGGGTATATTCATGGGTACAGACATGGTCCATGATTCGAACTCAAAGATTGATATGAATGAAAAGTTGTTTAAAGACATTTAAGCAACATTTGCTTCGCCTAGACATAGGAAATCAATAGTTCATAAGGCAAAAGCCGTGGGTTCTTTATTATACAGGGGTGGACTTATTTGGAACCTAGACATAGGAATCTTGTAACAAAACCCTGATGTTAGTGACAGAAAGGCACACAATCATATGCTACAGCGCTTAACGTTATAGCGTCTGATGTTATAACACTTTGCTTTTGGGGATTTACTTAGTAACAAGCAGTCCAACTTTTCTTTCTCATACTTGAACTACTATTTTACTGTCCTATTCAAACACTCTTTTCACTGCTACTTGTGACTATATATTTGCTACTTATTTCACTAGTGTTTGTGTAAGTTAAACTTTAAAATTAACATCAATCCCTGTGGAGATGATCTTACTTATCATTATATTACTTGTTGCGATTGTGTATACTTGCACATCACCTTTTCGCACAACAGCTACCCCTTTACCAGGTTCTTGTTTGGAGTAGTAACACATGCTTCATGAAGGACAACATCTTTGGTAGCAAGACTGTCAAAACCATCGAGAATAATCTAAATGAAAATAAAGAAATGTCAAGAAACTAAAAGAACCTAAGATGGAAACAATCATTAATTCTAATATTGTAACACGAAAATGAAACTACATGTTGAAAGGCCAAAAAATATTTATCACTAGGTTGTTTTCCTCAAGTTTAGTCGAGTCATTTTGAATATCGGCGTCGTCCCCATTGGAACCATCCAGTTCAGTGTGGTTAGAATAAGCTAAAGTATAATTGAATGAGTATTTTGGCAAAATAATTGATCACATGTTATGGGGGTTACATTAATGTTGTGTTTCTTGATTAAATCATGGATGATGGATGCATCTGAGGTAAACTTTTTGACTATATATGACCCTTAAAATACGTAGTGAACCACTGATAGTTTTCATTTTTATATTAGGCTTCCATACATGTAGGGAACACTCAAGTTGTTCTATAGTTGGATATATTCAATTTTAAAGTGTACATATTGGTATTGTGAGTTGGTCACAAAACATGAAGTCTATATTTATTAAGAATGAATAATGGGGTAATAAAGTGTTGAAGAAAAAATTCAATTCAAAATAGAGTGTGTAGTTTTAATTGAGCATTGTGGTGAGGTGGTATATTAGTAAAAAGAAGAGGTACTTTAGTACCCACTTTGTCATCTGCCTCTTAGCCTCAAGTACCCATTATTATAATGTACCTTCAATAATGTATTTGGTTTTGCCAGTTTGCAGGAATTAATTTAAGTTTTTAGTTGGTGAAATAATGTATTCAAAATATGTTGAAAATAATAAGTGGTTAAATAAATATTTTCGTAGTATTAGATGTAAGTTTAAATTTGGGCAAGATAGAGTAGTATTAAGTAAATTGTTACATTTTGAATGGTTTTATCCAACTGAAAAAACATTAGTAAGGCAAAATTCAATAAAAAGATCTTTAAGTAATTTATTTGTAACAAGTTGGCCCTTTAAGTTTCTTTTTTGTAACAAAGATGCCCTTTTGGTGATTACTCTAGCTTATATTTTTTGATATAATGCTACTTTATATATTGTGATTACTCTACCTTATGTATTTTGATGCAACCTAACATATTTTGGTGTCAACGTTTGGTAACTTAAAGAGTCTATTTGTCACAAAAAAAACTTAAAGGACCAACTAATTACAAATAAATAACTTAAAGGTCCTCTAGTGTAATTTTGCCTATTAGTAACATTGGTAACATTTTTGTTATATGTTATACATATAGTTAGTGTTGCGTTTTTAAAAAAAAAAAAAGTCATACATGTAACAAATACTTCATAATTTTTATACAATAAAATTTTTGAGATCAAAATTAATATGGGGAATGTATGTAATCAACTTTGATTATTTGATCCACACAAATCAGAAAAATGAATACACATATATGTCATAAGCGAAGTCGATATTACTAATGAGGTTGGTCAGTGGTAACTAGACTTGGGTTCCACCCCAAGGTATCGGGTTCGAATATTGGGTCTGGCAAAAACTCTGTTGGTAGGAGAGAACCACACGGGCCGACAAAGCCGATACTCGTGGCCAGCCAGGTTCACCGGTGTAGATTAGTCATTGACAAAGCCGGTGGAAACTGCGCACCACAAACATGGTAACAAAAAAAATGAAGTAAGTATTAGTTTTTTAACAATTAAATATGATATTTTAATATACCTAATATGTGATTCGTATAGTCAAATCAAATGAGATAAAATTCAAATAATAAAATGGAAATATAAGGGTGTAATTGCCAATCAAAATCGTGAGAATCTATAAGGGTGTAATTGCCAATCAAAATCGCAGAATCTATAATTAATAAAATTGTGAGACTAAATTCGCCCACAAGGCGTAGGTGAACTATACTACATGCACATATTACTAGCTGTCCAAAAGGGTTGTTGTAGCTATGAGGATATTAGAAAAGTGGATGGACACACACATGAACCATTTGAAAAGGCATGTTTTGAGTTGGGACTCTTTGGAGGATGATAAATAATCCGTTTATTATATAAGCAGAAAGTCAGTGGTCGGGAGGCGGGAATCAATTAAGGAGATTGTTTGTTACATTACTATTGATGAATCTGACGAGTCATCCTAACTTTGTATTTGAGTCCACGTGAATGATTTAATCAGATGGCACCGTATGCAACCTAATGCATAAGCCAGTAACTTTAGTTAGACATATATGATCAAACTTTTTTGTTGAATAATCTAATTAAGTTTACTTACATTATTATTTTCACAATGTAGATCTACAAATCGAGAGGCGAGAAGTTTTACTGGTTAAATGGAAGATCACTTGCAGATTTCCTGTAACACCCCAAATCGATAAAATATATTATGACGTGATAAGTATTAAAATAAGTGGTACTTATAAAAGATGATAAGTAGACTGAAATATAACTACTAAATAATTAATAGATGGGATATATATAAAATTAGTAGGACTGATTTTTTTTACTAAAGAATAGCAACTAGAGAGGCTCGTTAGAAAACAAAGAAACACTTTGAAGAATATTGATCCATCATTATCGATTACTCTTAGTTATAAATAATTGGATAAGATGGTAAGGGTCTCTTTTGGCTTAACTAGATCTTAAATTCAAGACAAATTAGCAGGGTACCGTAATATTAATACTTTAAAAGAATAATTTTACTTGGCTCAAAAAATTAGTCTTTTTGTTACATACATATGAAGAAACAAATTAGATAAATATTGGAAATTCTCACGTGGGAATATCTAAACTTGCACGAGAAGCAAAAACATGTGGTGAGGATAGAAGAGAGAAAATCTCCTCTAAAGTAATAAGCCACGTATGGAGTACTAGATCCTTCCATCCATACTATAAATATACCCCACCACTACTAACATCTCAATCAGAACAAGCAGTTAACCCCACCATCACTACCCCACCCTCTCCAATCACTTCCCTACCCACTCTCTAATCACTTTCTCAACAATTCCTTTCTACCTTTCAAACCTCACTCAAGTTTTGATCACGTCACTCTCACTCTACTACACTCACTATACACTCACTTTTCCTACTGACTTTGAGAACTTCTCCCTTGTTACGTGTGATTATCCGGCGAGAAAAGAATTAAGGTAGGGGGGGTGAGGAATATTCAACAATAGTAGTAGAGTAGTTACTAAATTATTGAGTCAAGGGTGACCCTAGCCCTTTTTATAATTGAACTTTTAATTTATTAGTACTAAATTTTGTCTCTTTGATTATTACTCTAAGCATTATTTATATCACTAAGCGATATGTTATTCTTGCTTCGATACTCGTATACTTGGACTATTAACTATGACTTAGCGATTCACGGAACTATAACTTGAACTAACTTACTAATGAGAATTGTTATCATGTTCTACTAACCTTACGGAAACCTTTGGAATCTTATAACCCTTAAATTTTACTTCACTGCTATCATTTTATCTACTATTTTGTTAATATCCATGTTCTACTACTAACCTTTTAAATCCTGCTACTATTTGTTCTCGTTACTTTCCCATCTGTTTTATTATCTATATTACTAACCCTTTTATTATTTATTATTATTTTCTTGTCATTTCTTCTCCAATGAGTGTTATCATTATATACATGACTCCATTATGTCAAGCTTTTACTGTTTATATTACTGCGATTTTATCACTACTATTCATTTACTGCCAGTAAATCTTATTGTTAGCATTACAACCATTTTATTATGCTTAACAATATTGTTATTCTATTTACTGTTGATATTCTTAGCAATCATTTTATATTAGCCTAAAATAGTTAAAGAATCTATTTACTTGTTTTTATCTTGTAATATAATCCTGCTGCTCATTATCATTTGAATAATATTTACATTATATTAAGCTTCTAATAGTTATAGGGATTACAAATTTTGAATATCATTGTTAATTTTGATACTTGAGTTCATTATTATTACTTCATAATTCTTTACTCAATTTTTAGTAAATTTTAAATCAAAATATGGATTACTCTGTCAAAGGGTTAATAATTCACTTTATTAATAGTTCATAAATATATTACCCTCTAACTACTTTGGAATGATTTGTTTCAAACATACTAGATTTTTACTCCTTGATTAAGGATTTATTTCAATAAGTAATTTTTCTCAAGTAGGATGATTTTACGATAGTTCTACACTTCCCATTCAACCCACAGTAGAATTAATCTATCGACTATTAAGGAAATACTTGAATTGTACTAACTTTTATAAAGCTCCTAACAACTGTTCAAAAAGTCGGTGGAAGAGAAAAATAACAAATTAATAATGATGATTAAAAGCTTAAAGATATTTTGGAGTGAGCTACGCTTTGGTACAGCGTGAGTGCGCAAGTGAAGGTTGAAATTAAACCTTGGGGGCATCACGGTGCGAGACCCCACATGTGACGGTAGTAGCTCACGTGTCGTGGTATTCGACACCTTTGCTGTGATGATCTGACGAGACAACGCAATAACTTCGGGATCGGTGTAGAGTGTTAAGTTATGAAAATGTGAAAAGAGAATTTGTACCAATGAGAATTTGAAAGCGGAACATGTCCTCCCGATCGCTCCTCTAAAAGAAAATTTGAATCACTCCATGGAGTAGATATGTGCCCCAAATAAAAGATTTAACTACCCTTTAAAAGAATAAAACTAAAGAATCATGCCTCAAATAAAAATTTGTTTCACTTTTAAATTAATGAGACTAAAGATTTATGCTTAACTCCTCTTTACTTTACTACATTAATTATTGTTGATATGTACTCACCCCTTGTTGTTTTTGTTTGACTTTCTATGTATACTATTTAAGATGGCGACGAAGTACCTCGGACTAGGATCGGCGTCTCATTCAACAATGGATCTTTGGACCCACGATTATCACGAATTCTCTTGTAACATTTGATGGAGATGTGGCGATCCTTATCACTAGGAATTTACCCCAACTTCAACACTAGAACCAGTCCATAGAAATCTTATAGTTTCCTTCTACCTCCTCTCTGGAAGACATGTGGGTCGTCATTGCTGCCCTAGCTCCCCATTATCCCCACATGGGTCACCCTCCTCCGGGTTTTATGAGAAAGGAGGTTTTGTGTGTAAACCGATCAAGTATTGTGTTGGTAGGCCCGAGTGTTGTGCTTGAAAAAATAAAGATCGGGTTGGTTGTGGAAGGTTGATATGTGTAATGTATTAAGGATGTTGTAAAATATGCTATCTATATGTAATCGTGAAAACTAATGAGTTAGTGGTATTATGGCTGAACTAGAGAAACATGAAAATGGCGTATAGTAGTGGCGTATATTCTATTAGATGTGTTCTTTTGCAAATAAATAGATGTATGCGATTATCACGAAATCCAAGGAAAAATAATAATAGCGATACATACGAAATAATAATCAACATAAATAAGTAAGGAGAAATACATTATGGATCGAAATATCAAGGCGTCACATTTCATTGCCATTTCTAGACATTAAAGAAGGATTTGATTTTAACGACAGAATAATAATAGATGAAATCAGTTATGACAAAGATGATATGGCAAGGCTTCATGAAACTTTGATCCAGAGGTTCAATGTTGATCAAAGAAGAGCATATGATGAAATAATGGATTCTGTGATTTCAGGAAAAGGAGTTTTTTTTGTTAGTGTATATGGTGCTACTGGAAAAATATACTTATGGAACACAACTTCGGCGGGACTTCGTTCAGAAGGTCTAATTGTTCTCAATGTTGCCTCAGCCCCCTCAAGTGGGATTGCATCTTTACTGCTTCCAGGTGGAAAAACTACCCACACAACATTTTTCATCCCTTTAGACATTCGCGATGACTCGATATGTAATATAAATCAGGGAAGTGCTAAAGCACATCTATTGATCCACACAAAGCTTATTATATGGGATGAGGCACCTATGATGAGGAAATTTTTCTTTGAAGCATTTGATTGCACACTTCGTGACATCATGTCTATAGCTAATCCAACAAATTTTGATAAGAAAGGGTACAATTTATCCACTTTAAGGGTACAAGAGATGCAATAGTTTGCGCTGCGATAAATCCATTCAAAATATGGTCAAACTGTAAAGTATTGAGGCTCATGACTAACATGAGGCTTGGTGGATCTGATATTGAGAGTGAACGTGAGAAAATCAAAGACTTTTCTGAATGGATTCTTAGTGTTGGTGATGGAGATAGCAGTTCAAACCAGAATGGTGAGAGTGGAATTGAAATTCCACAAGATTTATTGATTATGGAACCAATTGATCCACTTAAAGCTTTGGTAGATTTCACATAACCAGAATTGTTTGAGAATATGAATAGCCCAAACTTTTTGGAAGAATGAAGTATATTGGCTCCAACTCTAGAGTCTCTAGGTGAAATCAAAGATTTTGAAAAGTCTTTGGTACCCGGAGATGAAGTCGAATACCTAAGTTCAGATTTTGTATGCAAATTTGATGAAGAAATTGATGTTCAAAGTGATTGGTTTACTATTGATTTTCTAAACGAAATAAAGTGCTCTGGTATCCCAAATCATTAGTTGCGGCTTAAGATTGGTGTCTTTGTAATGCTCATGAGAAATATTGACCAATCTGTTGGCGCATGCAATGGTACATGATGGTAAGAGCTTTAGGGGAAGAATGTAATAGGTGAAACTGTCCTCACAAGAAAAAATATTGTTGAACCAGTATATATTTCTCGAATGAATTTGGTTCCCAGTGATCCTGATATACCATTTAAATTTAAGCGACGACAATACCCTTTGTCGCTATGGTTTGTAATGACAATAAACAAAAGCTAGGGTTAGTCTCTATCGCATGTTGGAACTACTTGCCCAGGTCCGTGTTCACACATGATCAGTTGTATGTTGTTGTATCACGTGTAATGTCAAGAAGTGGTCTAAAGATCCTTATTCTGAACGAGGAAAAAAGACAATTAATGCACAAACACTAAGAATGTGGTCTATCGAGAAGCATTTAACAATTTATAGTTTCTAACTGACAGCTTTATGACTTCATGTGTATGATATAATGTTTTTTTATTACAGATAATTCACTTAAAATCAGAATTATATCAAATAGAATTTGGGTTTATATGGTTAAATTACATTTTTATATTCAGATAACATCGAATACTGTTATTATATTCCTATATACATTAAAATAAATCTAAAAACAAACCTGATAAACAAGTGTTTATTGGTGACATATGCATAATATGGTAGTTGACAGAATACCTTATTTCACCAAGTATAGACATGTAACTAATAAATGTCGTTTCGCTCGTGTCTTCCATCAAGGAAACAATTTCAATAACAAGAATGGCTGGAAATGTACCGAAATTGTGTTATATGCAATGCGTCGATTCATAGAAAGAACAATGGAATTGTAATTGTGAGAAGGAGAAAGAAGATTTTGTAAAGAAAAGCTAGCTTAGCGTATCTTTGGATGGAAAGAAAATCTTGGCTGTCGATATGTCTACCAAATACCAATAGTCCCCAATAAGAGTATCTACAATTCTTTTTATTTATTTATTACTATGCACCTATAATTCATGGAGTTTTTATTAAGCAATATTAATCTTAGCATAGAAAATTGCATTAATCATACTTGCAAATTAAAGAAACAGAACAAAACTTAGTCATTAAGCAGAACAAAAAAAAAACAAGAAGAAAGAAACAAATTATCGCAGTATGTATCACAGGTAATCACTAATTCCTATAGTAAAGTATAGTTTTACCTACGCCTTGAATAAATATTTATTTAATTTCAGATATTGATATCAATTCTAACTAAATATAGGCATGATGAAATACAACTAATTTTTCAATTAGACCAACAACGTTTGCCGGTGCTTTAAGCTACCCTAAGACACATGGGTTGATTCAGTGCTCTCGAGTTCGATTCCCGCAGTGGAAAAACTCGATCTTGGCCAGTGCAAAATTTGATCCCAAGCATTAGTGGAGATTAGCTTTTTGTTGAAAGCGTTTGGATACTCCGTGGGTAGTCAACAATTTTTCAATTGTACTAAGTTAGGTTGTAATGCCAATTGTTTTTTTTGACAAAAGTATAGACCAAAATTATACAAATTTCTTTTCTATACCTAATATATTAATAAATTCTAAATCTTTAAAGGATAATTTAGACCCGTGCAATGCACGGGTAAAGCACACTAGTGTATATATATATAGACAACTTTTTATAGACAGAGATATTCATATTATTAGTTGCTTAATAACACATAATCATATCATTAGTCAATATATGATGATCACATTGTAGAAATAAATACTTGTGATCATATCAAGTAGCGGTGATTACGTATATTTATGTCACTCATATCACAATGTCTTATTTCTTCTATGATTGTGTTACGAAAAAAGATATAATTTTGTCTTTTAGTTATTGAGGTATTAAAATGTATCATATATGAGTGACAATCTTGTGCGCTTAGTTGGTAAGAGGTATCAAAAAAGTATCTGAGAAGTATCCTTAGTTAGTAAGAAGTATCAAAGAAGTATCTAAAAAGTATCGAGTGAAATATTTTTTAAAATAAAAATAAAAAATTATTGGATACTCTTTGGGTACGTATCGGAAAGTATCGGTGCGTATCGGTATCGGATACGTATCCGACACGGGTACGTTGCCATTTTTGAAGTATCAGGGGATTAATAGCTTGAAAGTGCTATGGATCTAAGTGTCATACTTGCTCTGAGTTTTGTTCTGTGATGGTGGCTTCACAGTGATATTTCATGGTAGATTTGGAGAATATTTGTGTTTGGGTGGTTGGGTATGCATTCATTGAGGTAGATCGATTTGATGATTGATAATTATTGATAGTTGTTGAAGAAAGTGAGTAGTTGGAAGGAATCAAGAATTGCAGAATTAGGGTACCAGCGCGTTGTTCTTTTCTGGCGTGAGATTTCGTTTTGCCATCTCGATGAAAGAAGTTGAACACGTGGAGTGTCATATCTCTCTTCGACTCAATTAATTGGGCCACTACTTTCTTGCAGGCTTTCTTTTGGGCTGTATTTGTTTTGTGTTAGGCGTTTGTTTTTCTCACACCTCCTCCTACTCAAAACACACCCCATAAGGGTGTGAAAAAACCAAAAGGTCAGCCAAAACCTCTTTTTTTCACGAAATTTCACCTGTTCGAACACGGGCCTTCGAACAAGTTCAAATGACATCGTTCGTGTGTGTTAAATCTTGACTTCACACCCTCTTGTGCGTAATTTCACTGTTCGCATGGGGTCATGCGACGCATGAGGTGTTCGAACACCTATTTTATTACAAAAATTGGACTCTCACAACACATTCACCTTTTTACACGTTCGGTTGACCTCAACCGAATATATTCGATTGCCCATCCCGAATCGGTGAAAACACGCACTCTACTTAAGGGTATTTTTGGAATATTTGGAGTTAAAGGGTGTGAAAAAGAGTAGGAGGGTGTGGAAAAAGCAAAACCCTTGTGTTATATGCACCTCCTGTCCAATTTTAAACCCACGTGAATGTACTCCTAGTTTTTTTGGGTTTTTTGGACCCCACCCTCTCCCCTTAAACCCCACCCACCACTGAAATCCCCAAAATGCCCTTCAAAATATCTGTTTTTTTACAAAATAAGCCCATCGTATATATCTCTTTTGGGGCATATATACGATGTGCAATGTTTTGACATCGTATATATGTTCGTTTGTGCGTATATACGATTGATGCGTTTTAAGTCAATCGTATATACTCCCGATGGACATATATACGATGTCAAACACGATACATCGATATATGCCCCAAAAGAGATATATATACGATGGGCTTATTTTTTGTTGCTGTTGTGATTTTATTAGGTTATAATTTGAAGTCTCGTGATTTGATTAATATCAGCGGTGTAGATATATTGGATAAAATAAGCGCGTATAATTACAAAGCAGCGATATAGTAATATATACACGTGTAATACAAAAAATGTGTGAATCTATCTACAAGCCGTCAATAGAATCATCGGCTAAATCGATACATCTAGGCGCATCACTGTGAGTGGGAGGCTGCACGGGAGGACACATAGACTGCCATAGGGTAAAATGTCCGGCATACGGATGCAACCATGAAGCAGACTCCGGTGAGTAGTCTTTTGGTACCTTTGTGGGGCAATAGGAGGCAGCAGACAAGTGGGAGAGATTGAAAGATGCAACGGTGTACATTTTGCTCGTTGAGCAGATATGATTTTGAACTTAGATGAAGCTGTAAGTGCCTCTCAAAGCGGATAAGTGAAATTCATAGGCAAAGAAAAGCCGAACCAATGCAACATTATACTTGGTTGCAACCATATACCCCATCTCAGGCAAATCAAACCACTTTGAGTCGGTGACGTCAGTATGACTCAATAGTTAAAGCTTTGCGAAGCTCTAACGATCGGTTCTTCCCAAACATATGCGAATACAATGTTTCACTGTCCTTTGTTTCTTGAATCAAAGCTTGCCTAATCAGAGGCCAAGAGTCCTCACCCATGTCAAGTCCAACCCCCATCGCTCTAAAGCGCGATTCACCGTCACCTTCAACATCAACAATTTTTTCAACATAGTTGCGCATGCGTGTCTTTGGAACAAGCGATAAGTGGATTTTAGTCTCGGTATGCGTGATAATACTCTAGAAGCACCACGAGATAATTTGGTTGGCCATTGTGTAGGAATTTTGGAAGCCCCAAATTCTTGATGCATTATAGCTTCTCATCCACATGCTCCCACCTAGAAGGATCACACTTAGCATCAAAAAAATCATTTTTATTCTTTGGTGCACCTTTCGTTCGACTTTTGATTTAGGTGCAACCATAGAAGAAGTAGAAGGAAAGCTATCTCATTCAGTTGTCTCTTAATAAGATATTTTTCCTCCTCACTGACTTTATCAAATCTTGCCTGGATAACATCAAAGCGATAAGAAATATCACGGGTAGATGATTTATCTGAGTGGATTTATCATCATCTGCATCCAAACTCAAGTGTTTCCGGTGATCATCAACAACATTAAGCGGAATAGAATTGCCGGAAGCATGAAAAATACCGATCTCACAAGCACAAGGAAGTAGATGTGTCTTCCTTTGAATGCACCGACACCACCCTTTGTCATATCCAACCCCAGATTTTGACCTTTCAAACTATTTCACCATGTGACCCAAGGCAGATAACGAAACAAGTCCTTGAAGATTTTTAAACAGTGGAATATTAGACTTGACTTCGATTCTGCTGATGCTTCTTTGAAAAGACCCGATAATTTGATCAAAATGTATTGTCAGCATGTCATCAATAGATATCAAGCATTTTGATAGATCACCCTTCGAAGTCTTCAACTGTCTTTTCAAAGACCAATGCAATGATTCCGCTCTGAAATAATAAACAAGTGTCAAAGAAATTTAATTGACGATAAAAAATATGTCCACGTGTCAAAAAATATCGAGTAACAGATAGAAATAATAAACAAGTGTCAAAGAAATTTAATCGACGATAAAAAATATGTCCACGTGTCAAAAAATATCGAGTAACAGATAAAAATAATAAACAAGTGTCAAAGAAATTTAATCGACGATAAAAAATATGTCCACGTGTCAAAAAATATCGAGTAACGGATAGAAATAATAAACAAGTGTCAAAGAAATTTAATCGACGATAAAAAATATGTCCACGTGTCAAAAAATATCGAGTAACGGATAGAAATACCTGTTGGTCGTGGAATTCCCCAAGTGTCGGATCACGGTTAGTCCATCTTTGAGATAAATCGCTCCTTGTGCGGTGTCAACCATGTGTCGTGCACATATTTAATGAGAGTAGGTTTATCAGAGCAAGCAGCCTCAAAAAACTTCAGATTTGATAAGTACTCTGACTCATCAATAGAATCAATAATACATAGCGGAGAGATAGGACCTCTCCGAGTCTATCCTTGTGCACCAACTCTTTAATCTTCGCTTTGACATTTTTTGTAACATGCCAATGACACAATAAATTTGTTGCAGAAGGAAAGACATCAAGAATAGCAGACATACAGCTGAGATCTCTGTCTGTCAAGAAAACATGAGGATGAATAGAATGCAAATCACAAATATCTTTCAGCTGCTGCAATACCCAAGAAAAATGAATAGCAAGCTCCTGTCCAATATAGGCAAATGCAACATGGAAACTCAACTCAGTGTTAGTCACTCCCACAATCTGTAGAAGAGGCAAGTTATATCTGTTGGTTTTGTAGGTTGAGTCAAGAATGAGAACTTTGGGAAACAACCTCAATAACTTTATAGAAGTGGGATGCGCCCACATCATATCACTGACGACATCAGACCCCAGAATCTTTCTACTCCAACATAGATAATTATGTGATGCAATCAGTCTCAACACCTCCTGAATGTCCGGTTCTAGGACCCTCTTTGTAGGCCGGTGTTTGTGACGCTTTGCCTATAAACTTGGCGAAGAGTAATCACATTCTCGGATCTAGCTTCTTCAAAGCGATAATAGTAGCTTTCGGTCCGACATCAAGATCCGCATGCTCGTTAACGAGATCCTTTGCGCGCCAGGCGGCAGCGCCCGAATAACAAGTACTAATGGAAGTTTTAAGCAACTTCGATGCGTGTGTCTACCACATTTAACCGTCACACACCAACCCCACGGCTAACGATTGCAAGTAGCTTTCATTCTAAAAGGATGCCTCTCCTTTTAGAGGCGAAAACCCTTGAATCATTAGTAAACCCCGCTTGCTTCTCACGACCAAAATCAATCTTATCTCGTCTCCCCCTCTTTCAGTTTGCTTTTACGATCTCACAATAACAACGACTACACCGATACTTCTACCAATGACTTTGGCCCACTCCTCCACGACTGGCGTGTAGAAAATATCTACAAAATATATAATTTACTAAGTACTTAAGTAATTTAATTCTATTTACCAAACTTGAGTAACAAAAATATACCGTATCCGTCGTGAGCGTCGGTGTAGTATCAATATCAACGAGGAGCCAAGCGAGTCGGCATCTCTTTTGTTGTAGGCGGGTCAATATCTGTTCAAACAAAACCGATAGCAACTTAGGAAAAAGCGAAAAAATAACCCGATCGTATATACCTCCTCGACCTTGTATATACGATGGGTATTTTTCACATCGTATATACATGGCCCGGATGTATATACGATTAGATCTTCAAGCCCACTCGTATATAACCTATATCGATGGGTAGTCAACGAAGCATTTAATAATGCAATCGTATATATGTCTTGAAGGACATATATACGATGAAGCGATCAACGACGCATTAAATAATCAATCGTATATATGTCTTGAAAGACATATATACGATGAAGTACTTTTTCAGTCGTTCAATATTAAATGTAATCGTATATACCTTACATTGAGGGTATATACGATGCGAGATATTGTGGTCGATCGAGGAGAGAAATAAATGAAAGTGAAAAAGTGAATTATGGCGAGGGTATTATGGGAATATCACAAATGGGTGGGGGTGGGAGGATGGGGTGGGGTATAAAAAAACAAACCCTTTTTTTGGTGAAAAAATGTACTCCTAGTTAATTAACTAGTTGCCTTGAGCCAAGGCAACTCACTTATCACTCGAGCCCACAATTTTTGTGTGGTGCCTAGTTGATCTTGTTCAATTTGGATTGTAGGGGTTTGAGCATTGCCCACTGAAACAAAAATCTCTCTTTCTTGACAAAAAAAAAAGAAGGCTTGGGTCATGTAGCAACCCAATCTTAACTTAAAATAAGGGTTTTACTTTCCCCACTCCCCCTCCTACTCAAACACACCCCTTAACAAATTTTATTCCAAAAATAACCTCGCGTGGAACGCTCTTGTAGGACGTGATTAATGACAGTTCGAACGGTCTTGTTCGAACACGTTCAAATGCATGCATCCTTGTTAAGGAATATTGCTGAATGTGGTGTGAGGGTCCATATTTAACACACTCGAATGAGACTGTTCGAACAGAATAAAATAGGGTGTTTGAACAGGGCTATACGAACCTCTTCGATTGGTGTCATTCGAACAAGTTAAATTACGCACATGAGAGTGTATGTGTCAATATTTAAAACACTCGAATGAGATCATTCGAACCTGTTCGAATGCCCGTGTTCGAACAGGTGAAATAATTTGAAAAAAAACACGCTTTGGCCATTTCATTAATGGCCTTTTGGTCTTTTCACACCCTTATGTAGTGTGTTTTGAGTAGGAGGGGGAGTGGGAAAAGCAAAACCCTAAAATAAAAATAACATTATTTAAACCAAGTGCATGGGCTCAAGCGAGTTTAGCAACCCAACATATTTTATTACAACTTTAACAAGGGTTTTTTTACCCCACGACTTCCCCATACCCCACCCACCCCGGTGAAAGTACCAAAATACCCTGCATTTTTACAAAATCCCAAATTCTTGATGATTTGGTCATATCTCGATTGACCAAATTGCACTCGAATATACATCATAAAGTATATACGGCGACCTATTTTTCAGCCCCACTCGTATATCGTCCTCACACCATATATATACGACGCGTGTTATTTTCCACCACCGTATATACGTGTCAACCAAGCGTATATACGATTGACCCTAAATTTGCCAATCGTGTTTACTCCACCACCACATATATACGACGTTAAAAGCGTAAGCATCGTATTTACCCCCTTCATATGTATATACGATGGGCATTTATAATTTTTTTACTAATTGTTTTTTTATTTGCATGCGATGTCCAGGTAGGCATCGCGATCGGAGGACGATCGTCGAGAGAGGAGATGGGAGGTATCTCTATCATCAGAGAGAGGGAGACATCTTGGTACGCTCGAAAGCACGAGGACTCGAGGCATAATTGATTGCATGCCGGCGAGGAGAGCGGGATATGAGGCGGGATGGCGCGAACTCGGACTTCTTGCTGGAGCCACCCCGGTATGATGTTCAGCCAGCTGAGTACCATCACCCAGCTCAGTATCAATACGTTGGAGATTTTTATCACGGGGATTTTGCAAAGAGAGTCGGCATGAGGATTGGTATCGGGAGACCGCCTCTTGATACACTCCCGGACTCCTCAGTACACTTCCCAACCTCCTCACTACACTTCCTAACCTCCTCAGTACTATCCTCCGCCTCCTGAGTATCAGCAGCATTACCATCAGCAGCATGAGGAGTCTCAGACATATATGTCTTCCTCAGATGAGTCTATGTCTTAGCATCAGGAGGAGCAGCCTCAATAGGATCAGGGGCATCAGGAGGAGCCTCAACCTCAGCCCTCTCTCTTCACTGACCTGATAGATCATATGCGCACTTGATGCGTCGACCCGGTAAGTTGTATTTTTTTGCTTAAATATTTATTTAACGCACATAGTCTGCACTTTTTGCTTACATCATTTATTTATTTTTAATTCAGGATTATCGTGTTTGTGAAAGTGCGGGCTCATGGCAAAGAAAGTCCATACCAGTGCGGTAGAAGTCACGAGGCCCCTAGTCGGCGTTCATGAGCTCGGGGACTCGATCGACCCCACTCTCTTCACACCGCCACGCCACGTGAGACCATGAGTTCTTTGTCGGCTTTTATTGAAAGATGGCACTCAGATACTTTGTTATTTCACTTACCATTTGGTGAAATGACGATCACTCTGGATGACGTCTCTTGCTTGCTGTATCTTCCCATCCAGTGGAACTATGCCACACCTCCTACCATTACTGTCAGGTATGAGTATGCCACACAGCTTGCAGAGACATATCTAGGTGTGATTTAACTGTTGTTGTGAGGGCTTATCTGCTTCTGACCTATAATATCTTCACTACGAAGACAAGAGACATGGCTAAGGCTAAGTGGCTGGTCTACCTGCATGATCTGAGTGCAAAGGTTCTTGGAGGCTATGCATGGGGTGCAGGTGTACTAGCTGCCATGTATGAGTCGTTGAACACTGCGTCTTTGAGGGTCACGCGGCGAGTGTGGGAGGTATGCGATCTATTTCGGTATAAATGTAAATTTAATTACACCTGTTGTTTATTTTTTGCATTTCAGTCTTAGATTATGTGGTATTTCCCTCACATGGCGGAGAGGAGGGTTGGTCATATACTCGGTGCGGAGCCATTGTCTGGGCGCTTTAGGAAGAAGAAGACAGATCACCTGAAGCTGAGCCACTACAGGAGGATGATTGATGAGATGAGACCAGAGGATGTCTGCTGGCGACCATTTGAGGAGAACAGGGATGTTAGACCCTTTGAGTAGATCTCCTATACTGAGGGCTTCATCACCGGGGTGACTTGAGTTCCTACATGCCTGATAGGTGTCTGCGACAGTTTGGGTACGTTCAGGTCATCCCGTGTGACCCTCTTAGTGGTCGTCTTAGCCATACTGACTGCGTCTTTCAGATTCACCAACTTCATGGCTAGTGTGACTGACGTTATGCGCACTACTTAGTTTGCTCGTGAGCGGATGAGGTATGCACAGGTACTTAGGCGAGTGCGTCCGTGCATCTATCCCCAGACTATTACCGGCTCCACCATCACCAATAGTTTGGACTATTACCGGGAAGTTGTGGACGCTTGTAGGGAGGGGATTCGTGATGGCGAGATCCCTAGTGGCACTCGTGCGTAGTTTCTGCTTAAGAGCAGCAAATGATATGCAGTGTTTTAACCTACACTGCATAACATCTCTCCCATCGAAGCCTATACCATCATCTTGCAAGATGATGCCCTGATGATCAGCGAACCCCAGATTAGAATGAACGATAATGAGGGAAGAAGGCTCATAAGTCTGCATCATCTTGACTTGTGTTGTGTGATAGAAGGAAGTTGAATTTTTGGTGTGAAAATAGTGAGGGTGGGAGTGGGTATTTATAGTTAAGGTAAAAGATTATCAACTGTTGATTTTGTCGGTGCAAACTACACCGTTGATCAACTTTGAAAGTGAAATCCTAACCGTGAAATTTTCTTAAAAAAATATAACAACGGACATATATACGATGCTTATATGTAACACATCAGATATATATATGTCTAAATAATATATACGATTGCAACATACGTGACCAATCGTGATATATCGTCTTTAGGACATATATACAATGTGTTAAATATAGACATCGTATATATGTCCAAAATAGATATATACGATTGACTATTTTTAAAAAAAAAAAAATACATTTCAAAGGGATAATTTGGGAATATCAAATTCTGTGGGGGGTATATGGGGTAGTTGTTCAAAATACTATTTGTGACTAGGTGACACTATTTTTCTCGAGGTAATTAATATGATGACAACCTAGAAGGGATACTTGAAATAGGCCCACAATTGCACTTGTAGAGAGCTTCAAGATGCAACAAAATGTACTACACTATTTACAGAAATCAGAAAATAAATAAAAAATTCAAACCGAATGAGATAGATGCATCTAAAAGTGATCCTCCATTTTGGCAAGCTATTGAGCAGACAAAATAAATTTTCTGATGTGAATCTTTCACCTGCAGGCAACCAACAAATACAACATCAGTTTCCACATAAAAAGTAAGTGTTCCGGATCGGCCAAAGCCCAGTAGCGATCGATCCCATAGGCGAATTATGATTAATGGGCCTTAAGGACAATTCCCAACCTGTGACGCATGAACGATGGAGATCAAAACCCTACATCCAACGGATGAGGTTCCACCCACCTTTTTGAACACTTCCGCCTATAAATACACATACTCATGATAGGTACACATTTATTACCTCACATCATCTATTGTCAATGCTGACTTGAGCATCGGAGTGTGTGCATGTATCACCTCTCTCGCCGGATCAACACGAGCAAAAGCAACTTGGCAACGACTTGGAGCGATCTAGCTACTCAGCTTGGCGAGCATTTTCAGTCATCTACCCGATCGAGATCAACATAATGAGCAACACTTTGAGAAGCAATAAAATATACTCAAATCAACATAATGGAACCAATCCCTCCACCGATGGAGTGTTCATGTAATAGTAGACTGTATCATTTGAGTCATATATTAATATACCCATGCAAAGAATTGAATTAATCTTCAATTAAAGACTTTTGAGAAAAGAGGGTATGTTGAGAAAAAGGCGCAGGGTACTGTAAGAAAAAATAAAGGAGTGCTGGAAGTAATCCTCTGTCTTTTCGCCCCCTTCTCATGAGGGTGTTTTTTTTACCCCATCATCACCACTTATACCCCCACTCAACTATTTTTTTTTTCAATTTTAACCCTCAAATATATCCAAAACGGCTTTATCTTTCAAATAGATAATATGTTGTCTAAAATTAACACAACGGATTTATCTATTTGACAGATAAATCCGTTTTGGATAAAAACAATTAAAACGGAGGTAATATAAATTTATTGTTGTTTTCTATAGTTTTCTTTATGCATGAGATACTTCCGTAGTTGTGTATTAACTAGTATGGCTGCCCGTGCGATGCACTGGAAACATCTAGATTATATTGGTTATGATAAGATACAATTATTAGTATTATATTATAAATTCTTAAATGCCACACACACACACACACACACACATGTAGAGTTGTTTAAATGATTAATGTTTGTCAATTAGATTAAAGAATTTTTTAACCAAGAATGTGTGAGGAGACATAGTGCTTTAATGTATCAAAATTATAAACACAGTTTTGTTTTTATCTTTTGACGTTAGTACCATACAACGTTTCAAATCTTACGGTTATTAATATTTTCATTTGTGTCTTAGTAGTTCATAATATGATTATGTATATGTAGTGTGTAATATATATTTGTTTGAATGTATATTAAATAATGATTATTCAAGGTATTATGAATTATTTGGGAAAATATATCTTAAATTTTTTAATGGTGCGCCTAAGGGTGTCAAAAATAAGTCACTGACAATACAAAAATATATGTCAGATTATGAATAATAAGCGATTTGTTACTAACAAATTTAAATTAGGTTGAAACCATCGACGATGTGATTCAAAACCAATAAGATTAGGATGTGAATAGCCTTTTTAAAAAAAAAACAAAAAAAATTCATAATAATAATTATACAAATGATAAAATTAAGTTAAAAGTATTAAGATAGACTTTTTCTATGCGAAATAGGTTAAAATTAAAAATAAACAAAATGAATGAAACAAAATGAATGAGTGAATATGCATAAAGTAAAATAAAATAATTAATTTATGTTTTTTTCGAGCGGGTTCGGAGCGGGGATGAATGGATATCGACATCCTCAAACCACGCTCCGTCCCCGGTCAAAGCGGGTTTTCCTCGTCATACTGGCCGGGTGGGTACAGTGGGTTTGGGTTACGTTGCCATGCCTATTTATGGACAGTCACAAAATCTCATTTAACCTAGTTTCTATTTTAGCAAATGGTAATATTTGGCCACTCTTTTAAAGAAAATTGATATAATACATGTGCATCCCGCAGAGGAAACATTGTGTTGTTTACTCGAATAGTTCTCAACTCAAAATTGATTATAGTTCTAAACAGAAATTGAATAGTAATTAGTATAATTTGAATGGCAAAATAAACTAATAGCGATTAATTATTGAGGATATATTAATTTACCAAAGTAAAAATTTCAATTAATTAAAATTATATATATATATATATATATATATATATATATATATATATATATATATCGGGAAAAATGATTATTGAAAATGTGAATTCAGTTATATGTGATATATTTATGTTACAAAATTATTTAAAGAATTTTTACACATAAGAATCCAATTAAATTATTAATTTTACTTTATCATATATGAATTTTTAAATTCGAATAAGTTTTTATACTAATTAGCTTTATAAGGGATAAACTACATGTTGAGAACTCATATTAAAATTTTATTTAATGTTATCCCTCCATGACCATTTACTTTTTTTTGGGCTAGATTTAAGTGTAACCACTTTATGTGAAAATAAATTTATTTGTCATATTTTCGCAATCCATATATGTAGGCCCGTGCTACGCACGGTGTATAGTAAATCAATAAATAATTTATTAAAATATCTCCATAGTAAGTTAAAATATATTGTTATTGCATCAATAACATTTTAAACAAATTCTTAATAGATAAGTCGTGTTTCTACATAATAACAAAATGCAAATGGTAAAATAGTTATATGAATTAAATTTCATTTAAATGATTTAATTTTTATATGATAAATAGTTTTTATAATTTTGCATACAAAAAACTTGTATAAAAAAATATGAATGAGATTGAGAACAAAAAGCAAAACTCAATAATATGTACGCACTGTGAATACAAATCTATGCTTCTATTTTTACATTTAAAATGGAAGCATATGGAAGCAAACAATATGAAAGCTTATGACCATTTACTAAAATCTAAAATCATCAGGGAAACATCCAAAATACTAAAACACAATAATAATAATAATAAATAAATTAAAAAAAATATAAACTAAACATGTCTACCTATATCTTTCAAAACTCTAGATGATACACACTGCATATTAATTTTTTTCTTGAATAACCTAATCCAATTAGAATTTTGCAAGTGCCTCTTAAAAGACACATTGACCCCAACAAAAATGAAACATTCCAACTTTTTAAAATGTCACTTTCAAGCTCAAGATTTAGTTCTTCAATATTGTTCGGGTTGGCAAAAACCTATAACCATTCACTAACCCTTGAAGCTTCCTCACCAACTTCAAATATAAGAGAGAAATTTCGAATAAGTGATGACTTACAAACAACCAGTAATTTCTCCACAAAGTCTATGAATATTTTGCCTTTTTTTCGGGTGTAGATGAATGTTGTGTGGTGAGGGATCTTTTACATGGCATTATATAGGAGGTGAATTGTAGGCCTTTCAAGTGTATGGAGGGAAAGACCATGTTGACTTTTCCCTATTAAAAGTGCAGTTACGAATCTCACTTTTAAGGTTATTTATCAGTTACAAAATCAAATTTATCAATTACAATTTATCCAAATAATCAATATATGTAGTTATTGCCAAATCACTCATAGGATGACATAAGACTTGAATGCTTACATGACATTTTTTTAGATTTACACGTAGGCAATGTCATTGTGAGGACTTCCATACTTGTATATAGTATAGATTCCGTGTATGCATGAGATACTTCCGTAGTTGTGTATTTAAATCCGTTTTAGTTTTTTTATAACAAGCGAATTTTTCTACCAAAAAGATATATCTGTTATGTTAATTTTAGACAATCGATTTATCTATTTGTTAGATAAATCCGTGTTGGATATTTCACTATGGATTTATCTAACAAATAGATAAACCTGTTGTTTAAAATTAACACAACAGATTTATCTATTTAGTAGGTAAATCCGTTTTGGACAAAATTGAAGGGTAAAATTGGAAGAAAATTATTTAGTGGAGGTATAAGTGGTGATGGTGGGGATCCAAAAAAAAAATACCCTTCCCATAATCATCTATCGAAGGGTTAGACGGGCTTCCCCTTACTTTGGGCTTATAGTTAACCAACTATCTTTTTTTTGCCCATGCTTTTTCCATCCCCCCCTCCTACTCACCACACACCACAAACCTAAAATATTCCAAAATTACCCTCACATGGAACACACATTAAAACCCCCTAACACTGTATTTTTAGAATGGTTCGGCAGTGAAACTCCGGACTAGTTTGGTTTCCAGTCTCCGAACTGGTTCGATGGTTAAGTATCGAACGTTTAAAAATGTGAAAAAATGGGTACCTACTAGGCTTCTCACAATTGTGCTACACATAGATTTTAATGGGTTCGGGGACAGGCAACTGGACCAGTTCAGCAGCAGAGACCCGTACCTGTTAACAATTTGAAAAAGGGGAGTGTTTGGCAAAATTTATAATTTTAACAGATACGACAATGTTGATCCGAACTGATTCAGCTGCCTGTCCTCGAACCCAATAAAATCTGAAGAAGAAAAAAGACGGACATGCTTGGAACATTTCCCTTCATTAAGGGTATTCTGGTACTTAATTTCTTTGTGTTTAGAGGTGTGTGGTGAGTAAGAGGGGAGTTGGAAAAAGCTTGGACCTTTTTTTCTTTCTATTTTGCATTTAAATAGAGTTATAAAAACTAGTCTATTACGAACGGCTTTCTACTTGCACTCCTTTTTACTTATACACTTTCATGGTTTTTAAAGTCCTACAACATTTAAAAAAAATAATAATAATAAATGCTTTAATAAAAATAATCAATTTTAAAAGTTTTTAACTGTTCATTACAGCTTTTAAGAATTGAGAGTTTAGAAGTAATCTAAAACTTTATTCAAATAAGTATTTGTTTTGAGTAGCTTCTCATAAATATAATTTTTTTATCGAATGATCTTGTTGTCGTCAAACTCTATGTCTTGGCCGAGGGATCGGCTAGAGGCTTGAACCTTTTAATTTCTCTATCTTCAAACGATTGCGCTGAGGAAAGAACTCTGTTCCTCGGCTATGGGTTCCTTAACTCCTCCAAAAAGTGTTAGTTTAGGTGAGAGGGTTATGAATTGGACTGCCTACTGGCTTAAAGGAAAGTAAAAACTTTGAAAAAAATGTAGATGTTTGATTGATTGTATGGTATTTTTTACAATGTGCCATTTATGTATATATACATGGTTTCCGTTTGACCACTACGACTAATCTACAGCTAGGGGTACCAAGAGTAGTTGAGCTACTGCCTTTCTTGCTCTCTGGCCTGTTGCACCTCATTGTGCACAATACGTTTAACTATGTCAGTCAGTTGTTGCGAGACTTGGTGCATGATGTCATGTATCCCCATGGCAATCTTCTCATGAATGAAGGATGTAGTCATCACCACAGGTTGCTCCACGTCAACAAGTTGAGGTTGTTCATTAAGATCAACTGGGTTTACGTTCTGCACAATGAACCCTGATGTACTGGGTTGCTCATGGTTTTTGGGCTTGTTAGTAGGTGCCTTCTTAGAAGCCGAAGACGGTTCCATACTTAAGTTTATACCATAGTGAAGGTACATACGCCAACGATAATCCAACCAGGCGAATCAAACCCAGAAGTTTGTTTACCTATGTTGGTCCCACTAGGCGTGTCAATTTTGTTTTTGTCAAACTCTCTCTCTCTCTCTCTATCTCTCTATCTTAGTCGAGGGATCAGTTAGAGGCTTGAGCTTTTTGATTCCTCAGTCTTCAAACAATTGCGTTGAGGAAGGAACTCTGTTCCTCGGCTATGGACTCCCTAACTCTCCTCCAAAGAGTGTTAGGTTCGGTGAGAGGGACATGCATTAGACTACCTACTAGCAAAAAGCATAAAGATAAATGAGAGTAAAAGAAATTAAAGATTTTGAAAAAATGCAGATTTTGATCGATTGTGTGCATTATATGTGTGTGTGTACGTGTGTGTGCAGCCTCCGTTGGCCGCCACTATGACTAACCTACAGCTTGTCTATTTGGACAGTTCGACATTCCATTTGAGTAGTTTAAAACAATTAAACTATAACCATTATTATAATTAAGTTTCATCACTTCGATGTCCTATTTATCTAAGAAAATATTGCATAACAAATAAAACAAGTTCGAGGTAGTATATATTTTGGTTATTAACACGTATATATGCAATAATTTCGCCTTGATTTTTTATTTTGATAATTAAATAGATTTCATTAACAAGTGTTCAACAGCATTCACTAGAATATCAATTTTTAGCCGCCAAACATTTGTGTGGGCCGTGACACCCACGCTACTAGCATAGGCTTTTATGTCGCTAATCCTAGGCAAAGCGGCAAATTTAATTTTTATCTTTACATCTTCGATGCATATAGTAGCGTCGTCCCATGTTGACGCTAAGTATTTGGGTTTTGCGTAGCGTCGACCAACCAATGCTTTCTGAAACCCTTATTTTATTTGTTTCTCCCTCCCTTTTACTTTGAATCCCTTTCGCTCTTGTTTCTCACTCTATTCATCTTCTATAAAGAGTTGCAAATGTTTCACACTATCATGTTCTAGATTATTGGGCAAAAACCACCTTACAAACACCTCTCTCAAAAACACTCTCACTTGCTATAATATATATATATATATATATATATATATATATATATATATATATATATATATATATATATATATATATATATATATATATATCTGTGTGTGTGTGTGTGTGTGTGTGTGTGTGTGTGTGTGTGTGTGTATATAGTTCACTATTTAACTTCAACACTTCACCTTAGGGAAAGGATAAGGTGCAAAGAATATATGCTTCATTACATTTATTTAATATTTATTTAATAAACAAAAATTGAGCAAACCAAAAGAAAGAATAAGTTAGAATAAGCTTTCTTGTATTTATCTAAAAACTGCATGTGAATCATCCCACCTATAATAAGTGGCTAGCTATAATATATCCACACAACAAATGATCTTAATTAATTAATTAACCACCGACCACGTGTACAATTTTGCAACCTTTAGATCATTTGATCTAGTTGTTCGAATTTTCATTGGCCCACTTTGAGAAACTTTAACCGCTGCTTTAAATTAAGTGAGCAATGTTATTTATTCATAAGCTAAAAACAGTGGCGAAATTAAATTAAAGTACTATAATTATGAAAAGTACTATAATTATGAAAATTGACAAATTTAGTATACCCTTCTTTTTTTAGTCAAATCCATTCAATCATAAGAGGCGTATGTGGATGACACTATGATTACCAAAGAAGACTATGTAACTAAATAGGAAAATGTGGAGTGGTGCGCTAACTAACTTAGCATTCGTTTGATTTCTGAAATAAGACGATCTTGATCGAATCGAAAAGTATTAGAGATAGATGGATTGGATTGAATGACTTTTTTGTCAAGTCGTTGTTTGGTGAACCAATGACAAAGACAAGCAAAAAAATGTAAATTTTACTATAATTTTATTTCTAATATTTATGATGATTTTATATAACATATATTATAATGTAATTTAAAAATTATAAATAAAAACATATGAGAATATGGAAGAGAAAGAGAGATGTCATGAGATGAGAATATACAAGAGAGATGAGCGGTGGAGAGGGGGAGAGAAAGAGAGATAGAGATAGGTCATGAGATGAGAAAGTATTAGAGAGGTAGAGAACCTGATAGACAATAGGGGTGTTCGCAGTGCGGTTTGGTTCGGTTTTGAGACAAAAAGTGAACCGAACCGCAAGGTAAAATTACATGCGGTTTGGTTTGGTTCGGTTGGCTTCCTAAAATAAAACCGAATCAAACCAAACCAAACAAATGCGGTTTGGTTTGGATTGGTTCGGCTGGTTCGGTTTTTCCCAAGACAAAAATAATTTAAAACGGAGTTAAAATTAACTAACATAAAAAAGGGTAACATAAATCTTTAAGAAAAAATCTACTCAAATATATGTAGTATATAAATCACTCTTTTTTAATTTTTTTAAATAGCTAAGACAATGTTTAAAAGAATTTGAATTAAATATTTTGTTGTAATTTTTAAATATAGCATAACAATATGGATTGTTTGTAAGTGAGTCAAATAATTAATTGGATTTGAGCTAGTAAGTGAGTGAGAGTTGGTTGTAGTTGCATTTGAGTTAGTAAGTTAGTAAGGAATGTTTTAATTCAACAAGCTTTAGTGTTACTTGCGGTTTGGTTTGGTTTGGTTCGGTTTCAGAAATCAAAATCGCTAACCGAACCGAACCGCGCGGTGCAATGTAAAAAAGAACCGAACAAAACCGATCAAAAGCGGTTTTTTGCGGTGTTTGGTTTGGTTCGGTTTGCGGTTTCCCTATTGGTTTGGTTCGGTTTTGAACACCCCTAATAGAGAAGAATGGGATAAGAGAGAGAGAGAGAGAGGAATGAGATAGGAGAGAGAGAGAGAGAGGGAGAATAGAGGAGAGAAAAAATTATTGAATAGGAAGTAAAAATAATATTTTGTTATTTTTCTGAGTGATCGTGAAATTGTCTTGTGGGGACAGAAAAGTTGTCTGCGTGGTTTTGTGAAGATGAGAACAGGTCTTTGTCGATCCCTTGCCCACTTTTTCATTCGAAGATCGTGAGCAGGTTTTCAAATCAAAAGCAGGTACAACTGGAGTTGTCCGATCCGATCCCCTATCGCGCAATAATCAAACACACCCTTAGACACCCTAATTAATTTCCATTTACTATTGTAATTATAATATTTTTGCCAAACAAACCACTAGAGAACTAGTACAATGGGTAACCTATTAGGTAAATTTGATGAGCCATTTTTACATACTTCCTACGGTCTTATTATTTATAAGCAAAAAAAGAACTAGTATTTCTGATTCACAATATAAGATATAAAATTGTGTTTTTTGTTTTCAAAATATTAAAAGCAAACTCTACTTTTAAGATATATAAAATGTGTGTGTCTGATATAAAATAGGATAGAGACAGGATAATACTATTATATCATGTGTTTTATGTGCAACACTTGAATACTTGATAATAGTTTTAATTTGAATTGTAATATTATGTTTTACTACAATAAAACTGCTGACTGTTTAGCTAGAAATAGCTTAAATTTGGATTGTAATTTTATATTTACGAATTTGCCCCTCAATTTATCCACTCGCTTATGTTTGAGGATAAAGAGAGCTTTTTGGCTTTGCAGTCCTTTGTTGGTTTGGTAGAGTTTTAAACCCCCTTTTTCTCACAAAAAAAAGAAGATAGAGGAGAGATAACACTATCATATCATGTGTTTGATGTGCAACACTTGAATACCTGATAAGATATTTTGTTATCGGGAATACTTGATTAGATATATATAATACATATTATTCCGTTTTATTCTATTATATATATATATATATATATATATATATATATATATATATATATATATATATATATATATATATATATATATATATATATATATTATATTTTAGATAAGCTAATAACCAACAAGGGTTGGTCCAAACGATAATTGAGTTAGTATCCCACCCAAGGGCCTCGAGTTCGAATCTTGAGTATACAAAAACTCTGTTGGGAGGGAGAACCACACGGGCCGGAAAACCGGATACTCATTGCTAGTCAAATTTTTCAGCGTAGATTAGTCATCGACAAAGTCAATGGATATTGCACACCAATGACATAATAGGAAAGAAAAAAAAAGATAACTTATTAAATAGTAATTTGATATATATATATATATATATATATATATATATATATATATATATATATATTAATGTTAATGACAAAACCACCTTGTGACAGCAATATTTCACTTATTGAAAAATTTAATTAATTTTGTATCTTTATACTTTTTTAACAGTAAATTAGTTTTTATCACTTATATTAATTTTTTAAGTTTCAATGATTTTAAGATTATACAAAAAGATACCCTTCTCATAAAATCATAGTTTATTTTTCAAATTAAGTACTAATATTTTAAATTTTTATTTTAACATCAATTTTTAATATACATGTATATATTTATTTTTATAGATTTCATATTTTTATATTTTAAAATAGATTTTATACGGATAAATCAATAAATTGTTTTCTTATCATATCTTGCTGGTTTCTAACCTAACTCAAAGTAAGAATAAATTTTTAATTAGAGAGACATGATAAGATAAGTCGCAAAAATAAGTTATCATATTTATTGACTCAACAAATGTTAATGTTGGACTGACACAAGATACCATAGACTTATTATATCCCATCTCTTTATCTTTACCCCCTTAGGGTCCTAAAAACTCAAATATAAGCAAAAGTCATTAAATTCAACTCTATTTAACATCATTGTTCCAAAAATACCTCTTCCTTAATTTTTCTCCTATTTACTAAGATGAATGGACAAAAGGTGTTTTTAGTAATTATAATAACTCGTTTTTGGAAAAAATAATGTATTACCTTAAACAATAAATAAAATGACACGAAGGGAATATTTTTTGTGTTTTTTAACCTATGAATTCATCAATCAATTCTTAGGTTATATAAGGTGTGCCTAAACAAGTTGCACCAAATTATTTTTAAATTTAGGAAATCATAAAAGTTTGTCCAGTATGGTAATCGAATATGAGAACACCGAGTCGACCTCGTGTTTCAATCGCAGATCCAAACAGACAAGATCCAAAAACAGACACTATATCTCGAAGAATCGGTATGAAATAATAATCCCTTCAATTTTTTTAATATATATATATATATATATATATATATATATATATATATATATATATATATAGTCTTACAGTCCCTTAGAGATGGATACTGAGAGTTATATATAGTTTGATATCTTTATGGATACTGAGAGATGGATATATAGTCTTACAGTCCCTGTCATGTGAAAAGCCAAGCGGTGGAAACCAAATATTCTCTATTGAGTGGCTGTAATTAACTAAGCATAAGAAGAAAATCACTAGTTCAATCACAAGCATATTCACTATTACAATAACAATTTTGCAACGCGATTCAATCCTTTGTTAATGTTAGCAAATGGAGTGTGTACAAGTGTATGTGAATTTTATTTTGAATGATTTTGATTAAACAAAATGGGCAAATTGAAACAGGGGCAAAATTGAGTTGTGAAAGTAACATGTTGTCTTTGTTTTACTCCTTAATCTATTGGAGTTGTTAACTTTAGTGTACCAAATAAATAGTTCAAAATTCAATTGTATCTCCTTAGCCGCACTACAAAGGTTGGGACCAAACAGGCCCTTTAATTTTTCACAAGCTAAGGACATTGCATTAACTTGATTATAGAGTTTGGTAAAACTTGGTAAAATTCATTTTTTTTTTGGAGGCATAAGTAAGTAACTTTTGAGAGTCTTACATCGAATGTGATAAGGTCTGAAAAAAGAGTTTATAAGTGGGTATATCATCTCTCACTCTACAAACTGAGTTTGTTAGGATGGCAAAACAGACTCGGTCTAGTGGGTCATCCCGCTATCCCGCCTAAAAATGGTGGTTTGAGTTGGGTTTCTCAGCACACCAACCCATCATAGCCAGCCAACCTGACGGCTCACAAACAGGTTGTGGCAGGCCAACCCACGAACCTGCCATTTTAATATTGTTTGGACGGGCTTTGGCGACAACCCGCCCGTTTTAACCAAAATTTATTTTTTAATACCCTTTTTAAATTGTTTAATTTAATGGCAAGCTAGCTTATCGAGCCGCCAACTCGCCAAAGGGTGGGGTAGGCTCAGCTTCTCGGCCTTTTGTTCTTTGGCAGGCCAGCCTGACCTGCCAAATTTTTGGTGGACTCACAACAGCTAGGTCGGGACGACCCGTTCTTTCATCCCTAGATTTTGTAAGGTTGAGTTAGGCACAACACAAAATCTAAGATAGTATCAAAACCTATCCAAGACTCCGTTGGGTTGAGTTGGTTTTCTCGGCCTCGGCCCACCAACCCATCATAGCCTGTCAACCCGACGGGTCACAAACAGGTCGTGGCAGGCCAGCCTATCGAGTTTAAATTTTTATTTTTACTATTTGTCTCTTGTTTTAAAAAAAATTTTAAAAATAAATTAATGTTTTTGGCGGGCAACCCCATGAACCTGCTATTTTTACCTTGTTTTAGACGGGATTGGGCGCCAACCCACCCCTTTTTAACCAAAAATTATTTTTTAATAACCTTTTTAAATTATATAATTTAATGGCATGCTAGCTTATCGGGTCGCCAACTCGCCACAGGTGGGGCGGGATCAACTTTTCGGCCTTTTGTTCTTTGGCAAGCCAGCCGACCCCGTCAATGCTATGTGCCCTCAAAAAAATATATTCATTTATTTCCTATATAAAAATATTTTTATCCATTTATCCCTTAGATAAAAATATTTTGAATCCCTTGAAATTATAATTTTGCATTAGGATTCCTAACTCTTCACCTAATTTGATGTGATTCTCTTTTCATAGAACACGAAAATAGAAGGATCTATCCATGAATGCATTCACAAAAATCAATGACAGAAGAAGACGAAGTAGAACTAAGATTAAAAAAGAAGTGACGATCGCCACAATTTCCATAGAGAAGTGATAAGATCCAACAAATCGCCACAATTTCCATACGAAAATGATTAGATCCATCGAATCACCACAATCTTAAAAGGATTGATAAGATTTTTGAAAGAAGGAGTCATGATTGCCACAATTGCCATGATAAATTGATAAGATCAACTGAATCGCCACAAGCGCTTCAAAGCATTGGAAAATCAATTGAATCACCACAATTTTCACGAGAAATTGATAAGATCAATCGAATCACCACAATCTTGATATGATTAATAACATTCTTGAAAAGTTATATGAAGAACCTAGAGGAGCACCTTGCTATTCTCATCCATTTTACAAATGATTATTGAAAAGCATTCCATGATGAATGTACTAACAAATACTCCTTTATGCATAACAATTTAAAAATTGTACTTTCTTCTCTTAGTGCTCAAGAAGTATTGAAAGACCAAATCATTTTGAAAAATAAAATTGAGGAGAAAAAGAACAACAGGACAAACTCAAGTTGGAAGGCCCAAGTGAGTGTGGTGACCGAGAGCACCCCTTTGATGAAAAGAAAACAAATTGCGAGGTACATGAGGAAAAGAGCATTATAAGTATAGTTGTGGTAGACAACCCTAATATTGATCGTGACACTCACAAAGATAAGTAAAGAAAAGCACGTGAAAGAGTTAAGTTTCCTAGGAAACCCTTGCATGATTTGTCAAATGATAAAATGGTTTTCACTACTAACTCATTTATTGCACAAAGTTTTGTGACTTCTCTGTTGAGGGAATGTATGGATGTGTTGCTCAAGCCACTCTCTTGTGGACAAGTCAAGGAATTAGAAATACCTTCCAAAGGTGAGCCACCAAGTTGCAAGGAAAAGATAATGGAAATGATAGTTAGTGTTACAACATTGCAAATGTATACCACTCCCTATATTCTCAATTCCCTATCCTATGGTTAGTTAAATTGAAAATGTAATATGCCTTGTGCTTTAAGGAAACTTGTGCTTGAATTTTGCATGATTAGGCTATTATTTGGGGTTACTCACTTTCATTTTGATCCCGGTGGAGCCTAAGCATTTTGTGCATTAGTATAATTGTTTTTTCTTCAAAATATCTGATTTTTGTCCATCTTTCTTTGATGTAGGTTTCCAAGAGGGAGAGTTCACTTGAGGACAAATGAAATTCAAGAGGAGGGGTATGATGTGAGTCCACATGCATTTCTAGCCTAATCTTGAAGCTTGGATGAAAGTCACAAGGAACAAAGCTCAAAATACCAAAAACAAGAAGGGAGAATACTTTAATGTGCTTAATTCAATCATTAAAAAAACACATTAAAGGTGACCATATAAATAATAGGGTATTTCAAGGATAACCAAATCCTAGTGTTCCCTATGCTTTGCTTTCTTTTTTTAATAATTGTAGGCCCATGCTTCGTACAACCCCTCATCTACTCACTAGACACCCCCAAAACAGGTTTAATCCCAAAATGCCCTCACGTGAAAAGCATGTGACTGACAAATCAGCGCACGGCTAATCGAACAGGTTCGACTGGACCTGCATCAAACAATGAAAAAATAGACAGTTCGATGGGACCTCCATCGAATCCTACGTTTTGTACTGTTCGGTTGTATGAAATTCGAACCTGTTTGACTATGTGAGGGTCGAACAGTTCTGATACTTGACAGAAACAGTTACTTTCTGGATAGCAACCTGCTTTTTCCATAAAACTTGTAATTTGACGTCTAAAATTACAACTTGAATCAAACTAAATCCCTCAATTAGATAAACAAAACATTATATTGCCTTAATACAATTGTCTTATCCATAATGAAATCATTAAATCGACAAAGAAATACAAAAAAAAAACATCAAAATCAATCTTTGCTCAAATCAACAGTTTGAGGAGCATGGGAATAGGGGTTTAAAGCTTTATATTGTTGCAAAGAGCATGTATATTGTCTGGGCAAAGAATGAATAGGGGTTTAAAATCAATCTTTGCTCAAATCAACAGTTCTACATCAAAATCAATCTTTCCGACAATTTGTCCATGGCGTAATTGTTCCTGGCATTGGGGAGCCTCTCTTCATAATCGGCGTAACAAAGTGGTTACCCGTGAACAATATGTGGAAGACCAGTGCAGTCTTGATTGGTGCAATCAGAAATGGATAAACAGAAAAGGGAAGAGCACGATACCAGGAAACAATCGTGGCCTTGTAACTACAAAATATATGAATTTCAGATTACAAACATAATCATTCTATGTTATTCAAAACTAAAAGAGTTAGTTCAATGAATTACCTAGAAGGCTCACATGCGCATGGTATATCTCGCATCCGCAATTGGAAGAGGTCATCCCCAAGAAGCTACACTTAGACTCTTTGCTGATGTAGTCCATTACACGTGAAGAGACTAAGCCCTTAAGGTTGTTATAAATTTTGTTCCAATGACTAAATTTGACTCTGCTTAGACTCAACTCAAAATGTCGCTTCAACTCATCATGTTGTGTCTTAAGCATCTCATTCACTACTTAGACTCAACTCAAAATCGCTTCAACTCACCATGTTGTGTCTTAAGCATCTCATTCACCGAATCCCAACACTTACACATATCGCCCCTACTGTCATGTAGAACATTCTTTAAAGCCGAGTGTGCCGACTCCACACGGTTGGTGGTGGTGTTGCCTAGGTGCATATGACGGTTTATCCACGCTTCTACAAATCTCTCTTTATGGGGGTCGGTCCATGTCTTCTTCACATACGAAACGAAGTTGTCAAAAGGTTGACACACCGCCTCAAATTGGCCCCAAGCCAACTCATAAGCTTCCTCCGTTTTCGCGTGGACAACTTTCTGAAAATATTCCATGACTTCATCAACTCGATCCATCGGACGCTCTTCTTGCCCCTCAGCAACAACCACTGGATGGATCAACAACCTTGCCTTTGCCCTGACATTCTTCTTTATGTGAAATCGGCACAAGTTTGCGGAAGTCAGGAAAAAATGGCCAAAGCATTCATAATAGTCGTGTCACAGTCGGTAAGTATCACCTTTGGCATATCTTTCGGTCTTCTAAACAATCCCTTCAGTTTTTCAAGTACCCAAATAAAATTACCCTTCTTCTCCCAATTGACATAAGTGAATGCAACCGAGAAAGTATACTCTGTTGATGTCACACCGACAATCTCAAACAACGGATACCTATACCGGTTGGTCTTGTATGTGGAATCGATCATCAAAGCAATTGGAAATGTATTCAATAGCTCCACTGAGTCTGGGTGTGCCCAAAAAATGTCCTTCACAATGTCAGTCCCTTCATCAACTCTGTGCCAATAAACATACCTATCACGCTCCAGCAAATTCATCAACTGTTGTAGTTCAGTCCTACCCTGACGATTAGTTGTTCTTAACCTTGACCGTACGTTGTGAATTTGCTTCAGATTGAAGTGGTCGTCTTTAGGGTAAGTAGACCTCAGCTTTGCCAAGATTCGATTCGGAGCAATCAAGTTCTTTGTCATTTTTGAAACCACTTCCTTATGCTCAGTTGTTAATTTATTATCATTTGGATGACCTTGAGGGTAAGTTTGTAATGTGTGGTTATGTATGCCACACATAACGGACAATATCCATCCTCCAAGTTTTTTAATAAACTTTCCCTTCAGACGAAACTTGCAACAACATTTTCTACTCCCCGTAGGAACCATGTCAGCGTGCTTGTACTTCCTGCCTTTTCACAAACCAGCTCGCAGAATATTTTCCCCGACCTCGCCCCGTTGTCAGATCGATTGATAACTCTAACCATCCCAAGTGTACGGCAAACAGACTGAACATAATTCAACAAATCATCACGAGTAGCAAAGACTTGATCAGTTTGGAATGAGCTCGAATGATCTACAACAATTGAATTAGCTAGTGATAGGGATGGGGGGCCAGTTTCATCCATCTTTAAACCTACAAAGTTGGGAAAAAAATCACACCAACTAGTTAAAAACCAGAAATTCTGCAGATTCTATGTATCAGGTAGGTTCGGATAATGTAAATCGCGACTTGTTTCGCGCGCACGACGGTCGAACCAAATTGTTCTACAAGACGCTTGGTTGCGCGTGTTCGACCTCTGCAGGTCCGAACCGTGCGCGATTTCAAAAAAAAAAGTAATTCAACTAGAATGCGCGAAATAAAGCTAAAAATTGATAGATTGAGCTACATACCATAATGTTGATACTAAATGGAGGTAGATTTCAGCTTGAGATGTTAGATTAGATTGAGGTAAGGGTGTGGAGTGTGAGTGAGTGATGAGAATGAGAGTAATGAGTGTTTAGAAGTTTAGGGGGTTAATGGGATGAGAGTGAGAGTTGAGTTTGGAATTTTCTATTTTTAGTGAGGGTATTTTGGACTTTTCATAGAGAAAAGGGGATTCTAGTGAGTAGCTAAGGGGTTCTAAGAAGCATGGTCCTAATTGTAAGGACTTATAACTTGAGTCATGTTGGCTTTAGTAGGAGGTTACTGATAACTCTATTTTATATAGAGTATTTCATATGTTTAAACTTAGTAAATTGCTCTCTTTCAAGTAAAGATAAGGAGTTTATATAGTATTTTGTGTGATATATGATAACTTGAGTGATTGACATGGTTATAGTTGTTAATAGGCCATTTTGGATATATTGTGGTATGTTTGATGTTTTTGCTCAGTGCAGTCTACAGATCCTACATCAATGCTCCTGCATTGATCCTGCACTGAATCTGCACCACTTGGTGAGTGAGCAGCTAGCTACTTGCACATCCACTTGCATTGCTGACCTCATGCTTGGTCCCCTAAAGCAGAACCACTTTATATAGTAGACGCCTACCATTCACACATAGCCATAGGGATAGCTTTGAAGAGTCATCAACATAGGGACACATGTTCATACATCATTGGACCTCCCTATACACTTGATCAAAGATCTCACCTTGGGGATCAACCTCTGAAAAACAACTACAGCTCAATCCTCTCAAGATTACTTCAACATGAAGGAAGGAAGCACCTCTCTTGAAGACTATAAAAGGACCTCACATCTTCATTTGGAAATATATCACAATCCATAAGTTAGATCAAAATTTCAATATACATAGTTAGTTTCTATTTTATAAGAGGGAAAGGAAGGAATTAACTAATCCTCCTTACTTCGATTTCATAGTGTTTGTATAGTGCTAAGGAGTAATGCTAGAGCATTGCTAGGAGAATTCATGCAAAGGGCCGGCTTCAACTTGTGTAACTTCTATCTTGTTGTTTCTCATTTGTGATTTCAATTATATAAACATGTTCCATTCAGTTTATATTTACCTTGCAATGTCTATTGTTAACTAAATCTCTCTTAGTTGGAATGTTCTAATCATTTAATGAGCTTTTAAGTAAGTATGATGCATGTATGTGATGTTTGCACTTTAGTTCTTGTTTGATAATATTTTCAACACTTATTTTGAGATTGATCACTTAGAATAAGTAGATTTGTAAGAGCAGACATGACTTACAATTAAGAACTCAAGAACTAATATGGGTAAGTGTTTTACATAAAGGAAACTTTGTGAAAACCATGCTAAGACCTAGACATAGGAAAGTATAGTCCATAGGGTGATACTGTGGGTACTTAAGATACGAGGGTGAACTTATTTAAGCATGCCTAGACATAAGAAGCTCGTAATGAAACTCTGAAGAAAGTGACTGAAAGGCACATAGCTAATGCAACAAAGATTCAATGCAATCGCATCACATCTTCGCATCAAACACTTAAAAGTAAATTACTTGATAAAGACATTCCAACTAACTTCTCTCATTTGCACTACAAATACTTGCAATTTAGTCTTTACTAACTTGGTTGTGATAACACCAACTCCATTTTAAATTGTTATTTGGTTACCTTACACTTTATTACTTTGTATTAAATTTTAAAAGAGAGTTTTTCAATCTCTGTGGGTTCGATCTTTTATACTACTTGTTTTGAACTGTGTATACTTGCACATGCTTTTTTTTTTCCAACACCAAGTTTTTGGCGCCGTTGTCGGGGATTGAAGTAAATTGTTTTTAAAATTATGATATATAGTAATTTAGTGTTGTATATAATTCTGGTATTTGTAGTTTCTGTCATACAGAAGCACATGGTGCTTTAGTATATGTACAGGACCAGAAACAGGACACCAGAATATAGCTTAGATCCAGAAATAGAAAGGAGATTTAGGAGATTGCTAAGACTCCAAAAGCAAAATCAACAAGCCTGCAACATGTCTCACAGTGAAGAACAAAGCTCAATGTCACACTCAGTGAGAGGAGGCCCTGGTTCACATCAAGCTACTGAAGAAGATCATAGAGAATACTCTAAGTCCAAGTGTAATTGTTAGACTTTGAAGAATGTGAAATCATTGTGACCAAAAAAAAAGAATGTGAAACCATTTGCTACATTTGCAAAAACTAGAGCCATGAGAGTCAAAGAGAAGCGTGAGAGCTTGAGAGCATCGTATAAGTGATTTCGTCATGTACTCCTTGGTTTTTGGAATGAAGCCTTTAGCACCTACCTTTGTGGCTTGGAGAAGCTCAAGGCAAGAAACTAAGCATAGCAAGTCAAAAAGGGGGTCACAACTAAGAGAAAAAAAATATTCAAACCATTTTCATTGAGCAAAACAATCTGAAAGGAAGAAAGAGTAAAGCAAAGATAAACTAAAACGAACCAAGCCAAAATTAAGGAACCAAAACCCTGAGATAACTTTTGTCTTGAATGTCAAAGTGCAATTCCTCACGCAAGATAAGGAAAAGAAGCAGCAAGGGAAAGCAGCTCAAAATTTACGCGTTCCACCATGCCCCACTAGATTTTTTTTAAAATTTTTATAAATTGAGTATCATCTGCACGTAATTGTAGAGACTGATTTTTAAGCCGAGTAGAATCACAATGGGCGACAAAATTCTCCCTCAAGAGATTTAACACTGTTGCATGCCCAAGACTAGATTCGAACCCAGAAACTTGGTTAAGTTGAAAGAGACCCCTAACATCATCTTTGCCCCACTAGATAAAAATATTTTTTTATTACTACTATTATTATATTAAATTTTCTGCTTTGTGTTAAATTATAAACTTCCTTACATTTTATGTTTATTCAAAATGATAATTTATATCAATTTTTAACATATTTAAAAGCATTATTATAAAATAAAATTTAAATAAAACGTCCTATAAAGATAATTCTCTAAAAGATTTTGTTAATATTGAATTAGATCTTAATCTCATCGAATGATTAACTTGTTCGTCTATTTACAAAGTCCACACTACTCAAAAGTTGTAGACTTTCGTAAACTTTTTGGTGAAATAGGCTTTTAAATAGACTTGTAGGAATAGTTAGACTTTCCAAAAGGCTAAGTCAAACCTCAAAAGTCGGCCTATCACAGACCACAGGTCTGACTCAGGCCCAACATTTTCAACGCAGGTCAGACATAGGCCATGCAAAGCCTAGTTCGGCCGACAAGATGTATACCTAAGAGCACTTGGATAAGATGGTTGGAATCTATAACCAAGGTCTAGGTTCAAATTAAAGAGCGCACAATTGATAATTTTTTTAAGTGTTTGTCATGAATAGCTTATAACATTTTTTGAAACACTACTTAAAGTAACTTTTGAGCTTATATATTGTACCATTTAAGTTTCTCTCACATTTTTACCTTTGTTACTTTATTTTTTATTCGTCTTGTTACTTTAATTAAATTCCTATTTTATTCTCCATTAAATAAATGTTCTCACTCATATTTAAATATGAATTACAAATGTCCATTTATGTTATTTTATATTACAAGTATATTCAAACACTAGTTTTACCAAAACACTTTAAATTCAACCTATTAGTTTATTCACTAAATTTTTTGTTTGACAGTGTTAATCTACTAGTTTATAACGGATAATTTGTTTGCAAATATTTCACATGACTAGTTTGTAGCTTTTTTCACTAGCTTATAGATTTTTTGAAACGCTACTTAAAGTAGCATTTGAGCTTAACGTTTCATTTTTTCTCATTTTTACCCTTGTTACTTTAATTAAATTCCTCATTTATCCTCCATTAAATAAATATTCTCTCTCATGTTTAAACATGAATTACAAATGTCGATCTATGTTATTTTATATTTACAAGTCTATTCAAGCGCTAATTTACCAAACACTTTAAATTCATCCTACTAGTTTATCTGCTATTAACTATCCACTATAAACTAGCTTATTCACAGTTGGCTAGTTTATTTGATAAGCTAGTTTATTTGATATTCGTTATTTTCTACCAAATAAAGACTAAGTAGAAAAATAGGTTCGGGGAGTTTTGTACATATATATTTGTTTCAATTTGAAGTAGACGTCTTACGTACCCGTTCAAGCTTAAAACCCTAGTTTTGGGTCTATTAACCAAAAAGACTATTTGTCATTAGTTTTAAAAAGTAAAAAGACAAAATGTCAAGCCTAAAGTTTCCTCACTTAAAAAAGAACATCAACTAAAAATTGTTTTAAGTCTCACTCACTAATGGAAAATTTTGTGTCGGAACAGTATTGACCTATGTACATCGATAGTTGTATAGGAGGTGTTCGGATTGTCGACCAGGGGAGCCCAAAGACCGATGAGAGCTTTCAACAATTGAGGAGGGCTACCCGAGGAGCACATGCAATGGACACCTGAGGAAACATGGATTGATAGTACTAGAGGGAACATCCATATTGCTTGTGCCATCGTAGGGGCCATGCACAAACCAAAACGCTTCTGCCTAGAAGACAAGTAAGAAGGACGTGGCAGGTGGTTATTGGCTTGTATCAGAAGTAGTGAACCTCGGCGGCATGAGATAGACGATGCTACCCTGCAATATATATAGCACACCTCATAGTCTCTTAGTTAGTATAAATAGTACATGACACTATTGTATTAGAGATCTATACTTAGAAGGTCTCCCTTAACAAAACTGTCTCTTTGAAGGAAGTACTACCCCCATTTTGTACACCAAAAAAATAGTCTTGACAACAAAATGACTTTTTTGTTTATTAATTTTTAAAACATTTAAAATTTTAATTACAAATTTATATCGATTCAAATTCAAATATTCATTTACAAGAAAAAGAGTAAAAGGACATAGTTTTCATGTGATAAGCTGACATAAAAATTTAATAATACACAAGAGAATTGTAATGTTCTGTTCATTCACCTAGCAAGGCAGGCATTTCTGAGACTCTGACCAAACTGAGTTTTCTGCACTGCATTTCTTCACTTCACTGCCTCAGATAGTTTTCTCTCTATACAGCTAGCTTGCTTGCTTGTGTGTTTCAATGCCCCACAGCGCTGACCCCGCATGGCATGAACATGAATGACTCTTTAATCAATGTCAGCTAGCCAACTTAGCATCATTTATTGCTACTTTTTTCAAAAATTCAAAACTGGACCACCGTCTAGTCCCTCTTACACCAATTTCACTCATTCACTACCCTTATCCATCAAGTACTCCACTACTACTAGTAACTAAAAACACCGTTGCTGCCGATGGTTGACTCAATTGGTAAGAAGTTGAATCATTTCTCGTAAGCACGTGGATTCAACTCCTGTTACCAGCACGATGATCTCTTTTATGGTGATCTGTAAGTACATTTGTATGCGTTCAAAGAGCTTTGAGACCTACCCTGACCTGGTGAGCCTGCGGAGCCCAACTCACCTAAATTTTTCAATTCTGAAAAAAAAAACTGTCGCTACTCAAGAGTACTTGGAAGTTGGATGAGATGATAATAGTCTTTTCTAACTTAACTAAGGTTTTGAGTTCTAATCCAGTATGGAAAAAGTAGCAGTCACTACAACATTTCGACCCTATGGCAACGGTCAAAAACCGTCTCCTAAAGCCACAAAACCGTTGCCAAAGCCTACGGCAACGGTTTTGAAACCGTTGTACCTGCGGGCGTTGCCTAAACTAAAGGCAACGGTTTTCTGCACCTAAGGCAACGTATAGGAAAAACCGTTGCCATTGACAGATAGAAGGCAGCGGTTTTTGTTTCCACTCTATGGAAACGGTTGCAAACCGTTGCTCTCCTTTTGGCAACATTTAAAGCGAATTTGCCACCTATGGCAACATGTTAAAACCGTTGTCAGATATGACAACAGTGGATAACCGTTGCCTTATACACTAAAATAAAAACCGTTGCCACTAATGGCAACACTCTTAAACCGTTGCTATAACACAAAAAACCATTCTCTTTATTTTAATAATCTATGTCAACAACAACGCTATAAAACTGCTGTTACAAACAACCGCAAATAACTACCCTATTCGCATCTCATTCTTAATCGAAACGATTTGTTACTAAAATGAAACAATTTAAAAGACATAATGATCCTTATATTGCTACTTCAAGGACACAACAAAAGTAACAATTCATGTATCTTAAACGAAAATTTGTTACTACAAAAAAGCACAGCAAAAGTAACAAGTCATCGTCCAAAAACACACGGCAAAAGTACCAAAAAAAATAAAACTTCAGTCTTCAACATATGTCTTCAAACTCTTCATCATCCAAGCCATGAAGACCTTCATCTCCTTCATCATTTTCCTACAAAAGTAACAAAATTCGATTAATGCAATATTTGTACTTTATTACTCTAGTATACTCTAGTATTTTAAGGGAACATCAAAGTGCCCACCGAACTAAAAACAACAGATAGATTTTCTTGAGACATTTAAACAATTGTATCATTCATAAACACTTTTTTTGGTATCGATGTATCATAAATACAAAGAAATTGAACATATACTCCATGATTAAAAGGAACTGGTACATGCAAATTGATATAAAGTTCCTTTTTTCAAAATGAGTTGATGCAACATCAGTAAAGAATATTATGATCCACCAAAGAAACTCAATTGGAATTATCAATAAACTATGTGCAAAAGCGACTCTATTTTACTACCCCAAAGAAACTCCATTGGAATTACTGTAAGAGTAATTTTTCTCTTAAGAGTAATTTTTCTCTTAAGATTAATACATCAATTGTGTTTGCTTCAATAGAATGAGCATACTAATAAATGACTCAAGATTCAGAATTATCCATAGGGATCTCAAGGCAAGCAATGTTAAGGTGAGGGTTTCTCTAAACAGTTCTTCTGTTTGTTATTTTGTAAAGTCTAATGGAAAATAAACTGACACATAAAAACTGAATAGAGTGAAGCTAATTTGATAAGCATCAGCATGGGAGACACTAGTACAAATGAAAGAACAATATCTTAGTGAAAAAAACTTAGGATATATTTCACACCTCAACATTATCTCACAGCTTCAAAAGGGAGACATCATGATTATATAACTAGGCCCCAATTAGAATATATTTCACAAAAAGAATTTCAAAATGAATATAAGTGTTAAGAAAGGCATCAACTAGAGTCTAGTTACTTAAAACTCTTAATAAGCACCACAAAGTTGACTACATGATGCATTGACAAAAGTTACTTATGTAGCACCATATAAGAATGAATAAAAAGAAGACAATATAATATGGCTCCTCTGTAACATGCATTTCCTTGAGAAAGTCATAATTTTAAATTCACCTCTTCTCTGTAACCATTGGGTGCAGAAGGGCATATCTTATTTCCTTCTTAACAAAGTAACTTGGAATTAAAATGCTATTAAGAATTCAATCTTAGCTTAATTAAATTAATTAATTAGACCATAACTCTACATAACACGGCACACTCTTTCACCATTCACGCAGGCCTAAGTTACCTATTGTCTATTGACTGAATCCACAACAATAGTACCAACCCCACACTAGTAAAGTAACCCCAAAACACATGAGAAGAAACATTGAGTTAAAAACTTATTACATGTTTTAAAATGTTCATCTAATTGTGAACTACTAGTTCATATTTCTGCTTGCAAAACATGTTTTCCCACATAATGAAGAGTTTTACCTTAACATTATGTGGGAAAACAACAACAAACTTCAGTGGGATCCTATGTTTTTTTTGTCGAGTATCGATTTGATTATTTCCTCTTTTGACTAACCAAGATCCAACCAAAACAACAACACTAGTAATCAATCAAACGACAACAAATTCCAACAACACTATACTTTTTACAGCAATCAAAACATATGCACAAATTACAGAATCCAATCAAAACAATCATGTGAGGAAGTTTCATGCCAGCAGCCTTAGAAATCAATCAACAAAGACAAAGTAGTGGTATTTGCTCCCACTAATTAACATGCAACAAAATCAGTACCACCAAAGAACTAGCTCACAAACCAAATAGACAAATTAAAATCTGAAGAAAATCTTACTTGAATCATCAATGGAAATGGCTGGCTCCAATACAAGAAGGGAACCTAGTATGAACCTCCACCAAAAAGGCTCAAGGTAAGGTACAATCAAATAATGAAGTCCAATACATTGCACAGGAATTTTCATGCACATCAAAAAGTGACCTGTGTAGCGCACCAATAAGCACATTTGACTCAAAATTGTAAAATGACAACAAACATTGCATATATAATTATATATAAGTTTATTCATTCATAGATGTTAGGCAAGGAAAAGCAATGCCAAAGACAAAAGGGTTATCCTCTCAGCTCCAGAAGCTTGTAGCATCTGTGTTTCATAGCCGCGCCACGACAAGAATTTTCGATCAAGAAAGCACTGAGTTTATATGAACAATTTGGTTGAACCGATTGCATAGACATCACGCAGACAATGTTGAAGGAAGACATGATTAAAACAAAACCGGAAGAAGCAAGTAGACAAACTAGAGCTGACATGAAAGAACAAAACAGAGAAAGAAATCTCCAACATTAGAAAGAAATTCTCAACATCAAATGGACTTGCATGCTTGAATGTTATAAGTCACAGATTGCACTATTGATTTACATGATTTACAAATGTTATTAACAAACACAGTATAAGTTCTGCACATACAACAAGTGTATAATTACTCACTTAATTCAAGCAAAACTAACATTAAGAAAGTTTTCTTGCTTCTTAGGAGACACGAAGAAAGAAAAAGAAAGAACCATGGAGTGTTTGGATTCAATTAAATAGCAATTATAAGCTAGGATTATGCATCAGATCAGAACAAATTTAATTAAATACCAAAACTCAGGCATTTTCATACATAGACTAAAGGGGAAATCAATACCTCCCTGACAGGAGCATAAGGGATTGGCAAACACATCCTCCACAGTGACAGTCGAACTTGATTGAATGAATTCAGCAGTATCCTGTCATTAAACTGCCAAAAGAAAAGAGTTTACCTCATTATAGAGAATCACAATGAGCTAGCTAACAATGTAAAAACTTATTAATGTGCAAATTAACATTCTCTACCTGCAATGTTTCATAAGAAGCTTCCAACTTTTTTATCAAGTGGCATAGCACTAGTAGCAACTAACAAAGAAACTATATAAGCCAAACAAATAATAAAACCAACAAATAAAAAAGCTTTTGGAAAAGTCTTCTGTGGTTCTTCAACTTCAGCTAAAAGTACTAGCACTATACCAAAAAGTCAAGTTCCAAAAAGTTGTGTTAAAATAAAGTGTCCAATAACACTAGCTTTATTCACATAAACCAACATGATGGGTAAAACAAAGTTCACTATACTTATCTAAAAAAGAGATAGAGAGGCATTTACCACCAAACAGGTAACATAATGCAAAGAAATAACATCATGCAGTTTAAAAGAAAAAGCAAGCTTAGGCAATCAATGGGTGGCTCACCACAAAAGGCCTCTCTGATGTTAGTGTTTTACGAAGTGCAGTCATTTATTTTTCAGAATTAAGTGTTGGTTTTAATTAAGGATTCTGAGATAAAAAATATAGAAAACAAAAACCATGAGCACACAATCCAAATGGGAACTACAAAATTGAACTACGAATTAACGCAAACACTATGGAATCCTCCTCGAATGAGTTAAAAACTTAATTAAAACGATAGAAACATACCTAGAATGAATACCTTTATAACCTTTCAATTGTTGGAAACAAACATCAATCGAAGATGCTCCATGGTCCTCCTTTGCCAAAACTGGTTTTAGAAAGATTTCACGAACGACCTAATCTAACAGAATTGAACCCACAGAACTTCACAAACCCTAATTTCTCAAACCCTAACAGAATTGAACCCACAGAGCTTCACAAACCCTAATTTCACAAATTCGGAGAGCTCCCCGACCGATTCATGGAAGTTAGGAAAAGAAATCGAGATTGGGAAATGGAATGAGTGTTAGAACTTAGAAGATGTAAGAAGAAGAGACAGAAAACGAGAAAGAAATTTTTACTGTTACCACCATCGAGAGAGAGAAACGACGGCGTGAGTGATGAGCGGCTAGCGATAGAGTAGAGAGTGAGAGAGAGAACAAAGCAATGGAGAAGAAGAGAAAACAGCGATTATGAGAGTGAGAGAGAACAACGAAGAAAGAGAGAGACCGCGAGAGATGGAACGAGAAACCACGATAACAAATTGGGAATAAAAAGGAGAGTAGGTAGACTTAAAAACACTACTGGAAATATTAATTAATTTTTTTAAATAATTAAATTATAAGGGAACGGTTTGAAGCCGTTGTGTAAAAATTTAATAAACAAAACCGTTGCTAGTGAGTTTTTGGGAACGGTTTTTACCTGTTGCTGAAAAATAAAAATTAAAAAAAAATAGTTTAGCAACGTGGACAAAAAACCGTTGCCATTGTTATCTAAGGCAACGGTTTTTTAAGCATTCGAAATTTAGGCGTTGCCGTAGGGTCAAAATGTTGTAGTGAGTGTTAAAACTCTTGAGAGAGAGTTTTGTTGCCCATGTGATCTTACTCAGCTCGAGAGATTAGACTCTACCGTGCACGCTGAGAATACCCAATTCACACGAGAAAAAAAAACACCATTGCTACTATTTCCTATGGTGTGTGTTGTTATTATTGCATTATCACAATAGCAATCATGTTATAAACGAAAAACTCTACTGCAAAGACTACGCCAAATTAGAGTTGCTCTCATGTGCACTAAAGTTGGATAAGACTATAATTGTTCTAAGTAGGTAACTAGCAGTATACCCGTGTCTACACACGAGTGTTGGCGTTTTAGTTTAATGTATGAACTTAGACGAATTTAATTAGTTCGGACATTATCTTGTGAAAATCTTTACAGTTTTAAAATAGACAAATTTAATTAGTCTGAACATTACCTTGCGTAAAAAACAGAATATTAAAATTTAGTCAAAATTTTAAAAAAAAATTAAAATAGTAATGAAGGATACATGTATTTTGGTAGTGGGTGATTTGTATAGATAGTAAAGGTATGAACTCAAACAAAATTTAATTAGTCCGAATATTATCCCGTGAAAATCAAGACAATTTTAAATTTTACAAATTTAATTAATCCAAACATTACCCCACATAAAAAAAATGGATATTAAAAATAGAGAAATGAGATAATTAGAGGAAATTAAAGTAGGTATGTTGTGAAAAATAGAGAAATGAGAGAATTAGAGGAAAAAATAGGAGAAGTGAGTGAAAAAATTGTGTGTGAGAGAATGAAAAAGTGAAATTACCTAAATATCCTCCAATTGTTTAGATGGAAAAGGACAAATTTGGTATATTGGTAGTAGGTGATTGATATAGATAGATAGTAGATAGCTGGATAGTAGATTAAGTTAATAATCCTTGAATGTGTCGAAATTCCAAACACATTCTCAAGTGTCTCTTTAATAAGTCATTTGATCCTCAAATGTGTGTTTTGTTAGTAATTTTGATTTTCAAATGTGTTTTTTTTGTCAATTTAGTTCCTAAAATTACTAAAAATGACATATTTCCAATTTTGATATATTTAGGTACTATAATAATAATATCTCACATATTTAGGAACCAAAATGACGATTTACTCATAACTTAAAGCACATCGAAAAAGTTTAAAATAGAGTTTAAAGTAAAAGATCTGAATTCGGGAAAACTAAGAATTCTCTCTCCCCTTACCAATTAATCACTACTAGGACGATTACCCGTGCGATGCACGGGGAGGTGATTAACAGGCCTACAGATGTAGTTTCAAAAAAACATCAACATTTTATAAGGGGTGGGTATAAAAATACGCAACACATATATATAAGCAAAGAGGCAACAATAGCCTTTGGTGGGATGAGACAACAATGTCGGTCCAAAAATATAGAGTGGGGGTATATTGGTAAATAGTGGGGTACAAAATGAGGGGTACATAATAAAAAAAAGTGTTGGACAAAGAAAAATTGTCAGGGGTATGTCGGTCTAAAAATATAGAGTAGGTGTATATTGGTAAATAGTGAGGTACAAAATGAGGGGTATATTGGTAAATGGTGGGTACAAAATATAGAGTGGTGGTATGTCGGTCCAAAAATATAGAGTGTGAGTATATTGGTAAACAGTGGGGTACAAAATGAGGGATACATTTTGATAATAATAAATAAATAAAAAGAGTGTTAGGGAAAAAAAAATTGTCAGGGGTATATCGGTCCAAAAATATATAGTGGGGGTATATTGGTAAACAGTGGGGTACAAAATGAGGGGTATATTGGTAAATGTTGGGGCACAAAATATAGAGTGGGGATATGTTGATCCAAAAATATAGAGTGAGAGTATATTGATAAACAATGGGATACAAAATAAGGGGTATATTGGTAAATGGTGGAAAAAAAAATTCCCACCAAAATCGGCTATAAAGATGGTCGTGTCTTAATATATAGCTGATAATCTATCTGTCAAAAAGAATATTAAACCATAATTGGTTGATTAATATTACTACTAATGAGTAAATATTTAATTTATTCCCTGAAATAAGAATAATTTATTCCCTGATCTGCATTATTAACATTTCAAATTGGTCATTGAATTTGCAAAATGTCATTCAAGTTGTCCCTTCGTCTGGATCTGTTAATTAACTTTTTGCTTTCACAAAGATTATTTTAGAATATTGTTAAATATAGAGGACTAAATTGATACAATCTTATAATTTCAATTTTTGGTTGAGTTTGCTAAATAGATGTCCAGAAAATAAGCAGACCGTTTTGGTCCAACCCAGTTAACCCATAAGTCAGACCAAAATACCCTTAACAAAATTTAAAAATCCCAAAATATCCTGTAGCTCCAAAAAAAAAGTATAGGATCGTATATACACCCCTAAATCGTATATACATCATCGTATATACCATTTGGGGGTGTATATACGATGTGTAAATTAGGGGGTCGTATATACACCCCCAAATGGTATATACAATGGTGTATATCGATTTGGGGGGGGTGTATATACGATCCCTATCATATTTTTTTAGTAAAATAAGAATTAATTAAATTATTTAAAAAATTAAAATTATATATTTTTAATAAAGATAGATTAGACATGAATAATTGTGTAGTTCGTTAACACGTGACAATGTTATACGTCGAACAAATAATTTAGGTTAAAAAATCGGTTTTCGCGCAACCTACTCCGATCGTAATGAAACCACGGCCATTAAATCCGAAAAAAATCAACGAGCATGACTCCCGTAGAAGAGACTTCTTACGGACTACGAGCGCAAAATCCCAAATTCCATCGTTTACTATTTTTTATTAATTTTTTTAAATTTTTCATAGTCTACAAAAATATAAAATTTTTTGCATAGACTTATTTTGGTTTTGTTAGATTTTTTGTGGTGTTTTTATAATTTTTTGATTTGTTTTTACTCTTTAACAAATTTTTAGTAGCCTTTTAGTAACATTTTTTTAAAAAAAATTTAAATAAAATACAATTTTTTTAAATACAAATCGTATATACATTAGGTGAGTGTATATACGATGTGTAAAATTAGGGGGTCGTATATACCCCCACCTGATGTATATACGATTTGTATTTTTAATACGGTGGAGGTATACTTTTATAGGATCGTATATATGTATAAGTACGATGGGTCTTTTTATAGGGTCGTATATATGTATAAATACATATATATGATTGGTGATATTTTTTTTTTAAAAAAATACGTTTTGAGTAAGGTATTTTGGGGTTTTTAGGGGTATGTGGGGTAGATGGTGAAGTAGTGGGGGTAAAAAACGGGTTTTTTTTCACCCCCTCCTTCTCTCTCACACCCCCCAAAATACCAAAACGGACAAAAATGCCCTCTGTTTTTTAAAAAAAATAATTTAACTTTCTCGGATTTACCTCAAATATTGGTAAATCCGGTTCATAAATCTGGAAAAAAATCTGTTTCGTGGAGTTTCCCAGATTTACCTCATAGGTAGGTAAATACGGTTCACAATTTGTGAACCGGATTTACCTACCTATGAGGTAAATCCAGGAACCCCCTTTTTTTTTAATTTTATTTTTAAAAGATACGCTGCGTGCATTTACGATTTAAAATACGATCTAACGCTGCACGATATACTGAGTAAAGATACGTCTAAATACGATCTAAAATACATCAAAATAGACGGGCAATCACGCCTATGATCCTACTACTCCTCGTGACTTCACGCTCATCGCTCGAAAAAAATGCGTCGCGGCGAATGATAGCGGCAAGAACCGCTCTATGATCCTGTGTAGCAACCGCTCTATGAGGAGCACTCGTCTGGCGTGACTGCACGTCTATTTTGACGTATATTAGTTCGTATTTAGACGTATCTTTATTTGTATATCGTAACGAGTTCGTATCGTATCGTATTCTAAATTGTACCAAACACGTATCTTTTTAAAAATAATTTTTTTTAAAAAAAGGGGTTTCCCGGATTTACCTCATTGGTAGGTAAATTCGGTTCACAATTTATGAACCGGATTTACCTACCTATGAGGTAAATCCCAACGTAATTTTTTTCAAAAAAATACGAACCGGAAATACCATTTTGTGAGGTATTTTCGGAAATTTTTCTAAAATGTTTTTTTTTAAAAAAACTGAAGGGTAATTTTGGAATAAAATAGGTTATGGGGGTGGGAGGGAGGATGTGGGGGGTAAAAAAACCCTAAAAAAAACCATCATATATTTACCCTCATACTAATTGAGCAACAAGATTTCTATCACAAAGCTTTTGCTTGACTTTTGCAGGAACTTCAGTGATACTCACACTAAAAAGTCTAGCCTCATGATAATGAATTTTAACTTGTAAAAGATCAAAGAAAGATATCAAGTTCCACTCATGATAAAGTTACCCATTTTTATAAAAAAGCTAAAAGACAAGAAGCTCTGTTATTTAGCCAAGGTTTCCATCTTATCCTTTTTCATTACTAACAATAGTGTATTTGTATTTACTACTTCCAAAGTCAAACAACAGAGGAGTACTTGCCCAAGTTGTAATTAGTTAACTACAATTTTAAATGCAAAAAGTTTTAGATCTCTAGCTAATTATTTTGCTAGAGAATTAATGGAATTGAAATTTGGAAAGTGATTTTTTCTTTAAAAAGGTAGTTTGATTAATTTGTGTGAGGATTGAGTATTGACTTTAATTCAAAAACTCCATTTGATTAATATATTTATAGAAAGTATTGCATTGGAATTTTATATTACTTATAATTAAAGTATATTTTAAAAAAATGTAAATATATATTGTTTCACTTCAAAGTTGCCTTGGGCATGAAACAGTGTTAAATCTCTTGAGGGAGAGTTTTGCCGCCAATTGTGGTCCTATCCGACTCGAGGGATTAGTCTCTGCAGTTGCGCGCAGAGGATACCCGGTTTATAAAAAAAAAGTTGATTTTATTCAAATTAGTATTACTAAATCAATTTCATTTACCATAATATTGTTAATCACTTATCCGAACAAACGTTATGGATGAATTATCTCCTCTTTCAATTAACATCAGGATTTTATTTTTCCTACCCCCCTCATCATCTATCCCACCCCCATAATTACCCAAACGGACAAAAATACCCTTACTTTTTCCCAAAAATTACATGGTTTGTTAAAAAAAAATTGGAATTTGGAATTACCTCTAATTCGAAAGATTTTTGAATTACCAGAAATGAGGTAATTCCGGTTCACATTTGTGAACCGGAATTACCTATTTTCGAGGTAATTCAAAATTACAATTTTTATTTCAACGAATAATTTAGGCTAAAAAATCGGTTTTGGACAACATACTCGATCGTAAGGAAACCACACCATTAGAAGCGAAAAAAATCAAGAATCAAGACTCCCGTAGAAGGGACTTCTTACGGGACTACGGCCTCAAAATCCCAAATTCCATCGTTTACTATTTTTTACGATTTTTTTTAATTTTTCATAGTCTCCAAAAAATCTAAAAAAATTTTGTATAGCCTTATTTTGGTTTTGTTAGAATTTTAGTGGTGTTTTTATATTTTTTTAGAGTAGTTTTGACTATTTTTAGTAGCCTTTTAGTAATAAAAATTAAAACAAATCGTATATATACGCACTGCCCGTCCTGGATTGGCCCGGGATGCCCTAGATGTCGCCCGTTCACCTACTTCACGTGCTTATTTTGGTCATTTTTAGACATTTTGGACCCATAATTGTATTTGTACTCCTATTTTATGTTGGTCATTTTATATATTTTGACGTATTGTTATTAAATCGTAAATCGTTCAGATCATATTTCCAATAAAACGCAGCGTTTAAATCTTAAGACCAAAATATAAACTTTTAAAAAAATTAAAATTTTTGAATTACCTTTTTAGAGGTAATTCCAAATTTTTCATGATTATGAACGAGAATTACCTTTTTAGAGTAATTGCAAATTTTATTTTTTTGAACCGAATTACCTTATTTTGAGGTAATTTAGAAAATTTTAATTTTTTTTTTTTTAAAACGCAGGGGTATTATTGGCATTTTTTGAAATATGGGGGTGAGATAGATGATGAGGGGGGTAGGAAAAATAAAACCCTTAACATCACGTTTATTCTCTTTAAATTAATAACACTTACCCTAAGCCTACATGATCGTACATTGACCAATAAGTGTTGAAAAGTTGGATGATTGGCCCGGTCGTTGCTGGTAAGTGAGGACCGGGGTCTTGGACTGCACGCGGGTGGTACCTGTAATAACACTCCGACGCTCAAGTTAGTCGTGTGTGGTTGAGCAAGGTCACAAGATATAGATTACGTACCTGATTCTTGGAATCTGTATTTATACTGTGGGGAGATAGGCGCTAAGGCCCTTGCACATTTTGCGGGCATGGCCGCATTCGACGGAGCACGTTGCTAATTGGGCCACGCGGAGCCTGATATGATGAATTGGGCCTTTGCCCCACTCCAGAACACTACATAAGAATATAAGAGTGTGGTTTATATCCCATAAAGATGTAATTTTAAATTTTCATTCATGATGTGAGGATTTCGTCGGTAAGAATCGTTTTCAGTATATTGTAGGGTGTCCAACACTAAAAATGTCACTTTATCTCCTACTAAACAATCTCACATAGTAGAGATGAGTAAAATCCTTTGATAATTTTTTGTTCACAGTGTTATTGGTGTGCAGTATCAACCGACTTTTGTCGGTGACTAAGTCTAATCTAGGCCGAGGAATTTTTTGAATGACCCTTTTATGTTCGGACTGTAATTGGGCTACTCATTGAGTGTTCAAACGCTTTCAACGAAAGACTAATCTCCACTCATGCTTAAGATCAAATTCCGCACTCGCCAACACCGAGTTCGTCCACTACGAGAATCGAACCCGAGAGCACCGAGTCGACTTCCTGTGTCCCAAGATAGATCAAGTCATTAGGCCAACAGTGTTCATTTGTTACAGAAAGGCTAAATTACACTAGAGGTCTTTTAAGTTATTTAATTGTAACAAGTTGATCCTTTAAGTTTTTTCGTACCATTTAGGTCATTTAAGTTGTTTAATTGTAACAAGTTGGTCTTTTAAGATTTTTTCGTACCACTTAGGTCTTTTAAGTTACAAAATGTTTACACCTCAAACCAAAATTTTATATTAAAAAAAGGCTAACAATGTAAACATTTGCTAACTTAAAGGATCTAGGTGGTGCGCAAAAAACTTACAGGACAAATTTATTACAATTAAATAACTTTAATAACCTAAGCGGTACAAAAAACTTAAAAGACAATTTATTACAATTAAATAACTTAAAAGACCTCTAGTATAATTTAACGGTTACAAAAAATGCATGATGATTTTTCAAAAAAGTTACTAAACGGAAATGGATTCTCTACCTTGACAGTGGAAAATACAGTTACATTTGTCTCTATCTCTCTCATATTTTATTTTCTCTCTCATATTTTTTCTCCGTGTTTTTCTATATTCTCTCTCCTCTTTTTGCCTGAAAACACCTAAAGGTAGCTAGCTTTTCTCGCCCTTAAAGTAAACAATCAATGCCCGTATCAATCAACCTTTGTCGGTGACTAAGACTCTGTTTGGTAAAAAGTAGCGGATAAGCTAGCGGGTTAGATAGCGGATAGCGGATGAGCTAGCTGATAGCAATTGATATATTTGGTAAAACTAGCGGTTGAACTAACTGATAAATGTAAAATTACATAAAAAGATATATTTATTTAATTCATGATTATATTTATTTAATAAGGATAGAGAAGAAATTTAAGAAAAATAACAAGGGTAAAAATGTTAAAAAAAGTGAGACGCTATCCGCTATCCGCTAGCGTTTTTTGAAACGCTAAACGCTAGTGCTTACCAAACACGTGTACTCTTCACCCGCTAGTTCCATCCGCTACTTTCATCCGCTATCCGCTAGCGGATGAGACGCGCCAAACAGAGCCTAAGTCTAATTTAGGCTGAGGTTGAATAACTTTTTTTTGTTCGGACTATTATTGGTTACTCACTGAGTGTTCCAATGCTTTCAAAGAAATACTAATATTCACCGATGCTTAGGATCAAATCTCGCACTGGCCAACACCGAGTTTATCCACTGCGAGAATCAAACCCGAGAGTAGTGAGTCGACCTCCCGTATTTCAAGATAGATTAAGCCACCAGACGAACAATGTTCATTTGTTAAAAAAATACATGATGATTTTTTTCAAAAAAGTTAATAAAAATATTAGAAAATTTAAAATGAAAAATTGAGTGGGTAAGTGTTGAAATAATAAGAGGAGTAAAAGCTTTCACTTTCTTTTTCAGTTTCTCTCCGTATACATTACACTTTCAACACACGCCACTCCATAAAGCAAACCAAAAACATCTCCTCAAAAAAACATCTCAAAAAAAACCAAACCTCTCTCTCTCTCTCTCTCTCTCTCTCTCTCTCTCTCTCTCTCTTGTTGAAGTATAAAATCCCACCCTTCATTCCTTTCTTCCCGCTTCCTCCTCTCCATTAACCTCCCACAACCCAGCTCTCTCTCTCTCTCTCTCTCTCTCTCTCTCTCTCTCTCTCTCTATGGCTTCTTCTAACTCCAACACCACCACAAACCTCCACTCACCACCACCCTACGGATCCGACCCAACAACACCAAACACAACCTTCGTACAAGCCAACCCATCAAACTTCCGTGAAGTTGTCCAAAAACTAACCGGAGCATCCGAAGACCCATCAGCCCAAAAACTCCCTCTCACTCTCCCTTCTCGTCTAGCGGCCCAACAGGCCCACCACCGTCTTCCCTCCACCACAACAACCACTACCGACAACAACACAATCGGCCCAAAAAAGCCCAACTTCAAACTCCACGAACGACGCGCTAAAAAACTCGAACTCAACAACATCGGTGTTTCCGAAACACCAACAATCTTCATCAACAACAATAACAATAACATCATGATGATGATGATGATGAGTAACATGAACATGTCTTCACCTTCTTTATCGTACATTCGAAACAACAGAGGTATTATGGCTTCGCCCGTTTCGCCATTGGATCATGTTTTGGCGCGTGGAAGTCCACGCACTCCAAAATCACCTTATGAAGATGAAGAAGAAGAAAAAGTAGAAGAAGAAGAAAAAGTTATAGCTGAGAAAGGATTCTATTTGCACCCCTCACCTAGAGCTTCTCAACCCCCTGAACTGTTACCCCTTTTCCCTTTGCATTCTCCTTCTTCTCATAACAATTCTTCTTCTCCTACTTAATTGTTAATTAATTAGTATATTATTTTGTGCGACTTTATTTTTGCTTTATATTTACAGCCAATGTTAATTAACTAATTATAATTAAGTTGGAGCTTGAGTATCTATTATTTTTTTTTTTTTTTTTTAATTTTTTACTTCATGTTTTGTTTTTTTCCTATCTTGTGAGGCTTTTTGGGTATTAATGTAACTGTACTGTTCCGTGTTGTTGATTTTACGTTAAGAAGTTTGTTTTTGCTGCTGATATTATTTTATATGTAATGTAGTACTAATTTAGTATTTGCCGTTTATTGGGTTTTTCTTTAACGTGAATGAATGGGATAATATGCCAAGAAACAGATAGTGCAATTTTAAGTAACTCATTTATTTGTTTTTTATTAATTAATGCATAAGTAAGTAATTTATGACGTCAATAAAAAAATAATTAAGTGATTAGTCTTCTAATTAAGTCATTTTACTGTATGCAATCATCTCTAAAATTTGACTGATCTAATGCCAAATTATTTTTTCAAAACTACAATGACAAGCTTCTTACATTCTTCCTTTGAAATCATGAAAATTCCTCTTTCCAAACCAAATTCCTCTAACTTTTTTTTAGATAAGCAACGATTTCATTGAAGTGAGCACGAGAGGTACCCAATGTATGGAAAAAAGGAAAGGGGGAGGGCCTTTTCATTCTCTATCTTTTCCTAACTTATGTTTTCTTATGAGAGAGAAAAGTAAAAATGAAGGGAAATTGAGTGAAATAAGATGAGAGAAAATGTCTTAGAGGAAAGAGAAAAATATAAAGTTAGGCAGAAGTTCTCTCCAAAAAGTTAGATGATCTTTCCCCGTAGAAGAGAAAGAGAGAAGAGAGAGGAAGGGAAGATATCAAGAAGAGAGGGTGACTTTATATAGTTTGGTTTTAGGAGAAAAATATGATAGAGAGAAAGGGAGATGATTAATTAATTTAGTATTATTTTACACTAAATGTGTGTTGGTAAAACAGAAAAAGATTTGGATCGAGTGTCTTTAGCTTTTTGTACATTTGATAACTTTAAGCTTTTTTAGGATGGAGAAAGATGAGATAAAAGAGACAATCATTGATGAGATACATATAGGCACAAAATTGCTAATGGCATGGTGTCGTTCCTCCTTAAAGACACTTAATCCCTCCTAGAGAAAGAGGAAAGACAGAGGAAGAGAAGAGAAAGAGAGAAGATAGAGTGAATTTTTGTTGTTTTTTTACTGCTCTCTACTTCAACCTTACAACTACACAAGTAAAACACCTAAATTGGATTGAACATCGCAAATAGCGAATCAACAAAACTGTTATGCGAACCAACAAACTCCTCAAGCTCATTGGCGGATCTACATATATTTGAGGGGGTTCAAGTGAACCCCCTTAAATAATAAAATTAGCACCGATACTTTAGGGAAAAATGTTTTTGCATCCCCTGAAAAATATGTTTTGCAGCCAAGTTCTTGGTTTTGCACCAAAGTTCCTAATTTTGCACCTACTTTAATGCACTACACTCATACAATCACTCACACTCTTATATTTTATTTTAAAAAAGTTTTTGTCCCTCCATCTCCTTGGATCCATTCTTATTCTTATTATCCTAATTTTGAATCTGTTAGTACTATTTAGTTTGTATTTTGTGTTAGTGCTATTTAATTTTGAATTTTTTTACTAACAACAGCTGATCTGAGTAGTAACTTGGATCTCATCGCAATGTCTCAGGTTTGGATTTTGGTGTGACAAAAACTCAATTGAAGGGGAGCGACTTTACCATGTTCAACTTGTGTTGCACTAGACCAATACAAATTAAAAGCACAAATTAGTTCCTAAATACAAATTAAATAGCACTAAAAAATCAATATTGGCTTCTTTTGAAGCTGACACTAGTTTTGCCTGTTGCAACCGTAACTGTAGAAATAGTTTTCTCTGCTATGAATATTGTGAAGAATAAGTTGTGTGACCAGATGTGAGATACATAGATGAACGACTGTTTTGTGACATTGAGAGTGATGTATTCAATAAAATTGACTCTGAGCTTATTATTCAACGATTTCAGAATATGAAATCACGTAGAGGACAATTATGAAATGTATAACTTATTTATTTAAATATAGGTTTAAATATGTTTTTCTTCCCTGCAAATATAACTGTTTTTTAAATTAGTCCCTGTAAAATTATTTTTTTTAAATAGTCCTTGCAAAATGTAAAATTATTCATTTTGGTCCCTGCAAAAAATTTCTATTAAACCAGGCCTTGCAAAATTTAATATTATTCATTTTGGTCCCTGCAAATATAGTGAATATTCATTTTCGTCCCTGCAAAATGAATAATTTTAATTTTTGGAAGGGTATTTTAAATAAAATAACTTTTTGCAGGGACCAAAATGAATAATTTAAAATTTTACAAGGGTTAATTTAAAAGTAAACTTTTTGCAGGGACGTATTTAAAAAAAAAGTTATTTTGCAGGGACTATTTTAAAAAAATATATTTTGCAGGGACTAATTTAAAAAACAGTTATATTTGCAGGGACGAAAAACATATTTAAACCTTAAATATATTATAGTTGTTTTTAATTATACTTTTAGTAAATTGTGTATTTAAAAAATTTGACACCCCTAACCCCGGGGTCCTGGATCCGCCACTGCTCAAGCTCCTCCCTTAAGATTCTCCAAATACACGCTATCCCTGATCACCTCTGCAAGCGCCACTGCGCTACCAACATAGTGTCATTGAAACACCACGAGTGTCATTGAACCACAACAAGCACTGTTGAACGGCCATGAGCGCCATCGAACACCCGCGAGCGCCATTGCACTCCTCATTGCTGGAGTAGACGGTTGTCTTTGTCTTTGTCTACTCTATTGAGGTCATTTTATTCAGTGTTATCAAACCCGGACCGACCCGGTCAGTCGGACCGGTCAGACCGTGACCCGTGCCTGAGTTCGGTTCAGCTCACATGTTGGATCGGACATGCAGTTGACCCGTGATGACGCCATCGACCCGCGCCATTGACCCGGTCCAACTCGAGTCAACCCGACATTGACTCGGTCAAATCAACTTGACGTCATCGACCCGCGCCATTGACCCGGTCCAACTCGAGTCAACCCGGCATTGACTCGGTCAAATCAACTTGTTGACCGAAAATTATTTAGCAAAATGGCTTGCCTGGGTGTTGAACCCAGTACCTCGTGCCTAAGATGCTCGTTGTAACTTGTAACCAATTGAACTGCTTGATGTGTTGGTACATTGACAGCATATATTATACTTAAGTCATTCATTTTTTCTCTTTTTTGTTAAAAAACCCTTTTAATCTATTAATTATATTTATTTATTATTTACTTTTATACTTACATACATGTGTTATTATATCTGTATTACGCATATATCTTATTTAATATCTAATAATTTGTATCATATTCCATAAATTTTAGATTCTATATATTATTGAGTATGAATAATTATTCATTTTAAAATTTATATCAATATTCATTTAATTCATATTGAAAATTGAAAATATTGACATACAATATTAGATATTTCATCAGTTTTTAGTACGTCACGGGTCATGCGCTAACTAATTAGCGACCGCCGATCCGACCATTGACCCAATGACCTAGTGACCTGCTCGGGTCGATCACCGGTTCGATTTTAATAACATTGATTTTATTGTTTTTTTTTCCTACTAACCCCTCTTCCCTCTTTCTCTTATACTAGTAATTAATACATTCAAAGTTCCTTCAAACTATTCCATTTCAAATACTTCACCAAGTCATTTGAAATTTAAATTTAAGTGATTTTTGGACCACATCACTTGGCTTTTGGATCAAACACAGAACAATGACATATTCTTCGAATTACGAAAATTTTCTTCACCCAAACAAGTGTATTGAAATATTTTTTCATATATATCATCGATTTGAAACAAATTACTTAACTTTATTCTATTCTTATAAAAAGAGATGAACATCAGAGTGTCATTGTAAGTACAACCCCCATAGCTGAAGCTATGAGGCACAACTTTTGCCGGAGCACTCTACCAACTATTGAAGCCGGACTTTGACCTCGATAAGGTACAGAATGCAAACCAAATATAAATTTGTAAAAGAAAAATTTTTAAATTTAAATTTAAATTTTTAAAAGCATGTTGAAAATGAGCTTGAGTCATCTAACATAGTCAAAGCAAAATGAGTCAACCACTATGATCAAGTCAAAACTCTCCACGTGGGCATGACACATCAAAAACTCACTTGAAGCTTTCTCACTCACTATTGAAGAGTATTACTTTACTCTTCCTTTATGCTTCTGTGTTAAGCTTCACTCTTTCATATTTTGGTTCTATTACCCTTTAGTTCTTTCTTTATTTCTGATCGTACCTTGACCAATGAAGTGTTGAAGTGTTGATTGATTCGTCTATGGGCCGGTCGTTGAATAGGTGAAAGGACCAGGTCCCGCTTCACGCGTTGAGCACCTCGTGTGGTACCGCAAAGACACTCGACGATCTAGTGAGAGGTCGCCGGGCAGATATAGCACAAGGTTAGAGAACGTGCACGATACCATATGCGAATGGCGTATATATACAAAGTGATGTCCGACCGTTTAGCGAGAATTTCGGCGGCGAGAGTGCGCTCCAAGCGGCGTGTTGGGCGATCGTGATGGGTCGGCGCGCAGTCCAATTCTTTGTTGGCGATCCTCGTAATTGCTAATACACCCGAGAACGATTGCCCCCAAGCCTAGGTCGCTAAGAGCGGCCGAGGCTTGAATCGATGCCCCCAGGAGTGAAGTTAATTTGATGAAACGGACGCGCCGTTTGCTTTTTCCACGGGCGGTGTCGGCCGCTCATCAACCACCGGCCGTCTTTGTCGTGGCGGTTGGTCTTTCCCGACATTTTAAGGCGTGGCGTTTGGTGTTTCCGAGGCCGTCGGGAGACAACCATTGGCGAGAAAGCGTGAAGCGTTGTGACTCTTCGTATCCGGTCCCCCTTCGCGCCAGAATTTACACTATAAATAGCCGCCTGCTTTGAGTTTATTTCTCACACTTCCAAGATTTGCTCGCCAACGACCGACTCGTCTGCGCCGACTTGCATTCAAGGTGTTTTACGTCTTCTTGCGACCGATCTTCAACATCTCGCTTAAGGTATGAATCGATCGCTCCTTTACTCTTTTCAACTTTAGTTTTTCTTTAAAGTACTCCCGTGCTTTTCCACGCCTCGTGATAGGGGGTGTCAGTCGAGGATGGCCGGCTCGCCCCTCTCATGAGCGCTTTGCTCGATCGACCGACTCGATCCTCTATCACAGTGTTTGTGTATGCCACGGACAAAGCTAAGCGCCGTATTCTGGAAAACCGCCCGATCTTTTGCCACATACATGTCGAGGCGGGTGAAACCAAGTCGTCTTGGGCGACAAAAGCTCTAGCTCTCCAAGTAGTTCCTCGAGCAAAGACGGTCTCGAGTTCCCGTTCTTTCGGTGGGGATCAACTAGCTCCAAGAGTCTTTGGTTCGGACCTTCCCCATTCTCGCAGAAGCGGCCGAAAGCGACTCTCCACCGCCCGAGGATGTTGCATCCCGAGTGGAGAGAGAAGAAGAAGACGCCGATGTGATTATCATTGATGATGACGAGGCGCAGAGAGTCGCGCCCGATGCGTGGGCGAGGAGATGGTGGAGGCCGGCGCGCCAGCCGAAGAAGTCCAAGGAGAAGAGGTGGCTCACCGAAGTCAATATTTACGGTTTGGAAGCCAACATCGGAGGTCGAGCGAAGGGTCGGCCGAGGTTCAAGCCGAGGTCGAAGTCCAAGCCGGCGTAGCTCGGGAGGTGTCGACATGTCTTGGGTGTCGGAGACTCTTCGCGCTAACGAGAGCATTCTTACGGTCGGTCCACGATGCTTTGCCCGATCTACGGAGCCGCCGAAGACTCACCGGTTTGGAGGATAAGAGGTATGAAGGAGGCGAAGATATCGCGACTTACTCTTCCAACTTCAAGTTCACGATGTATCGGCTCGTGTTCGAGAAGATGAAGATTACCCTCCTTTTACCGAATTCGGTAGCGGCGTCTGCGCCATATTGGGGGTCGCCCTTCACGAGCTTCACCCAAACGCATGGGCGTTTTTAAAGACTTCAAGTTTCTTGACCAAAGTCGGGGTGGCGGTATCGATGATGCTTTTCTTTGCTATTTGGTGGTGGCTCAGAGAAAGCCAACAAGGAGAAGAGGGAACAAGTCTCCTTCAAGATGCGAAGACTCACCACGCATTTTTCAAAGCGTTCAGAGTCGTTGGGAGCGGCTGGAAAAGTCGGTATTTACGGATCGTTCCCACCGAGGAGGCCGGGAAGACCGTTTGTGAGGTTCAACCGGACGGGATGCTAGGTCCCCTTATTTCCCAATCATGTGGAATGAGGCTCATTTTCTGCAGCGGTAGGGAGATTACATCTACACGTGAAAGATGCGGGAGAGGCCGCACACGGAGACTTTGGAGATGATAAAGTCGTTGGCGGGCATGATGCGTCCAGATCCTAAAGGCGACATACCTTGCCGACCCCTTTGTCTTGTATCTGAAGGCTACGAACCGAGGCCGAGATTGGTTCGCTTTTTGAACTTTTTCGTCCTTATATTCTGCCGTTGCCTTTCTCTTTTTCTTTTAACTCATGACTCGTTATTTTGCGAGAAAGAATGGCGCAAAAGCCGGAACCGCCGCTCAGATCCCCGAAGCCCGAAGGAGGGGCTAAAAGATATGACGGTCCTCGTACCAGGGATAACCCGAATCTTCCTCGAAGGTCCCCACCCCTAAGAGCGAGGAAGAAGCCGTGGCGGAAGCTCGGCCGCCTCCTCCCGGTCTTGCCGATCGTTCACCCAAGCGGGCCAAGCGTGATTGTCGTCCCGGCCCCGCAACGGAGGAGGTTCCCATCATTCAGCTCGAAAGCTTGGGTGCGGCCGATCCGAGAGCGATCTGAAGGAAACCCATGGCGCTCTGCGCTTCACTCTGTATGGGGGTCGATAAAGTCATGGCCGAGCTGGTGGCCGAATCTGATGGTAATTTTATTTTCTTGGTCTTGTACTTTTTATTTACCTTCGTTCGACCGACTAACAATCCTTCGACCTGAATTTTGCAGGAAAGGACAAGGCTTTAGCTGAGGCGCAGCTAAAGTATGACAAGCTCGTCCAGTCGAAGAAGGAGGCCCTGAAACGGGGGGAGGAAGACCGGGCCAAGCTGGCAAAGAGGAACAAGGAGCTTCTTTGCTCGTGTCGCAACTTTGAAAGGCGACCGAGGCCGTGGGAAGCGAGAGGCCGGTTGGGTGGCGGAGAAGAGGAAGGCCGAGCTGGAGAGAAAAGATCCTAGTGGTGGCCCGAGCCGGTCAGAGTCTGCGATCGAGCAATTTTACAACGCTCTTGGCCAGGCGCGGGTGTTGAATACCGATCTGCAGATCAATTTTGATGACAAGATGATCAAGCCCACGCACTATGTCGAAAATAATAAGATCATGTTGCTGCGCAGTAGTATGACGGCGGCAACGCGTCATTCGCCCGCCACCATTCTCTTTTGAAGCCCGCTGCGAGCGGTGTAGTTTTGTAACTTTAACTTGCCGGGCACGACAATTTTACGCGCCGTGCGGTTCTTTGGTCGTGGCGCTCGGCCCGGCGGCGTCCATATTTGTAATGACAATCTTCACTTGCTTTCAATTACGCCGTCGAATTTATATTGCTATGTCTGCGTACTTCTTGCATTCATTCGTCTTTTTCATTTTGAACTTGTGGGCCGCTCGGCGGCCGTTTCGTGCTACTTCGATAGCGCTCGTTTTTGGTCGCTTTTCTTTGCGCGCCTTGTATGTTTATTTTTCTCTAAGTCTTTGAGCTTTGAGACCGTTCGGTCGTCCTTCGCGCTTATTTCGGAAGCATCCATTCTTTGATAAGTTAATATTCCAACGGGGCCTAGGATCGCCCGGCGACCTTCAATCAGGCCCTTTCGATGGCATTTAAGTAGATCGTTTTCGACGGCCTACCGCGATGGGTTATTACTTAACCTTTGGGCCATTTTCGATGGCACTCGATGTAGATCGTTTCGACGACCTAGCGTTGTTGGGCCATTTTCGACGGCGCTCGGTTGGGACCGTTTCGACGGTCGCTCGATTTAGATCGTTTCGACGATCTAAGGTTTGCGGGTTTTAACCCTTGGGCCATTTCGATGGCACTCGGTTGGGACCGTTTCGACGGTCGCTCGATTTAGATCGTTTCGACGATCTAAACAACTTTGATAAGTCTTCGATCGCTCCTTTGCCACGGGCAATCTTTGAGCGACCGGGCATACATTCTTGCGAGAAAGTAAAGAACACATTGTATTTCTAAAGGTCAGGCCTCTGTAAAAAACCCAGTGGGAAAAAGAGCGCCTGCCTGCTTTTCATTAATAGGTCGGTCGTCATTACATTCAAGTCACTTGTTTCATTCAAACGTAATATTTCCTAAGTTTTTCGCATTCCATGTTGCGGGGATAGTCGCCCATTCATGGTTTCCACTCGTATGCCCCCGCGGTCTTCTTGATGACTCGTCACGGACCTTCCCAATTTGGTGCCAGCTTCCCTTGGCGTGCATTCTTGTTTCCCACGTCGCCCGTCTTAGGGCCGAAAGTGGCCGACCGCAAATTCTCTCTTTTGAACTCGAAAGCGTTGTACACGGCTGCGACCTTACTGTTTGATCAATTGTTCTCTTAGCGAAGCTTTGGGCGCATGATTCTTCAATTAGGTCCAGCTTCTTCCGGATAGCCCGGCCGTTGTCGATCTTTCGTAGGGGTTTGAAGTCCTCCAATTCGGCTCGCCCATTTCTATGGGTATCACAAAGATCGATTCAGTACACCAATCTAAAAAGGCGACTTCCGGCCGATGAATGGGGTCGCCCTGTAGGCCCACGAATCCGATTGCGCTCTTCGACCAGTTCCTTTCGCTTCATCCGATCCGCTTTAAACCACGTAAGATAACTCGTTGGCGCTTACTTGGCCGTTAGTCCGAGGTGCTCGGCCGAGGTGAAGCATTTGTTTGACCCCTAAGTCGCCAACATTTCTCTCGAATCTCTTGTCTGCGAACCGGGTGCCGTTGTGCGTTATCAATTCTTTGGGGATCCCAAAGCGGGCTAGCACACACCGTCAGAAGAACTTGCGACTTTGGCCGATGTGATTGTTGCAAGCGGCTCGACCTCGATCCACTTAGTAAAGTAATCTCATCGCCACGATCGGGAACTTGAAGCGGCCGGGAGCGGTGGAAGCGGGCCTAGAAGATCCATGCCCCACCAAGCGAGCGGCCAAGGTGAGACAAGACTTTGTAACTCGAGGAAGGTGCAATGTGAACATCGGCATGTACTTGGCATTTCTTGCACTTCTGAACGAGTTTCTTGGCATCCTCGTCCATGGTCGGCCAATAGTAGCCTGCCCTGAGGGCCTTCTTGGCTATGGAGCGAGTGCCCTGGTGACTCCCACAAACACCTTCATGAATGTCCTCAAGACATGTGGTGGCCGACCGACATAAGACACCTTAACAATGGAGAGGAGAATCCTCTTCTATACAATCTTCCTTCTATGGCAAAGTACTTGGTCGCTCTGAGTCGACCAACTTAGCTTGCTTTGGGTCGTTCGGCTCCTCCCCTTCAACAATGTACCTCAGGATAGGGGCGATCCAATCTGAATCCGTGGTGACACACAGAACGGACAACGACTGACTTGGCTTGGTCGAGACGCTCGGTCGATTTAATGTTTCTTGAATCACACTTCTATGATTCCCTGGAGTTTTGGTACTTGCCAGCTTTGATAGAATATCTGCTCGAACATTTTCGGTTCGAGGCACATGTACCACTTTCATTTCGGTCGAGCTCGCTGAGCGCTTCTTCACCTTTGCTAGATAACTTTTCAAAGACGTCGTCTTTAGCATCATACAATTCCTTGATGCGGCGAGACTACGAGTAGGGAATCTGATCTGAGTTCAACCCGGTCAACATTGAAGTCTCTGGCGAGCTGCAGGCCGGCAATACACGCCTCATATTCGGCCTGATTATTTGACGTATGGAAAGCGAAAGTCAAAGACACCTCCACGGCGGGCCTTCGAATTTTCTAGAATTAGGCGGCTCCACTTCCTTTACTATTAGACGACCCATCTACGTGCAAGATCCGTGTCGTTCCGGCTTGATCTTCCGGGTAGGAGTCATTTCGCTATAAAGTCGCCAAGACTGAGCTTTTGCGGCCGATCTGGATTCGAATTTGATGCCAAACTCACTGAGTTCTACCGCCCACTTTATCATACGCCCCGCCAGATCTGGCCGATGAAGGACTTGCCTGATAGGCTGGTCGGTCCTTACCACGACCTGGTGGGCCACAAAGTAGGGTCTCAATCTTCTAGCAGCTATTAGGAGTGCAAGGGCAAACTTCTCTATCTTCCGGTATCTCGGCTCGGGCCTCGAGTAGTACTTTACTTATGAAATAGACTGGATTCTGCTTTAGCTCGTTCTCTCTAACTAGCACAGCACTGAGAACTTCTTCTGTTATGGCCAAGTACAGATATAACGTTTCGCCCGGTGACGGCTTGGTCATGATTGGCGGGCTAACCAAGGCTTGCTTTAATTCATCCAATGCTCGCTGGCATTGCTTTCTGGTCCACTCAAAGTCCACCTCTTTCTTGAGCCTAAGCGATGGAAGCGACTTGCAGGCCGCTTTGGGGATGAACCTGGATAGAGCGGCCACCATGCCATTTAGCTGTTGTATTTCTTTTTTCGATGTGGGCGGCCTCATTTCAGCGACCGCCCTACACTTTTCAGGGTTTGCTTCTATCCCTCTTTCAGTCAGGTGGAAACCCAAGAATCTGCCGGCCCTCACCCCAAAGGTACACTTTTCAGGATTTAGTCTAAGTGAGTTCCTCCTAGCTTCTTCAAATATTTCCCTGAGGTCGTTCACGTGATCCGGGTCGGTTGTGCTTTTAATGATCATGTCATCCAAATACACCTGCGAGATGCGACCGACCGCCTCTTGAAAATTTTGTTCATCATTCATTTGGTAGGTCGCTCCAAAGCATTCTTGAGGCCGAAAGGCATCACCTTGTATCTTGAAAATTTCCCGATCGGTCATGAAGGTGTCTTGTGCCGATCGGGCGGATACATCGTGATCTGATTGTATCCAGAGTAAGCGCCCGAAAAGACGATAGTTTTGTAGCGAGGCCCCATCAACCGGCTTATCGATGTTGGAGTGCGGGGAAGGCATCCTTCGGGCATGCCTTATTTAGATCAATATAGTCCACACACATCCTCCATTTTCCATTCTTCTTCTTAACCAAAGACGACGTTGGGCGGCCGGTGTCGTATTTGATCTCTTCTATAAAATTGGCCTTTATGAGGTCCTCAACGGCCTTTGCAATGGATTGAGATTTTTCCTCGTTCGAGTACGCCTTCTTTGAGCGGCCAAACGACCCCTTCATCGACCGAAAGTTGATGGCAAAGCTACTTCAATAGGGATGCCGGGCATGTCGATGCCCGCCATGCGAGCAGTCAAGATAGTCTCTCAAGCATTGCACTAGATCTTGCTTCACTTGCTCGTAGGTCGCCACCGAAGCTTCACCGTTTTGGATGGGTCGTCACCCAATTGAACATCTACCAACTCTCCGCGAGGCTCTGGTCTTTTCGATCTGCTTTTTTCGGTTCTCGAGCCAAATCATCATCGTTGTCCTCCTGGTCATTTATGCGGATCGATCGGCGTCCAAATCGGCTACATTGACTTGATGGCCTTCACTAGTGCTCGCACGTCGGGCCACGATCTACTTCGTCACATATTTCTTGGTATAGAGCGTGGCTTCTTCACGATTCAAGGTCGGCCGCCGTGGTGACCACTTGGTCGTCTTTCTTTGTAGAATTTCATTTTTAGATGCACCGTCGATGTAACGACCTCTAACTTACCCAAAGTCGGCCTACCAATAATACATTGATAGCGAGGATTTGAGGGGGAGTACGAGGAACGCCGTCGTCCGACCGCCGATCATGCAGTACTATCCCGGTGTCGTCACCAAACGTGACCAAAGACTCGATCGTTCCCAATGGGTAGGTCGTCGCCCCATTGAAGCTGTTAGAGGAGTAGGCTCGGCACTGGGAATTATCTCGCCGATCAACTTTTATTTTGTCGATCAAGTCTTCAAACATGATATCGGCCGAGCTACCTTGATCGACTGAATTCTCTCGCACCTCTGTGTTTGCCATGACGGCTCACGATTACCAATGGAACATAACTATTAGGGCTTGCCGTCGATAAAGTCATTTGTCACCGAACGAGATGGGGTCCGCTCGAGACCGGTGGTGGTCTTTGAAGTGGATGCGACCATTAACAACTCGCCCCACTTTCTCTTGGTGGCTTTGTTAGATTCCTGCGATCCGGGGTTTCCACCATGAATAACCATCGCAACATTACGGCCTTTGGATCGCCGAAAGTGTCACGATCCTCGATCGGTCCTTCTTTTGGGTATTCTCTATGGCCGAGGCCCCTTTCCCTATGCGGATCGATCGCCTTAACTTCGCCTCTCTTGAGGTCGGTCGCCTTCTTCTGACCTCACATACTTTCCCAACTTGCCTTTCTGGATAAGCTCTTCAATATCGTCTTTGAGGGCCATGCAGTCGTTGGTATCGTGCCCCTTACTCTTGTGGTAGCGGCAGTATCTTTTGGTCGGTCGTGCCCCCTTCTTGAGCACGAGTGGTTCAGGCCGCTTAACTCCCGCAAACTCGTTATTCTGACACTCGCTGTAGATCTGCGCAATAGAGGTGTTGAGTCGAGTGCGATGGTCAAACTTCTTATCTCGAAAGTCAGGCCGATTGTCGCGGCGACCTTCATGACCTTTGGCCGAAACTTATCGTTTTTTTTTTAGGGGCGCACCTGACGGCCTTTCTCGCCGCGAGTTTCTTCATACCGCATGTGGGCGTTGGCCTCGTTAAGAAGTGGTGAGATCTTGGTAATGATTCAATGTAAATTCTTGACGAACCGGTGGTCCGGTCGAATACCACGCCGAGATATTTCAACTTGTCCTTGTCCGACAAGTCACGCAATGCACTTCACCTCGGTGTTAAACCGGTCGATGTCTTCGCCTCAACGCCTCATTATCTCCTTGAACAAATGAATCCAAGTATTCTTCGCACCGATATTGGGCGATTTGCGGTGTAGTGAGACAAGAATATTCTAATCAGTCGTCCCATGAGGAGATGGAATTGGGTCGCAGAGACTCCCACCATTCCAATGCTCTACCGCCCGGTGATCGGGGAAAAGCTCGCACTTCATGGTCGGCCCCAGTTCCCTATAGCGGCGGTAATTATTGAAGTATCGGAGATGATTATGCAGGTCTCCTCGGCCATCGAACTTGTTGAGATTGGGCGGCTGCGAGATCTCTCGGAATCTTATAACGCCGATCTCCCGGAGAACGGGCCATGTTCATTCGAATGCCGTTCGACCCAAAGGGTTGCATTGCGAGGCATGCTCGCGTTGCGGCATTCCATAGAATCCTCCGGATGGGCGGTTGGTGGAAGGCGAGGAGGCCTTACGGGTCGCCGCTTTGACCTCTCCTAGGCCGTCGCGTAAACGCCCCTAATTCTTCCATTTTCGTAATCTTCCGGCTCTTCACGGAATCCCAAGATCCGCTTCTCGACCGAAGCGTGACCCGGACGACTCATTAGAGGAGTATCGGTGGGCGGCGGCCGTGTCGGGGCGGTAGGCCTGGAATCTTCATAGTCATCGGACATCGAGCGGCGTCTACGCGCGTTCTCGCTTTCGGGGCGACTGCGTGCCCCGCTTTTCCGCCGGAGAACGATGAGTAGTGATCTCTCGGCGTGAAATGCTCCGCCGAGGGGAGGCGGCGTCTTCGCGCTACGGTCGTGGCGGCGAGTGAAGGTTCTCCGTCTTCGCACGCGCGCGCCCGGAGAATTGAACCTCTTTCATCTTTGGGAGATGAGTGCATCTCGGTCTGCGATCACACGATTCTTGTTTTGCGGGAGTTGCAAAGCGGCTGAAGAGTTAAATGATCCGGTAGAGGTTCACGAATGCCCGCTTCCACCGGCTCGGGCGGCAAATCTCCGAGAACGGCCGGATGGATCTGGCTGAGGACCGGCCCACGACCGGTTTGTGCCGAAGGTTCTTGTCGTGGAAGTCCTTGAGACTCGTGTGGTGTGGACGCCACGCCCGGTCTCATTGTGCGATTCTCGCCCGGCGCGGAAGGATTGAGTCGGCGGCCGCGTGCGGGGCGGTCGCGTGGAGCCATGAATGTGGTAGGATAGCGCGCACGCTCTCCCATCGTGGTCGCCAATTGATCGTACCTTGACCAATGAAGTGTTGAAGTGTTGATTGATTCGCCTATGGGCGGTCGTTGAATAGGTGAAAGGACCGGCCCGGCTTCACGCGTTGAGCACCTCGGGTGGTACTGCAAAGACACCGACGATCTAGTGAGAGGTCGCTCGGGCGATAGCACAAGGTTAGAGAACGCACGATACCATATGCGAATGGCGTATATATCAAAGTGATGTCCGACCGTTTAGCGAGAAATTTCCGGCGAGTGCGCTTGGCGCCGCAGCGTGTTGGGCCGATCGTGATGGGTGGGCCGCGAGTCCAATTGCCGCATTGGCGATCCTCGTAATTGCTAATACACCCAGGAACAATTTCCGTTGAATTAGTTGTAGGAATCGGTTATTCTGTTTTGATCATTTGTTAGGATCATAAGCGATTCCGATTTTAGTTTTACGTATATATAGATCCTCTTGTGCAGCATTATCACAATCAATGAAGTATTATCTTTCTTAAGTCTTCGTTCTCTCAATTTCTTGATCTCAAATTACCTTTGAGTTCTTTGTCAATTCTTCAATGGAGTTCAACTCCAATCTTCAACATGGTATCAGGAGCGGTGCCACCATTTTGCTTTCTGCGATTCTCTTTTCCGATCTTCGTCTCATCGGTCGTTTCGTCTTCTCGATCGTTTTTCCCCTTTTCCCCAATTTTTAGGGATTGAGTCTCACGATTCAGTTCTTTGTATTCTTTGTACACTTTCTTCCTTCGATCACCGAATCTCACGATTCAAGTCTTTTCCCCAATTTTTGATCACCGAATCTCACGATTCAATTCTTTGAACCCTATTTTTTTGGTCCACCTCTTTGTGCTCATCCATGGCAGAAACTGAACCAGTTGTTGAAGACGGTAATAATGGAAATGCAAAAGACAACAAAGATAAGACATATCAAACCGATATGCTAAGTCCCTACTTCATGCATCCAAGTGACAATCCTGGTGTTGCGATTGTCACTCCTCATCTGAACGGTACAAATTACCATACCTGGTCGAGATCCATGACCATGGCTCTAAGATCAAAGAACAAGTTGCACTTCATCGATGGAACGTTGTCGAGACCTGCCGATGATGATAGAAACTCCATGGCTTGGGACAGGTGCAACACCATGGTTATGTCATGGATCAACAATTCAATAAATCCTGAGATTACTCAAAGTATTCTATGGATGGACACCGCGACTGAAGTTTGGAATGACTTGAAAGACCGCTTCTATCAAGGAGACATATTCAGAATTTCAGATCTTCAAGAAGAAATCTATACTACCAAACAAGGTGATGGATCTATCTCTACCTACTACACAAAATTAAAGAAATTGTGGCAAGAATTAGAGAATTTCTTGCCTGCCCCTAGCTGTAATTGCAATACAGACAATTGCAAGTGCAATGCTGTGAATAAATTCAAATAGTACAGAGAAACAGAAAATGTTTTGAGGTTTTTAAAGGGACTAAACGAGCAATACTCCTCGGTTAGATCCCAAATCATGCTAATGGAATCCCTACCAAACATTGGTAAAGTGTACTCCTTATTAATCCAACAAGAAAGGCAAAATGCCATAGATGAACCTAGAGTTCTTGCTGCTACTAACACCCAAGGAAGAGGTACGGTTTAGAGGTAAGAGTGAACGGGAGGAAGATCTCTCTGGTAGTAGAGGAAGAGGTAAAGTGGTCCTGCTCTTTGTGGGAAGACCGGACACATGGTAGACAGCTGTTACAAGAAGCATGGCTACCCTCCCAATACTGGTGCCATCAACAATTGTGCTAATGAGCATGAAGAAGATGACAATGGTACCACTGAGTATGAGGAGGAGCAACAAGAAGGAGGAAAAGGTAATTCCAACGCCTCACTTTACTCCGAGCAACATAAGGCTCTCTTAGCTCTTCTGCGTAATTCGGGGAGCATTAATCACTTCACTACAAGCGGATCGTATTATCCTTCTTATCCCTAACTCTAATAGATCAAGAATTTGGATCATTGATACTGGGGCTACTGATCATGTATGTTTCATCCTAGATTATTTTCAGTGTATGAAAAGAATAAAACCAATCACCCTAAGATTACCTAATGGAACCTTAGTAACATGTGAATATGCTGGCACAATATGTTTTGATAATGGTCTATGTATACATGATGTCCTCTACATTCCCAATTTTTCTTTTAATCTGATCTCCATTCCCAAACTTGTAGTAGATATTGACTGTGATGTGCATTTTAACAGAAGGGGATGTTTAATACAGGACGACCCCTGCCAGATGATGATTGGGAAAGCTGAATTGAAGAATGGATTGTTTAGGCTTATTTCCCCTTCTGTTAGAATAAATAGCAAAATTTCTTTTCCTTGCATTAACAATGTTAAAATTCTGAATGTTGTTGATAATTGTAAACTGTGGCATATGAGATTTGGACATCCCTCTTTTGAGAAATTATGTGAAATAAATAAAGTTTTCCCCTATGTGAAATGTATAAAATCTGATTTGCCTTGTGATATATGTCAATATGCTAAACAAAGAAGGCTTCCCTTTCCACATAGTACCAACATAGCCACCAAATGCTTTGATTTGGTGCATATGGATATTTGGGGGCCCCTCTCTGTTTCTTCCATGCTAGGACATAGATATTTTTTAACTGTAATGGATGATAAGAGTAGGTTTACATGGATTTTTCTCATGAAATCAAAGTCTGAGACATCTTTAATAGTAAAATCCTTTGTTAATCTTGTCAATACACAGTTTGAAACAAGAGTTAAATACATTAGAAGTGATAATGGCCCTGAATTCTTCATAAAAGATTTTTTCAATGAAAAAGGAATTTTACATCAAACATCATGTGTTGGTACTCCTCAACAAAATGGCATTGTTGAGAGGAAGCACCAACACATCCTGAATATTGCCAGAGCTCTCCTTTTCCAGGCAAATTTACCTAAACTTTTTTGGGGGCATCTTTGTCACTCATCTTTGTGCATATAATAAACAGATTACCATCTAAATTTCTATCTCAGAAATCCCCATATGAGTGCTTGCATAAATTTCTTCCTGATTTGCATCCATTGAAAGTCTTTGGTTCTTTATGCTTTGCATCTACATTAAAATCTAATAGAAAGAAATTAGATCCCCGCTCTAGGAAATGTATATACTTGGGCTTCAAGACCGGAGTAAAAGGTCATGTTCTGTTTGATTTAAAAGCTAGAGAAATTTTTATTTCAAGAGATGTTGAATTCTATGAAAATATATTCCCTTATAGACCTACTTCTCATGAAGAAAACAACATCCAGTCCCCACTTGCTGCTAGCACGCCTACTTACCTAAATGATCCATTTGAGGGAGATCATAATAATGGTCTTGAAACAGACACTCCACCTAACCATACCCATGACAATAGTGAAGAGAATCACACACCCACAGAATCTAGAAGTGAAACAGAATTGGAGGGTACAAACAATACATAAACCATCACAGATAACACCCCAACAGTAGGTGACTCAGGTGACACTCAAATAGAAGCAATAGGTCAATCAAGTGATACTCTAGACAACTCAAGTGCACCCAACATAGGTGAGGAAGAGGTTAGAAGATCAACTAGACATAGGAAGGCCCCAAGCTATCTTGAGGAATACCATTGTTCACTGTTAACCGATAATGACTCTACATCAACCTGTGACAAAAGTAAGTACCCTATTTCCAACTACATCTCTTATGACAAACTTTCTTCCTCACACAAGAACTATATTCTAAATATCTCAACCAACATTGAGCCAAGAACCTATGAGGAAGCGATTTGTGATGAGAATTGGAGACATGCCATACAAACTGAGCTCACTGCCTTAGTCAAGACCAATACCTGGGAACTTGTGAGACTGCCAGCCAATAAGAAAGCAGTGGGGTGCAAATGGGTATTCAAAGTTAAACTGCATGCAGATGGATCCATTGAAAGGTATAAAGCTAGACTTGTGGCAAAGGGTTTTACCCAAACTGCAGGTATAGACTACACTGAAACTTTTAGTCCAGTGGTCAAAATGACTACTGTGAGAATGCTATTAGCAGTGGCAGCCACTCAAGGGTGGCATCTATGCCAATTAGATGTAAATCTTTGCTTTTCTTCATGGTGATTTATGGAGGAGGTCTATATGAAGCCACCTCGAGGGCTTGAGCTAGTGACACTAACCTTGTTTGCAAGCCGCAAAGGTCCCTTTATGGCCTAAAGCAAGCTAGCGGAGCAATGGAATGCCAAGCTAATCGATACCCTAATATCTATTGGTTACAATCAATCAAAATCGATTATTCATTATTTACTAAGTTATCTACTAACGGTTTTCTGACTATATTAGTTTATGTTGATGACTTGGTGCTTTATAGAACCGATATCTCTGAAATTAATAGAGTCAAAGCTCTATTGGATCGAAATTCGAAGATAAAGGACCTGGTCACTTAAAATATTTTTAGGTTTTGAAGTAGCTAGGAGCAAGGATGGAATAGCTCTATGTCAAAGAAAATATGCCCTGGACCTCCTACAAGAAGTTGGAATGCTTGCCTCAAAACCATGCTCTACTCCAATGGAACCTCATTGCATTATCAAAGAACTCGGAGATACCATTGTCGACCCCCTCTATTTACGAAGGTTGATTGGGAAACTTCTCTATTTAACTCACACTCGCCCGTAAATCTGTTACTCACAAGATGCTAAGTCGGGTTTCTTGAAGCTCCTACCACTATACACCTTCAAGTCGCGCATGAGGGTGCTCAAATTCATCAAACAAAATCTTGGTCAAGTGTCTGTTCTTGAAGATCAAATCTCCCTAACACTCAAGGGATTTTGTGACTGATCGGGAGCATGCCCGGATACTAGAAGATCTACCACTGGTTTCTGCTTCTATTTGGGAACGTCTCTCATCTCATGGAAGAGCAAAAAGCAGTCAATTGTATCAAGATCCTCCTCGGAGGCAGAATATAGAGCACTGGCACAATCAACCTGTGAAGCCCAATGGCTCCTCTATCTGCTGAAAGATTTACAAATTGATCACCAAAAAACTCATCATCATCATGCGGACAACAAATCGCCTCTACACATTGCTGCCAATCCGGTGTTCCACGAGCGCACCAAACACATAGAACTTGACTGCCACATTGTTAGGGATAAAATACAAGCTGGAATTCTGCACTTGATGCCCATCTCCTCAAAGGAACAAGTTGCAGATATCCTAACAAAGTCTCTGCAACCTGGTCTGTTTGTATATCTTCAAAGCAAGCTTGGACTGCTGAATATACACTCCAGCTTGAGGGAGCATGTTGAAAATGAGCTTGAGTCATCTAACATAGTCAAAGCAAAATGAGTCAACCACTATGATCAAGTCAAAACTCTCCACGTGGGCATGACACATCAAAAACTCACTTGAAGCTTTCTCACTCACTATTGAAGAGTATTACTTTACTCTTCCTTTATGCTTCTGTGTTAAGCTTCACTCTTTCATATTTTGGTTCTATTACCCTTTAGTTCTTTCTTTATTTCCGTTGAATTAGTTGTAGGAATCGGTTATTCTGTTTTGATCATTTGTTAGGATCATAAGCGATTCGATTTTAGTTTTACGTATATATAGATCCTCTTGTATGATTATCACAATCAATGAAGTATTATCTTTCTTAAGTCTTCGTTCTCTCAATTTCTTGATCTCAAATTACCTTTGAGTTCTTTGTCAATTCTTCAATGGAGTTCAACTCCAATCTTCAACAAAGCAAGACAAGTTTAAATTTTGTAGTAATGTAGAATGGTACAGCGCCGCAGCGCATTGAAATGAAGTCAAAGAAGTTGCAGTGGTATCTTAGGTTCTGTTTGGCGCGTCCCATCCGCTAGCGAATAGCGGATGAAAGTAGCGGATGGAACTAACGGGTGAAGAGTACACGTGTTTGGTAAGTACTAGCTTTAGCGTTTTTCGGATAGCGTTTAACGTTTTTTCAAACTCTACTTTAAGTAGTGTTTCAAAAAATGCCAGCGGATAGCGTCTCACTTTTTTTGGCATTTTTACCCTTGTTATTTTTCTTAATTTCTTCACTATCCTTATTAAATAAATGTAATCATGAATTAAATAAATATATCTTTTTATGTCATTTTACATTTATCAGCTAGTTCAACCGCTAGTTTTACCAAACACATCAATTGTTATCAGCTAGCTCATCCGCTATCCGTTATCCGCCAGCTCATCCGCTACTTTTAACCAAACAGAGTCTTATAATCACGGCTCCCCCTTCAAATTTAATGGATGTTTGACGTGAGAATGCAAATTTGAACTAAGAATTAAATACCTCGCATTAATTAATAATATTGGGTGTACTGCCTTTTTTATTTTGATATTGGACAGAAAGGCTCTCTCAACGGTTGTATTTGAAATTGAATGATTGACCAGATTTTTAGTGTCCAGATTTTACAAAGGAAAAATAGGAAAAATAAATTGTGTTCTGGATTGGATTTATAGGTTAAGCTCAGTAAAAGTAGCGTATACAACTAGTAGATAAGTTACCTGTACCTGATAAGTTAGCTTATAACGGATAATAATACAATTAGTATTTGTAACTAATGTTTAAAAATGAGAGAATATAATCCTTTAAATTAATGGAGGATAAATGAATAATTTAATTAAAGTAGTAAGAGTAAAATTCTTAAAAGGATGACAGTTATAAACATTTTAGTTTTTTTGAAACACATAAACTATAAGCTTAAACACTATGTCACGTAGCGTCTTGGAAAATGCTACAAGTTAGTAAAAATGCTACAAACTAATAACTAATAGTACAAATACGTACTATGAGTTTATTCGATATAAGTTATCCACTAAATACTTGTTGCTTGAGCTTGCAAATTACCCTAATCCTCGTGGGAAAAAAACGTTGCTACCGCATAAAATAGGGGAAAAGGAGTGATTTTTTTTGTTTACCTTGTTATTGGTAACTTTGTTGGCTGACTACGTGTATACTCTGCTTTATCAGCCGTGTTATTCTCCCCTCTCAACAGAGTTTTGGCCACACCCAAGATTCGAATCAAAGACCATCCGTAAGGCCTAGCTCAATTGGCAAATATCGAAATTGTTAGGTTGAATATCATGTCCCAGTTTCGAACTCAAGACCTCACAATTGTGTGTGTGAGTTTATAGTAGTAGTAACCACTCCGTCTATGTACCCAAAAAAAAAATTGAGAGTCATGTAACAAACTATTAAGAAAATCTAAACAAAACATGCCCCAACAATGATTGAACCTTTGTCAAAAAAAAAAAGCCAATATTATTGCCCCCTTAGCATTTGAGCTAACGATAGGTAACAGAATTTACAAGTAATAGTGCGCAAAAATAAAATTTTGAGGCCTCTTTTTATCAAAATATTTTGAGGCTCAAAGCCTTTGTTTTTTTTTTGATGAAACTCAAAACCTTTGTTTTAGTTGCTTTGATCGGCCCGGTGTTGCCTAAATAGGAACTGGTATAGACGATTCTGAGAGCACCTCTTTTATTTGTAGCGAGTTGACACCACTACCTGTAGCATATTTGTGATCTAATACAAAGTACAAAACTTAATATAATAATAGTAGTAATACAAATATTAATATGTTTACTTAAGTAGGTCAGTCTGGTAGGCTTAGAAGGTTTTTCAGTGACTTGTGATCTGACATTTTTTTGGTCTGCAGACAAAATGATAAGTGTCACCTGAAAATCTCACACATAAATGTGAGCATGCTTTTAAAAAAATTGGCTTTATAAACATGTTTGGTCTCGCGTCAAAAAAAAAACATGTTTGGTCTGGCCTAAGCCTAACGTAAGTGTAGAATTAGACAATAGACAATCATCCTTGCATGGAAAATATGAACAACAATATCAATATTAATTATAAAAAATGAAATATAAATATCGCACACACATATATTATCACATGCGTTCGAATCCAAGTCTTCATGTCACTGAAATTGTTGATGCAACCAGCAGCAGGAGACACATATTGTATGCAAGGGGCAAAAAAGAGAAAACAAAAACTAAAAACACAGATTTTGGACTGAAAGTGACATATTTGCTTCCCTAAAATTAATTTCTGATTATATATAGCATACATTTTCAGGTGACCTATTTTAATCCATTAAGCTGAAAAAGTAACGCACATGTTGTGGTCTTTATGTTATGTTAACAAGATTTGGACGTATTGAAGTGATAATTAATGTGATCAACATTAGGCAAAATCAACTTTTCCAATACACTTGGACAATGACATAGTATCAAACCCTAACAGAGAAAACAATCCTTGAACCGTATTCTTTCCTTTATTGTTTGGGTAACATTTCATAATTTAGGGTCCTACTACTCATCAAATCAAATTTAGTAAAATAGTCTCATAGATAGATGCATGCAATTAACCCCACTTATGTTACTTTACTATGTCACAAATTGATCTTCTTAGATACTTCAATTACCTAACGAACACCTGGCTCGGTGGCTTCATTTATCCTGGAATATGGGTGTGATTTCGGTGCTTTCGGGTTCGATTCTGCGATGACAAATTCGGTCTTTGGTCGGTCATGGAAATTTGATCATAAGCATAAATGGAGATTAATTAGTCTTTCACTAAAAGCGTTGAGACACTCCGTAGATAGCTAATAATGATCGGAAACAAAAAAAGATACCTCAATTACCTTGTCATAAAAAAAGTACTTCAATTACGAAATTGCTTCACTATAATTATTAGAAGCATAAATTTATTTTTGTAGTCTGCATTTCCCTCAAAACAATTTGTAGAGTGGGTATATTATTCTGTCGTTCCTGAATGCAAAATGGGACTATTCAAAATGATATTTTTTATTTACTTTTCTCCCCAAGTTTAACATTTTTTCATTATTTATTTATTTATTTATTTATTTATTTATCTGTAATCTAGTTTATCGAGAGTTGAACCAAGTGAACTAATTAAGCCATTACTCAATGATCTTGTTGGTTTGATCTCCTGTCTAAATTTAAAAACATTGGTGAAAACAATATCGTAGATTATTTTTTAATCTTTTTTCCAAATTATATAATTGGTGATGGAAATATCTTTGACTCATTTTGACTTAATACAAAAAAACAGATAATTAACATTAAAAATTCGCCCAAAGCAGCTTAATTATAGGTCTTTGACATTTAATTTGGTATTAAGGTCTATGACATTTTAATTGCAGCTTAGTTTTCACATTTCTTATTGGACAATACATATACTAATCAAAATTATGATAATGAAATCATATTCCACTCTGATTCTGTGTATGGAACCTCTCCAATAACTCAGGCCCTTTTTGATCCTTTCTATTTTGAAAAAACAATGGCACCATATCCAAAAGTCACAAACTGATATGATGAACCATGATAATCATAATGATAGCTCAGTGTTTTTTTATCTTGAAGCTATTCTGCTATGTAGTGGTTATAACCCACTCAGATGTGATGTGCCTCAACTTTATCTGGTAAGTTGTTTAAATATCTTCATAATAATTATAGTAAAATTATGCCCAAATGTGGTATTCAACTCATGATTATTTTTTTCAACTCTTGAATAATCCAGAAAGAGCAATTTGATTGATTCATTAGTGTACTGTATTGCATTATTCTCACTCATTCCCTTCCATTTTTGTGTTGCATATATATATATATATATATATATATATATATATATATATATATATATATATATATATATATATTCAGAAAACGGGTTATCTCTGTTGGGAATTCAAGTGTGAGAGATTATTCATACGTTACCTTGTTGGGAGTTTGGGGAGCACTTGGAGCAACTACGAGCTAATTACTACTCATAGAATGTGGGTTGGGCGTATCTCAACTTTACAAAACTGACTTATTAGGTGAGGGAAGCCCTTTCATTATATACTTTTTTGAGATTTTAACACTAGTCGATGTGGGACTTGGATTTTTCCCAATACACCTCCACGTCCAACACTATTGGGCTTGGTGCGTGGATAATGGTGGTGGGTGGTCTGATGGATCTAGGATAGGCTCTGATATCAACTTAGGCTCTGTTTGGTAAAAAAGAGCAGATAGCGGATAAGCTAGCGGATTGAATTTAAAGTGTTTGGTAAAATTAGCGGTTGAATTAGCTTATAAATATAAAATGACTTAAATGGACATTTGTAATTAATGCTAAAAGATGAGAGATAATACTTATTTAATGTAGGATAAATGAGGGATTTAATTAAAACTGTGAGGGTAAAAGTGGTAGAAAAAATGAAACGCTATAAGTTCAAACGCTGCTTCAAGTAGTGTTTCAAAAAACGCTATAAGCTAGTGACAAAACGCTATAAGCTAGTGATGCCAAACACATAAAATCAGCTTATCCGCTATAAGCTATCCGCTATAAGCTAGCGGATTGTGCTTGCCAAACAGAGCCTTAGAATGTGGGTTGGGTCTAACTCGATCCTACAAAACTGATTTGTAAGCAGTGGCGTATCTAAGACCCTGGGGTAGGGTGTGCAAAAAATTCTAAACACCTGCATTGCAATAAATATAATAAAGGAGAAAGAGAATAAAGAAGAACATACTCGAGAGTGAGAAAATGCAGGGAGAGAGAAAATTAGAAATGTATAATAGTGTAAGTAATTGTGTGAGTATGGTGTATTAGATAGGTGCAAAACTAGGAGTTTCAATGCAAACAAATATTTTCGGGTGTGCAAAATGTTCTTTTAATACGATATTGATGCTAATATTTTTTTTAATATGAGTATTGGTACTAATAATTTTTTTCTAGGGTGTGCGATTGACCACCCTGACAAATACCTAGATCTGCCCCTGCTTGTAAGGTGAGGGATGCCCTTTCATTATATGCTCTTTCGAGACCGCATCACTAGTTGATGTGGGACTTGGGTTTTTCCCAATAACTAGGACCACCAAGAGACTCAGACACCACATCTCTACCCAAAACCTTAAGATATGGATATATGAGTCACCTCTCTTATATTATATATCCTTCGGTTAGCACATTTGTAGCCGATGTGAGAATAATCACTCACACTTGAATTTCCAATAATCTCCCCCACGAACGTGAGTCACCCACATCATTAGACTAATTGATCTAAATCAGGATCCACTTTTTGTTCCTCCCATCAAGCCGAACCATAACTCTAATACCACTTGTTGGGAGTTCATGGGAGCACCAAGAGCAACAATGAGCAAATGACCAGGATCACCACAAGACTCGGGCACCACATCTCTACTTGAAACCTTAAGGCTATGGGTATATGGGTCATCTCTCTTATATATCGTTCATATAGAACATTCCTTATATGAGACTAATCACTCACACTTGAATTCTCAACATTAACTGTGTTCTGGAATGGGCCATAAGACCCACTAAGCAAATTGGACCCGGGTCGACCTAGTTACCAATGACCCATGTCCATGACCCAACACACCACATTAGACCATGAGGTTCATGCGAAAATAGGGACTAGATCATCCCATCTCCTTTGATCCACATCCAAGACCTGATCCATTAAGCCTCGACGGCTTAGATTCACCCGAACGATCCAACGACTCAGAGTTAGCACAAAGCTCTATAAATATCGGCTCACATAGCCACATAAGGTAGGCATTCCTTCAACCTGGATACTCCACGATTCTCTACTGACTTGAGCATCGGAGTGTCTTTGCAGGTACCCCCTCTCGTTCAAACATATGGAGATCCAACTCGGCCAGGAGCACTACCAACTGCAGTCCAAACCGACCTGGAAAAGACATCAAGGTACAAAACAAAGTGTATTTGATTTTTAAACATACACTTGAACTACTTCACACAAGTTGAATTGATTTCAAGTCTATATCTATATCTATATCTATATTTACTATATATATTTGCAAATATATATTCTATGGACAGTTAAGATTTACAGATATTGCCCATCACCCATACTTTGTATTTGGACTTCAATTGTAAAGTTAACAAATAAAGCTATTAGAAATATGTTTCTACTACAACCTCTGGAATCTGGAATTTTATGTCACCTCAAGTTGTAATAATATTAATATAACTTCCAAGTGTATGTCTATGAGCTCTACTTATCAAAAATGAAAAGAAGAAATAAATGCATGACTATCCAAGCATATCCTACAAAATGCGAGCGTCGACATGGTGTATAAGAAGTGGGAGGTGCTTGTGCTCTTTAACAAGTCAAGGATTCGATCAGTGCAAATGAAAAGCAATTAGTGGAATAAGTCAACCCCTTAAATGATTCTCAGTATCTCAAGAAATTAGTTTTTGCAGTTGCATACAATGATTTACCCAAAAAAATCGGAGAGATATATAGAAACTAAAATTAATAAGCTTTATAAAAGGTCCACAGAGCTAATGACTGGTTTCTTTTTATTGGGCTCACTAACAAAACCATGAGGCCCATGCTTCTTACACACCAGCAGCTACTTGCTACACACTACCCAGTCGCCTGAAATGATAAAGCTACCCTTAATAAAACGTTGTGTTTTTAGTTTTTTTGGAGATAAGGAGGGTTCAGTAGATTAGCACCGAACCAGTTCGGTGGCTAAATACCGAGTACGTTATATTGTGAGGCACACCCCCAAAAGTTGTTCTAATTAGGTTTGGTGGTTAACAACCGAACCAGTTTGAAGTTTAATCACTGAACCATTGTTAATGTTCGAAGTTTAAAACAAACATTCCTCTCAGAGACACTCCCAAATTGGTTCTAACTTCTAATCAGGTTCAGATTTTAAGCATTGATTCAGTTTGGACCTAATCTACCGAACCATACAAATTTCAAAAAAAAAAGAGGACATTTTGGGGATATTGGGGTGTGCGCCGAGTAGCAGGGATGAGTAAGAAGTATGGTACAACCATGAATAGTTATAATTTATTGATGGCTGCTACTATATACACCCCCACCCTCTAATTTTCTTCATTTTTAAAAATAACACCACTTATACCCAATATACACAAACGGCTACCTATAAGTTTCTGGACCTTGTACATGAAAAAAATAACCTCTACTGAAATAGACACAATGAGTATTTTGTTACTGCACACCTCTCCCTAATTTACACATTTGTTTATAGATATAGACACTATGCCAACTGTAAGAATACATAACCCCAAGTAAGAAAGCTTTCGGTTAGCAAACCAAGAATATTAGAAAAAGAGTTGCACTAAAAAGTCAAAGCAAAGAGGCCCGGGTTCAAACCTGGAAAGCTAACACTCCCCCCTCCCCACTAACATTGTCTATAAAAAAAATAGATAACATCAGGTGACTTTATGGATATTATTTGAGATGATTCCATGAATTAATGCAATACATTCAGACAAACTAGTTATTTGACTTGATTCTTTGATTGAGAAAGAGAGGTGCAAACATCTGCTGTTTAGCCTCAGATGAGAACTATCATCCCTATATAAAATAACAACACTTATATCAGAATGAACTTACCTATCAGCTTTTTATTGACAAAGCAAAATTGCCAAGTATCAGAAGAACAAAACTTATTATATAGAGAATTAGAAAAACCCAAATGAATTTATTACATGACCAAAGAAAACAAAATGAATTTACTGACCAAAATTCTATGGAACTAGGTCATACTCATATACTATTAACAATATGATGGGAAGAGCTCTGGCTAGACAAAACAAACTATTTCGGAGACTTGGTGATTCATTTCATGACTATGAAGCACCAACACAGACACGAACACCGGCCACGCAGACACCAACTTTAATCTCAAAAATACAAGTAATTGAAGTGTCTATAGTGATGTCGGTGTCAAACATGATGATACGTGTCTGGCACTGAACAGGTCTTCAACCGGAAGTGTCGGTGCTACAGAGTTTCATGACCCTATTCAGCGAACTGAAGCGCAGATTGACGTCTGGTTATACATTTCTGGAACTCCATTTGTGACTTTCTGCCTGCTTTTTCTCCTCTTTGTGACAACTACAAAACCTTCACTGTCTTTTACATCTATTATTTCTTGCTCTTCACTATCACTGGAATTAAGAACAGTCTTATTTTTCTCTTCATTTCCATACATAATTTTGATGACAGCACTATCTTTAGCTACTTCATCAGAAGAAATTTCCAAGTTCTCAACCTTCCCTTCACTAACTTTAGGCTCATCCACAGAATCAACATTTTGATGAACAGATTTCACTAGAAAACTTAGCAATATTTGCCTTGCTATCTCTGACTTCTCAGATTCAGACATAGTTCTTTTTGGAGAACTATTCTTGGCATCACTAGTTTCTGTTTGAGAAGCATTTCTAGGAACAAACTCAGGTGCATGTGGATTCATGATTCTTGGTGCCCCAGATGAATTCCTTTCCTTGATAGGGTATGGCTTTTCGTAGAACCATGTTTCATGCGAAAAGTATAGTTGGTTCTGTAATACAAAGGTGATCTAGGACCGCAAGGGACCCTGGCAGCGGCAGGAGGAAGCACGGGCTCGACAAGTATTCCTTGACTAACATTTGTGTCGTATGTGTGCTTATGAGGAAACTGGATTTATATGGCGAGACATGGACAATGTTCCAGGACTGAATGGTTTTGCTGCTGCTGAAAGCTTGCTTGCATTTGTTTCTGTAGGTTTTGCCTGATCGGACGAAAGGGAAGCCTTCTCAGGGTCTGATGATGCAGAATTTTCTTGTTCAGATTCAACTTCATGATTTGCTTCTGATTCATCTTGTTGAGGAACTGTATTACCTGTAGGACTTTGGATAGAAGTAGAACCTTCATTTATTGGCGTCTCAGAGGGACCGCTGTTTATCTCATTTTCATCTTTTACTTTCTCTATCTCAGCTTTTTCCAACAATGGCTTTAGAATTGTACCTGGTGGAGCCACAGCCACTTCTTTGTAAGATATAGACTTTGAGGCCAAAGAACTCAATGATGCCGGAGATGAAATTTTGGATGACAAAGCTTTTGTTGAATGATTAACAGAATCCTCATTCAAAGTCGCGTTTCGAGTTTTTGATTGTCTAGCTGGAGATGATATATCTGAGGTGACTTTTGGAGCTCCTTTCTGGGGTATGTCATTCCTATAACCGGCTTCCTTGTAAATGTAATTATCAGAATTGTTAATGCTAAGCTTTGACAGGTGAGGCCGTTGTCGGCGTCCAGACTTGCGCTTAGCAGCGTTAGCCGACCTCCCTTTTGTATTAGCTTCTTGCCAACCTTCATCAGAAGATGTCTCATAAACAGCTTCACTTGCTACTGGCATGTTCCTGCTGAGATCTTCAGTTTCTTTAGGCTCATCGGATTCATGCGTGCCATTTGTTTCTTCGACATTTCCGTCTATCACTGTTGTGGTGTCTTTTGTGTTATCAATAAGAATGACATCATCCGCTACTGCATCGTCATGTTCTTGGTGGTTGTTATCATTCACTGGAAGTATCTGAAAGATCACATATGAAAGAACCATGTCAAATGAAAAATAACTTAAAATGGGATCAAAAGTTTTAAGAATTATTTTGATTGGAAACTTATCAAACTCTCATAGAACTTCACCTAGAACTATAAGCTAACTCCAAAAGAATGTAATATGTTGAATGCCCTTCAAAGTTGACTTTAATAAAGGTAAAAACTCCCAATCTTTGAAACATAGTCTTCCTTGTTTCCCTTAAGGACAGAAGTTAATTGAAGGCATGGAAAACTGGAACAAGAGGTATTTAATTTATTCAAGATGAAAGCATATTTACTTTAGCATATCATAAGAACATAGTACAAATTTGATTAAATCAGAACTGAATTCATTGTTTACAAATAAGCTCACAAAGGGAAAATCAGTGGTTTTTGTTCTTTAAGAAATAAATATGTAAAAAGAATATTATCCCACCTTTGCACGTCTTTGTTTCCTTTGAGCATCGTTTCCCTTTGAATCGTTGTCGGGACTTATGAAATCCAGGAGATCTGATACACTGCATGAAAACAGTCAAATATTTTTGTAGCATAAAGTCTCAACCTATTTGAAACACAGTAATAGGAGAATTCCATCTCAGTACCTAAGGTGACCTTTACTTGCAATTGATGTATCAGTCTTTGGAGTTCCATTCTTCGCCGCTTCTTGTTGCTCTATGGCTTTCGATTCAAAATATTCAAGCCATGCAGCAGCATCCTGTATGTGATAGACATGGGCCTCAGTATTGATAGATATGGGCCTTAATGGGCTTTATTGCGTTAGGAATGAGTTAGTTAATAGTACAGGCATGTTGCCTACAAATAAGAGGAGAGACTTAGAGAGAGTTATCCCATCATTTGTTTAGACTTGGGACCTTTTGGCATTAAGAGAGTCCAGAGTCTCTCGAATACTCTAAAGAATTAATTGTATTTTCCCTACTTTTATGCAACATACTAGTTGGTTCCTATCAGTATGCCAATCCTTACTTCAATCCAAGTATAGTATCAAATTGCATATATTTGGAGAATTGAGATATAAGAAAAGAAATGACCTGTGTACGAAGATCTTCCGACCCGAGCTTTGCTTGAAGTATCTTAAGTGTAGTTTGCTCATGTTGCACACTTAGAGAATACGCTTCCATCAACGAAAGAGCTATGGCTATGGCATGATAGCTTGCAGCGGTCTATAACATGAAAAATACAGTATGAAACAATGTTCAATGAATCTTGTGAGGAAGGAGGTGGGAAGTTATAGTGTGTGTGAGAGAAAGAGACCTGTATATGATCTGCTCCTAACAATCTTTTGTTGCATTTAAGTGCTTCGTGCAAGTACCTAAGCGCCACATTAACATTTCCCATACCCTCTTCCATCATAGCCACATTTATATATGTAGCAGCTGTATTTGGATGAGACAGCCCACATGTAAAATGGAGTAGGAATAGAGCACGATTAACATACCTGAAAAAATATGCATAAAGTTCAATGAGAAAATAGTACATTTTTCAGAATAAACAACACCAATTCAACAAAATTTTACTTACTTCAGAGCCAGCTCAATATGTTGCAGACGATAATAGAAAACAGAAAGATCCCCATAGCTTTTCATTGTGTCAGGGTGGTCAAGCCCAAGCTCCCTCTCATTTATATCCAAGGCTTTTTGTTGATAAATGGTGGCCTAAATAAAGAAAGTATATTACAAATACAAATAAATAAATGATGAGCTTAAAATGATTTCCACACAAACATGCAGCATATCCTTGAGATTGTGCATAAAACCATTAATTCGTTATCATATGTAGATACAACATCTCTATAACATAAATATCTTAGATTTGTACAATAGCTGACACTAAAATATGGAATAAATTTTACCTGGTTGAAGTCTCCTGTGTGGTAGAGAACCACAGCTAGAAGACTATACGCACTAGCGGTATTTCGATGATATGGACCACAAACAGCCATCATCTTTGCTAATGCCTACAATATGATAGAAATGTCAAACAATGCCACATTTGTAAACAATCACAGCATGATGTATTGCATAGAAACTGAAGAAAGTAATTGGTACCTTTGTTCCATAATTTACGGCATCCTCAAGCTTTCCTTTATCAAGAGCAATTTTCGATGATTCCAATAAATTGCGTCCATCAATTGAGGAGCACCCCACATGCTGTAAAATAAATAATTATCTTGTTGGTAAATGGTTCAATGAGATGATAGTTAGAGGTGTAACTTTTGCCCCAGGCCAACGGGCTGACATGATGGTCTAGTGTTCAGTGCTAGACTGGGCTCAAAAAACAGAGGCCTGGAAATAACCGGAACATTTTGGCCCAACTCAATTGGCCCATGGGTCAGACTAGACTTGTTTTTTATTTTTGAACATTTTATCTGCTTTCATTTGTTAAAAATTGGGCTGGGCCATGCCGTTGGCCTAGTATTTTGGGTTAGGTTGGGCTACAAAAAATACAGTCCAGTATATAAACGGGCTGCCCACCCCAGCCCGTGTTTTCACTTTGATCCATGGGCCGAGCTGGGCAAGGCCAGGTGGCGGCCTAGTTTGACAGCTCTTATTGATAGTTAATGAATTATCTATAAAATGGACTTGGAAATTTATACATAAGCAAAATCCCACCTTGCAAACAGGAACAAGGCTGACGATATCATATTTCCCAAAGGGCTTAGATGACTCCATGTCATAATCTCTAGGAACAATTCCAACCCAACCTGAGAAAATAATAACATCAGCAATCAATAAAAGCTTCATGTGGAAAAAGAACACAACAAGAATTAAAGTTAATGATACCTTATGACTGAGCCCTCTTAGAATAGATAACTTGCGCAAATGTTGAAATTCATCATTTAATGTCCATGCAAACCTTTTGGACAAAAACAAACGTAACCACTGAATTCTGAGATGATGGTCATCACTCAAAGTTTGGTCGGTATCTTCCGTTCGACACCCTCCAAGTAAGAAATTCAGTGTCGAAGCAATGACTGAAGGTAAATCAGCTACATTGTCAACAGAGGCAATAACTGCTTTAAGTAGATGCTTGAAAGCCCGAGTAATCATCTCATGAATACAAAGTGATTGTATGTGTGGAAGATTCTCTGCAAGTTTGACCTGTTTCATACAACATATTAGAACATACAAAAGTAAACTATATTACTAAAACTAGAATAACTAGCAATGGTATTTAGATTATATTTGGGTGAGCTTATTTGGGATCACCTAATGATATAAGCACTTGAATAAGTGTTTGGCTGAGCTTATGAAAATAACATACAACATGTTCATAAGTTGTTCTCAGCTTATTTTAATAAGGTTCGCAAGGCTTACACATTGTATGAAAACAGTTTAACCACATTCTCTTTTTAGTTAAAGAATTCTCACCACTTCTCCCAAAGATTGCATCTTTAGTCCTCGCAAATGCATAAAGTCAGTCATTGTACGACCATCCACGGGAGAAAGTTCAAGTGATCCAAAGTCCGTGACCTGAAAAAGTAGCATATTCAGTTCTTAATTCATGGTTACATCCTTCATAAGAAATGCAGAATCCATTGAAGAATGTAATGTTACCAGCTTTGGCAAGGCAACTTCATCATAAAACTTGTGTGCCATGTTGATAAGCTCATCCACTGACTTCAAATGGAGACCAGTTCCAGATTCTTTGAGACGCAAAAATGCTTCTTCGGAAACTAGTTTCTCCAACTCACTAGAGCTACTTAATTCATTATTGATTGGCTCAACTTTATCAGCATCCACATTCACATTTCCATTCTCCCTAGAATCTTCACCATCTAAATTACTTGGTTTCTTTTCCCTCTTCTTCAAAAGTTTAAATTGTTTTCCAAGACCTTGCACAGCTTGCTCAATATCATTTCCTTCTTTGTTATTAGAACTACTATCAGTAGTAGTTTCCTGTTTTTGCAGATGCTGCATCCAACAAGAACCAAGTTCCCATCGAATTGACCTTTCTGAAACACTTGGCTCCTCCTTTATCTTTTCCATGCACTTTTGGACCACCTTCCTAACAAGGAATTTAGAAGCATCCAAGTCATCAACATTTGACAGGGATGTTAAAGTCCCTTCTGATGACTCAGCTTCAGGCTTGTGAAGTAGTATCCTCAAACTGCAAAGAACATAAAAATGTCGTCAGCATTACCATGAGCTTTTTATTGTTAATCTACATAGATCACATTGCTTGCATGGCCATGTCATGTAATCTTGAAATGCAATCATGGTTTTTAAAAAAACGTCCGGGCTGCGGAGGTTTATGACTCCGTGACCTCCACATGGTTACGATTGAGGATGCTTCAGCCGCATTTGACCATGATTCTCCACAATATCAAGAATCACAATGCGACCACAATTTGAAACCCTAAATGCAATCATCATCTTCAGACCATCTACAAAAATCATATGTTTAATAGCTTATTCAAACCTGTTGATGTTAAGAGCATTTGCCCCTCCATCTGGTTGATCATCTATTTCAATATCTTGAACTTTAGGCTTTCTCGCATTGACATTCCCCACAGCCTTTACTGTTGCAGTATAACCACAGTGGTGTACAACAACCATAGCCAAGGAAGAAGTATCCTGTAACCAAAAATGGCAAGAAAATTCACAACCAATCTAACAAAGACACTAAATTATACAAGTTCATAACCAATCTAACACTAAATTATTCAAGTTCCATGTTCCAAGATGAGATTATATAAGTACACGTAGATAACCTTGCAAGAAGAGATTATGACTTACATTAACAATGACACTTTCATCTGCAGTCAACCCTTTAAGTAAATTCTTCCGAACAACCTCCTCATGCACACTCGATTCGTTCTGTGTAGAACCATCATCCTTTCTATTTCTACTTTGGATATCGCGTTTTACTACAATGGATAAGTCTCCAACATGATCTTCATGAAGAACTGAACCAGGGGAAGAATTCACTTCATTCTTCACATTTGACTTAGTCTCCGTCACTTGCTGAATAGCTGCAACAGCCTTGAAAATTGAGGTTTCAACAAACTGACTGTGAAGCAAAAAAGCTTTTCTATCTCTTATCACTCTCTCCTCCTCAGTTTTACAAGGAAGAGAAGCCAATATTGCAAAATCTGTTGCCCATTGTCTATGATCATATTCACCATTTCTTCCTTGTCCACCACCGTTACCGCCCCAGTTTTCGTCTTCAGTAGGTAGAGATGGAAAGGTTGAAACCGACTCGGCAACAGATGGAGGGACCAGCCATGTATTTGCTCTGAGTCCATATGGAAGATTGCCAAACTGCAAAAAGCTTAGTTGTTAGTACAACACATTCTATTTTCGTTTAGTAACTACTCTCTCTAATCCTATAGATCAGATACATCAGTTATTCAGTGAACCTAAAACTGTATGTTTTTCTTATAGATAAGATCAGACGAAGTATATACTAACAATGTAAACAAGTTTTATACATACATCTGATCATATTTCACCATCTTAACGCAATGTAATATTAATTCTTAGAAACTTTTACACTGTGATTAGGTAATGATTTGATGTATGTGTAAAACTTGATTATACCGTAGTATCTGGTAATTGAAGTCTTGTTTTTCAAAAGAAATGGAAATAACCAATTTCATTTCATGTAAAGCTTAACCTTGTTACGTTCTGAGAAAGCTTTCATCAATGATCCATATCCCTGCATTAATCAATCATTTGTAACAATCATTTTCTATTAAAAGAAGAAAAAAAACAAGGAAGCAAATAAATAAAGAAGGTTGTGATTTGTGAATGTGAATAAAGATGACGTACGTTAGCAAAGCCACGGCTGAGCTGTTGCAGAAGATCAACCAAAGTGTGGCTCTGTAGAGACAGCTTTCCCACACTGTAAAATCCTTTCTCTGAACATACCACTTCTATTACTTTCCCGTTACAGATTTTAACCTTCACAAACCAACAATAATAAGAGAAATCATTTTTTGAAACACAATGACACTAAAATAAATGATTAACAGAGTTCCAAAACATAGTTAATTATGTTCGGTATATACCAGACATCAAAAGTCATTAATCATTAACGTAATTTCATTAATCACGAACTTGAACATGATAATCCAACAATTTCCGAATCAACATTATTTGAACACCTAAAAGTTGTGTTTAATTACATTCAAATTCACAAATAATTAAGTTATGTTGATGAAAAATGTGTTTCATTACATGATATATCTATTTAACTATCTACTAAACTTTCCTCATAAAAAAAAAACTATCTACTAGAATATTTTTTTTGGGTATGAACGGAGTACTATCTACTAAACTTAATCAATCGTGTATTTAAAATTTGTTAACCATTTTTTTTGTTGTGTTGTCCATTTTTTGTTTTCAAATATTTTGACTTTAAAACCTAAATCTATTATTAGGATTTAATAAACCTGCACCTGACAGTGTACAAAAATTTTACGACATCAACCAATCAAAAATTACAAATCCTGAAAGTAAACTTTTATCTCACTCATCTTAATAGTGTAAAATACCTTTATACCATTGGTGCATACTAATTAAACTCAATCTATTATAATAGTACAATTTTATAATGAGTTTAATTGTGATGCAGAGACAGTGTAAAAGGTTTTTCATGTAGATAAGATTCAATCTTTTTTAACCACAAGTCAAATTGTGATTCATTGACAGTGTCAGTATATATAAATTAAATCATTTTATAATTATAAAATTGATAAATGATAATATTATATGATAAAAGGCAAAACCTGAAGCTGAAAGTAATCTCCTTTGCGTCGATCATCTTCATCCTTCAGTTCACACTTCTTCAAATCTGCAAAAAAAACACACAAAAGGAATTTCTATCAAAACAATTCTTTCTATCAATCATGAAAATTGAAAAGAGAGAGAAATAGAAACTCACGTAAAATCGGAGGAGAGAGATGAGAGAATGAGAAAAACTCATAAAAATCTGATAATTTCGGCGTAGGATGAATAGCCACCATTCCCACATTATCCGATATCGGCGACGCTGGTGGTTCCGACATCGGTGACCCGACCCGAGATTCTCCATTCGGTGTCGCGGGTGGGCTCAGATTCGTCTTGTTAACATGTTGGGCCTTTCCGTTCTTTTTGGGCTTTGAATCTGGGCTTGATAAACCACGTTTGGGCTTTGAGAACCTTGTTGTGCAGGCCACAATGTCTAATACCCTTCGCACGTGTGTAACTGCTTGTGCCTCTTCCGTGTAATCCTCTGTGGCATTCATTAAACAACAATTACATTATTTATATTTATAAAATAATAATAATTATTATCCTTAAGGAATTTTGTTCCTAAAAGAATAATAGCAGTACTTTTTCTAAAAAAAAAAAAAGAAAAGAATAATAGCAGTACTTTTCAATTTGGTGATTTTTATTTTTTATTTTTTTTTTATAATTTTATTCATCTAACTTTTTCAGTTTGACGACAATATTTATATTTTATTCAATACCGAGATGAAATTGAATAAATTATATAAATGAATAAATGACAACAATATTTATATTTTATTCAATACCGAGATGCAATTGAATAAATGATAGCAACAATTCTCGACGCAATTGAATAAAATGACAGCAACAATTCTCGAATATGGCAATACCGAGATGCAATTGAATCCCTCAAAATAAAATGACAGCAACAATTCTATGAAGTGAATCCCTCAAAAATAAAATACACCGATTTATTAATATTTTTGAGAAAAATATTCTAACATAACAACTGGTAAATTATAAAACTGTTAAATTTTTTAATAAGTGAAAATATTTAAAATAAGTGATTCTGAGAATTAAATTTTGTGAAAAGCAGCTGAAAAATAAATGTGACTACTACTTTCTTGTGAGCATAAAAGGGTCCCATGAAAATGAAATTTTTATGTTGCCATAAAAATGTGTTCTGACTTCTTAGGGACAAACCGGTCTCCTCCAATAAGGAAGGCAATAAAGAGCAATTTGTAACTATAAATTATGTGTTAGGTTACTCACATGTTTTCTTTACCAATTTGTTGAGACAAATTACTAAATATCTAAAAGAATGAATAAAATCTTTCATGTGAATTTACTGTGTCATGTGAAATTTCAAAGTAAGAGGGGAAACTTTAACTTATAAAAAAAGAGAAAAAAATACGGTGGATGATTTAGATTTGATATTTGACACGCTCGATCATAATCATTCAATTGCGAGTAAAAATCGCAATTACAAGCAAAATTTACAAATGCAAACTTCAAAGTAGAATCAATTCAAGAGGCAAAATTAACTTTAGTGGAAAACAATAAAACATGTCAAAAGCAATTTTTTGCCTACATAATCACTTTTAGCTCTACTAAAAAAGTGAATCCAAACATACACTTTGACTAGGCTTTACACTACTCACTTCATAGTGAGTAGGAGTGAAACGTCCAACCATCTATAGCAACTCGAATTGGAAGCTTGGACAAAGTTTTGTAAAAATAAGAGTCCATATTTAGTTTTCTCATCTAAAATTTATTTTAGTGTAAATCGACTTTTCTCTCATGCGCAATGCAGAGATTGATCTCTCGAACTGAATAAGATGGCAAAGCTCTCTCTCAAAGATATTTATGCTGATCTAAAGTCTTATTAATTCCATTACATTTTTTATGAGAAAAAAATCAGCTTAAATTCAACTTCTACTTTGAAAGATAGGAAATGTTTCATCTAAAACAAAAGGGCTAACATTGATTGCAACCTAAATGGTAAACCTCCTTAACTCTTTATCCAAAATAGAAGTGTGGTAGCTGAATGAACCATCACTTATGTTATTATTTATAAAAATAACTAATAATTGTGACTTATGACTCATTAGTGGTCACATCCACCCTAGGCATGTTCCCTATATATGCCATTAATATATGCCCACTTTGCTATTCAATTAACTCAAAAAATAAGCAAAAAATTAGGGTTTACTTTTTCCCTATATTAGATATACCAAAGATACAATAAAGTAGAATATGGTTGCATAAAAATACCTACACATGGTAGATTCAACTGAATGCACATGCAAAAATAACACAAAAAATGGTAGTTGATGATGAATAATTAACTTGGTATGCTAACTACACCTACCTTCAACCATTCTTAGAACACATGGCTTTAGGGTAACAACTTCCACTCTATCATTTAACTTCTGACCTTTAACCTACAAGAAGAAGAACAAGAAAATTAATTAAATATTAAATAATAATTAAAAGATAAAGAGTTTGGCATATAAGGAACAAACTCTTGAATATTAATTAAATAATGGAAAAAATTAATAAATTAAAAAATATTGATTAAAAAATGAAAAAAAAAATACCCAATTGAACTAAAAGATACAAACCTCATGAGATAAAGAATAGTTTGTGAAATGGCATGTTTCCACCTTCACAGCCAACAATCTTCTTACATCAAGTATCTTATCAGTAGAGATACCCTTTTGAAAAATTTCAATAATTAGTGAAATTAAACCACATTTCATTGTATGTAGTATTTAAAAATAACATTTTTATGGAAAATGAGAGATAAAAAAAATGGGTACCTTCAATACAATCTGTGAATCATAGGGAGTAACTATAGTGATATCAACAAGAGAAGGTGCCACTGCTGAAAAACCAAAAGGTAAATTATTCAATTAAAATTAAAACTTTTTTAGAACAAAATGAGAAACATGAACAGAAATATTTAATGTTATTTTTTTTCCTTAAAAATGAAAAAAGATTGTACCTTTGTCTTCCTTTTTCTTCTTCTCTGCCTTAGCTTTATTTGATTTCCCTTTGGTTGATCTTGGGGCCATTTTTTTCTCTTCTAAAAACACCCTTTTGGCACTGCCAAAGAACAAAAAGTAACAAAAAAAACTTAAAAAGTAATTCGAAAAAAAAAATCAATTTTGAATGATGAAAGAGGTACTAAAAGGAGAAATAATCACCGAATGAAATGAAGAAGTTGGAAAGACAGAAAAGAGAGAGAGAGAGAGAGAGAGAGAGAGAGAATATGAAGAGAAAAAGAAGTGAGAGAGAACTAACATGGGAGTGAAGATAGAGAAGAGAGAAAATTTTATGTTAGTGAAGAAAGTGTGATATAATGTAAATTGTTTTGAATTGAGAAGAAGATAGGATAAGGGTCTTCAAATTTTTAACCTTTTTCTGGATTTGAGAGCAATTCTAGCCTCTCCTTGTTGCTAATAAGCTGATATGATAACCCTCTCTTTCTCTCTCTTTTTTTATATAAATATAAAAAAATTATTTTTATTTTATTTTCTCTCTCATTCTCTTTATATGTGGAGGAAGCATGTGAAGAACCTAGCTTATATATGAGAGGTTGGATTAGCCCATGCACTTAAGCTGAGGCTAAAGACAAAACGAACAATGGTTATTGGTAGAAAAGAGATTGACCGTTGATTTAATGCCACGTGGATGTATATTGTGTGGCAGATGTATTTTTTGTTTTATCATATATGCTTTTGCCTTTGAGTTATTGTGGACCGTTGATTTTTTGAAATACATATAATATTAGGCTAAATGTATTATTGAAATTCAATCACCAACCCTTTGTCACTTTCTCTTTGATTGTTAGTAATTGCTATTTACTGTTTAGTCAATCATTTGTGTTCTGTGTTCTTTATATGCTCCCTATCATTGGGAAAAACAAAGAAAATGGACACTTTCTTTAGGCCCCTTTGTCACTTTTTGTAGGCGGTAGTCGGAGTGGTGGTTGACGGTGGTCGGTGGTGGTTGGCGGTGGTCGGAGTGGTAGTTGATGGTGGCGGTGTGGTGGTTGACGGTGGGCCATTGTGGTGGTGATGGTTGGCGGTGGTCGGAGTGGTCTTGGTGGTGGTCAAAGTGGTGGTTGACGGTGCGGTTGTTGAGTGGTGGTTGATGGTGGTCAAAGTGGTGGTCGACGGTGGTTGGTGGTGGTTGGCGGTGGTCGGAGTGGTGTTGGTGGTGGTCAAAGTGGTGGTTGACGGTGGCCGGAGTGGTGGTCGACGGTGGTTGGAGTGGTGGGTGGCGGTGGTCAGAGTGGTAGTTGATGGTGGTTGACGGTGCCCAGAGTGGTGGTCGGTGGTGATGGTTGGTGGTGGTTAGAGTGGTGTTGGTGGTGGTCAAACTGGTGGTTGACGGTGGTCAGAATGGTGGTTGATGGTGGTCAGAATGGTGGTTGACGGTGGTCAAAGTGGTGGTTGGCGGTGGTCTGAGTGGTAGTTGGTGGTTGACGGTGGTCGGAGGGGTGTTGGTGGTGGTCAAAGTGGTGGTTGACGGTGGTCGGAGTGGTGGTTGGTGGTGGCCGGAGTGGTGGTGGGCGTGGGTGAGTGAGTACTTGGTGGTGGTCACATATATTGATGATCAGAGGTGGATGAAACAAAAATTATAAAACCTATTTTTGTGGTTTTGAGTTTTGATGGAAAACTGTTTTGAAATTAAGAAAAAAACTAACTCAGCTCCATTTTACACAAACATATTTCTGTTTTGAAATTGACTTTTAAAACCAAAAACTCAGAACCACCCCGAACGGGCCCTTAGTTTTTGATTTCATGAAGAAAATGTCAATGTAATTAGAAGTTATGATTACTATATAGTAGTCAAGATTTAGTGCTAATTTAGTTAGGTTAGTGTGATTCATCATTGCCAATAGGGTTGACACAATTTTTTTAGGGTTCATACAATTTAGTACTAACATTGTTTTTCATTGCTTCGACACTACCAATATTAAAAAGATCTTATTCAAACATACCTTAACTAAATCAACCAACAAAAAAACATACTTTGTGAGTAATAAATTGAATAGGTACACATTTTGGTCGAGCATTCTATCCATTTTGTTTGACTTCGTTTGATTCTCTTTTTTTTTTTTCTTTTGGGTAGATAAAAATATGTAAATTTCACTACGCTTATAAAATCTAGTTGACACCGGTGATTTTCTCTAAAGCCCATTGTTGTGTTTGGAATGTAGTGGCACACTCACTAGCGCGTGGTCATTCAAAAGCTCTGATTTGTAGCTTCAATAAAGTCGCGTTCAAAAATGCAACGAGACTTGAGAAATGTGGATGTAATGCAGACCCAACAAGATGTGTTGTCATTAATTTAATTTATTTAAAAAAGAAACGTGTGGTCATTATGTCATAGTGATCAATTTTACAATTTTTAGTTAAATAATGATTTATTTTTCATTTTTATCGATGAACACCTTACCTTAGAAGGAATCAAACTTGAGACCCAAGAGTCGATCTCCCGTGTCCAGGATAGTTTATACCACTAGGTCAATGGTGTTGGTTAGACTCTCTATTCTACAGTACATATTATTATTTTTCTATATATCCCTCAAATTTCACTAATGTATAAATAAGCATATAAATATAAAATATATCTAATCCGGCTTTAAAAATTGTGAATCTTTCCGTCCAAAATAAAGAAATACTAGAATAAATGAGGAAATGGCAAGACATGCAAAAATCGTGTCCTTTCGTCTCATTGCTTAGTATAATAAGGAACTAATTATTAATTTTTATCATTTTAATCATTTCCTCTCCTTCCCACTAAGGATTACTTTCAACTTCAATTTGGTGATGATAATGATGCAACTTTGGGGTAATTAAAGGTTCATTTGACTTGAATGTTTACCGTCCAAATTAAAAGTCAAGAAAAATACTAACCAACACGATGACACCGTTGGCCCAGCGGCTTAATCTACCATGAGATATAAGAAGGTCGATTCGGTGCTCTTGGGTTTGATTCCTATTTCGGACTGAGCCAGAGTCCCACTCAGCGAATGGGCCAGAACCGTCCCAACTAATGTCTTGCTACGCAAGAAGCGCTTGTTCCATCATTAGACGGCTGAGATCAATACTTGAGATTCAACGGCCAGCATGCCTTGCTCGAAACATGTACAGATAAGGTCCAACTCCCGAGAAAAAGGTACACTATTCATAGGCATTTGTGCTCCAGATTGACCTACTCTGACTTTGGTGTCGGAGTGTCTTTGCGGGTACCACCCGCGCACGTTCAAGACCAGCTCACTGACCGGGCCAACCTCATATTGATCAGGTACAATCAATTCCCACAGTAGACAAACATGTGAAACTGAACCGTGATCCTTCTTCTTCAAATTCATTCACGTCTTTTAGCTAGTCAATTGAACTACATTCTAGTTAGAAATTACTCAAAAAAAAAAATTAAAATAATTTTCATTTTAATTTATGAAATTAAAACACCGATTGTTACACATTGCTACAAATTGTTAAAATTGTCGTTGTACTTCGTCCTGTTTTAAGCCAATTTAGTTATTTGTCAATTTTTGCTAAATAGATTTCAATTTGCTTTTTCTTTTTGTTTTTTGTTTTGGTCAATTTTTCTTTTTGTTTTTAAATTACAAAAGAGAAGGAAAATCACGTGATTATAATGTAAGAGCATGTCGTGTTTCTCAATATGCCATGATGATACCATCTTATGCGATATTGTTTTTCTTTTTTGAGTTGAAGGAAATCCAAGGCTTAATCCGTAACACCTAACTCAAGGGATAAATATTGAAATTGTTAGGCTCTATCATGTCTCGTGTTCGAATCTAAAACTTCGCAATTATATGTATGAGTTTTTAGTAGCAGTAATCACTCTATGTATCCAAAAAAAATCTCAACGCTTAAAACAGTAAGAAAAAAGGAAACCTCAAAGGTTAAAACACAAATACAAAGAAGCTTAAAACATATATTTTTTGATTTGTCAGGCTTTTTTAGATGAATTTTGGTTCACTATTTATTTTAGGCTCACGATTTTCATAATCCACTTGGACATTATACCCCCTTAGTTATTCAATCTTCCAATTTTACCCCTACTTAGTTATATAACATTTTAAGAGTTTTCGATATTATCCCTAGGAGATAAATCCGTAAATGATTTTTTTTTCGGATTTATCCTTAGGAGATAAATCCATAACACAAAAATCATTTCTGGATAAATCCAAAAATTCCTAAAAAATGCACTCCGGAGTTATCTATAAAACATAAATCCAGAGGTCTATTTTAATTTTTTTTAAAAAAACGTAAATTTAAAAATTATAATGCTTAAATTAAGAAAGAAAATAAAGCAAACCTAATCTAAAAATTATATATAAAAACACCCCAAAAATCTAATACAGTCAAAAGAAGAGTATCAATGACAAATATTAATCTCGTATTTTTTATATATCAGTGCAATTATCCCGTAGTTTCAATTGTTATTTTAGTTAATTAGTAGATTGTAGTAGATAGTAAAAGAGAGATAGTAGATTATCAGTGTAGTTATCTCGTAGTTTTATTTGATTATTTTAGTTGATTAGTAGATTATAGTAAAAGTTAGATAGCAGATTATTAATAAGAAATATTTATTTTAAATATTAATTAATAGTTTAAATAGTCATTAAGTCTTCTTATTTTTTAGATAGTAGGTTTGTAATAGTAGTCTTCAAAAAAATTAATTATCAATGACAAATATTAATCTCGTGTGTTTTTATATATTAGTGCAGTTATCCCGTATTTTTTTATATATATTATAGTAGTTATCTCGTAGTTTCAATTGATTATTTTAGTTGATTAGTAGATTATAACAGATAGTAAAAGATAGATAGTAAATTATCAATTAGAGGTGATAGTAAATTTTTAATAAGAGTGTAAACCGATTTTGGAGAGAAACGTTAAAATTTTAAGGGGATAATTTTTTTAGTGTAAAGTGATAAGAGAAAGAAAAACAATTTGTTTATGATAAAAGTAAAATGAAAAAAAGAAGAAAAAAAAGTGTAGGAGAAAAGAGAAAAGTAGGAAAGAGAGTGTAAAAAGAAATAGAAAAAATGAAGAAAGAAAGTGTAAGAGAAAAGTGAAAATGAGGAAAGATAGTGTAAGAAGAAAAAGAAAATAATAAGCGAGTGGAAGAAGAAAAAGAGAGAAATAGTGAGTAATGACACTTTTACCCTTAAATTATATATGTGTCATGTTAATAAGATATCTAAATTGGTACTTTCATAGGAGGTTTGTTTGTATAAATAGATACTAGTAGGATACCCGTGTATACGCACGGGGTGCCATCATGCTCTTTTTGAAAATGAACTTAGACAGTATTTAAAAAGTCTAAACATTATCCCGTGAAAATAAATGCAAACTTAAATAGATAAAAAAGATAAATATTAAAATCTAAAAATATAAAAGTATCATTTAAAAACAATATGCATTTATCCCGTGTTTTTTTATATATTAGTGTAGTGTATTTTAATATATCAGTGTTGTTATCCCGTATTTTTTTATATATTAATGTAGTTATCCCATGTTTATATATATCTTTTAAAACGGATTTTCACAGTTTTAGAAGGGCGGGTCCGGATTTTCACATTAACCGAACCCGCCCGACCATTGGGTTGTACATTGACAGACAGCCACATTCGTGGACAGAGAGGCACAAACCATCGATAATAGTGAGAAAAAAAAGCAGGCCGATGGGAATAAATTGTTGTTACAGAAAAAGTTCGAAACCACTACCTTTTCTTTTTTTCTTGAAACCACTAACTTTTTCTTTGAAACCACTCTCTTTAATTGGAATTGAAAGTCTTGAAATCATACACTTCACAGAAAAACCAACCACTACATTACTGCACTGTGGACTCACCATATATCTTCCACGGTTATGACTATTTTTCTCTTCATCTTCTTTCAAACCATCTTCAATACACTCACCATTTCTCTATTCTTTTCTAGCCAAGTTTTCTCTTCTTTTTGTTCATACTAGCAACTTCAACACACATCTTCATTTCTTTCGGATCAACATATATTGTGTAACGGCCTATTTTGTTTAGTAAAATGAGAGCTAAATATGTTTATAGAAATAAATTTAATATGTTTATAGAAATAAATTTAACATATTCACTCCTCTGCCTTATTTTTTCTTTTAGCTTTCTTTGTTTAAAATGTCTTTTCAGATGCTCGTTTCTCTCAGCCTTATTTTCATGAACGATTTTCTTCTTCCTTCACAGACGTCCCATGGCTCCAACCCGATTCTACCCAACCGACCCACCCGTTGAAACCGAAAACTGAAACCCGCCCAAACCGAGTCAAGCAATGGGCGGATTTGGGCTTGATATTGCAACCGCGGGTTGGACTGGGTGAGTTGTTTTGGGTCCGAATCCGCCCGTTGTCCAGGCCTAGATTATAATAGATAGTAGATTATTAATAAGAAATAATTACTTTAAATATTAATTAATAATTTGAATAGTCGTTAAGTCTTTTTGTTTTTTAGATAGTAGGTTTGTAGTAGTACTAGTCTTCAAAAAATTTAATTATCAATGGCAAATATTAATCTCGTGTTTTTTTTATATATTAGTGCAGTTATCCCGTGTTTTTTTATATATCAATGCAGTTATCTCGTAGTTTCAATTGATTATTTTAATTGATTAGTAGATTATAAGAAATAGTAAAAGATAGATAATAGATTATCAATAAGAGGTGATAGTAGATTTTCAATAAGATTGTAAACAGTCTTTGGAGACAAAAATTTGAATTTTAAGGTGAATTTTTTTTAGTGTGACTTATTTACATTTTTATAGGTAATTTTAGTAGAGTAGTGTTTGTATAAATTTAGAAATTTAGTCAAAAAACTAAAGTGAAGTGATAAGAGAAAGAAGATTTGTTTATGAGAAAATTAAAATGAAAAAGGAAGAAAGAGTGTAAGAGAAAAGTAAAAAGGAGGAAAAAGAGTGTAAGAAGAAAGAGAAAAAAGTAAGAAAGAAAGTGTAAGAAGAAAAATAGAGAAATAGTGAGTATTGACACTTTTACCCTTAGATTATATGTGTGTCCTATTAATAAGATATTCAAATTGGTAATTTCATAGGAGATTTGTTTATATAAATAGATATTATTTGTATAAATAGATATTAGATAAGAGAAAGAAGAATTGTTTATGAGAAAATTAAAATGAAAAAGGAAGAAAGAGAGTGCAAGAGAAAAGTAAAAAGTAGGAAATAGAGTGTAAGAGAAAAGTAAAAAATAAGAAAGAGTATAAAAAGAAAAAGAGAGAAATAGTGAGTAATGACACTTTTACCCTTATATTGTATACGTGTCCTATTAATAAGATATCCAAATTGGTAATATCATAGGAGGTTTGTTTGTATAAATAGATAGATATTAGATTAGATTAGATTAAATTAGATACATTAGATAGATACTGGTCCATTACCCAACTGTTTGAGAGAACCCCCACCATTCATTCTCCATCCTTAGATTTTACAAGTGCATAGTTGTTAAATTCTTTAATCTGGAATTTATAAACAAAAAAGCTATTATCAATGCGATTTATACAATCATAAGACAATCTTTTAATATGATACAAATACTTTTTATTAAATTTACAGAACGAATCCTTTCCTTATGACGTCTTTTGAACAACACCTAAGGCCTTAGTCTCAGATTTTTCTTTTTGTCTTATTATGGAATTATGCATGTATGTTATAAAGTGTAAGTTTGATTTACCGTGTAAAATATATTTACATTATTAATCAACGAAGTATCTTTTATCTTAAGCGACTTGTCACTTTTGCCACCAACTTCCCATTTTTTTTCCTTCCTTTTTTTTTGGTTTTTGTTTTTTGTTTTTTCCTTCACTTTTTTTTTGGTTTTTCATTCTTTTATATTATTTTAATTTTTTATCTTTTTTCTTTTTTTATCAGTTTTTTTTTCTTCTTTTATATTTTAAGGTACTTTTCAGTTTCGAAAAATTTTAGATGTTTAAATATACTATTTTTTTGAATAACTGATTCGATGAAAAAAAATTATTTCATAACAAAATACGTTAAGTGAGATGTGAAACAGTGTGCTTTGGTGTACTAGATGGTGAAAAAAAATTATTTTCTAATAAAAATTGTAAAGTGAAATTTTAAGTAGTATATTTTGAGGTACTTTAGGTTTTGAGAAAAAGTTAACTCTTCAAATACAATAAGTTTCTTTTGTAAGAAGCTTGGTTTGGTAAAAATAATATAAGTTTGTGAGAAAATTAAGTAGAGTGTGATATTGACATTGTACTTTTGGGTACTTTAGCGTCCCGAATTTTTTTTAAATATTGAAACATGCAAAATTCGCTCCTCAACAACCTGTTTGATGAAAAACAAAATAAATTTTATGACAAAATATATAAAGTGTGATGCTAGACATTGTGCTTCGGAGTATTTTAGAATCCAAAAAAAAAGTTACATGTTCAAATTGGTGTTTTCTTCTTTATTTTTATAATTTCGTACAAACGAGTATTAGAAACATATTTAAATTGGTGATTAGTTTCAAATCTAACTCGACATGATATTGTGTTGTCTTCTTTTTCTTCTTATTATTCGTGGATGTTCAATTCCAATGTCTGCGTTAAAGTTCTTTTTCTCCATGTAAGTTCCATGATATTGTGTTGTCTTCTTTTTCTTATTATTATCTGTGGATGTTCAATTCCAATGTCTGCGGTAAAAAAAAATCATTTCATGAAAAACTACGTAAAGTCAGATCCTAAAAAGTGTGGTTTGGTGTACTTGATTGTGAAAAAATTATTTTGTAACAAAATGTCTAAAGTGAAATGTTAAGTAGTGCGTTTTGAGGTACTTCTGGGATTTGAAAAAATTTTAACTCTTCAAATACCAAAAGTTTGGTAAATATAATAATAAGTTTGTGAAAAAATATGTAAAGTGGGATGCTGACAGTGTATTTTGAGGTACTTTAGGACCCCAAAAATTTGTAGATGTTCAAATACACGAAGTTCGTTCCTTAATAACCCTTTTATTTTATAATCTTCTTATTTAATTTTATAGTTTTAATTTAATTTTATCTACGGGAACTTCAGCCACATTTACAATAGATCATCTATCGTACTCTTTCAACTTTCTATATGTGATTCTATTTTATTGGTAATTTCCATCAAACCCAGAATGATACCACGTGTTTCACTTTCTATTTTGTTGTCTTCTTTATTTTGGTCATTTTGCACCAACGGGTATTAAATCTTTTCTTTAATTGGTTTTTATATTTTTATCTTTCTTTAATATTCGAGTACATGCAAGTGTTCTTTGCATTGATCGTATTTCCCGTGGGAATTTGATCACTTTTACAATAGAACCTTCATCATCTTCTTTCAACGAGACCTTCAAATCACATTTACAATAAAACCTCCATAATTTTTTTAACTTTGTATAAGCTGCTCCTATTTTATCATGGGTTTTCCTTCAACCATGCATGATATCGTAATTAACGGATTTTTTTTTTTTTTCTGAGAAAAATCAAGGGAGAGTTTTTTGACAAAAGAATCATGGGAGAGTTAATAGTCTATATTTGGTTCCAGTAACAAAAAAACTATATTTGGTTTCTATTCTATTTAACTTTTATTTAAAGTGTCATTAGTAATCCAAGTGTTGCTGGGTTTTGTGGTTTGATCCGTGATTGCGGTTCGTTGACTAATAAGGTTATCAAATGAATTGAAATAACAATTGATATGACCGAAAACGATATATGAGTTAATATATGCTCTAAAGTTGAAAATATCATATATATATATATATATATATATATATATATATATATATATATATATATATATATAATGAAAATAAATATCTATAATGAAAATAAAAAAGGTATGAATACTAGGATAAGAATAGAAATCAGGAATTGAATTCATTATAGGACTTATTCTTTTAGAATATAGTTTTATTTTATAATCTTCTTATTTAATTTATAGTTTTAATTTAATTTTATCTACTGGAACTTCAAACCACATTTAGGAGATCATCAATCGTCTTTCTTTCAACTTTCTATATGTGCTTCTATTTTATTGGTAATTTCCATCAAACCCAGCACGATACCACGTGTTTCACTTTCTATTTTGTTGTCTTCTTTATTTAGTCATTTTGCACCAACGGGTATTAAATCTTTTCTTTAATTGGTTTTTATATTTTTATCTTTCTTTAATATTCGAGTACATGCAGTGTTGCTGCATTGACTGTACTCCCCGTGGAAATTTCAGTCACCTTTACAATAAAACCTTCATCATCTTCTTTCAACGAGACATTCAGTCACATTTACAATAAAACCTCCATAATCTTTTTCAACTTTGTATAACTACTCCTATTTTATCATGGGTTTTCCTTCAACCATGCATGATATTCGAGTGTTTCACTTTTTCATTGTATTGTCCTTTTTTCTTTCTTATTATAGGTTAATTTTTTGTATTTGTATTTAATGAATGTTGATAATTATTAAAGTTCTTTAGACTTTTTCTTCTTATTTTATTTGCGGAGAATGTTCAATTTAAATGTATTTATTAAAGTTCCTTTTAAATTTATAATATTTCTTATTTAATTAATATTTATAATTTAATTTTTATTCACAGTAAATTTTATATTTTGCAAAATAACATCATTTGCCTAATGGCATAAGCTACCTTGGGGCACGGGGGACAACCCTGTGCTCCTTAGCCGGTTGATTATAACAGTTGACAGGTTCGATGTTGACCAGTGCAATATTTTCTTTCAAGTACGAAGCGATATTATTCTTTCGAAAAAAATTAATTACTCGAGTATACGATGAAATTTAGCCAACCCCGTGCATCGCACGGGTTATGGGGCTAGTTTGTTTGGTTTGGCGGTGGGGAAGCCTAAACACGCTTTTCCCTTATGCTTTCGTGATTTCGTGCTGTAAATTTATGTTTGGGTGTTCTCTGTGGAAAGCGATTTTACCCCCCAAAATTGATTCTAACAGAAGCTAGCTTTTGAAGCTTCCACGGTGAAAGAAAATCGATTCTAATAGGTATTTTATCTCACTTCCTTTACTACCCTTCCATCCATCCTCTCACCTTCCACCATTAATGAGGCGTTCTGTGTTGCTGTTGTTGGTTCCCTGTGCTGATGTTGCGGTGTTGAACATTTTGAAGTCTCTAGGTTAGAGAAAGAAGAGGGATTGGGCTCAAGGCCGATTTTTTAATAAAAACATAACGGCGTTTGATTTTCCCACACCTTCTCCTACTCAAAACACACCCCATAAGGGTGTGAAAAGACCAAAAGGCCAGGCAAAACCTCTTTTTTTCACGAAATTTCACCTGTTCAAACACGGGTCATCGAAAAGGTTCGAACAAGCCCGTTCGCGTGTGTTAAATATGGACTCACACCCTTTTTTTCCCAATTTTAGGGGATTCGGGCACCCCCACCGAATTTATTTGGAGCAGACCCACCGAATGTCATCATTTGAATGAATAAAAAGTACCAATAGTATTCTAAAATTGGAAAAAGGGTGTCTCAAAAAACACCTATTCGGTTGACCTCAACCGAATATATTCGATTGTCCATCAGAATCGGTGAAACACGACTTTACTTAAGGGTATTTTTGAAATATTTGGAGTTAGGGGGTGTGAAGTGAGTAGGAGGGGGTGTGGGAAAAGTAACGCCAAATATAACATGACATCGTGGCTCAAGGCCCATTTTCATAATTTCTCTACGTTTTAATACTTCAATTGTCTCTGTCAAAATAATACTTCAATTGTTAAAAAATAAATTGATTCTTTCCGTTTAGAATTTATATGTTTTTATTTTCTTCAGGTTTAAAAAATTGTTTTACCCAATACAAAAATCATATACTTTAATATTATTAAAAACTATTTTACAAACATAGGTTAAAACAATAAATGAGACCCTATAAATTTAAAATTATTTTACAAACAACAATTTTAAGTTGGACCCATTTTGATAATTTTACACCTAAAAACAATTCTAATCCAACCTATCCAAACAACAAGAATTGATAAAAATCACTTTTTGAGGAAAGGTATCCAAACAAAAATCACGTCAAGTTCAACTCACTTTTAACAAAAATCAATTCTGAAAAATCAATTCTGTCAGAATCAATTCTAATCACCGCAGAACAAACATACACGAAGTTCTGATACATCATTAAAAAATAGTTAGAATTTTCAACTTATTGTAAAGGCCAAACTTATTATTGTAAGTGATTTAATAAGAATATTTGGATCATAGTATATAAGTTTCATTCTGATAGTAAACTACAATTAAATCATAAATAATGTTAAATTTACCACCAATCACTAATAAAGGTTGGTCCGAGCAGTAACTGGGTTCAAATTCCACTTCAAGATCTCAAGTTCGAGTCTTGGTGTGACAAAAGTTCTATCATGAGAGGAGAACCAAAAGGACTGCCAAAGTCGGGTAACCTAGTTAGCCAGATTCCCCGGCGTAGATTAGTCACCAACAAAACTGATGGATACTGCGCACCAATAACACAGTAACTAAAAAAAATATACTACCAATCACCTAATAGTAAAGCCTTAAAAATATTCACACACAAAAATATCAAAAAATTGCAGATCCATAATTTTTAATTTTTGATTGATTACAAGGTTTATTTATACGCAAATGTTAGTGGGGTGAGAGAATACTAGTTTCCGGGTTTGATCATGACATAAGGTCAACCAAAATCACACTTGTGTAATTAAAACCATATTCTATATGTACCAATAAGAGTTGGTCCAAGTAGAATCGGACTTAGATCCCACTCCAAAGTTTGGGTTTGAATCTTGGGTGTGACAAAAACTCTGTTGGGAGGGGAGAACCACACGGGTAAGCAAAGCCCAAGACTGTGGTCGACCAAGTTCCCAAGCACAGATTAGTCATCGGCAGTGGTAGAAAGCTCAAGCGCACCAAAAACATGGTAACAAAAAAAAACCATATCCTGTATGTGGTTTGTCATTGAATTTTATGAGATTTCTGTTGTTAAAATGTTTACCAAAAATTATTACATGAACATAAGCCATGCCTAAAATGATGGAATCTGGTTTTATCCCTAACTATTAGTTCCCTATTGTAAACTTTTGAAACAACCTTTGCCATATGGTGACAATCCACACACATTCTAAGGTTCTTCACTATTCTTATGGTAACTCCATGTCCTGAACTAATGAGAGCATAAGCAATAGCTAACTTCTCACTATGCCTGAAAACAGAACTCTCCTTATCCTCTTCCCCTATATCAAGGAAAACCTCTGATGTATCAGGTGAATACCCTGAACTTGTTAACTCTAGTATCATGTTTTCTAACTTTGCATATATTTCTTTACATTGAGGATGTGATTGGTCTCCTGCAACAAATTCATGCACAATGCCATTCATTTCCATTGAACTACAACCTGGTGTTTTCTTAATTCCCCTCTCCATCATAACATTCCTAACTTCCCGCAAGTTTTCGTATCTCTTACAAGCGGCGTATATATTACATAACACGACGTAAACAGCTCCGTTTTCAGGTTCTAACTCAAGAATTTGTTTGGCTGCCATTTCTGCTAGTTCCACATTTTTGTGAACTCTACAAGCACCTAGAAGAGATCCCCAAACAATTGAATTTGGTTTTAAGGGCATACTGGCGATGAATTTGAGGGCTTCTTTTAAGTGTCCAGCTCGACCGAGGAGATCAACCATGCATCCGTAATGTGTCACATTAGGCTTGATTCCATGTTTGATGGTCATGCTAGAGAAAAATGTTCTTCCTTTCTCTACCATGCCTGAGTGTGTACACGCACACAGAACTCCTATATAGGTGATCTCATCAGGTGTAACCGAATCTTCTAGCATATTTGAAAACATGGCGAGAGCTTCTTCACCATTGCCATTAATGGCGAGACCAACTACCATTGCTGTCCAAGTATATTTGTCTTTTTTCTGCATTTCCTCGAATACTTTTCTCGCTTTGTCAACGTTCCCACATTTGAAGTACATGTCTATTAGAGCATTCCCAATGAAAGTATCATTTTTAATCTTGTTTTTGTCAATGTAAGTTTGTACCCACTCCCCTAGTTCAAGTGCTCCCAAATGTGCACAGGCTGTAAGAATGCTAACCATGGTGAATTCATCAGGTTTCACATTTGACATTTGCATCTCGCGGAAAAGTGTCAAAGCCTCTTTGAAACGGTTCATTCTAAGGTAGCCATCAATCATAGCAGTCCAAGAGACATAATCTCTTTCAGGCATTTGATCAAAATACTTCCGCGCTAAATCAATACGACCAGTACTGGCATGCCCGGTAACAATGGAAGTCCAAGAAATTACATCTCGAGTCTTCATATCGTCAAAAACACCATGTGCAGCATCCATTTCTCCACAAGCTGCAAACATATCAATTAAGGCATTTTCCAATATGAGATTAGGTTCAACAATACCTTCTTTGATATACTTATAAATGTACATGCCTCCATCTAAATCCTTCAATTTGGAACATGCTGAAAGCATCAAAACTAGAGTAATTGAATTGGGTGACACACCACTCTTCTCCATCACAATAAAAAGCCTCTTTGATTCCTCAAATCGCTTAACTCTATTGTACCCGGATAGCATTACATTCCACGTGACCACTTCCCATGCATCGCCCTTGTCAAAAAGCTTGCGCGCCAAATCAACTAGCCCGCATAACGAAAACATGTGTACGAAAGCCTTTCGAACAAACAAATTAGAATCAAAACCATGTTTCACTGCATGGTTAAGTATCACTTTCCCATACTTCAAACCCAAATCTTTGGTGAACCCCTTAAGCAAAAATGGAAATGTAAAAGTATCAGGCTTGATGTCATGGGCCAACATTAATAGATACAAGGAAACTCCACTCTCAGAACAGCTTATCTTAGAATAGCCTTTAATCATGGTATTCCAAATGAACACACTTGGGTGTGGCATTATGTCAAACACCTTACGTGCATATTTTACATCCCCTGATTCATATGTACAACAGAAGAATATAACTCTACTTAGAAATAAAGGGTTTGAAGAGAGACCCATTGTGATTGTGTGTGACTGAATTTGCTTTAAATGGTACATGGAGTTGCAACTTTGAAGCAAAGAAATTGGAGATTCTCTATAGGATAGTGAAGAACAGTTAACAGTAGTAGAAGGGGTGTTAGAAATCATTCTTTTGAGGAAGCAGGAAAGTGAAAGTGTGAAGCTTTTGATGGAAGGAGATAAGAGAGTTGGAGAACAAAATATGAATAACATGTCACCTCACTCCTAAACTACCATAGCAAGCTAATATCATCAATGTCAGAATGACCCATTTCATTATTCTACCTTAATCCAACGTCTCGCCATCCTCAGCAGGATTTTTAGGAAGTTGAATGGCGTTTCGGCTTGAAAGGTTGTCAGTGACGAATCCAAAAGGGTTGAATGAAGGGGCATCTTGGTCTTTGTCTTTGATATTTAATGTTGTTATTGAATTATTGAATTTAGTGATGAGAATAAAAATTATCTCCTAAACTATCTCAATATCAAACTCATCTCCTAATTTATTTTATGAGCTTCTCCAAAATAATAGGAAAAAAGATGAGAAATAAAATAAGATAAGATAAGAGAGAAAGATATAATAAGTAACGATATCAGTGTCTTACGGACTTGATCGATGGTAATGGACATTGGGATGCCAACACTCTTGCAGACTTCTTTCTTATTTCAATTGTCAACAACGTGAGAGCTATTCCTGCTCCTATGGATGATGACGGGCGGGACCAAATTGGGTGAAGAGGCACCTCTAAGCTCCAGTTCACTACTAAGACTGCCTACACCTTCCTGTGTCGTGAGCAAGCCACAATAGATGGCGATTGGAACCTTATTTGGAAGTGGTAAGGGCCACATCGTTAGAAGCTTCATTTGGCTTGTTTCCCATGGTAGACTTCTCACAAATGCTAGAAGATATAAGTGAAATGCTTCCATCACACCAATATGTCAAACTTGTAATAAACTGGAGGAAATCCAAATGCATGTCATTCGGGAGTGAGTTTGTGCCACTTGCACATGGTTGTGCGTTCGTCCGTCAATGAGGTTGAAACATCTTGCAGCTCTTTGGGAACACTTGGGTAATCACCAATCTCTCATCTAAATCATCTTGATTCAAGTTCGCCATTGGTTTACAATCTTTATGGTTACGACTTGGTATTTCAGGGCAATCGTGAAACAAAAGTATCTTTGAGGAAGGATTCAAGAGGCCATTCAATGATGTGGCTTTGATCGCAAGTATGTAGAGGACATCACTAGTTTCACTAACATTAATCTCGCTACTTAAAGTAGCGACATAGCGCTTGTTAGATGGCATAGTCCTGTTGAGGGTTGGTTCAAAGTGAATTCTGATAGGGCTTGCAAGAGTGGAGAGAACCAAGCAGGGTGTGGTGGTCTTTTGAGAGATGCCAACGGGAGGTGGATAAGAGGATATGTTAGAAGGCTTGGCGCTTGCTCCGCCATTCATTCAAAAAATTTGGGGATGTGGATTGGTATAGAGATGGCATGACAAATTGGCATTGCAAAGTTGGAGATTGAGAGCGACTCTAAGACTCTAGTAGACATGCTACTCAAGGAAGATAGAGACACAAATAACACTCCCACGATTGTTAAGTGTATACGGAGACTCTTGGCTGGTGACTGGGAGGTGGACATAAGGCATACTTGGTAGGAAGGGAACAATGCAGCAGATTGGTCGATTTAACTACGGTTTCAAATGGACACAATTTTCCTAGAGGATCCCCTTGAGGGCCTCCGACCTAAGATTTTTGATGACATGTTCGGGGCGTCTGTGCCTCGAGAAATTAGGACCCGTTGTTAATTTTGTTTTGTTGTTTTCGCGTGATTGCCCTCTTTTATTACCCAAAATAAAAGATATCAATGTTTTTCCCACCATAAAGGCACTCAACCCCTTTTCCTATATTTTGGAATGGAGGGAATATTAAACAATCACTTTTAATTTTACTTTTATTTAGGTGGTGTAATTAAATGTGATGTCATTAGTTAGTAGTATAAATTATTGTTTGATAAAAAATGTATTTTTGAAAAAAAGTTAAACTTTTAACTTTACTAAATGAGTAGTTAAACTTCACTTTTAACTTTTAACTTTATTGATTTCAATGTCATTCTTTAGTTTGTGTAATGTATTATGTGTTTATTAATTATATTTTGGAATGAAGATAGTATATTGTATGCATCATATTTTTAAATATAATCATGTAATATCCATCCCCCACGTTAATATTCAACTTTAGGTTGCAAATATTTTGACCAAACTATTCCTTGCTCGCACTATCAATTTATTGTTACCAAAGTGATGCTCCTTGATCACCCGCATCAATTTAGGGGGGTGTGAATCAGGAAACAACCATTGTATATCAAAAATTAATCTATCTACCTAATTATATTTATTAGCTTTCCTAGATTAGAATAGACAAATCAGGAATTAATATGACCACGTCAATCAAGAAATGATCATCGTAAATCAGGAATTAATCTGTCTCCTTAATTATACTTATTAGCTTTCCTAGATTAGGCTAGAGAAATCGAGAATTGATTTGATCTCCCTTAATTGTAATTATTTGTTGTAATTGCTTCTAAATGTTGTCATCCTTATTTATAGAAACAATAACTAAGAAGAAAGGCAAGAAGCCAAAATTCCCGACAATCGTGTTATTGGTGCACAATATCTATTCACTTTGCCCATGATAAGTATATGTCGAGGAATCTAGCTGGCCACGTGCATATGATCTCTTAATAGAGTTTTTGCTACACTCACGACGATCCAAACACAGACACTGCTCACACCAATCCTTGTAGATAAACTTTTTAATATTGAATATTATAAACAAAAAAGTTATTATCAACGTGATTTATAAAATCATAAGGCAATCTTTACTAATGAAAAACTTGTCATTAAATCTTGTAAATGCCAAACTTTTACCATGATATTTTTTTTGGGTACAAATAGTTGGGAGTGACTGGTGAGGTGATGAGGAGAGAAAAATAGAGTCTTGCGAGTTTGAACCCGGCTCCTAGGGTTAGGGTAACACTAATTTTACCATGAATTACTATTAAATTAAATCGTAAATAATGTTACATATACCACCGGTCGCTTAATAATAAAATCATTAGAAAAATTCATTAGAAGATATCAGATCCATAGTTTTTAATTTTTGATTCAGTAAAATGTTATATAACAGTTAGTTGATTGATTGACTGTTAAGTTAAAATCATGATAAAATATAATGGATTAATTAATATGTCTTCACGTTCTTTATTAGGTATCTGCATCACCAAAAACAAAATTCTTTACTACTTATAGTTATTATTTCTGCCAAAGCTTTCTTTCATTTGTTTATTAGCAAATGGAGGACAGATTTGTTAAAAGGAAGCTAGAATTTTATTAGCTGACCAGTGTAAAAAATTTGAGACACTAAATTTACAATTATTGCAATTTAAAGAAAATACTCAAGAAAGCCCTTAAAATTAAATAAGCACTTTGATCCTTGAATGGTCAGTCAAATGTTGAAATCAGATGAAGAACATTCTCAAAGCATCAACAACTTTCTCAGGCCTGTCAAAAAAGTACATTGGATATAGTTAGATTGAATAAAACTTTCAATTTCAACAATGCATTTGAATCTTGGATTGGTCCGAGTGGTAATTGGACTCGGATCCCACCCGCCGTCTCAAGTTCGAATCTTGGGTGTGACAAAAACTCTATTAGGAGAGGAAAACCACATGAGCTGGCAAAACTGGGTACTCGTGGCCAGCTAGGTTCCCCAACGTAGATTAGTCATCGGCAAAGGCCAGTGTAAACTGCACACCAATGACATGGTAAAAAAAACAATGCATTTGAATCCTATGCTAAAGTTACTCACCAATCCTCTTGTGGCATGTGTCCAGCTCCTTCTATCAATTTCAGTTTGATGTGTTCTGGATTTCCTTCCTTAAACTCCTCAGCCACAGACTGAGGCAAGTACTTGTCTGATAGCCCCCAAGCAAGCATTATTGGTTTATCCCATCTAAAACACAAGTTACAAAATTATCATTGTAGGTTCAAGATAAGATTTTGATCTTGTTAAAATAGCTGTCAATTTTGACCAAGCCCAACAGATCTGCCTAATGGCCCAGCGTTTTAGGCTGGTCTAAAAAAATAGAAGCCAGAAAGAATCTGGGCCATTTTGGCCCCAGCTTAGTTGGCCCATTGGTCGAACTAGGCCTGCTTTTTTGTGTTTTTCTTTTGATAGAAATTGGGATGAGCCGGCCCGCTAGCCTAGTGTTTTGGGCTGGGCTAAGTTACAAAATACACAGCCTGGTAGATAACTGGGCTGACCCAGCCCACTTTTACACTTTGGTCCATTGGGTTGGGTCGGACAGCCCAGTTTGACAACTCTACTTGTTAACATTACATATCAACTTGCACATGATCAGAACACTCCTTGTAAAGATATGGCAATTTTCACCTCTTGAGTTAGTTGTTGAGGTTGAATCAAATGTTCAAAATGTATAGTATACTATACTATACTATTGTATATGTCATTTATATTAACAATTTTCGAATTTCCCAACATATAACTGTCAGTAAATTTCTTTGTTGTAGATTCAGTAAATATACCTATCAGTTGCAAATCCTTCTGCTATTTCACTGAAAGTACCTTTGAAATTTGCTTTTTTTGCAGCTTCAAGTAGAGCTGTAATCCAACATCACAAACTTGATTATTGCCAACACCAAGTTAGCAAAATTATTTTAACTCAGGTTCATTACATATAGCATACATATAGATTCTAAGAAATTTCATGCAATCAAGACAATGTTACTAACCAAATCCAGGTCCGCCACTTGACAAATACGGTAACCGGTAGACATCAGCTTTTTCATTTTTCAGAACATAACTGCAAAATAATGCATCATCAATAAAAACAACCCTTTAAAATATTATTATTTGACATGAAAAACTGGGATAATGTTTTACTCCAGTGGATCAATCTGAGATTATAACTGCGCTTTTGGATACATACGGGCTACCTGCTTCAATAAACCGCTCGGCAATAATAGCATTCTGGCAGGTAAATTCACCAAATAGAGGAATTCTACAAAGAAAAACATCAAAGGAGTTAATATAATACAAGAATCAAAATCAAACAACTAAAATCTTAGTCATGAAGTTTAATGATGCATTCACTGATACTAAAAAAGCACTAAACCTTAGCTGCTGAAATAGTCCAGGAATGGGAGATGAAGCTGTTAATGGACTATTTAGTATTGCTAGCTTTGATATCTTGCTTGAATTCTTCAGAACCCAAGTTAATCCATATGAACCTACAAGAAATCCCTTAAGGAGAAGTTTGATCATGTATATGTTAGACACAATATTTGGTAAGGAGTTCACAAGAATCAAATGGAACTAGTTTATTCATTTCTTTCTGGGCTATGCAAGACACGTGTTCGACACTTGGACACCGACATGACATGCATATGCACACAAACATGTGGACACTGCTAATTTCAAAAAGTATAGGACACCGACACCCATACATATATAATTATTTATTTATTTATTATAATTAAATAAAATATGAACATTATCCATAAAATATCTAAATTGAACAATTTATTTCATAACAAAAAGAGTTCTTAAACAAAATATGATAGTTTTTCACGTTCAATTCTCCATCTACTATACCGAAAAGCTAAAAATGGACTAATCAAATTTAATGTTTTCAACCCCTCATTGATTTTCACTACTTCGACACACCTTTAACCTTTGTAGAAGTGTTTCAGAAGTGTCCAAGGAGTGTTTAAGATGTGTCGAAGCAAAACAAAAAAGATTCTTTGGGGACACTTGTCTGAGTTGTCTGACACGTGTTGTACGAGTGTCGGACGGGTGTCGGACACCGACGCATGTCAAACACTGGGACACGCCTAATCTCAGAGGTGTCTGTGCTTCATAAGAAGTGCATCCATAAATGACAATGTACTAGTGCTTCATCCAATTAATTGAACTTTAAGTATGATAAATGCTGTCACAGATTGTGTTCATCAATCATTCTTTAGATACCTGAACAACTAGGTAAAATGGAGATTTGATGCTGAGCACCTCAAGCAGATTATCCAATGCATCATGGAACTCTTTTTCTGTAAGAATTGGAAGAACAACATTTTATGAGGTTTCTGCAGGAAAAAGTAAATTGATCATGATATATAAGGTCAATCAAAATCACACCTGTGTAATTAAAACCATATCCTGGCTGTGGTTTGTCACTGAAACCAAATCCTATCCAATCAGGTGCAAAGCAATGAAACCCTGCTTCTGACAACTAATCAAGAGGAAGAAAATTAAAATTTTAACTAATAAAAAGATGTAGAATCAAAATTGAAACAGTAACCAAAGTAGGGAAGAATAAGTCCCTCTCAGACGGAGACAGGGCGAGGCTCTGTTCAAATCTTAAAAATTTGGCCCGAATTATACTTTTATCAAACGAATCACCAAAAACTCAAACTAATTTTCAAACGATGAATGAGTATACTAATTTTTATTTGTTTGGAGGGATCAAAAAATTGTATTGGGGTGAGGCCCTGTGCAGTAGCCAGCAGCACTAACAGCATATCAATGACTACCCATGTCATGAGTTTGACTATGTTTGGATTATCATAAAGGATGGAATGGAATGAAACCGAGTGATATTATGTTCAATTGTTTGGATTGTTTAAAATAAGATAGAAATAGGTTGGAATGGAACAGAATGGAATGGAATGGAATGGTATACTGTATAGAAAGATAACCTGAGACATAACAACTCGATAGCTAAAGGATTGCGTTGGGGCCCCGTGAAGAAAGACAATTGTTCCGCGTCTGCTATCTGCTGATCCTGCAAAAAAGGATAAGGAAAAAAAAAGACTGTACACATGTTTTCCAACAAATCCTTGAAAAGTAGAGATCAAAGTACTATTTTCAGCAAAGAAACAATACCAGTTTCCCTAACAAACCATCTCAACTTCCCAGATTTAACATATGAACCGAATTCCTTGCCCTTGTCTTCTGTCCTCTAGGAACACACAAATCACAAAACTATTACTACATTCCCACTAAAAGAAGAGCAATACAAGGATGATTAACCAAAATCAGACAAAGGAAGCACTTGAATGAAAAACATAATCAAGCACTTAGGACCGTTTGGATCGGCTTATTTGGGCTTATCTACTGGCATAAGCACTTGTGAGACTGTTTGGGAGAGCTTATGAAAACATCCTATGACATGTTCATAAGTTGTTTTCAGCTAATTTCCATAAGCTCTCTATGATAGCTGATGAAAACAACTTATAACATAGAAAACTAGTTTAACACTGTTTTATCATTTATTATAGAAATAGTTTGTGCATAAACTCTTATATGATAAGCACTTATGCCAAAAGCGCTTAATTAAGCTGTTTATCCAAACAGGTAAATGCTTATCAAAGAATTTAGGCATAAACTGTTTCTACAATTGAAGGTAAAATTAGGGTTCACGTGCTATTTGGAAGAGTCATTTTAATTAAGCGCTTATAGCATAAACTTTTATCATATAAGTGTTAATGTATAATAAAAGATAAAATAAAGTCAAACTATTTTCATAACCTATCTTAGAAAGCTTATGGACATATCATATATTGTTTTCATAAACCCTCCCAAACAGTCTCACGAGTGTTTATGACAGTAGATAAGTCTAAATAAGCTAATCCAAACAGGCATAAACATATTATAAGCTATTTTAAATTTTTATAATCTCCTTGTACAAGTAAATGCATTGCATCATACACTCACACAAAGCACAAACAAAAATTTATTTCATCAAGACTCAAAAAGAACAACCCTAGAAATCAAATGTTAAAAAGAGGGAAAGAAACAAGAAAGGTTTACAATACATATAGCATTTGTCCAACGTTGCCATCCTCAGCAGGGTTTTCAGGAAGTTGAATGGCGGAACGGCTAGAAGGATTATCAGTGACGAATCCAAAAGGGTTGAATGAAGGGGCATCTTGGTCATTATCTTTGGATTCACCTTTGTTGTCAGTGGAGCTAGCTCTGACAATATTCACTCTGCTTATTGAACTTTTATTTGATGCTCTTCTTCTGCAACACTTTATAGTGGAAGAAGAAATTGGAAGGTTGAGAGTTGGAGAAAACACCATTGTTATCAGTTTCTGAGGAATTACGGTTCAATTTCAAAAGGGAACAAGAAGAACATAACGAACAAAACTAGCCACTGTTTTTTTCTTCTTTTTTTCATTTTCTTTTCCTTTTATTATTATTTGCTTCTTAAGTTGCGGTTGATGTGTTACTTCAATGTGCTCCTCATATATTTCCACTTAAGATGTGGTATATAACTAATATCTTTGTCTCCATCATATATTTTTAACATTTAAATTAAAACTAAAAATGTGGGATTCATTGGAGGGAATTAGGCTGTTAATTAAGTGGTTTGATCCACTTAAGATGTGGGATTCATTGGAGGGAATTAGGGTGTTAATTAAGTGGTTCGATCCAAACCAATCTATGATAGTTCGACTTAGGTAATGAATTTTAAAAGAAAACTTGCGAACTCGAACTAACTCATGCTAACTCATAGTAAGTTTTGTAAATTTAGAAGCAGAAGATGTTATTTGCTAAGAATTTTTACCTTAATAATTTATGATTATGTATAAGATTTTAATATTATAGATTGAAAGATTATTAATAGGTTTGAGTTTTATTTGGTGTAATTTTAGAATTTTAGAATTTTTTACTATATAGAAGTAAGAGTGATTTAGGGTACTAAGAAATAATTTAGTTCTGAATAAGGAAATAAGGAAGTTTGTAAATAGTAGATTTATTTATATATGTATTTGGCCTAGGCCCGTTAGGTTTACACATAGAATAGTCTATTTAAACTCATTAGTGTTTGTACTCAAGGCACAAAAGAAAGATAATCAATAAACGGAACTATAGTTGCTCTGCAGTTGCAAACGTAGACAAAGATCGGCCGAACTGCGTGACCAATATCGTGTCTCCTTTTGTGACATTAGTAATTATTACTAAAAAGGGTATTGGGGTAATTTACCTAAAAAATTAAAAAAAAAACCTTCAGGTAACTAAAAGGCGCCCAAAAAAACCTTCAGTTCAAACAAAACAGTCTTGCTTCCTCCCCGTCTAACAAAAAGCCTTCACGACGTCTTGTTTCCTCTCTGTCTCTAGTCACAGCCTTTGCGACGCTCTACCTTCTCCTCCGTGAAAACGAAACGTTGTCACAGCCTTCTCCACTACTTATATTACCAAACGAAACGTCGTTCTTCTTCTCAGGTAACTCTCATCGCTCTTCTACCATTCCCTCACTTCGCGCTAATTCTAATTTTAGAAACTTTCATTTTGAGTAATCTAACAAACAATCACTTAAACAAACTACTGATCTTCTATCTATGAATACTTGATTTTCACGGCCTATATGAGGATTGAGGAGTTTCCCAAATAACACATTGCAGGATTTTTTGGTTTTAATTTCCGTATTTGCGAGTTATTTTCTTATGTGCTCTTTATGTTAATGAGTGTAATATTTAGGGTTTGATTGTGAAGTGGTATTCACAATCTCTTTGTTGCTGTTAGGAGTTACTTTCCTCATGTACACAATGTTGTATATGTGGCACTTCTATTGGCTAGCTCACACGTGAGGTGGATCCTATGTGGCAATAAAGATCATTTATCAGCACATCAGAACCAACATGGCAGTTAGTTACTTTCGGTTTTAAGAGTTAGTTTAGTTGGTTACTTGCATTGTAAGTTAGGCGCCAAAACTTGTAATGCTATAAATAGCTAGCTCTGTATGATTGCAAAAATACTAACAGAATTGGGATTGTGTGATGAGTGATTGGGAAAACGTGGGAATCGGGTTGTGAGGGGGAAAACACCATTGGGAGTTTCATTCAATTGTGTAAACCTTGATACTTTGATTCAATGCAAATGGACAAGCAATTCGCTCAGTCCCCCAGATGTAGGCATCACCATTGATGCTGAACTGGGTAATCACGTTTGTTGTGTGCTTTATTTTCTCTGCAATTGCTCAATTTTGGTTTTAGGGTTCGTAATCGCATTTTAGGGTTTATCAGTGTGAAATTGGGGATTTAAGATCAATTTCACAATTCGTGTGAAATTGAGTCCTAAATCTTTGTGCGTTTTACTCGTTGGATGTTATAAGAGCTATCTTGATCGAAGTTCCAAATCTGTAACATCATTTTCTCGATCTTGAATCATTTCTGGTGTTTCTGCATAAACCGAGCACTGTTGTATTGGTTTGTGCGTTATTCCGCTGCATAATTCTCAACAACTAGTATCAGAGCATTCGTTGGGAGGTTTCTTTACAAATGGAAATGGCAAAGTTCAATATTGAGAAATTCAATGGCAAAAACGATTTTGGACTTTGGAAGATGAAGATGAGAGCAATCTTGGTCCAACAAGGTTTGGAAGAAGCTTCGGAAGGGGAAAGGAAACTTCCAGAGACTTTGACAGAAAAAGAGAAGAAAGAACTAATGAATAAGGCCCATAGTGCAATTATACTAAGCCTAGGAGATAAAGTTTTGAGGGAAATTTCAAAAGAAAAGACTGCTGCTGCAGTATGGCTCAAACTTGAGAGTCTCTATAGACAAAGTCATTGGCTACCCGTCTTTACCTGAAACAAAGACTCTGCACTCTCAAAATGCAACCAGGTACGTCTATTAGTGATCATATAGATGAGTTTCATAAGTTGATTCTTGATCTAGAAAACATAGATGTTAAGATAGATGATGAGGATCCGGCTCTCCTATTGATAAGGTCATTAAATAGCTCGTACGATATTCTTGCCGATACATTAGTGTATGGTAGAGAATCTATAACTCTAGATGAAGTACAAGCTGCCCTGATGTCAAAAGAATTGTCCAAAAGAAATGAAAAAGATACTGATCATGGGGAAAGTCTTGTAGCTAGAGGTAGGAGTGATAATAGAGATGATAAAGGAAAGGGGAGGTCAAGGTCTAAATCTAAAACCAAGTATAAGTGCAATATCTGTCATAAACCAGGACACTTTAAGAAAAATTGCCCTGAAAGAAAGAATAAGAAACAAAACAATTCTGAGGAAAAGGGTGATGCATCAGTTGCATCAGACACCTATGATGACTGTGAGGTTTTAGTTGCTGCAATCTCTGATAATGTGGAACAGGATACACCAAACACTAGTAATCAAGATGAAAAGTGGGTAATGGATTCTGGTTGTTCATATCCTATGTGTCCTTGGAAGGAGTGGTTCTGTGAGTATAGGGCTTACTCTGGTGGAAATGTGAGAATGGGAAATAATGTAGCTTGCAAGGTAATTGGTATAGGAACAATTATGATAAAACTTGCAAATGGAACAATTAAGAAATTAACTAATGTTAGACATGTACCTGCACTAGAGAGGGCTCTTATTTCACTTGGCACTCTCGAGAAGGCTGGTTTTAGCTTCAAGGGTGAAGATGGTGTATTGAAAGTCATGAAGGGGAATAGAGTGGTTATGAAGGGAACTAGAAAAGCAAACTGTCTCTATGTACTTCAAGGCAAGACTGTGATTGGAGAGGCAAATGTGGTAACTGCTACTAATGATAAGACACTCATGTGGCACCATAGACTTGGGCACATGAGTGAGAAAAGATTGAAAGATTTAGAGAAACAAGGCATGTTAGGTGGTGACAAAATTGATAAACTTGGCTTTTGTGAACATTGCATTCTAGGTAAACAAACTAGAGTCAAATTTGCAACAGGAATTCACAAAACCAAAGAAAAACTAGGCTACATACACTCTGATTTATGGGGGCCTGCTAGAACACAACACATGGTGGAAAGAGGTACTTCATAACATTCACAGATGATCTTAAAAGGAAGGTGTGGATCTATCTGCTTAAGACAAAGGATGAAGCATTCAAAACCTTTGTGGAATGGAAGAAAAAGGTTGAAACACAAAGTGGTAAGAAGGTGAAGGCTTTAAGAACTGATAATGGGCTCGAATTTTGTAATGAAGAATTCAATGAGTATTTCAAGAAGGAAGGGATATACAGAAATATGACAGTGAGAGGTACTCCACAGCAAAATGACCTTGCAGAAAGGTTGAATAGAACTCTTTTAGAGAAGGTGAGATGTATGCTATCATGTGCAAAGTTAAGCAAGTCCTTTTGGGGTGAAGCTGTCTACGCAACTTGTTATCTTGTTAATAGAAGCCCATCTACAACTCTAGACTTCAAAACTCCACAAGAATTGTGGACTGGTAACCCTCCAGAATATCAACATTTCAGAACATTTTGTTGTCCTGCTTTTTTCCATGTGAATGAAGGTAAATTGGAGCCTAGATCGAAGAAAGGGATGTTCATGGGATATCCTCAAGGTGTGAAAGGATATAGGATCTGGTCTATTGATGAAAAGAAGTGTATCATTAGCAGAGATGTTATCTTTCATGAGTCAAAATTGATTAAGGAATCAATGAGCAATGAAACATTGGAAGAGGAGAAGACAGATCAGAATACTCAACTTGAGGTGGAGCTAGAGACAAGCACCTCACAAAAGAAAACTCAAACTGATACTGTGGAAGCTCCTATTGATAATAGAAATGATGAAAGCTCAAGTTCTGAGTCAAACCAAAGTGATACAAAACCTGAGGAAACTGAACAAGACTATGTCTTGTGTAGAGATAGAGAGAAGAGACAAATTAGACCACCAAATAGGTTTGGATATGAGTCTATGACAGCTTATGCTCTGAATATTTCTGCATGTGTGGGTGATGATGAGCCAAGACATTATGCAGAAGCTATGAATTGCAAGGACAGAGATAAGTGGCAAGCAGCTATGGTTGATGAAATGCAATCCCTCGACAAGAATCAAACATGGATTCTGGTAAAGAAACCAACTGGTGCTAAACTAGTTGGTTGCAAGTGTATCTATAAGAAAAAGGAAGGAATGACAGAAAAGGATCCACCAAGATACAAGGCAAGACTTATAGCTAAAGGCTACACTCAAAGGGAAGGTGTTGACTTCAATGAGATTTTCTCACCAGTGGTAAAACACACATCCATTAGAGTGCTGCTAGCACTGGTAGCTCAATTTGATCTACACCTTGAGCAAATGGATGTTAAAACTGCATTTCTACATGGTGTGCTCAAAAAAAGAATTTATATGGCTCAACCAAAAGGATTTGAAGAAAAAGGTAAGGAGAACATGGTTTGTTTGTTGAAAAAATCTCTCTATGGCCTAAAGAAATCTCCTAGTCAATGGTACAAGAGGTTTGACAATTATATGTTGAACATAAAGTACAAGAGGAGCAACTTTGACAGTTGTGTCTACTATAGGAAAATAGATGAATCAAACTATATCTATTTACTTCTATATGTAGATGACATGCTAATTGCTAGCAAGAGTAAGAAAGAAATTAGTAAGCTTAAAGGGCTACTAATGAAAGAATTTGAAATGAAGGATTTGGGTCAAGCAAAGAAGATACTTGGAATGGAAATTGATAGGAATGAAGGGTTGTCAATTACACAAGGTGGCTACATTCAGAAAGTGCTGAATAGGTACAATATGTTGTCTACAAAACCAGCAAATGTCCCTATTGGTTCTTAGTTCAAACTGTCTAAGAGTGACAGTCCTAGCACTGAGCAAGAAATGAAGGAAATGGAAGCAATTCCCTATGCTAGTGTTGTTGGTAGCTTGATGTACTCCATGGTGTGTACAAGATCTGACTTAGCCTACTCTCTAAGCTTAGTCAGCAGGTATTTGGCAAATCCAGGCCAACAACATTGGCTAGCTGTCAAAAACATTCTAAGGTACCTCAAAGGTAGCTGCAAACTTGGATTGAAATACAAGAAAGAGGATGTAGCTTAAGGTGGAGTATTTGGATATGTGGATTCAGACTTTGCTGGTGACCGTGATAAAAGAAGGTCCTTGACTGGGTATGTGTTCACTCTATATGGTAAAACAGTGAGTTGGAAAGCCTCCTTACAACATGTAGTGGCTCTTTCAACAACTGAGGCAGAATATATTGGGATAACAGAGGCTGTAAAAGAATCTTTGTGGCTTAGAGGGATTGTAAATGAACTTGGTGTTGAACAAAACAGTGTGACAGTGCACTGTGATAACCAGAGTGCAATCCATCTATCAAGAATCCAACATTCCATGAAAGGACAAAACACATAGACACAAGGTTGTATTGGATAAAGGACATCATTGCTGAAGGCAAGGTGATCATTAAGAAGATCCATACAGCTCACAGCCCTGCTGATTTCATCACCAAGGTTGTTCCCTTAGCTAAGTTCAAGCATTGCTTGGACTTGTTGAATGTTGATTGTGGCTAAGTGGAGAGTTTGGACTGAGTTTTATTGTTTGTTGTTAAGTCATTTGGATGAAGTTTGAAGTGCCAAGGTGGAGATTGTTGTATATGTGGCACTTCCATTGGCTAGCTCACACGTGAGGTGGATCCTACGTGGCAATAAAGATCATTTATCAGCACACCAGAACCAGCATGGCAGTTAGTTACTTTCGGTTTTAAGAGTTAGTTTAGTTGGTTACTTGCATTGTAAGTTAGGCGCCAAAACTTGTAATGCTATAAATAGCTAGCTCTGTATGATTGCAAAAATACTAACAGAATTGGGATTGTGTGATGAGTGATTGGGAAAACGTGGGAATCGGGTTGTGAGGGGGAAAACACCATTGGGAGTTTCATTCAATTGTGTAAACCTTGATACTTTGATTCAATGCAAATGGACAAACAATTTGCTCAGTCCCCCCAGATGTAGGCATCACCATTGATGCTGAACTGGGTAATCACGTTTCTTGTGTGCTTTAATTTCTCTGCAATTGCTTAATTTTGGTTTTAGGGTTCGTAATCGCATTTTAGGGTTTATCAGTGTGAAATTGGGGATTTAAGATCAATTTCACAATCCGTGTGAAATTGACTCCTAAATCTTTGTGCGTTTTACTCGTTGGATGTTATAAGAGCTATCTTGATCGAAGTTCCAAATCTGTAACATCGTTTTCTCGATCTTGAATCATTTCTGGTGTTTCTGCATAAATCGAGCACTGTTCTATTGGTTTGTGCGTTATTCCGCTGCATAATTCTCAACACACAACTTTTTCCTCATAATACTAACCACAAATATGAATCTGCGGTTAGGTTTGAATCTTTGTGTTGTTGCGTTTGATAAAATCTCTTCCATTTTACACTTTCATAGCCACTTTAAACAATTCCATTTTTCTCTGAATTAGCAAAAAGATTTTGGTAACTATCATTTGCCAATTATAGTTTTGTTGTAGGGTGCATTATCATCATCGCAGGAAGGGGATAGGTTCAATTCGCGATGATAGTGTCATTGTTTGTACTTTGTAGGAATCAAGCTTCCAATGTTGTTAGCTTTTGATTAATTGTTTGTATTCTTGGGCAAATGTTGTTAGTTTTTTATGTATCATTGTTTGTTTGTAGAGTTTAGAAAGTGGCTTTGTGTGTGTGTGTGTGGAAGGAAGAGGCAAAATGGATTTATGGATTGTTGCAGTTGTTGTTGGAGCTGGCTGCTTAGCTAAATACTTCAGTAGGTTTTCAAAGAAATGAGGATTGTTCATCTCATTTGTCTTTGGAGGATTCTATTTTTAAGCATATTGATACTAACCACAAATATGAATCTGTGGTTATTGGGAAGTGGTGGAAAATGGGATTCCCGCTGTTCCGACCTGGGCTGCAGCGCCCCACCGAGCATTGGGCCGGCCCAATTCTTCGGTCTATTCTGCCTTTCCTCGCTTCAGCAAGGCCGACGGCTAGGATCCTCCCGCCTGATCCGATGGCTGCGGTACACCTTCTTTCCCTATAAATAGAGGTCCGCCCCTCTACCACGGTACGTTCTTCCTCATTTGCTACACCGCTCCCTCGGAGCCCTTTCCTCCTCCTCTATTTACATTCTCTGTATGCTTATCTTGTCCGCCTGCATATCCTCGACATCGGATCGACTTGGCTTGGCGTCGAGTGTTTTCTGAGTCCCCACCGCGGCGTGGGCACGCTCGGACCTCCACCACTCGAGCCTGGATTCCGAGCGCCAAACAACAACAAGATGATCTTGGGACAGCTAAGTGCCCCACGCCGAGGAGCTCTCCGGCCTAGGTACCGAACAATGGCGACCACAGTGGGAGGCTGGTTAACTTTCCAGAACTCATCCTGCCCCGAGCGTACTTTGGAACTGAATAGCCTCTTCAGGCTTCAACAGCTCCCTTCCGAGCTCAACCTGAATAGCCTATTCAGGCTTCAAAAGCTCCCTTCCGAGCTCAACCTGAATAGCCTCTTCAGGCTTCAACAGCTCCCTTCCGAGCTCAACTTGAATAGCCTCTTCAGGCTTCAACAGCTCTCTTCCGAGCTCTACCAGAATAGCTTCTTCAGGCTTCAACAGCGCCTCCCTTCCGAGCTCAACTCGAATAGCCTCTTGAGCTTCAACAGACTCCTTCCGAGAGCTCGGCTGAATAGCATCTTCAGGCTTCAACAGCTCTCTTCCGAGCTCTAGCTGAATAACCTCTTCAGGCTATAACGGTTCTCTGACTGTTAAGTTTTCACTATCATCAGAGAACCCGACCTCAACGGTTCTCTGGCTGTTAAGTTTTCACTGTCATCAAGGAACCCGGCCTCATTGAACCTGGATAGCCTCTTCAGGCTTCAACGATTCTCTGGCTTGTTAAGTTTTCACTTCACCGAGAATCCGTCGAGAATGCCCTTCCTCTCGGCGCAGGCTGACGAGTCCCATCGGGGGTCGAACGGTTCCTCGAGCGCGCTTTATGCGTGCTCAGCCTTCCCTCTTGATGCCTGAACTGACGAGTTCCATCAAGAGGCCGAAGGAAGGAGACCCATTGTGCGGTCTCCGCCCCGAAGGCCGGTCGTCTTACGCGACACCGGTAAGAAGGTCGGGCACCCCCAACAGCTCTGGTACCAAGGCCGATCGCCACACAGCTGGCATCGGTAAGAAGGAGAAGGGGGCCCACAACGGTCTTCCTATCTTGTGAAGGATATGAGTCTGCCTTCTTGGCGCTCACCCGCTGGTCATCTCGACTTCTTGATTTCTATCTTGGCTAAGTTCCTACACTTGCCTTATTCTCTGGTTCACTTTAATGCCCGAGCGGCCATGAACCTCACTTTCATTGCCGATCGCAGGTACGCAACTAGTCCTACACTTAATACTTAAAAATAGATGAAATGCAAATCAAAGTGCAGGTATTTAAAAGCCAGAAAAATGGGATGGCGCCCGATTGTGCTTACATCTTTAAGGTGGCCCCGGACATGCCCGAGGCCACCCAAACAAATGAGTTGAAAGAAAAATATTACAAAGGCCGAAGGGAACTCAATTTTCTCCAGCATTCTCCTTCGGAGTTCCTTGGTTTGGTCCGGGAGTGCCTTCCTCGCCGCCAGCTGCATTCTCGTCTCCCTCGGCTGCTTTCTCTTCAACTTCAGGAGAGGCGTAGACTACTTGCCCATCTCTCCCCAGGATCTTGTCGTTCTCGACTCGTTGGGTGAGATTCACTCGGTTCACCGGGAAGTCAGGTTTAAGCACCAAGACCTGCGAAAGGCATCGGGTATACCCGAGTTTGGCCATCTCGGCGTTGGATCTCTTCAGAGCCTGACACTTCTTTTCAACCTCCCTCGCCTTGATCTCAGCAGCCTCCGCATCCTTCTGCGCTTGGGCCAGTTCGTCCCGGGCAGCCTGAAGATCCCTAGAGACTTTGTCAACTTCAGCAGCCTTCTTTTTATTTTCTGCAGCTTGCTTCTCGGCAGCAACCAGCCGGTTCAGCAGATTGGTGTTCTTCTCGCACTCAGCCCGCATCTCCCGGTTCTCTTTCAGTAGCTCTACATATTCACGGCGGGCATATTTCAGTTCAAGACGGGCCCAAGCAAGTTTGCGAGCTAAACGGTGGTTATATGCTTGAGTCTCGGAGTACATACCTGCCAGATTCTTTGGTGTGTTGACCTGGATGCTTTCCTCATCTTCTCAAAGGCCTCGGCGCCCAATCTGGCCACCTTAGCCATTGCGGCGAAATCGGCAACAGTAACTTCCTCCGCCGAGTCAGCGACGCTCTTCAGCCTTTTCTCAGGTCTGGTCCTGGTCCCTCGGCCCTTGTCAGCGCCGGGCTGAGAGGCGTCGGTAGGTCCTGGGGGGCCGGGGGGAGATCCAACCTGGGAGGTGTTTTTCTCGGCATCCTTCCTTTTCTTCTTCTTCGGCTATGTCGCCTTGGGGGCATTAGAAAAGCTGGGTTTGGATTTCAGTTCTTGGCGGGTGGACGAAGCCTGCCCGTCGTCTCTCCTTTTCTGCGTGCTCGTTGGAACGGGCACGGGTATCTCAACATTGGTGTCTAGCTCGGTCTCAGCAAAAAGGGCATCAAGGTCGTCCATTTTATCTGCAAAACAGAAAAAGCAAAAAGAATTCAGCATCAGTATTAGCCCGATCTACCAAGAACAAGTAAATACAAAAGCAAAAATATAAAGTCTACATTTCTCAAAGTAATCGTGCAACTCCTGCTTGGACTTAGCCAAGGCGTCAAACATCGCGCTGCAATTCAGCTTCATGTTCTGCTCGGCCAATTTCTTGCCCCACTCATCTATCAGTCGGAACGACTCCTTATCATATTCATCTAAGCTACCCGGCTCAACGTAATAATCTAGGTTAGCAATGATATGCCCTCCCTTGGTGTAAAAGTGAGCTCGGCTCCAGCTGAGTGGAAAATGAGGTCTTAACAGGGTCCCTCTCGCCATCTCGGCTATGGACTTCTTTGCCGCTTGGTTCCCTGCTTGAACAAAAAAGTAGTTCTCTTTGAAGTTTCGGTTAGAGTCGTTCGCCGATAAGAAATATGATCGGTCTGGTTTATTCTTAAAGCCAATATGTCTGTATCTCATGCCCCTGCGCGCAAGGTTACATTTTTTATGAGTAATGAAAAGTGAAAAGCGGCGAAAGAATACCTAGCGCTCGGTCTCCTCCCAAGGTACTTCATTGTCAGCTCGAATCCTCTCAAGAAGCCCCAGCAGTTCGGCATCAACTGCGACGGCGCCACCCTCAGGTATCTCAGCACCTGTTGTTGAAAAGAGTTCAATGGCAACCGGACGCCCATGGCTTCAAGGGCCGCCCCATAGAAGAAGTATCTGATGTAGAAATGCTCGCTACAGACCGGGACTCCCGGCACCAAAGTGATCCTCCATTTCTCGCCCTCGGGTGAGCTCAGTAATATCTTTCATAATACTCTACAGGTTTATCTGATTTCGCACGCGCAGAAAGCTTGCAGATCTCGGTCGACACCCAGTTTAAACATCCTCGAAGCACTCAGAGTGGTTCTCCATGACTACCTCGACAGCAGCAGGGCGGGAGGTGGCCTCATCGTCATCTTCGAAGCTCGGAGTCGGCGACCTCTCCCAACCTGACTTTGGCACCGAGAAGCTCGACTTCGTCGACATATTGTGGTAAGCTGTTTTAAGCAGGGATCGCGAACCCGCCGGCGCCGGCATCGGGTAGCCATCTGCCCTCCTCTTAAGGATCGGTTTCCCCGGCGGCACAGAGCTCTTCCTCTCTTCGCTCTTCGTCCGCACCATCTGCAATAGAAGGCACGCTGCGACATCACTCCCTTCGATTTACTGTTTACATGCCTTGGGCCAAGCAGGGCCAAGATGAGGCGAATTGAAGCAACTCTCCCCGGTAGGAGAACGCCTCGGTCCAACTACCCGACACTATTCTACAGGCACTAATCTCTAAAAAATATTGATAGAATAAAGTTACTCGGAACTAACTTGTATGCAGGAGGGTGAACTCGATGAGTAACTCGGATCTGGCACGACGAGGGCTCGAACTCGCGCGGTGGAGATGAACTCGTACGGTGGCCTGGGACTTTCTCTCTCAAAGACTCTGTGCTCCTTCTCTCTCTAGGAAAGCGCTCACCAGCTGCAAATGATGGGGACCTCTCCTTCTCTCCCCTTATATGCTCGCTCTTCGTGCCTAGTTCAGCTTCCTCCGACAGAATTCCTCGAATAATCCAAGTGACGCGTTCGTGTCGCGCCAATCCTCATGTGACACGTGGTCCAGTAATGACGTAAAAGCCACTTAAGCCGAGTTCGAGCTCCACGCCCGTCCCCGACTTGGGGCCACCGGAGCACTGGCTGCGGCGCCCACCGAGCATTGGGTCGGCCCCGATTCTTCTGGCCTATTCGCGCTTTCCTCGCTTCAGCAAGGCCGACGGCTAGGATCCTCCCGCCTGATCTGATGGCTGCGGTACGCCTTATTCCCTATAAATAGAGGTCCGCCCCTCTACCACGGTACGTTCTTCCTCATTTGCTACACCGCTCCCTTGGAGCCCTTTCCTCCTCCTCTATTTACATTCTCTGTATGCTTATCTTGTCCGCCTGCATATCCTCGGACCCGTACTGACTTGAGCGTCGGAGTGTTTTGTAGGTACCCCCCACCCGACGTGGGCACGCTCGGACCTCCACCACTCGAGCCTGGATTTCGAGCGCCAAACAACAACAAGATGATCTCGGGACAGCTAAGTGCCCCTGGCCGAGGAGCTCCTCCGAAGCCTAGGTACCGAACACCCGCTCTTGCAACCAGTGCAAATAAGGAGCAAAGAAAGGCACACAATGAAGCGAATCTAAAGGACCTAAATGCAAAGAATTAACTGTTTCAGGCAATTGAGCAAAGCATAGTCTTGAACATTGATACGACAAATGACATTTGGGATTCGTTAAAGCAGAAGTACCAAGGCTCCACAAAGGTGAAGCACGCGCAACTCCAGGCTTTAAGGCTTGAGTTTGAAATGCTAACAATGAAAGGGGAAGAATCTGTAAATGACAAGTTTGCAAGAATGTTTTCAATTGCAAACAAAATGAGGGCACATGGCGAGAAAAAGGGCGAGGTTGTCGTTGTTGAGAAGATTCTGAGATCGATGACCACAAAGTTCAAATATGTAGTGTGGAAGAATCAAACGATGTGGAGAAATTGTCAATCAATGGGTTGTTGAGCAGTCTCTTGGTGCAAGAACAATGTATGAAGGGGAAAATTGAAGAAGAACAAGCCCTAAAAGTTAGCAGCTCAGTTAGAGGAAGAGGAAGAGGACATGGTGCAGGCAGAGGTAGGGGAAGACAAGCTACAAAGGAGAACATAAAATGCTACAAATGCCGCAAACTTGGGCATTATCAGTACGAATGTCCAAATATTGATGAGGTATGGTTCTTGGACTCTGGCTGTAGCACACATATGATCAAGAAGCACAAAATGGAAAGGTACGGTTCTTGGACTTTGGCTGTAGCACACATATGTGTGGAACCAATGAGTGGTTTGTAGAGCTTGATGAGAGTTTCAGAGATATTGTGAAGCTTGGACATGGCAGAAAATTGATTGTTGTTCGTAAAGGGAATGTCAAGCTAAGGATAGGAGGAAGGATACAGGTGATCACTGGTGTATATTACATTCCTAATTTGATGAATAATTTGTTGAGCATAGGGCAATTACAACCAAAGAAGTTGAAGGTGATTTTTGAAGATGACAAATGCAAGGTCTATCAAAAGGAGAAAGAATTGATTATGACCTCCTATATGGCCAATAACAGGATGTTTACAATCAAGACAACACCCATGTTATCTGAGGATACTTGTTTAGAAGTCACTGGTGATGAAACAATTGAGTTATGAAATTGAAGGTATGGTCACCTTAGCTACAATGGGTTGAAACTGCTGAATCGGAGCTTAATGAGATGACAAAGGTATGCACAGAATGTCAAGTTAGGAAGAAACACAGAGATACTATGCCTAGGCAAAGCACTTGAAGAGCATCAAGAAAACTTGAGATGATACACTCTGACATATGTTGCCCCATTGTACTTGCTTTCAATAGCAATAAGAGGTACTTTATATCTTTTATTGATGATTATAGTAAGAAAGCATGGGTATATTTCTTGTTTGAGAAATCTGAGGCACTTGAAACTTTTAATAATTCAGAGTAATGGTTGAAAAAGAAACTCAATGTGCAATTAGCTGTCTTAGGACAGACAGAGGTGGGGAATTTAATTCCAATGAATTTGTTGAGTATTGTACTGAGAATGGTATAAGGTGGCAACTGACTGCTGCTTCCACACCTCTGCAAAATCGAGTAGCCGAGAGGAAAAATAGAACCATCATGAATATAGTGAGAAGTTTGTTGACTGAGGCAAAATTGCATAAGTCCTTTTGGCCAGAGGCGGTGAGGTGGTCTGTGTATCTGCTAAATAGGTGTCCTACAAGATCTGTGAAGGATCTAACACCAGAAGAAGCCTGGTGTGAAGTGAAACCATCAGTTAAACATTTAAGAGTGTTTGGATGTGTATCATACATGCATATTCCAACTAGAAAGAAATTGGATGACAAAAGCATCAAATGTGTATTTCTTGGTGTGAGTTAAGAGTCTAAGGATTATAGGCTCTATGACCTTGCCACAAGAAGAATTTTGTTAAGCAAAGATGTTGTGTTTGCTGAGAATGAGACTTGGGATTGGAAGGTGACTAATAAAAGCAAGACAATAGAGTGTGATTTGGATGAAACCAGTAGTAATGACCCTTAATCACAAAATGAGCCAGCTAGCATAGCAAGAGAACAAAATGAACAAGACCTGAATACTTCTCAAAGTCAAGACACCAACAGTAGCAATCAAGTTGAGAATGGTGCCCAAGAAGCAACTGAATTGACTGCACAAACAGGTAATGAGAAGAGAGACTGAAGGGCTCCTATTTGGACAGGAGATTATGTGATGACAAGAGACCTAGACAGTGATGATGACTTGTTCAACAGTGAACAAATGCATAGTTTAATAGCCTGTGAATAGGGTGATCCCATAACATGTGAAGAGGTAGCCAAGCAAGAAAGGGGGAGGAAAGCTATGGACAGGAAAATTGCATCCATTGAGAAAAATTGTACTGGGAATTGTTGAAATTCCAAAAGGAGGTAAAAAGATAGGAGTGAAATGGGTGTACAAAACTAAGTATAATGAAGATGGGAAAGTTGAAAAATACAAGGCAAGACTTGTGGCAAAAGGCTATGCACGGGAGTATGGTATTGATCACTCAAGTTTTTACACCAGTGGCGAGATGGGACACTTAGGATTATCCTTGTTGTGGTAGCAAGCAAGGGATGAAGTGTGTATCAGTTGGATGTCAAGAGTGCATTCCTTCATGACGACCTATAAGAAATTGTGCATGTAGAACAACCTAAGGGGTATGAGAAGAAAGGACAAGAAGAGAAGGTTTACATATTAAAGAATGCCTTGTATGGCCTTAGACAAGCACCAAAAGCTTGGTATAGTAGAATAGACAACTACTTCAACAAGGAAGAATTCAGAAAATGTCCACATGAGCACACCCTCTTCACCAATGTTGCTTCAAATTAACCAAATAAGTTTTTTAATTGTTCCACTGTTAAATGAGTTATTTTGGCCAAAATATGAAGTTTGAATAAAATCGAAATTCTAATATTTATATTTATACTATAAAACATGTACAGACCATCATTCCAGATCAATTGACCTGAACCATGCTTTCAAAACTTGAGTACCTTAAAGGTACTCCAGAATCTATCACCTATGGCTAAAATTTTAGTTTTCTCAAATGTATTTTGAATCATCTATGCTAAAGATTTATACTTGAGCCAGTCCTTTGAACAAATAAGGGCCTCAAGAGTATGGGACCCCAACGAAATGCGGTAGTCATCCATTTTTCTAATTTCTGTGTCAAAAACAGAATCTGTAGACACAGTGGAAATTGACATGGAGAAAATATCAGATGCCATTCTGGATAATGTTGGATACTTCAATCCATGAACCCTCCACCAGCTCAGAATGTCAAACTCTTTCACTTCGGATAGCAGAGGTTCTTCCAAATACTCATCCAATTCTGACTTAAATTGTTCTATACCTGTAAAATCAGATAGATACAAATCATAGTCAGAGAGTCCCTCATCATCAAGAAAAAGTGAACTATCAAGCAACCCTTCGCATTGCCCTGTCTTCAACATAATCTCGTCCATTACGTCGCCATTTGTTGCCCCTTCACATTGCTCTGTCTTAAACATAATCCCCTCCATTACATCGCCATCTGTTGTCATTAAATGAAGCCTTTCGGTGTTATATTCAAAGAATAGTTCGTGAAGGCCGTCATCAACTATTCTTATCCATGGACCGGCATTCTCACCAAATATCTTAGCAAAGGTGTGTTCCACAAGTTTCATTTTATGCCTTGGGTCCATGGCTACAGCAACTGCCAAGATAAGGCAGCTTTCTCTCCAATATTGATCAAAGTTCTTGTGCAAAGGCAAAATCAACCTACTAAGGAAAGGATCCTGGCTGAAGGCTGCATGAGTCAACTCCATCTGAAGTTTTGATACTTGAGGAAAAAATAAGTTTGCAGTCGGGTATGGTTTGGCAGTTAAAATGTGAGCTGCATCATATAAATACTTCAAATATGTGCAGAGAGTTTCAACCTGCTTCCAGTCATCCATAGATAGAGCCATTGTGAATTCAGGACAAATGGTATCAAAGCAAGCAAAGACTTCTTTTAATTCACAGGCAGCTACAAGCATATGGTATGTTGTGTCCCATTTATACCGATCATCAATTAAAAGATTCATCACACTAGGTACCTGTAGTTGTTGCTTCAGCTCAATAAACTTCTCTTCATGAGATTCAGAAAATTTCACAAATTTCAGACTATCACGAACTTTGCTAATAGTTTCTCTCATTGTCTGTAGTGCTTCTACTACAAGGCGACTGATAACACGGGCATAACAATTTTGGTTTAATAACTGACCATTGAGAATCACAGGGTTCTTAATAGAGAGAAGGCTTCTCAGGTTTCCCATCGCAGTCTCACTTGAGAATGATTTATCGACTGCAATGGTAAGAAGTCGACCCTCCAAATGCCAATCAGATAAGCAGAATGCTATAGTTTGGTTCAAGGAATAATCAGAATCAGGAAATGGTACCCTAACAACATTAAGAATAGGATGATGTAAGTTCCAATCACCATCAATGAAGTGTCCTCGAACAAAAACATAATTCATTCCATGGTTTGAAGTCCACAAGTCCAATGTGAGATTGACTTTTGCAGGAATCCCATTAATAAGATCCAACAAATTTTGCTTCTCTGTGAGGTGCATAGAAACACAATCCCCTTCAACAGATTTTGAACATAGTGGATTGAACTGGGGTTGAAGAGTTCGCACAAAATTAATGAAACCCTGGTGCTCCGCAATATTAAGAGGATTATCATGTGAAATTACCATCTTAGCAATGTCATGGTTGCAACGCTCCTGATCAAATGAGACACCATTACCTCCAAACCCATGTGTTGCTCTTGGCCGTTTCTGGGATGGATTGGCAATAACTTGAGGACCAGCTGTTTCAGGATATGAGCTTTGTTGATTTTCCTGTCGAATTACTCGACAGCCACCCAAAGAAATGTGTCTTTTCAGATGACTTGTGCCAGATAATTTTGAATCAGTTATATAAGAAAAGGATTTTTTGCACTGTTTACAGCAAGCTCTGCTACATCCAGCTCCAATAGTTTCCACTGTGAAATGTTCCCAAACAACAGACTTCTTTCTCTTCCGCTTATCAGGTTGTGGTCTCGATTCGGTGTTATTAAAAGGGATAACACGAGTTTCAAACTCCATGAAAGCAGGTTAATCCTACAAAACAAAAAGAATGAAACTTTAAGAGGGCAATCAATATGTAGATGAATTCATACTTTATCAAGTTAGGCTAGGAATTATATTCTATACAAAACATTCATAACAATTTGACCAAGCAAGAGTAAGAATATAAAAAGCCAAAGAACTTCAGCTGCTAAGAACAAACTCTGACAATGTGCAAGTGTTCAAACATATAACGCAAAAACCATATAGCCTAGTCCCCTAAATTTGCGGGACAGTCTTCAGTCTCAGGAATGTAAGATTGTTTGAAAAATCCAAAGTGCCAAATTAATGCTAAATTTCTATTGATTAATTCCAATTTTGCCAAGCCTGATAACAGACGTTGAGAAGATATCTGATAGAGACATGGTAAAAACTTATGGGTTCCTTACAAGAGAAAATCCAGAGCAAAAGCTCCTCAGAGAAAATATTCTCTGTCCCACAAATAACAAACTAATGATGAGATGCCCTCACATTTCCTTTCTCCCACTATCTATTCTATACTTTTGCTCAACCCCACTAACTGACACCTTAGCACCAATTCTAATAATCCCCTTCTTTTTCCTTTTTCTCAGTCCTCACTTCTCACAAATGCCAAAAAAATTAACCCAAGAGTATAACTCTTTACTTATACTTATTATGCTACTAAGTTATCATTTATGAAGTCCCAGTTTTATCCTCTAATTTTTTGTATTAAATTCACAGCAATGATATCAATCATAGATAAAATGATAGCTTTAATTTAAGTCAATGGGCATATGTCATTGTCATATACTCCCTCCGGACTCGTTTTTAAGAACCAAACAACTTTTTTAGATTCATTGAAAAAGTAATGTATCTAGACTATAATATAGTCCAGATACATCACTCAATGAATCTAAAAAGTTGTTTGTTGCTTAAAAATGGAGGGAGTATTGATATTCTATAAAAGGGGGACACGTGTTTCGATTAAATGAGTAATACATCAATGCTATAAGCATCTGACAGACTATTTGTACTGTTTTGCATTTGTATCATAAATCTGTCCCTCAGCAAATGTGATAGCGGTCTAATAGCCTGCTGGCACCCAAACTCATTTTTTCTTTTATGCAGATAGAAGAAAATTCAGTAGTGAGGCAAGTGGTGAAGTACAACTAAGAGGAGGATAACGAATCCTATACAACAGAAGAAAGAATGCAGCCAGGCTACCCAAACTCTCTGCAATTCCTAATTGATTATTCAAACATTTAATACACTATAATAAAAAGCTTTTAACTGCTTAAAAAAAACAAATATTAAACAACATTTCTCATCTTAAGCAATGCCCTAACAAAAAAACTAGTTGCCATTGTCCAGGGTGCCACTTACAGGAAAATTTTGTACACCAGTGCACAAGAATTCATCTACTTTTAATAACATTTACAAACACGAGTTTTAATATTGTAATTTCAAATCCATCCCAACATTTTCATCACAATGACTGTCTCCTATTGGCTGTGCATTGCCAAAAACCACTTGGATCAGTCATCCACTCCCTTATTCCATCTTTAACCTTGCTACCAACGAGTGTTGCACAATTATACTATTTCTCACTGAAGCTAAGCATTCAGATGTTGTGTTAGGCCATTGTCTCTTGTCATGGGTCACTACTCATCACCCTCCTCACATCAACCATTTCCACGAGACACTGCACCGATTGGCAATCGCGACCTAACCTTCAATGCTGTTCAAACTTCAATCTCCCTCTCCCATGCACTCCTTTAATCCCCTAAACCCTAATCCGGACTTCACTCCGAATTTCTTCCACCGATGTTCCCTCTCCTTAACCAAAACCTCATCTATAACCCCAACGCATCCTTTCTTCTTCGACGCCCAACGCTCCTCCTCACTATGCTAACTTTCAATCTTAATGAAAATACAGCGAGGCAGCAAATCGCGCCGCTAAAACGGGAATTCACAGAATCGCAGAGCGGATTTGAGCCCTGGTGCAATGCAATTTCAGGTGCGGAGCAGATTCAGTGGTGCGCACTTTGCGCCAGCTAATCGCGCCAGATGGCGGTAAATCACGGATCTCGCGACAGCTAACTTGATTTTGTTGCAAAATTCCTTTTCCGGACCAAAAATCTGAATTTTTTAATAATTACCGAGGCTTCTCTGTAATTAAATAGCAGATTAAAATCTTAAACGTTCCCAGGCTTTTGGGTAATTAAATGTGATTTAAGATAACTAAATAGCAGATTAAAGTCTAAAATTGTCCCTCCCTGCACCTTCTCTCTTCTTCAGATATTAAGTATGTGTGTGACAACACTTTTGATTTTGTGTTTTTTATTTATTTTTGAGTAATATATTATATACTGCCCTTCTAAACTTCACAATAGATAATCTTGTCCATTCCTTATAATGAAAGATGAGAAATTGTTGGCAGCATGTTTGGGTGAATGTGAATTTGCATGCCACAGGCATAGTTAATGGCAAACATTAGAAACGAAACCACTTTAATTTGAAATAGGGTTTGATCCTTGTTTTCTAGGTTTCTTGACGTTCATTCAGTGATCAAAGATGAATAACGAAATTATAAACAAACAAGTCACAATAGCTATTACATTACAAGGCACAAGAATCAGTTAACAAGTAATAACACTACATTCAATTCAATCATCGGAGAGAGAGAGAGAGAGTGAACCTTGCGCTGCGGTTGAGAAATGTGGTGGGCGGAGTTGGAAAAACAGAAGGCAGAGAAAGAGGGTGGCGGCAGAGAAAAACGGCGTCGTAAAGTGAGAGAAGAGCGACGCAAGAGAAGTAACTCACTCACTATGCGTCGTGAGAGAGAGAGAGAGAGAGAGAGAGAGAGAAGGCAGTAGTATTGGAGCGGAGTTGAGTTTTAAGGAAGTTCAACGTTGCGTTGGAAGCGGCCGAAGCGCCGACGAGGGTTTAAGCTTCTTATATTTTTTTTTGACAATAGGGTTTAAACTTGTTGCCTACTCCTTGTACTTTTCAACTCAAAAATAAGTTAAATCGTAAAATTTAATTTATATACACCGTGTTGATTAAAGCTTTTTTATACCATCAATCAATTAGAATAGAGATGAGGCATATGCGTGTTAAAGTATGTTCAATGTCAAGAAGTTTTTGAAGCGTGGGAAGATGATGAGAAAGGTAAGTTCAGAAAGAAAACTAGTCGAGTTTATGTAAGAGCGCCTAGGAGTATTCTGTTACATCTATGGAATAATTGGACATTCTGATCAGAGTTGGGAGATGCTTATAAATATGGATGAGGATAATGGTGTCAAGGGGTTGGGGAATGGAGCTCAAGGTAGATACAAGAAGACAGGTGGTTGGTGGCGGATCACGGTGGCCAAGTGGAAATGTTGGAGTAGAAGACAACCCTAATTTGGGAGTATCAAGTCAAAGAAGCCAGTTTTGCGCACACAATGTATCAGGAACTGTAAAGATCAGGGTTCCAAGTCACACCACAGAGATAGTAATAAATGGACAAAGAGTGACTAATAATATTCATGATAACACTTCTAGAAATTTGATTGAAAGAAACATTATTGCATTGTATGGGAATAATGATGAGTTAATAACCACGTCATTGACTATCAACACTGAATCGTGTCCCATTATGGATTTGTCCCCTAGAAATGACTCTCGTGGGTCCAGGTGCAGATTACCAATTCAATTCATGAAGGAGCATCACGCGTGCATCCCCACGCGCTATAAAGAGATTGCATTGCCCCAACCATTGGCTACATGCAGGAGAGAGACAAAGACACACACACACACACAGAGCATAGCGAGTGAAACACAGAAGTTGGGACGAACACCCATTGGAACATGGGAATGGTTCGAATGATTACATGGTCCTGGAAATGGGGACAACCTCTTCTATAAACTCAACTGATAATTTTTTAATGACAACCATAAGTAATGTCTATTCTGCGTTGGAACTAGCAAGGGCTGGTTCACCTTAATCAGCTTTGGTTTTGCTTTTGTGATTGGTAGAATTGGGAGGAGTCGTGGTTTGACTTTTATGTGGTAAAATACACTATAGTGTAATATCACTAATTCTTCCTCAAATTTTATTAATGTGCACGTGATGGATAACGACAAAGGTGAATGGCGCCGCTTCGCAAGTTTTTGTGCCTTTCCAGATCCGGGTTGCTAGAGAGAGTTGTGGCAGCTTCTCCGATACCTATCATGCATCTAAACACTCTCTAGTGTATTATGGGGGATTTTTAACGACTTATTTTTTCCCTATGATAAAAAAAGGTCGGCACCATCCTAATCGGATGATGAATGGTTTCGACGAAGCAATTAATGATGCTCAGCTAATTGATATTCCAATGGAGGGTTATCCACATGCATGAGATCAGAGTAAAGGTACAAATCACAAAGGAGAAGAACAACTTGATCGAGCTTTTGCAACTCAAGCGTGTTTACTGGTCAAAAAAAGAAAAAAAAACCTAATCTATACCTATATTCATCAAGAAATCATTCTTAGTAGCATTCAGTGGCAGAACACAACAGACTCGTTTATTAAGGCAGAGGGTGACATTCTTAGTAGCATCTTACAGCAGACGTCTCCCATTAAAGGTAAGAAGGATGAGTGGATTTGGCCTCACGACCCGTCTAAGCTATTTTCGGTTAAGTCATATTATTTCCAGCTGGTCCGAGACGCCTACACCTCCAATGATACAGATCCTTCGAATTTTTGGACGTCTTTTTGGAAAACGGCAGCTCCTTCGAAGGTATTGTTGTTCGATTGGCGGTTGTTGTCGAATTCTTTGCCGGTGCGCGACGAATTGTTGCACAAAAATATTCTGCACTCAGTTGAGGACGCTATATGTCCCATGTGCAGCGAATTCTGCGAAACTGTGCATCATTTGTTCTCCTCTTGTTCGTTCGCGAGTTCAGTTTGGTCCTGTGTCGGTGCTTGGCTTGGTTTGGTCTTTGACTCATCACAGAACATAATGGATCTATCTCATAGGTGCGGCCAATTGTGTAAAGGAAAAAAGTCCAAGAGAAAGAAACATCTTATATGGGTGACGACTTGTTGGAGCATATGGATCGCAAGGAACAGAGCTATTTTCAAGAACGAGGAACCAAGTGTCGATTCGGTTGTGACTCGTATCAAAATCTATATTTGGAGTTGGTGTATTTATAAGCTGAATTGTAATTCATCTATTTCTATTTCAATGTGGTGGACTAACCCCCTCCAATGCCTAAACAATATGTAATCTAGATGGGGGAGAAGCAGTGGGTTAGGTTGATTATCCTCACTGTAGTGCAGTTTGTGCGAGGTACTCTTTTTCCTGTCTGAATCTTTTTCCCAATGAGTTTTGCCTCAGGGAGGTTTTGAGGAGACCCTCCCCCTTTCCTGCTTTCCATTGTAAGGGTTGGGCACCCATTGTGCTCCCTTCAATGAAATTATTGCTTATCTAAAAAAAATCAAAAAATCATACGCATACATATCTAATCTAACAATTAAGTATTAATCTGTCTTCTTTTTGAGCATCAAGCGTAATATTGTTTGATGCATGTCATCCCTCACATCTCACATATGAGATGATGACACAATAAAAAAAACTTAATTATACAAGAGGTCGTTTAAGTTATTTAATTGTAATAAGTTAGTCTTTTAAAAAAAATTCGTACCAGGTTAGACCCTTTAAGTTATTTAATTTTAACAAGTTGGTCCTTTTTTCGTACAACTTAAGTCCTTTAAGTCATTTAATTGTAACAATTTGGGGAATTTCATATTTGAGAAATGTATGTTATTCGGCATTTAGAAGTTACAGTTAAATAACTTAAATGACCTAAGTGGTATAAAAAAACTTAAAGGACCATTTATTACAATTGAATAACTTAGAGGACCTAAGTGGTACGAAAATTTTTAAAGGACCAACTTGTTAAAATTAAATAATTTAAAGGACTTCTGGTATAATTTAGCCTAAAAAAACTACCGAATTGAGTCATTGAAACATAACTCAAGTTCTCACTATTCCTCTTAAAGTAAGGTAAATATAATTCATCACATAACTAGAATCCTAATGTTTTATCTATCTTGGACGATGACATCATCCTTGGACACTATGGGTGTGTTTGGGAATTTAGAAGGTATGAGAGGGGAGGACATGAGACTAATAGTGTAAAGTTTTTACTAATGGGGAGAAAAGTTATCCCCCTAAACCCTCCTAAATCCCTCTCCTAATTATTTTTTTTTGAACTCCTCCAAAACCCCTCAAATTTTGACGGTTTTGGAGGAGCTACAAAAACAAACTAGGAAAGGGATTTGGGGGATAATTTTTCTCCCTTTCACAAAAGAATTTGCACTATTGGTCCCCTCCCCTCCAAACTCTCAAACACGCCCTAAATTTCTCAGTATAATATAAGAAAAATGACATCATCAAAATGGAAGAAACAATATTGCCAATGTTCAAAACTACAGAACAGGTATTGCCATGCATTGACCATATTTAGGTGGAGACCACAAAGACACAATGATGACAAAGGTACGCACACCGTAAAAAAAATTGGGGTTTGGTTTTTTTAAGCAAGGGATTTGGGTTTTTATTATTGTTTCCTCTATATCTTGTGTTGTTAGATTAAATAAATGGTTATTATTGCTTGAGCAATCAAAAAGTTGACAAGAGACAAATGAGAAATTTTGGGAATTTGCTACTTATGAGGATCCATATGGTGACTGGTCTAGGAGAAAGAATAGGGCCAAAAGGAAGGTGTGGGTAAAAAAGAAAACAATTGCAATCTCAATGATATTCCAACACATGAACAAAATCAAAAAATAGAAGAAGCGGAAATCAAATTCTAGGGTTAATTGGTGGTGCGAAATCACAATCTTTCTTAAGGAGGTTTTTGATTTGGGAGAAAATTGGTGAAAAAGATGATATATTTAAACACTAAATCAACGTTAGTAATTTAATTTACACGTTTACGGGTCAGCAAGTGAGTCAATATCATCACTTAATGTCTTACCCAGTTAACCGTAATGGATGAAAAGTCCACAAAAGACTTTTTTTTGTCAATAACTTGAAATATAGAGGACCTATTTAAGTAAAAAAAAAAATATTTGAAGGACAAGTGTGAATTTCTAGTATAACTTAAAAGACCTCAAATACATGGACGGAGGTAGGTTGAAGGTTGTAGTGGCTTGAGCCACCCCTGTGTTTTTATATTTGTTAAGCCATCACTACACCTTCTATAGGCTAATTGTTGGAGAGAAATCCATTACCACACTTTCTATAGGCTAATTGCTGGAGAAGAAATAAAGAATGGTCCCACTATGAGTTTTGGATAATTAATAACGACAACTAATTTGGGTAATAGGTAAAAACAAGTAATAATCTGAAAAATAATCGCATAGTGTTTACTTTGTTTATGATAGCTGCATATTTATTTCGATGATAGTATGCGACATTAATAATTTATTGTCGCATCAATTCAAAAGATGGTTGAATAAAAGGAATAAAAAATTGATGTACATTTGGTGTTGTGTTCGGGTTCAGATCCTCTCCAGTAACAACATTTCTAATAGAAAAAGAGGTACAGACTCACATTAAAATGTTATTATTTACAAAATAATGTTATTTTAATAAATGTGTCTTTCTTCTCCTATTAAAAGTGGTGTTAATTTGGTACTCGAGAGGATTTGGTTCTGTTGCGTTCTGTCGTTTAGTATTCATTGAAAAATGAAATTTGATCTTAAGTAGGAGTAGAGATCAGTCTTTTGTGGTAAGTGTTGGGACACTCCGTGGACAGTCAACAATGATCCGAATTAAAAAATACACGTAAAAGAGAATTACTAAAAACTTGGTGTAATTACTGAAAAGTTCGGTGTAAATTTAATTATTGATTTTTGTGACATGCAATGTGTGTGTGTGTGACAGGACAATGTTAATTTTTATAGTTCGCCCCCGCAACAACTCAATCCACGGCTCCGTCCCTCGCTCAAATATATATTAGCCTTCATGATATTTCCTCTTTATATCATGGGGCAGGGCTTACTACCCCAAAAGAAAAAAATAATAACAAGCACCCATGTATACCTATTCAAGTATGCGACCCCAAAATATTATTAAAGTGTTAAAGTATATATATATATATATATATATATATATATATATATATATATATATATATATATAGAGAGAGAGAGAGAGAGAGAGAGAGAGAGAGAGAGAGAGAGAGAGAGAGAGAGAGAGAGAGAGAGAGAGAGAGAGAGAGAGAGAGAGAGAGAGAGAGAGAGAATTGTTTAGAGTGTTTTTTAGGACGCCAACCAATCACAAAGAGTAGTCCATAAAATTTTTGACTTTGTCTTAACCACTTTAAAAGTCACTCATACCATATATTTTTATTAGTTGTTAGTGTAAAGATATTTACATCAATGATGCACACCAATTAATCTTAAAGTAAAGAGCACAGTTGTCGAGTCTGAGCGTTATTGTTGTGTGTGTGTCTATATCTACTCTATAATATAATAAAATCATATGCTAGCACTTTTACATTTTTAGACATCTTAAAATTTTGACATTTGTCTCAATTTAGGGGTAAAATCGTCAATTCTCCACTAAAAGACGAAAAATGCAGCTTACTCTACAAAAGCGTTGTTGTTTAAGATAAAAGCGCTGTTGTTTCTGCAAAAAGCGTTGTTGTTTCTGCAAAAAAGCAAAAACTATTGTTGTTTCTGCAAAAGTGCTGTTGATTTCTGCAAAACGCGCTGCTTTTTCTTTGTTTTTTAAAAAACTATTTTTAAAAAATTTTCTGTTTTTATTTTATTATTTTTAAAAAGCAGTCTACTCTAATATAATAAAATCATATGCTATCACTTTTACATTTTTAGACATCTTAAAATTTTGACATTTGTCTCAATTTAGGGGTAAAATGATAAAATCGTCAATTCCCCACTAAAAGATGAAAATGCAGCTTATTCTACAAAAGCGCTGCTGTTTCAGATAAAAGTGTTGTTGTTTCAGCAAAAGCGCTGTTGTTTCTACAAAAAGTAAAAACTATTGATGTTTCTACATAAAAGTGCTGCTGTTTCTACAAAAGTGCTGCTGATTTCTGCAAAACGCGCTGCTTTTTCTTTGTTTTTTTAAAAACTGTTTTTTAAAACTTTTCTGTTTTTATTTTATTATTTTAAAAAACAGTTTTTTTAAAAAATATTTTTTCATTTTTTCCAGTTTTTTTAGTTTTTTTTTCAAATAATAATAAAACAATTTTTTTTGTTATTTACTAAAAAAAAAAATTGTCACTATTTTTATAATCTAATCAAATTACTAAAATTAATCATTTCTTTTTAAAACGGTAAAATTAATTATTTTAACAAAAGTTTAAAAATTAATTTATTAAATTAAAATTAACTCAATAATTAAATAATCTAAAATTTACTATTTACTAAAATCTCTATTAAAATCATTGAATTTTACCACTGAGAATTGTAAACAAAAACTTTAATCCCTACCAAAAATTACAAAATAACTTTTTGTAATTAAATGAATATGATTAAATTATATAAAAAAAAGTCATAATACGCGGCAACCAGTGTAACGCCCAAAATAATTTAATTATTTAATTAATTAAGTTATTTAAGGCTTGCAACACTTAATTAAATTAATTAATTAAGTTGAGTTTATTTTACCAAAAAGGGGTCTAATTCATTTTAAATAAGTTACTAAGTTGGATTTATTTTATCTACAGGAGGTGGGATGAATTAATAATGGGAGTGGAGAATAAGGCCCAAGGGCCATTATTTAGGCCCAATAGTAGTCATAAAGGGTAGGGGTCCTAAGCTAAGGTGACCAAACCCTCATTTGAAAGAAAGAAAGCAACAAAGGAGAGTAGTGAGAGGGAAGTGTGCGACGGCTTGGAGGGGAGGAAGGAAAGGTGGAAACTTTACCTTTGATTCTTGGTGGTAAGTCAAATTCTTGGTCTTAATCTTCACCATTTCTATTCCTTGTTTCATTCCTAAGAGTTCCTAAGCTCATTCCTACTATTTTGAAATTTCCATGGATACCCAAAGGAGGAGGAACTCACGTTCAGCTTAAGGTTGAGGAAAGGAAGGAACTTTTCTCAAATTAAGTGTTGGTAAGTGAAGCTCTTAGCTCTATTCATTCCCATTTCTTCTCATTATTCCATTTCCTTAAGTTTTAGTGTCTCATTCCTCCTATATTGTTGATTTTTGCGTTTTATCCCAAGGAGTAGGAGGGCCACGTTTTTTTCCCAAGAACTAGGGAGGTTGGAAAATACTCTATTCTTGTGGTACTTGGTGTAGGGTTGAAGGTTCAAGCTTGAGAAAGGTTAGGGGATTCTCACTATGTTCATAATAACAAGTAGAATATGTGTTATGTAGGAAAATAGCCTAGCATGAAGTAATTGTGTGAATTTGTGTTTATTATATGATTGTTGTTGTATGAGTGTTTGGATTGTTGCTACAATGCTACTTGTTGTAGGAAAAATTATGTGTTGTGGATTTTACATGTTATGTGTTTGAAGAAATGTTTTCTTGAGGTGAAGTATATGAATGCAATAAATTGATAAAGTTGATTGATACCTATATGATTGTTGTTTGTGTGAGAAATGAGTTGTTGAACAAAAATTAGGTTTATGTTGGTTTAGTGGAAGCATTGGGGTGAGGCGCCAAATGCCTAGGCAAATGGCGCCCATCTTCTTTAGTAGGTGTGTGCGTGCAAGTTCGTGGGAGGAGGGCGCCATTTGCTCGGCAAAATGGCGCCGTGGATCTTGTCTCTTGGGTTGGCGGTGTGCGTGGCGCCAAAGTCCTAGGAATATGGCGCTGGTGGAGGAACTTATGTGGCCGTGTGAGGTGGTGCGGGTCATGGGGCGCCATTTGCCAAGCAAAATGGCGCCAGGGTGCTGTGTGTTAGGCTGTTTAGGTGGGATGGTGCGAGGGCGAGAATCGCCGGGTGAATTGGCGCTGCACAGGTGCCGTGTTGCTGTGTGTGCATGTGAGTTGTGTGTGTGTGTGCGCGCTAGTGGTGGCGCCAAAGTGGCTGCCCCTTGGCGCCCAGGTACCCAAATTGTGTCCAAGAGATGTTTTAGTCCCTTAGAATTAATTTAATTCTTGGCGTGGCTAATTAGTCCCTAAGAATTAAATTAATCCTTTGCGAGACAAAATAATCCCTTGGAGCCTAATTAGTTCCAAGTCGTCAGATAAAGTTCCCTAGTACCAAAATTAATCAAAAAGTGTTAAATTAACCCCTATGTCAAAATGGTCCTTAGGTGTGGGAAAAGTCCTTGAGAGGTGTTTTGGCTCTTAGGTGGAATCTAAATTAATAAATGGTGAGTAAATAATGGTGAGGGCTTTGGCCAAGGTGGTGGATTATTAATTGATGTGGGCTTGGCCAAAGAGGTGAATTATTGATTGAGGTGGGCTTCGCCAAAGCGGTGAGTTAATAATTGAAGTAATGAGTTTGTGAATGTATGAATGCATTGTCATGGAGTCACATAATTCATGTGCATATAAAAGCGGTGATGTTAATAAATAATGTGACTTGGTCAAAAGCGGTGGTGGCCGGCCAAAAGCGGTGGTGGCTTCGCCAAGCGGTGATGCCGACGGGGTTATTGAGGCGTAGTATGGATCCACATGCATTTTGCACACATGCATATATCCATACATTCATAGAATTGGGTTGATGATTAATTAAACTTTTATTGTGACTTGTTGTTTCTTTGATGTTTCCTATTATAATACTTATCTTACTTGTTATGATTTATGTAAAGAGACTCACCCTAGCATTTTTGTGTCTCGCTCCTCGTGGCGACCAACAGTGATTCTCGAGTGAAGGTGCCATGCCTTCATGGATATTGTGTCATTTGTGATCCAAGAACACCAGGGGATGGGATTTTAGTACTACTATTTTATGTTATGTATTTGACTATGTATTTGAGTATGTCGAACTCGGTTTAAATTCATTGCATTGCAAACTATTTTACGGATTATTGTAAACACTAAGCAGGTGTTTTGAGGGTATTAACCCACATGACTATGCTATGCGCTTTTGCGCACTTGATGCGCTTGCGTTGGATTTTTTTGATGTTTGATGGTATTTTATTAAATGTACCACCTCTTTGAGGTGCGTGGAAAGTTTTTGAAAAACTCGATTTTAGTTAATTGAATTAGCATTTAAACATAAGGGGGTGTTACATTAGTGGTATCAGAGCGATTCGATGGTCTGTCAGGCCATGTGTATGCTGTCATAGTATCTATGACAACTAGGTAGTGTTAATTGTTTCTTAACAAATGTTAATCTTTGCAGGTGTTAGGTTGAGAATGGCCCGAAGGATTGATCTTTGTAGCCGAGGCTCGCAAGCCATAGCACAAAGCTATGGGGAGCGAGAGGGTGGTAGAGAAGATGCTGAGGATCGCAAGTTGGCTACCTTTCAGCGTGAGAACCCACCTACCTTCAAAGGTAGATATGATCCAGATGGAGCACTAACCTGGCTGAAGGAAATTGAGCGAATCTTCCGTGTGATGGCGTGCACCCCGGCACAAAAGGTGAAGTTTGGGACTCACATGCTGAAAGAGGAATCGGATGATTGGTGGATGAGAAAGAAACAGAGACTAGAAGCTGCGGATGAGGAAATCACTTGGGAGGTATTCAAAGAGGAGTTTACAAGGAAGTATTATCCGGAGGACGTGCGTGCTAAAAAGGAGGTAGAGTTTTTGGAACTGAAACAGGGGACCAAGTCTGTAGCTGAATATGCAGCAAAGTTTGAGGAGTTGGTCAAGTTTTGCCCTTACTATGACAATCAAGCTGATTCAGAATTTTCAAAGTGTGTGAAGTTTGAGAATGGTCTGCAGCCAGAGATTAAGAAAGCCATTGGATACCAGGAGATTCGAGACTTTGCCAAGCTAGTGGACAAGTGTAGGATTTTTGAAGAAGACAGTGCTGCAGCCTACAAGATGGTAAGAGAGAAGAAGAATGCCCAATTCCGGGGGAAACCTTATGATGTGAGTGGAGGAAAAGGAAAATGGAAGGCGAGTGGAGGCAAGGGTTCTAGTGGGGGAGACAGATCCGCAGTATATTGTGTGCTTTGCTACTCGCAAGAAACCCGGTCACAAGAGTAGCGAGTGCACTGAGATCCATTGTTTCAAGTGTGGTATGAGGGCCATAAGTCTAATAATTGCGAGAGAAAGAGATAGATGCATTACAATTGTGATGAAGTGGGACATATCGATTGCAAAATGTCCTAAGCCCAAGAGAGAAAAAGTTAAAGGGAAGGTATTTGCTTTGGCGGGATCCGAAGGGGACAACGCGATTAGAGGTACTTGTTTTATTAATGGTAATCCTTTGATAGCTATAGTAGATACTGGTGCTACACATTCTTTCATTGCTGCATTGTGTGCTGAGAATTTGGGTCTTGTTTTATCTACAATGAGAAGGGACATGGTTATTGATACCCCAGCCAAAGGTTCAGTAACTACATCCCTAATGTGTGCTAGATGTCCTCTGTCGGGTCTTTTGGAGAGAGTTTCTTGTTGATCTTATTTGCTTGCCTTTAGGAGGCTTGGACATCATTCTTGGTATGGGTGGTTAGTTGATAACCAAGTGCATATTAATTGTGCTAGTAGATCCGTGAGCTTTCTTCTTCTAAGGAGGAAGAATCGCATTGTTACATTCCGGCCAATCGCATAGAGTTTTGAAGGAGGAAGCTAAGTTGTTTTCTTTGATGGCATCATTGTCCGTTGAGAGCCAAGCTAAGATTGAAGAGTTGCCAATAGTTCGTGAATTTCCTGAAGTGTTTCCTGACGAAATCCCAGATGTGCCGCCTGAAAGAGAAGTAGAGTTTGGTATTGATCTAGTGCCAGGCACTAGACCCGTGTCCATGGCTCCATATAGGATGTCTGCATCCGAATTATCTGAGTTGAAGAGTCAGTTGGAGGACTTACTTGAGAAGAAATTCATAAGACCTAGTGTGTCACCTTGGGGAGCGCCAGTACTCTTGGTGAAGAAGAAAGATGGAAGTATGCGACTTTGCATTGATTATAGACAGTTGAACAAAGTAACAATCAAGAACAAGTATCCACTTCCGAGAATTGACGATTTGATGGACCAGCTAGTTGGTGCTAAGGTGTTTAGCAAAATTGATTTGAGATCGGGCTATCATCAGATTAAAGTGAAAGACGAGGATATGCAGAAGACAGCATTCAGGACGAGATATGGGCATTATGAGTATTCTGTAATGCCGTTTGGTGTCACTAATGCACCAGGGGTATTTATGGAGTACATGAACCGTATTTTCCATAACTACTTGGATCGATTTGTGGTGGTTTTCATAGATGATATTTTGGTGTACTCCAAGTCCGAAGAGGATCATGCAGAGCATCTGAAGTTAGTGCTAGAAGTGTTGAAAGAGAAAAAGTTGTATGCTAAAGCTCACAAAGTGTGACTTTTGGTTGAAGGAGGTGAGCTTTCTAGGTCATATTATTTCTGGTGATGGGATCGGTAGATCCATCCAAAGTTGATGCGGTGATGCGAGTGGGAGGCTCCTAAGTCGATTCACGGAGATTAGAAGTTTCCTTGGATTGGCGGGATATTATAGAAGGTTTATTGAGGGTTTTCAAAGTTGGCACTTCCGCTAACTCAATTGACTTGCAAAGGAAAGGCATTTGTGTGGGATTCCAAATGTGAAGAAAGTTTCAAGAATTGAAAAGAAGGTTGACAACTTCACCTGTTTTGACATTGCCCAAATCTGGAGAACCTTTTGTTGTATATTGCGATGCGTCTAAAATGGGACTAGGAGGTGTTTTGATGCAAAATGGTAAAGTAGTGGCTTATGCCTCAAGAGGCAGTTGAGAACTCATGAAAAGAATTACCCCACCCATGATTTGGAGCTTCATGCAATTGTCTTTGCCTTGAAGATTTGGAGACATTATTTGTATGGTTCTAAGTTTGAGGTATTCGGTGATCATAAGGGATTGCGATGATATCTGTTTGACCAAAAGGAATTAAATATGAGACAAAGGAGATGGTTGGAATTGCTGAAAGACTACGACTTTAGTTTGAACTATCATCCGGGGAAAGCTAATGTGGTGGCTGATGCTTTGAGTAGAAAGTCCTTGCATGTATCCGCAATGATGGTGAAAGAACTTGAATTGATTGAACAGTTTCGAGATTTGAGTCTAGTCTGCGAGGTGACACCTAAGAGTGTGAGATTGGGTGTGTTGAGGATTCACAATGACTTTTTGAATGTTATTCGGGAAGCTCAAAAGAAGGATATTAAGCTGGTGGAGATTGCAGTTGGGATTGACCACTCTCAGAGTGAAGATTATGTGGTAGATGCTCAGGATGTGTTAAGGTACCGTGGGAGGATTTGTGTTCCTAGTGATGATGAGATTAAGAAGGCAATTCTGGAAGAGGGTCATCGTAGTAAGTTGAGTATCCACCCGGGGGCTACGAAAATGTATCAAGATTTGAAGAAGCTGTTTTGGTGGCCTGGTATGAAGCGTGATGTGGCTCAGTTTGTGTATGCTTGCCTGACATGTCAGAAATCTAAGATAGAACATCAAAAGCCGGCAGGGTTGATGCAACCATTGGATGTTCCTGAATGGAAGTGGGATAGTATCTCCATGGATTTTGTGACTGGTTTGCCAACTACAGCGAGGGGGTTTGATACCATATGGGTGGTTGTTGATAGGTTGACTAAATCTGCACACTTTCTACCAATTAATATTACTTATCCAGTTCCGAGGTTAGCGGATATCTATGTCAAGACGATTGTAAAGCTGCATGGTGTGCCTCTGAGTATTGTGTCCGATAGGGATCCAAGGTTCACTTCCGAGTTTTGGAGAAGTTTGCAAGAGGCTTTGGGTTCCAAATTGAGGTTGAGTTCAGCATATCATCCCCAGACAGATGGACAGACAGAGAGGACAATTCAATCACTTGAGGATTTGTTAAGAGCATGTGTTCTTGAGCAGGGAGGTTCATGGGATTCACATTTGCCACTGATTGAATTCACTTACAATAACAGTTTTCATTCGAGTATCGGTATGGCGCCTTTTGAGGCATTGTACGGGAGGAGGTGTAGAACTCCATTGTGTTGGTACGAAACGGGAGAAAGTGTGGTGCTAGGTCCTGAGTTGGTGCGTGAGACCACAGAGAAAGTGAAGATGATTAGAGAGGAAATGAAGGCCTCACAGAGTAGACAAAAGAGTTACCATGACAAGAGAAGGAAGGATCTTGAGTTTCAGGCTGGTGACCATGTATTTCTGAGAGTTACTCCAACGACAGGTGTAGGTCGTGCGTTGAAGTCTAAGAAGTTAACTCCGCGTTTTATTGGACCATATCAGATTTCCGAGAGAGTTGGGAAAGTTGCTTATCGAGTGGCCTTGCCACCTAATCTTGCTAATCTGCATGATGTATTCCATGTGTCTCAGTTGCGGAAGTACGTGTCAGACCCATCTCATGTAGTGCAGATGGATGATGTAGAGGTGAGGGAGAACCTTACGGTGGAGACTATGCCAGTTAGGATTGCGAATCGTGAGGTGAAGGTCTTAAGAGGCAAAAAGATCAATTTGGTGAAGGTAGTTTGGTTAGGAGCTGTGGGAGAAAGCATGACTTGGGAGTTGGAAAGCAAGATGAAGGAGGCTTATCCAGAGTTGTTCGATTTAGGTAATTTCGAGGACGAAATTCTTTAAGTGGGGGAGAGTTGTAACGCCCAAAATAATTTAATTATTTAATTAATTAAGTTATTTAAGGCTTGCAACACTTAATTAAATTAATTAATTAAGCTGAGTTTATTTTACCAAAAAGGGGTCTAATTCATTTTAAATAAGTTACTAAGTTGGATTTATTTTATCTACAGGAGGTGGGATGAATTAATAATGGGAGTGGAGAATAAGGCCCAAGGGCCATTATTTAGGCCCAATAGTAGTCATAAAGGGTAGGGTCCTAAGCTAAGGTGACCAAACCCTCATTTGAAAGAAAGAAAGCAACAAAGAGAGTAGTAGAGAGAGGAAGTGTGCGACGGCTTTGAGGGGAGGAAGGAAAGGTGGAAACTTTACCTTTGATTCTTGGTGGTAAGTCAAATTCTTGGTCTTAATCTTCACCATTTCTATTCCTTGTTTCATTCCTAAGAGTTCCTAAGCTCATTCCTACTATTTTGAAATTTCCATGGATACCCAAAGGAGGAGGAACTCACGTTCAGCTTAAGGTTGAGGAAAGGAAGGAACTTTTCTCAAATTAAGTGTTGGTAAGTGAAGCTCTTAGCTCTATTCATTCCCATTTCTTCTCATTATTCCATTTCCTTAAGTTTTAGTGTCTCATTCCTCCTATATTGTTGATTTTTGCGTTTTATCCCAAGGAGTAGGAGGCTACGCGTTTTTTTCCAAAGAACTAGGAGGTTGGAAAATACTCTATTCTTGTGGTACTTGGTGTAGGGTTGAAGGTTCAAGCTTGAGAAAGGTTAGGGGATTCTCACTATGTTCATAATAACAAGTAGAATATGTGTTATGTAGGAAAATAGCCTAGCATGAAGTAATTGTGTGAATTTGTGTTTATTATATGATTGTTGTTGTATGAGTGTTTGGATTGTTGCTACAATGCTACTTGTTGTAGGAAAAATTATGTGTTGTGGATTTTACATGTTATGTGTTTGAAGAAATGTTTTCTTGAGGTGAAGTATATGAATGCAATAAATTGATAAAGTTGATTGATACCTATATGATTGTTGTTTGTGTGAGAAATGAGTTGTTGAACAAAAAATTAGGTTTATGTTGGTTTAGTGGAAGCATTGGGGTGAGGGGCGCCAAATGCCTAGGCAAATGGCGCCCATGCTGCTGTTAGGTGTGTGCGTGCAAGTTCAAGGGAGGAGGGGCGCCATTTGCTCAGCAAAATGGCGCCAGGGATGCTGTCTACTGGGTTGGCAGTGTGCAGGGCGCCAAAGTCCTAGGAATATGGCGCCTGGTGGAGCGAACTTATGTGCCGCGAGGAGGTGGTGCGGGTCAGGGGGCGCCATTTGCCAAGCAAAATGGCGCCAGGGTGCTGTGTGTTAGGCTGTTTAGGTGGGATGGTGCAGAGGGGCGCGGAATGCTGGCTGAATTGGCGCCTGCCTGGGTGCCGTGACTGCCTGTGTGTGCATGTGAGTTGTGTGTGTGTGTGCGCGCTAGTGGTGGCGCCAAAGTGGCTGCCCCTTGGCGCCCAGATACCCAAATTGTGTCCAAGAGATGTTTTAGTCCCTTAGAATTAATTTAATTCTTGGCGTGGCTAATTAGTCCCTAAGAATTAAATTAATCCTTTGCGAGACAAAATAATCCCTTGGAGCCTAATTAGTTCCAAGTCGTCAGATAAAGTTCCCTAGTACCAAAATTAATCAAAAAGTGTTAAATTAACCCCTATGTCAAAATGGTCCTTAGGTGTGGGAAAAGTCCTTGAGAGGTGTTTTGGCTCTTAGGTGGAATCTAAATTAATAAATGGTGAGTAAATAATGGTGAGGGCTTGGCCAAGGTGGTGGATTATTAATTGATGTGGGCTTGGCCAAAGAGGTGAATTATTGATTGAGGTGGGCTTCGCCAAAGCGGTGAGTTAATAATTGAAGTAATGAGTTTGTGAATGTATGAATGCATTGTCATGGAGTCACATAATTCATGTGCATATAAAAGCGGTGATGTTAATAAATAATGTGACTTGGTCAAAAGCGGTGGTGGCCGGCCAAAAGCGGTGATGATGCGACGGGGTTATTGAGGTGAGTATGGATCCACATGCATTTTGCACACATGCATATATCCATACATTCATAGAATTGGGTTGATGATTAATTAAACTTTTATTGTGACTTGTTGTTTCTTTGATGTTTCCTATTATAATACTTATCTTACTTGTTATGATTTATGTAAAGAGACTCACCCTAGCATTTTTGTGTTGCTGCTCTCGTGGCGACCAACAGTGATTCTCGAGTGAAGGTGTCATGCCTTCATGGATATTGTGTCACCCGATCCAAGAACACGGGGATGGGATTTTAGTACTACTATTTTATGTTATGTATTTGACTATGTATTTGAGTATGTCGAACTCGGTTTAAATTCACGCATTGCAAACTATTTTCTGGATTATTGTAAACACTAAACAGGTGTTTGAGGGTATTAACCCACATGACTATGCTATGCGTTTTGCGCACTTGATGCGTTTGGATTTTTTTTTTTGATGTTTGATGGTATTTTATTAAATGTACCACCCTCTTTGAGGTGCGTGGAAAGTTTTTGAAAAACTCTGATTTTAGTTAATTGAATTAGCATTTAAACATAAGGGGGTGTTACAACCAGAGCGGCAACGAAATTAATTAAACGAATATGATTTAGTTAATATTAAATCATATAGAAAAGGCTAAATACCACTTTTGGTTCTTTATCTTTGGTCTTAGTTTTACTTTGATCTTTTATCTTTTTTTAGTCCATTTTGGTCCTTTATCTTTCATTTCGGTGTCAGTTTGGTATTTTATCTTTATTTTTTCACTTTGGTCCTTTATCTTTCATTTATTGTTTCATTTTGGTGCTCTTAAAAATTTAAAAAAAATTAAGAACACCATGATTGTCGTATTCTGATTCCTTAATGAATTTCGATCATTTTAGACTCAAGAATCGTGTTCTTCATTTTTTTTGTATTTTTGTTTAAGAGGAACAAAACGAAACAATAAATGAAAGATAAATGACCAAAGTGAAAAAAAATATAAAGGACTAAACTGACACAAAAATGAAAGATAAATGACCAAAACGGTCCAAAAAAAGATAAATGATCAAAGTGAAACTTAGACCATAGATAAAGGACCAAAAGTGGTATTTAGCCTATAGAAAAATATGAGTTAAATTATGGCAACGGGAGCGACAACGAGAGACCGGCAATGAGAGCTGCAACGGGAGTGGCAACGGGAGAGGCAACGAGAGAGTTAACGAGAGCGCCAACAGGAGTGCCAAAGGGAGAGCCAACGAGGATGCAAACGGGAGAGCCAACGGGGATGCATATTTTACCTATAATGTCCAAATACATTATTATGGATCAACGTAATTCTAATTGTCAACGGGGATACATATTCCATTTTGAATTTCAAATCATATATTTTGAACATTGGTCACAACTTATGATATCATCCAATTTCCTATTATGACTTCATAACAATACACCGACCATAAGGTATCACCCGAGCGTATGTACGGGTAAAATACTAGTGTGTGTAGATAGATAATAAAGGGTTTTTCACTAATATTAACATATTAATTTAAATTATTATTATATATTATTTATATTAAGGTTAAATACATTTTTGATTCCTATAACATTTGAATTTTTTTTACTCTAAAAGAATTTCAAAAGTTTTTTTTATTAATTTTAGTCAGTCATTACTTTTAAAAGCATTTCAAGACTTTTAATACCATTTAGAAGCGTCATAAAAGGTCCAAAAAAGTTTCAATATCATCAAGAAAAGTAATGAAAAATCTATTTTTTTTTAATTATACGACAAACATATATTCATGTATCGGTGCACAAATTCAGATTGATAAATACCCTTGAGTAGTACCTGATAAGTAACAATATTGGGTATTTATAAATTGAAGTGCAACTCATCCATGTCTATTTCTTTATGGGGTTCCCAATGGATTTTGGCACAGGAAGGTTGTAAGGAGACCCTCCATCTTCTCTTTCTGTAAATAGGTTGGCGCACTCTTAGTGCTCCCATCAATTCAATTATTGCTTATCTAAAAAAACAATATCAGGTACAAAGACAGCTTAATTTTGAAATACCCATACTCAAATTGGCCCTTATCAAGAAAAATGTGCACACCAATTTAGTTCCTGAAAATGAAAAGGATCAATCCGATCTCCAACCATCTCATGTGAATCAAATTAGTTCTTTTACGAGAAACATTTCAGTGGAATAATAAGTTAATCCACATTTTCATTTCTCAGGACCAAATTGGTCTCAGCAATATTTGTCAGATACCAATTTGCAATTTGGGTATTTAATTTTCATTTTTCAGAATAAAAAGAGCACCAAATGATAAACACTGAAAAATAGACAAATAAGAAAATGATTTATATAGATAAGAATCAATTGTCAAATTCTACAGCGCATTGATAGGATAGAATCACTCATAGAAACAGAAACCAAGCTTGACCAACAGTGCTAAATTTAATTAACCTCATGCAGTAATTGACCAACAGTACTAATTTGTTTTAATTAAATGATTGACCAATTTTAAAATGTAAATAAATCATTAGCATTGGCCTCTCTCCCCCTTTCCAATAGTCACTCATAAATCTATAATAGACCACTGATTAACTCCCAATCCCAAAGGGAGAGAAGTATATGACAGCAATGCATTTCCAGATATCAGCATTCTATCAAAATGTGCCTCAGAATCAAGAATCCATCATGAATCTCCACAATTATCATCATGAAGTCATTTATACGACTTATGCAGATAAATCACTTCCATCCCTTCTATCCCATTTTGAAAGTAAAGTCTTCAAAATTAATTAATGCAGATTATATTTGAGATCCCCATCTACTTCAAAATTGAAGTCCATTTTATAAAAAATATCAAATCCTGTTCTCAAAGGGTGGACTATTTGACAGTGCACAAAACATGTACAGACAATTATCCCAGATCAATTGACCTGAACCATGCTTTCAAAATTTGAGTACCTTAAAGGTACTTCAGAATCTATCACCTATGGCTAAAATTTAGTTTTCTCACTAGTGTGTTTGAAACATTTATTCTAAAGACCTATACTTGAACCAATCCTTGACACAAATAAGGGCCTCACGAGTATGGGAACCCAAAGAACTGCTGTAGTTATCCATATTCCTAATTTCTGTGTCAAAAACAGAATCTGTAGACACAGTGGATATTGTCATGGACAAAATATCAGATGCCATTCTAGATAATGTTGGATACTTCAATCCATCAACCCTCCACCAGCTCAGAATATCAAATTCTTTCACTTCGTCGGACAGCAGCGGTTCTTCCAAATACTCATCCAATTCTGACTTAAATTGTTCCATACCAGTAAGATCAGATAGAGAAAAATCATAGTCAGAGAATCCATCTTCATCAAGGAAAATAGAACTATCAAGCAACCCTTCGCATTGCCCCGTCTTCAACATAATCTCCTCCACTACATCACCATTTGTTGCCCCTTCACATTGCTCTGTATTTAACATAATCTGGTCCATTACATCGCCATTTGTTGCCGTTAAATGAAGCCTTTCAGTGTTATATTCAAAGAATAGTTCATGAAGGCCATCCTCGACTATTCTTATCCATTGATCAGCATTCTCACCAAATATCTTAGCAAAGGTGTGTTCCACAAGTTTCATTTTATGCCTTGGGTCCATGGCTAGAGCAACTGCCAAGATAAGGCAGCTTTCTCTCCAATATTGATCAAAGTTCTTGTGCAAAGGCAAAATCAAACTACTAAGGAAAGGATCCTGGCTGAAGGCTGCATCATTCAACTCCATCTGAAGTTTTGACACTTCAGGAAAAAATAAGTTTGCAGTCGGGTATGGTTTGGCAGTTAAAATGTGAGCTGCATCATATAAATACTTCAAATATGTGCAGAGAGTTTCAACCTGCTTCCAGTCATCCATAGATAGAGCCATTGTGAATTCAGGACAAATGGCATCAAAGCAAGTGAAGACTTCTTTTAATTCACAGGCAGCTACAAGCATATGGTATGTTGTGTCCCATTTATACCGATCATCAATTAAAAGATTCATCACACCAGGTACCTGTAGTTGTTGCTTCAGTTCAATAAACTTCTCTTCATGAGATTCAGAAAATTTCACAAATTTCACACTGTCACGAACTTTGCTAATAGTTTCTGTCATTGTCCGCAAAGCATCTACTGCAAGGCGGCTGAGAACACGGGCATAACAATTCTGGTTTAATAATTGACCATTAAGAATCGCGGGGTTCTTAATAGAGAGAAAGCCTCTCAGGTTTCCCACTGCAGTCTCGCTAGAGAAGGATTTATCAACTGCAACGGTAAGGAGCCGACCCTCCAAATGCCAATCAGATAAGCAGAATGCTATAGTTTGGTGCAAGGAATATTCAGAATCAATAAATGGTACTGTAACAACATTAAGAATAGGATGATGTAAGTTCCAATCATCATCAATGAAGTGCCCTCGAACAAAAGCATAATTCAGTCCATGGTTTGAAGTCCACAAGTCCAATGTGAGATTGACTTTTCCAGGAATCCCATTAATAAGATCCAACAGATTTTGCTTTTCTCTAAGGTACATAGAAACACAATTCCCTTCAACAGAATTTAAACATAGTGAATTGAACTGGGGTTGAAGAGTCTGCACAAAATTAATGAAATCCTGGTGCTCCGCAATATTAAGAGGATAATCATGTGAAATTACCATCTTAGCAATGTCATGGTTGCAAAGCTCCTGATCAAATGAGACACCATTACCTGCAAACCCAATTGTTGCTCTTGGCTGTTTCTTGGGTGGATTGGCAATAACTTCAGGCCCAGCAGTTTCGGGATACGAGCTTTGTTGATTTTCCTGCCGAATTACTTGACAAACTCCCAAAGAAATGTGTCTTTTCAGATGACTTGTGCCAGATGATTTTGAATCAGTTATATAAGAAAAGGATTTTTCGCACTGTTTACAGCAAGCTCTGGTACATCCAGCTCCAACGGTTTCCACTGTGAAATGATCCCACACAACAGACTTCTTTCTCTTCCGTTTTTCAGGTTGTGATCCTGAATCAGTTTTCTCAGTGTTATGAAGAGGGATGACATGAGTTTCAACCTCCATGAAAACGGGTTAATCCTAGAAAACAAAAAGAATGGAACTGTGTAAGAGGGCAATCAATATGTAGATGAATTCATACTTTAACAAGTTAGGCTAGGAATTATATTCTATACAAAACATTCATAACAATTTGACCAAGCAAGAGTAAGAATATAAAAAGCGATAGAACATCAGCTAAAGAACAAACTCTGACAAACAATGTGCAAGTGTTCAAACATATTACGCAATAACCATATACCCTGGTCCCCTAAATTTGCTGGACAGTCTTCAGTCTCAGGAATGCAAGATTGTTTGAAAAATCCAATAATACTGTTATGGATAACATAGCTCATTACAGGAAAGATGTCCAAAGACCGCCACCCCGTTCATATTAGTACTTGTGGCAAATCATAATTAATTATCAGTTTGAAATACGTCAGTCCCTTACTTGGATCCTTCTTTTTGTTTCTTTCACTAGACTACCAATGCAAAACAGTTTTTGTGCATAACTTCTAAGTTCTAAGCCTAAGCTGGTAAGAAACACCCAAATAAATCAGCATATAATTGTACCCCAACAACCAACAAAAGCCTTTTCCAATAAGCCTTTGCAAATAAATTACCGAATAACTTGTCCACATTTATCTTTATTATCACAAGATTTATAGTTATACCCGTGACATTAAAGTTAGCACTCTCCTTTTCCAATGAAGGGGATGGAGAGCAAGCAATCAGCATTTGCAGTTAGAACTCCATAACATTTATTGACATCACACACAGAGCAAACAATACCAAATTGGGGGGAGGGGGGCATTCTGCTCGGGTCTTGCTAACAAGTATCCTAATTGAATTATTCAAACATTTAATACACTATACTAAAAAACTTCTAATTGCTTAAAAACAACAAATATTAAAGAACTAACGAGCGCAAGAATTCCAGGAAACTAACTAGAAACTAGGTGCCATTGTCCAGGGTGCCACTTCCAGGAAACTTTTGTACACCAGTGCGCAAGAATTAATCTACTTTTAATAACAATATAACATTTACAAATACGAATTTTAATATTGTAATTTCAAATCCATCCCAAGATTTCCATCACAATGACTGTCTCCTATTATCTGTGCATCACCAAAAACCACTTGGATCAGTCATCATTCACCTCGCTACAAAGGAGTATTGCACAATTATACTCCTCAATGAAGCTAAGCATTCGGATGTTGTGTTAGGCCATGGGCCATCACTCATCACCCACCTCACATCAACCATTTCCACGAGACACTGCACCGATTGGCAATAGCGACCAAACCTTCAATGCTGTTCAAACTTCAATTTCCTCTCCCATGCACTCCTTTAATCCCCTAAACCCTAATCAATAGTTTACTCCCAGCTTCTTCCACCACCATTGTTCCCTCTCCTTAACCTTAACCACTCCTCTTCTATAACCCCAAGACATCCTTCCTTCTTAGACGCTCAACGCTCCTCACTATTCTAATAGAAGGAACCTTCAATCTCAATGAAACACTACACTATACAGCTAACTAGCAAATCGTGCCGCTAAAACGGGAACTCCCCGAATCGCAGAGCAGATTTGAGCCCTAGTGCGAAGCGATTTCAGGTGCGGACAGTGGCGCGCACTTCGCACCCGCTAATCGCGCCAGATTGCGGTAAATCACGGATTTCGCGGAAGCTATCTTTATTTTGTTGCAAAATTCCTTTTTTGAACCTAAAATCTGACATTTTTTCTTAATTACCCGGGCTTCTCGGTAATTAAATAGCAGATTAAAATCTTAAACTTTCCCGCTCTATCGCGTCTCTGGCTTTTGGGTAACTAAATGTGATTTAAGATAATTAAATAGCAGATTAAAGTCTAAAACTGTCCCTCCCCCGCCACTACTCTCTTTTTCCGTTCTTCTCCGTTCTAGTCTACAACTGTTCCATTTCTTCTCCTTCTGCTTCTGCAACTATTCCATTAAATTGTCCTTTCCATTACATTGATTTTGATTAATAGTGACAGTTGACAAAGAATGAATTAAGATTATTAAGTATGTGTATGACTACCCTTTTGGTTTTATTTTTGAGTACAATATATACTGCCCTTCTAAAATTCACAATAACTGATTTACGGTGCTATCCTGGATTAACTACTTAACTATACAGCTATATAATTATTATCTAGTTAATAATAATATTGTCCATTCTTTGTAATGAAAGATCAGAAATTGTTTGCAGCATGTTTGAGTGAATGTGAATTTGCATGACACGGACATAGATAATCGCAAACATTAGAAAAGAAACGATTTTAATTTGAAAATAGGGTTTGATCCTTCATCATTGTTTTCTAGGTTTCTTGACGTTACATTACATCACAACAACAAAGAAGAAAAGAAAACAAGAATCAGTTAACAAGTAATTCAATCATCCAAGAGAGAGAGTACCTTGCGCTGCGGTTGAGAAATGTGGTGGGAGGAGTTGGAAAAACAGGAGGCAGAGAACTAGGGCGGCGGAAGGGGAAAAACGGCGTCGTAAAGTGAGTGAAGAGCGAAGCATGAGAAGTGAGTCACTCACTATGCGTCGTTTATATATATAGGTAGGGAAAGAGAGAGAGAGAGAGAGATGAAAGGAATGAATGTGTATTAAGAGAGAGAAAAAGAAAGCGGTAATATTGGAGCGGAGTTGAGTTGGTAAGGAAGTTCTCGTTGCGTTGGAAGTGACCGAAGCGCCGACGAGGGTTTAAGCTTTTTTTTCTTTTCTTTTTTCCTTGACAATAATAGGGTTTAAACTTGTTGCTCCTACTCCTACTAACTCCTTGTACTATTCAACTCAAAAATAAGTTTAAAATTTAATTTATATACACGGTCGATTAAAGCTTTTTTGCATCATCAATCAATTAGAATAGGGACGAGGTATATGTGTGTTAAAATATGTTCAATGTCAGAAAGTTTTTGAAGCGTGGGACTGAGAAGATGATGAAAAAGGTAGGTTCAGAAGGAAAACTAGTCGAGTTTAAGTATGAGCGCTGAGGAGTATTCTGTTATATCTGTGGAATAATTGGACATTTTGATCGAAGTTGTGAGATGCTTATTAATATGGATGAGGATAATGGTGTCAAGGTATGGGGGTGGAGTTGAAGACAGATACTAGAAGAGAACCGGTTGGGGCGGGTCGCGGTGGCTGAAGGGTGATGATGGAGTAGACGACAAACGTAATTTGGGAGTTCCGAGTCAAAGAAGCCAGTTTTTGCGCACACGGTATATCAGGACTGGCAAACGTAGAAGTTTGAAGTCACACCACAGAGATAACAATTAATGGGCAATCAATGATTAATAATGTGTGTGATAGCACTCCTAGAAATTTCATTGAAAGAAACATTACATTATATGGGAATAATCATGAGTTAATAATCACATCATTGAGTGCCAACACCGAATCGCATGATTGATTTATCCCCTATAAATGACTCTTGTGGGTCCCAGACGCGGATTACCGATCCAATTAATGAAGGAGCATGCACATGCACCTCCACACGCGTTATAGTGATTGCATTGACCCAACTATTGCTACATGCCTTCTTTCTTCATAGGGGAGAGAGAAAAATATTGCACAATAAGAGAAACACAAACGTTGGGACGAACAACAATTGGAGCATGGGAATGGTTCAAATGATCGCATGGTCCTGAAAATGGGGACAACTTCTTCTATCAACTCAACTAATAATTTTTTTAATGGCAAGGACCGGTCACTAGACTTTCCTGAAATAATGTCTATTCTATGTTGGAACTACCAAGGACTGAGTCACCTTAAGTCAGGTTTGGTTCTTCATGACCTGGTTTGAAGTAATAGACCAAACGCAACTTTTGTGTGTGAAATGTTGGTTTAAGCTTCGAAAATAGAAGAAACTCGTGCGGGGTTGGGCTTTGATTGTGCTTTTGTGGTTGGTAAAATTGCAAGGAGGCATGATTTGACTTTTTTGTGGCGAAATACATTGCAAATATCACAAATTATTCCTCAAGTTTTATCAATGTGTAGATAATGGATGGCGGCGGAGATGAATGGCACTTCATAAGTTTCAACGACTTTCCAGATCAAGGTCGCATAAGAGAATTGTGGCACCTTCTCCAATACCTCTCAAGCATCTCAAACACTCTAGTGTATTATGGGGGACTTTATTTTAAATCGGTCTAAAGAATGAAATCTCCCTCTTTCTTGCGTTCTCTGTATAATAACTAGAGGTACTCAAAGTATGAGACTTAGGTATCACATCTCTTCAATTTTTACCCCATTCATTAAACTTTTTATTCTTATGTTAAAATTTGTCGATAATTTACTTCTACTTGGGAAAAAAACCATGTATTATCAATACTCAACAACTTATCACTAACTTTTTAGGCTTAAATGCACTTTTGATCCGCCTATTTTACTAAATGTGCAATTTTGATCCCTCTATTTTATTTTGGGCAATTTTGGTCCTCCTATTTTACCAAATGTGCAATTTTAATCCCCTGTTGTATTTAGAGCAATTTTGGTCCTCCTATTTTACTTAATGTGCAATTTTGATCCCCCTATTTTATTTTGGGCAATTTTAGCCCCCCTTGTTTTACCAAATGCGCACTTTTGATCCCCCTATTTATTTTTGTGCAACTTTGGTCCCCCCATTTTTCAAACTTTTGCAATGTTGACCAAATTTGAGTTTTCAACTCTAAGATGCTAACGTGCCAACTTTTTGATTGACATGACATTTGACTAAGCTTACTTAATATGCCACCTAATTTATTTTTTAAATAATATTTTCTTTTATATTATTAAATATTTATTTTAAATAATTAAATTATTTTATATTTTAACTAATAGAAAATTATTTAATTATTTAAAATAAATAATTAGTTTTATGTTTTAAAATATAAATTAAATTATTTTATATTGTATATTTAAAAATATAAAATAATATAATTATTTTAAATATATTTAATAAAATAAATGAGGTGGTCCTCAATTTTATTATTTTAATTTATATTTTAAAATATAAAATATAAATATAGTTTATTTATTTTAAATAATTTAATGATTTTCTATTTTTATATAAATATTTAACTATTTAAAAATATAAAATATAAAAAATAGCTTATATTTTTTTATATAATTAAATAATTTTCTATTTTTTAAATAAATATTTGACTATTGAAAATATAAAACATAAAAATAGTTTATTTTTTAAAATATTTTAATAATATTCTATTTTTAAATAAATATTTAACTATTTAAGAATATAAAATATCTTATTATTTTATATAATTAAATAATTTACTATTTTTTAAAATAAATATTTAACTCAGTCTACACTAATTTTATTATTTCTTATTATATAAGAAAAATGACATGATCAAAATGGAAGTCCTTGGAATTCTTGGTGGAGCTAATTGTAATCAAATAGTGAAAACAATAAACAAGGTTAAGGCAAACTCAAGTATCAAAACTGCCGGAACAAGGTAGCGGATAGGGGTGTTAAGCGGTGCGGTTTGGTTCGGTTTTGAGCAAAAAGGTGAACCAAACCGCAAGATAAAAATAGATGCGATTTGGTTTGGTTCGGTTCGGTTGGTTTTTGAGAAAAAACCAAACCAAACCAATGCGGTTTGGATTGGTTCGGTTTGTTCGGTTTTTTGCGAGACAAAACACAATTTAGAACCCGTTTGGATAGAGCTTATTTTGAACTTATGAAAAACAACTTATGCAAATAAATTAATTTTTACGTATAATTCATAAGCATGTAAAGGTAGTTTATAGAAAAATAACTTAGGGAGATACAATTTTTGTTAGTGAGAACTTATGAATTAACATAAAAACTTACTTATCTTCATAAGTTGATTTTCATAAGTTTCAAAAAAAGCTAATCCAAACTACGCTTAAATAAACCGCTTTCCTTATTCTCTATATATATTGTTTTGTCTAATTTTATTTTTATATATAGGATTTTGCAGTTTGGTTTCTATAATCAAAACCGCGGTCCAAACCGAACATTGCGGTTCACTAATAAAAAAACCAAACAAAACCAATAGAAAGCGGTTTTTTGCGATTTTCAGTTTGGTTTGGTTCGGTTTGCGATTTTCTATTGGTTTGGTTCGATTTTGAACACCCCTAGTAGCAGACAGATTGGAAGGAACCGGGAGATGAAACTCGAGACATCATCGCAAGTTTATCTTGACAACGTCAATTGAAAACATAAACAAAAGTGTGCAACATTTTTTAATGTGAAGATGAGAAAAAGGGAAGCAACAATGAAAGTGTGTACATTGTTAAATCTCCACCATTCAATCTCCTCTTTCCACTTTTTTAATATGTTGTGTGTGTGTGTGTTTTAAAAGAAAGGAAAGTAAAAGTACTATGAAGCAAAAAAGCATGGACAATAATATCAGACCGAGTTAATGTATAATCTAATCTATGACAGTGACTAATGCGATTACCATTTACCACATTTCATTCCCCCACGGATTTGCAAACACAACCTTATGTCCTTCAATGTGAACCCTCCATTTTTCAATATATAATAATTATTTTTTAATGTTACACTGATCAAGAAAATTTCGGATTCACAATAATTGCTTTGACTGCTATCTGAATTTTGAAGACTAATAAATATACAAAATTAGGGAGAAAAAAAGACTTTAGTTTTACAGGAAGGGAAAAAAAAGCTGCCAAGGTAATGAACTATTCCCCCCATTAGAGGTTTCTCCAGATTAGTTGACAGCACACCCAAATCCAATTCGAACTGCATAAACTGCGCAATGACGAACCCAACTCTTATGAAACATAAGCCATCAGACACAATCCTGAGCTCATAAGCCATTAAGAATCTACTTTTCGCCACCGCCGCCAAACATTCCCATCATGTCCTTAGTAGATCCCATCTGTTTCATCAAGCTTTGTAAGCCACCCATACCTCCAATTTGCTTTAGCATCTGTGGAGGGAGGATTTTGCTCATGTGCTGGGCATTCATATTTCGAGATAAAGCACTCATTTCTCCCTTCTTTGGTATTTTAAGCCCTTTCATTTTGCTCCATATCTTTGCAAGACGTTTGTACTCTTCCAACATTTCCATTACCTCCCTAACTTGACGACCAGAACCTCGAGCTATTCGCATCAATCTTGACTCATTCATGAGCTTTGGGTTTGAACTATCCAACTCTGCAACATAGTAGCAGTTAAAGGTTAGCATGTTAATAAACTCAGTGCAGATAATATTGATATTCCCCAATCCCAAAAAAAATCCAATGCTTGCCTTCATTTGTCATTGAGTCCATCATTGTCATGTAACGCTTAACTTTTGCCTGGCTTTCCTTCTCACGGCCTTTTGGCATTAATTCAGCACTAAATCCTGGTAGCATAGAAAAAACCTACACAAATCAACCAAGAAACTAGTCACCAAACAAAAACCTGGAGCAGCCCCTCATTACACAGGAACCGTACAGCAATTAGTATCTGTTTAAAGCAGTAATGAGAACTTATTAAACAACAACAACCAAAGTGTTTCCGAATGATTGGGGATCAAATGTGACTTTGTGTGTATAATAAATTCAATCAATAGAGTAAGGAAGTAACCTGGCTGATGGGACCCATTTTAAGTATGTTCTGAAACTGCTCATACATAATCCTCAAGGTGAAGTTTCCTTCTGACAGCTTTTGAAGCAGTTCAGGCTGTTGATCCATGGGAACAACTTCATGAATTTTGTCCATGAATCCAGACCAGTCTCCCATGCCTAGTTCAAAAAATGACTAAAGATTGAGGGGAACTGGCACATCCATATTAATACTTGATAAAGTGAGGCATAACCTGAAACTCATGTGAAGACAAACACCAAAAAATACGCACCTAATAGACGACTGACAAATGGTTTAACATCAAAAACTTCAAATTCATCCATGTGCTCTCCAGTTCCAATGAATATGACAGGACTCTTTGTTGCCGCAACACTGAACACGCAAAATTAAATAAGATTAGGTCCACAAATGATGATGATGATGATGATGATGATGATGATGATGATAAAATAATAGCAAGACCAGGTGATCCACAACACATAAAAACACCAGCAAGTGTGCACGTGCACGTACACACATCATATTCACAGAAGTTGATATTAGTCCTATAAATATACTAAAATTATCCTGGCAACACTTACGCACTAAGCGCACCACCACCCTTTGCATGGCCATCCATTTTAGTGATAATGACAGCTCCAACTGAAACACTCTGTCTAAATGCTTGAGCCTGATCAAATGCAGCCTGACCGATACTGCTATCCATAACAAATATAACAAGATCTGGTTTCTGAATCAATGCAAAGAAAAGATATTAGACAAAATTGGCTTTTATAAACATACATTCATGCATAGAGTATCCACAGAAAATACCGTTGCTTCTGAAACTTGGCGCATTTCTTCAAAAAGAGCAGCTTCTTGTTTATGCCGCCCACTGGTATCAACGATTATAAGATCACAGTTTTCTTTCTTGAATCTTTCCACACCTTCCACAGCAATTTTCACAGGATCCGACTCCATATAGCTGCAGAGTAGTAAGGCATGACAACCAAAAAATTACAATGAAAATCATAGGGAAATATAGAACGCAAGTGTTAAAAGTGATTGGACGTCACCAATCTTGCCCTTGTCCTTAATGATTAATAATTTCAAATCATGCTCGGAGTATCATTACTCATTACTCACTAGTTTGGTCCTAAAAAAAGTAGTTACTAAATTCTAAGACAACATAAAATTGTAGACTACAAAGCAAATCCAATCTCTTACAAGTTACAACTACTATACATCATTCTTCTACACAAATGACTAGCAAAGACAGAAGTTATATAGAAATAATGGTTATCAAATCGGGATACGTATCGTGTATCGGAAGACCTATTTTCTGAATCGTGTATCGTATATCTTGTATCGTATCGTAAGATACATGATCAAAAAATATATAACTTTTTAAAGTAAAACTAAGCATGGTTATCAGTATCTTACGATACATACGATTCGTATCCCGATACGAAATCAAACAAAAACGATACGTATCTTAGTGTGTATCTTTTTTGTGTCTGTATCCCATCATGTATCCCGATACACACTGTTGTATCTTACGATACATTAATTTTGTTGAATCTTACGATACGAATTCGTACCGCTAAAATGCCTTCTCAAGTGCTTTTTTTTGGAAAATTTTCTGAAATATAACTCCCGCAATGCTCATTGACACCTACTACAACCTTGACTTTATTATCAAAAGCTATGTATCTACGTAGCATGTTTAATAATACGATATTTACAATTCAGTTCAACTACCTACATTGCGCTTCTCATGAGTTTGGATTAGGCAAAAGAACCAGTCACAGATTCTGAGTTTACATAAGAAGTTAATTGCTAAAAAAACAAAGAGAGAAACAGTGGGTACCTTCCGTAGAAAGGGATTTTAGCTTTGGTGGCATTTTGCTTCAACTGATCAAATGCACCAGCTCTGAATGTATCTGCACATACTAGAGCCGGCTTCCAGCCTTTCTTTTGATGATAAAATGCATATTTCGTACAAGTTGTGGTTTTTCCAGATCCTGGGTTAATTCAAGAAACATATAAGCATCTATCAATAAGTGTAAATGCACTTTCTGTGAATATAAATGAACAGACAATAAAAGATAAAGAAAGCCAAATCTTGCTTAGCAAAAATGCATAAATCTCAAGTATAAATCATAGAATTTAGTATATGTGCTTGGGATGGTTAAAATACATCCAAGTATCATTTTGTGTCAATTGAACATAAAAGCATAATATGGACAAACAGTAGGAAGACATTTAATTGGCAACAAACCTTGTAAACCAACAAACATGACAACACTTGCTTTTCCTTTTTTGGGGGTGAAAGAAGGCTTTCCAGGATCCAAAATTTTGCAGAGTTCATTGAACACAGCCTAGAATCAAAGGAGTCCATAAGCAAGACGGAGAACATAATGTGAAGTAAATAATAAATGTCAACTATATCCGACCATGACCCAACTGCACATTAAACCGAACAAACAAGAAGACGACAACAAAAACTTCAAACAAGTTCTAACTGCTAAGAGTAATTATAAGGCTTAGACTCCCAATGCTTCCAAATCTTAAGCCTTGAGGTTGAATTTTTTCAAATAAAACACAGTCTTTTAGCATTCATGAGCATATGAGCAAAAGAGAGGCAAACAAGACAATATAATTCTTACTTGAATGGCCTGGTTTGAATTAGCTTATAGGAGTTTAGTAATTGAGACAAGGATTTAGGGGGAGTTTGGAAAAGTCATTTGAGCTTATCAAATTACATAAACACTTGTGTAAGTGTTCGGAAGAGATTTTAAAAGTAGCTTATGGGGGGCTCCGAATATATAGCTTAGTGCTTATTCAACAGTTTTTATCGCAAAAGAGCTTATTTACAATTTGTTTCTGCAATCAAAGAGGAAAGAGGCCAATCCTTACATAAGCTGAAAATGGTTTCCGACAATAAGCTATCTAGAGGAGCTTATGAAAATAAACTAAAAATATCTTGAGGAATATCATAATCTATTTTCATAAGCTCTTCCAAACACTTAGATGGGTGCTTATATCATAAGATAAACATATTTAAGCTCTTTCAAACACCCCATGTCTATAAGTTGTTTCAACTTGTTTTAATAAGCCTTGCAGGATATAGAAACAGTTTATATTGAGTTGATGTAGAGTCTATCCTCAATTACCCTTCAATTTTATAGGGAGCTTATATCAGCTCTTATATGATAAACGAATAAGCTACCTTTAATTCCTAGAGCTCGGTAGGAATAGAACTCGGTACCCCTGGGTTTATAATACTCATGCACCAACCACTTGCGCTAGACCCCAGTGATTATAGGTAATTATGCTAAAGCTCAAATGCTCAATGGTGATGGTGGCGCTTCTAACTGATTCCAACTTATTCAAAAACTTGTTATTCAAATTCATTGTTTAAAAACTTATAATGTATTCGACTTCTCTTTTTTTATCAGACGTGCTTGGGTATAAAAGGTTTATCCAATCACGCTATAAATCTAACTGCACAAGCCAGGAGTTATGAATCAAAGCGTATAGTAAATCCTTCAAACTGCAATGAGCACATCCAATCATTCAATCATACAAAGTAAAAAAATTTAAACTTGTCCCCATAAGCCTCCAATGCAGATACCAAATCACACTCCAATTCTAAGATCCAATAAATATAAAGCGACAAAAAAGGCATTTACTTTCTCAAAATACCTAATTAAATAGAAAAAACAGAAAATCGAAAAGAATAGGAAACGTACTTGTTGGATGATCCTACGTTTGTTGTGACCTGCAGCGAGATCGTCGAGATTGACGATCTTCTTGATATTGGTTTGCATGTCACGTACGAGCTTGAATTGAACATCGGATTGAAGAAGAGCGCGAGTGATTTCATTGAGACAATCGTTAAGAACTTTCTCATCGATTATAGTCGCATTGCTCATCTGCTGAAGAGCACGAGATATGCTCCCGCCTAACTGTGCGAGAACCATCTTTCCTCTTCTCTATTCACCTTCCGATTTCTCAAATTAGGGTTTGTAGTTTGCACGACCGGAGATTCTTCTTCTCTTCGCCGCTGGTGAAAGAAACCCCCAAATTGCTTCGCTTTTAGCTCTATGTCGAAATATTGTTTCAATGAGATTTATTATTTATGATCTTAACCTTTTTGGTTAATAAACCGGATTTCAATAAAAATTTCAATAAAAATGATAAATGCTTTATTTATGGTATGTGTACTAGGAATATTTTTTTAGTTACGATGAAAAGTTATTTTTTAACAATGAAATTCATTGCTTTAAAAAAAGAAACAATGAATTATTACATTTATGATCAGTAAAAAGCACAAAATATTGGGTCTGTTTGTTACGGATTAAAAAATAAGTGATTTCGTTGTTAAATAATTTAGATATTAATTTTTAGAGATTTTTAAGAAAATGAACAGTTATTTTGTGTTTATGTAACATGCTGAAAATCACTTATTTTTTTTTAAAAAAAACTTCATAAAAAATGATTTTTATTATAAGCTACTCAAAACAGCTTCTCATATGAAGCAGTCTTTAGATTATTTTTAACTTTTTATTTTTTTTAAGAATCTGTAACAAACAGACGATGTGTCGTTCTAAGTGGTTTTTTTAAAAAAGTAATTTAAAAAAAATGTAACAAACGGACTCATTATATCATGCGTAACAACTCAACACACTATTAGGTGATTGTTGCAAACTCTAAGAAATGTAAAGGTAAAGTCTATGAGATGTTCCGGACCTAACAGTCCCTCAGACATAATCAACTAATAAAATTTTGAAAAACCTAGACGAGGATCAGCTACCAACAAACGACTTGCCAAATAAACCAACAAAATTTGGCGGTTTAGCCAAAGGGCGTCTAAAGGTCTCAGAAGACTGCAACCACTCGAAAGAGTCTTTCTCTCTGCAACCAATAGTTGTTGCACATAAGGGTGAATTTTTATCTTGGCAAACCATTGAATAAGAGTCCTCCACCACGAGTGTTGTAACACCTTTTCCCAACTCAAAATGTCCGCATCTTGGTTTGTTGGGCAGTAGGCTCGAATTAGGCACTAAACACCAATATATATTCTTAGCACTAAGAAGGAATGAACAAAGGGTCTTGCTTTTTCCAACCTCAGCTACTCAGCGCACACCCCAAAACTCCGCAAAATGACCAAAATATCATTAATAGAAAAAATGTCCCCAGCACGTCCTTATTTTTTGTGGTAATTCACGAGTTTCGTTCCTTGTCACCGAACCAGTACGGTACTTTAGTACCGTGGCGTCTAATTTCCATCACACACCCTATTTTATATTTTTTTACAGGTACGACACTATGTCGCCGAACCGATACAGTTGCATAGTGTTGTACCATTAGGAGGAGGAAGAGAAGGGAAAGAAAGAGGTACATGAAGAAGAGGAAACTCAAAAGAGAAAGGAGGAAGAGGAAGAGAGAGAAAGAGAAGGAGAAAAGAAGAGGAGGAGGAGGCAGCAGCAAGAGAAGAGAAACAAAGGAGGGATGAAGAAGCTAGAAGACAAAGAGAAGAGGAGGCTAGGAGAGAAGGGGAAAGAGAAGAGGAGGCTGCAACAATGGTACAATGTTAATCTACCGAACCTACTGGTGTCGTACCGGTTCAGTACTCATGTACCGTACATGTCAAAAATGCAATGTACTTGTGTTTCCATACGCGTGCCACGTGAGGGTAATATGGGAATATTTAGGGGAAGGGGTGTGTGGTGAGTAGGGAGGAGGTTGAAAAAAGCATGAGTCATGACTTCCAATGTTATGGACAAACAAGGTTTGGGTTAGGTGGTGATGGGTAGATTTTTCCAACAATTACTCGGTTTGGGTTGGTTCAGATTTTACATTTTTTACTCCAAAATTGGAACCAAACCAATCTAACATTGTTTAATTATTACATTTTTTACTGGGATAGTGGGAGGTTATACTGCGTACTAAGTATTGATGTAACGGTAGAATTTATTCAAACCTATCCCCACACGTCAAAACTAAAGGCGTTTGCTTTTCCCACACCCCCTCCTACTCTTTCACACCCCTTAACTCCAAATATTCCAAAAATACCCTTAAGTAGAGTGCGTGTTTTCACCGATTCAGGAATGGGCAACCGAATATATTCGGTTGAGGTCAACCGAACAGCAAAAAAGGCGAATGTGGGGTGAGAGTCCATTTTTTGTAATAAAATAGGGTGTTCGAACACCCTCATGTGAACCTGTTCGCATGACCTCGTTCGAACAGGTGAAATTACGCACAAGAGGGTGTGAAGTCAAGATTTAACACACACGAACGATATCGTTCGAACCTGTTCGAAGGCCCGTGTTGGAACAGGTGAAATTTCGTGAAAAAAAAGAGGTTTTGGCTGGCCTTTTGATCTTTCACACCCTTATGGGGCGTGTTTTGAGTAAGAGGGGGTGTGGGAAAAGCAAACACCAAACTAAATAGCGACGGTACCCTTTAGGCTTTTATCAAAAGGAAAAAAAATAGTCCCAAGAATAAAGGGGGTTTAGGTTTCAAGGATTTTGCTATTCAAAACACTGATCTCCTCTCTAAGCAAGCCTGAAGATACTATCAAAATCCTAATTCTTACTGGACACTCATTCTTAGAGGAATATATTGTGAGAGAGTTGATTTTTGGAAAGTTAAACCTAAGGCTGGTAGCTCTTGGGTGTGGAGGAGTATGCTTCATGGGAGGGATCTACTTGTAAAGAATGGAAAATGGAATATTGGTAGTGGGGAGACCGTAGATATCTCAAAGGATTGTTGGCTTGCCTCGGGTGTTAAAGCTGTGGTTGTTCAAGGTTGTCTTGCATCTAATGTCAGTGAGTTGATTGATCAGAATTCACACCAGTGGGATTTTGATAAGTTAAGATTGTGTCTGGAGCTAGAGCTGGCAAAATGGGTCGGGCCCGTCGGGTCGGGCCGGGCTAGCCCGAAATATGGGAGGGCTTGGGCCGAAGGAAATGAGCTCATTTTTATACCCGGGCTTTTTAGCCCGAGTCACAAAAGCCCGGGCCCGTGTCGGGCTAGCCCGGCCGGACCATGGGTAGCCCGCGAATAAAAAAAGGTGCATATTATTACTGTCCAACCCAAAATTAGTAGCCAATTTCAACATAAAAAACAAAGACCATGGACAAAAAAGAAACAAAGACTCAAAGAACACATACTTGGAGTAGGAGAATGCTACTTAATGATAGAATGCTCTTTGGAAAATTCTGCACTACTGTTGTACTAAAACATATTTGAAGTTTTTTTTGAAAACCTTAAAATGACTTAGAATATTTTAGATGCTACTGAACTTTATAATTCCTTACTATTAGAACATCTTTTGAACATCTTTTAAATTCCAATGCATTGCAAAATATTTAATATATGTTATGGATGCAAAATGTTGAGATACATGCAAAATATTGTTGGAAAATGTGGAATTGAGAATGTTACTGGATGCTAAAATGTTGACAAATTGAAAAAATTGTTCCTTAGTTAACATTTTTGTTAAAAAATCGCGCGCAATGCGGGCTAGCCCGAAAAGCCCGTAGCCCGCATAAGGCCGGGCTTGGGCCGTAAAAGGTGAGCCCGAATTTCAATTCGGGTTTTTTAGCCCGACCCTTAAAAGCCCGAATCCGGTGCGGGTCGGCCCGATACGGGCCGGGTAGCCCGTTTTGCCAGCTCTATCTGGAGCCTTTATCTGTTATTGAAGCAGTCAAAACTCCTATTGGTAGGTCTAGTCCCGAGGATTGTTTGTTCTGGCCTCTAACTATGGATGGGTGTTATAGTGTGAAATCAAGATATTTATGCATCAAGGAAGTGGGGAACAAGCAGATGGGGGTCCCATCCTCTTCTTATTCTCATTCTGAGCTTTCTTGGAAATCTATCTGGAGTGCTAAAGTGCCTGAAAGAGTTAAAGAGTTTGTTTGGAGGGTTAAACACAATGCCTTGTTTACTAATCTCAACCTCACTAGGAGAAGGCTTTCTATTGATTCTACTTGCCCAATTTGTAAGAAGGAGGAAGAGTCCTTTGAACATCTTTTCCTTCTATGCCCTTGGACTTCCCCCCTATGGTTGCAAAAGGAAAAAAATAGTGACGTTACCCAACTGATCTCAGTGCATTATCACTTATCAGCACTCAGTAGTGACAACAACACGGTTTTTTAGTGAATATTCAAATTGCTTCAAAAAAATAAAATGTGCACTCAAATTTAATTCCTTTCCTGAAAGATGAAAAGTATCAATCTGCAACGATCTCAAAAGTGAATCAAATTAGTTCTATTACAAGAAACATTTTGGTCCCTACAAGGACTAAGTTAATCGACATTTTCATTTTTGATATATTTCATTTCTCGGGACCAAATTGATCTCAAACAATATTTGTCGATTGACATGAGTCATGAGAAAAGAATAATTTAGCCGTTGTTTTACTATGTTATTGCACTAGTACTAATTTTGTAGTCTTTGTGGTTTTTAGTGTTTTTGCTTTGTATGGGATGGTTGTCCTTTATTTCCGTTGTTTTGGCTTATGTAGGAATAGTCTAGAATTGCTAGTTGTCAAGATCTCAGGGTTGTTTTTGAGAATATTCCTAGTATTGAGTGCTCAATCATTGTACTATTTAAAGCAAATCATTATGCAATGAATGACATCAATCAATTTATCTCAAATTCCTCTCTTCTCCAATTATTCTCTCAAACCCTATTATTGCACTCTCTCTCGAAGTTTGTATTCTTCCATTGCGGCTCCGTGGTTTGTGTGGAGTGGTTACCTGGTGAAAACCCTAGCCAACTCACCCTCGTCATCTTCACTGTTCCATTAATATTGAATTCTCTCTATTATTACAGTTCATCGTTCCATTGATATCTTGTAACAATTGGTATCGATTCAGCCCGGTTCTTAGACAATGACGCGTTCTTTGACCGATGTTGAACAACGATTCACGGAGAGGACGGGGAACTTGGTAATCGCATTGAACAAATTGCGGTACTCGTTTGGATCTTTGGAATGGAGGAAATACGTGACCTTTCGCGTCTTGCCGGGAACAACAATGACCTCCACCACCTCCTCCCCACCTCCACCACCTCCCCTCCTTCCCTCCTCCTAACCATTATGCTACTCGAATTTCTAAAGTGGAATTCCCTCGTTTCAATGGCAAAAATGTTAGGGATTGGCTTTATAAATGTGATCAATTTTTCATGCTTGATGAACCGCCGATGCATCCAGGTTCGTTTGGCCTCTATCCACTGGGAGGTCTTGCCTTGCAATGGCATTTGAACTACATGAGGCGTAAATTCGATATCTACCCCACATGGACTCAATATGTTCTTGATGTAATGCTTTCGGTTTGGAGATGCTTTTGAAGATCCATTAGCTACATTGGTACAAATCAAGCAAACCGGGACATTGCAAGAGTATGTTGATGCATTTGAGCTTCTCACTCAAGTAAGTTTAATACCGAACATTCCTTAGCATATTTTTAATTTGGTTTAGAACACAACACACGGATGCATGTACGCATGTTTTGCCCTACATCCATACCTCAAGTCATCAACTTGGCCAAACTTCACTCTTCAACCACTACCTTAGCCAAACCGGTCCCTAAATACTCTCCTTTTAAACCTTCTTCTTCTTCTTCTAGACTCCCTTCACCAAACCGGACCACAAACACTACACCGGATACCATGACCAGCCCCAAACCTTTGTTTAACAGAACCACCCGAACACCGACAAATGCCGAGATGGTCGATAGGCGTGCAAAGGCCTTTGTTGGTTTTGTGATGAACCTTTACCCCCGGTCACCGGCTCAAACATAGGAGAAACCAACTCTCCACGGTACTAGAACTAGATGAAGAGGAACCTATAGACACCGAGGACACATCCCGGTGCCATAGAGACCACACGTAAACTCAACCTTCCACCGAGGTTCCATTATCTGCATCTCTCTGACGCCATGACCGGCACTTGCGACCACCAAACTATGAGGGTTACGGGAATGTATGATAAGAAATTGTTACACATGTTGTTGGACACAGGTTGTACTCACAATTTCTTAGATTTGACTATTGCTAAGCAACTAGGTTGCAATCTAGAGCCTGTTGATCCTCTATCTATCACTCTTTGGTGTGGTGGACACAAGTGATTGCTACTTATGTATGTAAAAAAATTTCTGGCAATTGCAACAAAGTTACCTTTATCTGGCGATATGATAGTCCTTCCACTTGGATGCTATGATGTGATCCTTGGTATTCAATGGCTTAAATCTTTAGGCCCTATATTGTGGGATTTTGAGAAATTACACATGGAGTTTAATACTCAAGGACGCAGGGTGTTGCTGAGAGGAGCCAAGACTCCTGCAATCAAGCTCATCAACAACAAAACCTTCTCTCAAGCTCTCCAACAAGGTGCTGAACTTTGTTTTCTGAGCATTGAAGATGCAACCCCTCATTTCAAAGTTCCTTCTTGCAATGTGTTTCTTCTTCAGAGAATTTGTCCTACTGCGGCTATATCAAAGAATATTAGATCAAGATCTTTGATCTGTTTGCGTAACCTACGCATCTACCTCCTCACAGCCTGGTTTTGATCACCATATTCCCTAAAGGAAGGTATCGAACCCTTTAATCTACGCCTTATAGGTATTCTGCTATCCAAAAAAATATTATTGATAAAATTGTTGGTGAAATGTTGGATCAAGGGATCATTCAACACAGCACAAGTCCTTTCTCTTCACCAACTGTCTTGGTGAAAAAGAAAGATGTCTCTTGGCGCTTGTGTGTGGATTTTAGGCGACTTAATGCTAATACAATTAAAGATAGATTCCCTATTCCTTTAATTGAAGATTTAATGGATGAGTTAGGGGGTGCGTCAATATTTTCTAAGTTAGATTTACGATCTGGTTATCACCAGGTCAGAATGGATTTTGGAGAAGAATTTAAGACAGCTTTTAAGACTCATTGTGGCCATTATGAATACTTGGTAATGCCATTTGGCCTTGCCAATGCACCAGCCACTTTCCAGGCCCTTATGAATCACATTTTTAAACCTTTTCTGAGAAAATTTGTGATTATTTTCTTTGATGACATTCTTGTGTATAGTAAGACTTTTTCAGATCATTTGGAACATCTTGCTTTGGTCTTTAACATTATGAGGCAGGAACTTTTGTTTCTCAATCGAGCCAAATGTCATTTTGCTACTGCAAAGGTGGAATACTTGGGACATTTTATCACTCATGAAGGAGTCTCCACCGATCCGTCTAAAGTGGAAGTCAGAAAGCGATGCTTTGTTCTCGCAAATCTCAAAGAACTTCGTGGCTTCCTTGGACTTGCTGGTTACTACAGAAGATTTCTTAAATCTTTCGGGACTATTGCTAAACCGCTCACTGACATGCTCAAGAAGGATGCCTTCCACTGGTGTGATGAAGCTCGGCAAGCTTTTTCTGCTCTCAAAGATGCTCTTCTGTCTTCTCCGGTGCTTAAGTTGCCTGACTTCTCGAAGAAATTTGTTGTTGAAACTGATGCCTCAGGTAAAGGAATTGGTGCAGTACTTATGCAAGATCACCATCCAATTGCATTTATCAGCAAATCTCTAGGTCCTAAGCAGCAGGCCTTGTCCATCTATGAGAGAGAATTGTTGGCAATCATCTATGCAATTCAAAAGTGGAGTACATACCTTGCTTATGCTCCTTTTACGATCAAAACTGATCAAAAGAGCATTAAGCATATCCTTGAACAGAGGTTAAATACTCCTTTCCAACAAGTTTGGGTTGCTAAGTTAATGGGATTTGAGTTTGATATTGAATATAAGGAAGGAAGTTCAAATGTTGCAGCTGATGCGTTGTCTAGAGTGAAAGGTGCAGAATTGCTTCCTTTACTGTTGGATAATGCTCACCAGGATCTGTACACTCTAATCCAACAGTCTTGGTCCACGGACACAGCCTTGCAGAAAATTATATCTGATATTCAGACCGATGCTGCTACTCATCCTCACTTTACCTGGTGTAGAAATGAACTTAGAAGAAAGGGGAAGCTGGTGATTGGTTCTGATCACAGTGTGAAGCAATCAATTCTCAAATGGTTGCACGATTCTCCTCTTGGTGGCCACTCGGGTAGAGATATTACCACTTCCAGAATTAAGTCTCTCTTTTATTGGAAAGGCATGGCTAAGGATATACAAGCTTATATCAGGAATTGCAATATCTGTCAAACCAGCAAAGCTGATCAGTCTGCTTCACCAGGTCTCCTTCAACCTTTACCAATTCCCTCTCGTGTTTGGCATGACATTAGTTTAGATTTTGTCGAAGGGTTGCCTAATTCTCATGGGAAGCAAGTCATCTTGGTAGTGGTTGATCGGTTGAGCAAATATGCTCACTTCTTACCTATTTCTCATCCTTATACAGCAGTAGACGTAGCCCAGGTATTTATGGATCATGTCTTTAAGTTACACGGTATGCCTGCTAGTATTACTAGTGACAGAGATCCAATCTTTGTGAGCAAATTCTGGAGTGAATTCTTTAAATTACAAGGAGTAGAATTGAACAAATCCACTGGTTACCACCCTCAAACCGATGGGCAGACTGAAATTGTGAACAAAACTTTGGAGAATTATCTGAGATGCATGTGTTCGGCTAAACCTTCTTCATGGTCTCAGTGGCTAAGTTTGGCTGAATGGTGGTATAACACCAATCATCACTCCTCTACTCATGCTACTCCTTATGAAATTGTCTACGGACAAGCTCCTCCCACATTCCTACCTTACCTTCCTGGTGAATCAACTTCAGTTACAGTGGACAGATCTCTCTGTGCTCGAGAAGAAACAATAAAATTGCTCAAATTTCATCTCTTGAGGGCACAAAACAGAATGAGCCAACAAGCCAATAAGAGGAGAAGTGAAAGAAGTTTTTCTGTTGGTGACTATGTGTATCTCAAGCTTCAACCATATAGGCAAGCATCTTTGAAAAATCATGCCTACCATAAGCTTCTGCCCAAATACTTTGGCCCTTACAAAGTTGTTGATAAAATAGGGTCTGTTGCTTATCAGTTAGAACTTCCGGCCAATGCTGCTATACATAATGTCTTCCACGTGTCTCAGTTGAAACTATGTACCAATCCTTCCTCTGCTATTCATCAACCAATTGCTGCTGCTGTATTTGACAAAGGGCCACCCGAATGCATATTGGAGAGGAAAATGGTTAAAAGAGGCCGTATCCATGCCACTAAAGTCTTAGTCAAATGGAAGAATTTACCTAAGGAGGAAGCTACTTGGGAATTCTATTATGACTTGCTTCAACAATTTCCAGAATTCCACCCTTGAGGACAAGGGTGTTCATCAAAGCAGGGGTATTGTGTGAGTCACGAGAAAAGAATAATTTATTTCTTTGTTTTACTATGTTCTTTGCACTAGTACTAGCTGTAGTGCTTTGGTTTTTTAGTGTTTTTGCTTTGTATGGACAGGTTGTCCTTTATTTCCGTTGTTTTGGCTTATGTAGGAATAGTCTAGAATTGCTAGCTGTCAGCATCTAGAGTTGTTTTTGAGAATATTCCTAGTATTGAGTGCTCAATCATTGTACTATTTAAAGCAAATCATTATGCAATGAATGACATCAATCAATTTATCTCAAATTCCTCTCTTCTCAAATTATTCTCTGAAACCCTATTATTGCACTCTCTCTCCGAGCTGTATTCTTCCATTGCGGCTCCAGGGTTTGTGTGGAGTGGTTACCGGTGAAAACCCTAGCCAACTCACCTTGTCATCTTCACTGTTCCATTAATATTGAATTCCTCTGTTATTACAGTTACTGTTCCATTGGATACTGTAACACAGATACCAATTTGCAATTTGGGTATTTAATTTTCTTTTTCAGAATAAAAAGAGCAAATGATAAACACTGAAAAATAGACAAATAAGAAAATGATTTATATGGATAAGAATCAATTGTCAAATTCTACAACGCATTGATAAGATAGAATCACTCTCGAACTACATAGAAACAGAAAGCAAGCTTAACCAACAGAAGCTACGCAAACTATAACAACGCTGAATTTTTTTCAGTATTAAGAAACAGAAAATATAATTAACCTCATGCAGCTATGTGCCACCTTTATTATTACATTCTACACACTGATTTTATTAGAAGACATCGGGTGGGGAACGTCCAGAAAAAGGGTTGCTCTGATGAGCCTGCTTCAAATGCATTGCCAAAGCGTAGTTATTCATCTGTCAACAAACACAAATACAGAATTAATCAGCATGTATAAAAATGATATTTAATGGGCAAGAGCTAAACCATGCAATTTGTTTTACATCAGTTTTTTATTCACCACCTTACTAATTTGTTTTAGGCCAAATTGCAATTTTGATCTTGTATCTTTGACCAAAATTTCAAATTAGTCATTTATCTTTTTTTCTCTCACTTTGGTCCTCTATGTTTCAAATCTATCAAAGTAGTCTTTCTTTAACATAAAGGACCAAAGTGGAAAAAGAAAGACCAGTTTGACACAGATTTGAAAGATAAATGACAATGAAAAAAAAGGACCACCTTTGACACGGATTTGAAACATAAAGGAACGAAGTTAGAAAAAAAATATAAATGACCACTTTAACACAAATTTGAAACATAAAAGACAAAAGTCACGAAAAAAGATAAAGGATCAAACTGAAATTTTGGTCAAAGATAAAGGACCAAAAATGCAAACTGGCCTTTGTTTTAATTAGATGAGTGAACAATTTTAGTATGCAAAAATATAAGTATTAGCATTGGCCTCTCCCCCCTTTCCAACAGTCATTTGTAAGTGTAAACCTATACAAAATAGACCTCTGATTAACTCCCAATCCCAAAGGGAGAGAAGTACGTGACAGCCATGCATTTCCAGCTATCATGATCCTATCAAAATGTGCTTCAGATTCAAGAATCCAACATGAATCTCCACAGTTATCATCATGAATTCATTTCTACAACTTACGCAGTTAGATTACTTCCATCCCTTCTATCCCATTGTGAAAGTAAAGTTTCAAAATTAAAGCAATTATATTTGAAATTCCCATCTTCTCTAAAATTGAAGTCCAATTAATGAAAAATATCAAATCCTTTTACTCAAAGGGTGAACCTATTTAACAGTGCACAAAACAAGGATAAAGTTGATTCAGACCTCAAGAGTTCTTATCTGCTCCTGGTATTGAGAAACCAACTGCTTCAAATGCTGCAATTCTTGATTCTTACTCTCATAATCAGAAAAACGTTCATGCTGAATTCTAAATGCATTTTTAAAAGAATTTTTCTCTTTAGTCAACACTTCGATTTGCTCCTTCAACATCAAATTTTCCTGAGAATGAAAACACCTCCCAACAATTAACATACAAGCTCAACTTAGATACAAAGGGAGCAAATGCTACACATTCAAACCATTAATACATTCTAATTCTAAGATGTTAAGGATATCGGTTGACAGATGCAAAGACAGATCAATTATGCACCACAAAAATCACAGACCAATCTAATAATAAGTAAATAAAAAACTATTCCTGAAAATCAATCAACTACGATGCAGCCTGAAAAGTGAAAACATATTAAAGAATGTCATACAAAATAGGCTTAAATACGTTTTTGCCCCCTGCAAATAGGGGGTGTTTTGGTTTTACCCCCTGCAAATTTTTTTTTTGTAAAAAGCCCCTTGCAAATTCCAATATTTTGGCGTTACATCTTCTGTTACTCAGACGTTAAAAAAAAAGGTGACGTGTGTAACGGAGAGCTTATTTGGCATTTAAAAGAAAATGACATTTAAATGCCAAATAAGCTCTCCGTTACACACGTCACCTTTTTTTTAACGTCTGAGTAACAGAAGGTGTAACGCCAAAATATTGGAATTTGCAAGGGGCTTTTTACAAAAAAAAAAATTTGCAGGGGGTAAAACCAAAACACCCCCTATTTGCAGGGGGCAAAAACGTATTTAAGCCTACAAAATATACAAAAAAAAGATCAATAGAATAGATTGTCCAAGCAAGCTTTTGCCACTGAGATCCCTAGTGTTATCTCTGTATAAAAGCAACTAAGTCTAAAGTTTTTACACACAAACAACAAAGTAAAGATATTAGGATATAAAAATTCAAATGAACCATCCCACTTTAAGTCAAAAGTACATTCGCTTGTGACTTACAAGACATCAAAGTTTCGACATGAGTTAGATAATTCTAGTATAAATACCTTCTGAAGAGCATCTGTTGCCACTGTACTTGCTCGCTCACTGATTGATTTCTCTAGAACCTCCAGCATTCTAGCAGCACGGGATCTAGCATCATCAACACTGGTAGCAACCATCATTTCTCTAACAAAAAAGTCAATCCATTCTGCTCCATTTACAGGAAGGTTGTTTATAGTAGGCTCAGAAGCAGAAGCACTCCCATCATTTTCCAATTTACCTGCACAGTTTCTCAAAGATAAGTCAATCTATCGGCTGATTTCACTGTCAAATCTTGTTAACAACTTATTCAACTCAGCTACCTATCCTTCACAGCCCTTCAGTTGACCAAAAAAGAGCAGTAGGTAGGTGAAGGCTGTGTTTCAGTACAAAAAGTGTAAAGCTGAAAGCAGTCTTTTTGGGCAAACGAAGAGGGAGGAAGAGAGAATTGCAAGACAAACAACAGCAGATAGGGTCCCTAGGAAGGTGGTAGCAATAGAATAGAGGAAAATGTCCTCAAAATTTCAAAAATATGCTACCAGATAAAGAAAAAAGAACGCAAACATCAAAAAACACTTTTTACTGTTTCCACCATGTCCAAAAACGAGACATTTGTTTCATGAATTATCAAACTAACTCCATTATCCAAACAAGTTTTCAATTCTATTCACCGTTTGCACTGAAATTGAAACACCAGATGGTCAAACCAGATTACCCTCTAGGCTCTAACTACAAAACATTTAATCTGCGACACTAACCATACCTGCATCCACATTCACATCAATCTCCGATTCTTCAGCAGTTTCCAAATTCCCATCTTTGGTTCCCAAGCAAAGCTCATTCAACCTCTTGATGGCAGCATCTAGATCATTTCCACATTCTTGGAGAGCTTTCTCAAGAACCTGAAAGGTAAAATATCAATACAGGGTAAAAAACGCAACAGAGAGGCATCTATCAATCTATATACAACCTTCCAAAACCAAACAACCCATAACAACACAAATCTACAGCCAACCAAATGCAACAAACAATTCTTCCCTCAACTAAAAACAACATCAAAAAGTAACGTGTCATCAACTTCTCAGCAAAGGACAAACCCATATAAAAGGAACAAAATAACATACCACAAGAAAATGATTTCTAAACTAACGTAAACATCAACTCATAACATCAGAAACCAACAATTAAGACATATCATTAAATATTCAATCTGTTACTTAATTCAAACTAACAAATCATCCGGGAAGCCCAAAATCAAATAAGAAAGAAAGAAACAAATCCAGACATTTAACTAGAGATACATAAAAAATTAAAAAAATTCATTTTCAGATTGACTAAAAATCAAAACGCATAAGCAATCAAAATCGAAGCAGGAAAAATGAATAGTACCGTGTCATCCATGTGAGGAAAGAGAGGGCGAAGTTGGTCAATGAGAGAAGGAGGAGGGAAACGAATCGGTGAAGTAGCGGAAGAGCAACGGAACCTCTTAGAAAGTGGTGGAGATGGGAGGAAGCTCTTCGAAGAAAGATCTCTTGCTTCCACACACAGCAGCAGACATCGTTCGTTCGATGCTAACAACGAAATTACGATCAATTTCCCCTCCAATCGATTCGAATCCACAAATTACACGAATTCAATCAGAAGAAGAAGATAGATAGGGTTAGGGTTTCGAGAAATTGAAAGAGGAAAGGGGAAATTTTCGTGAGGAGGTTCTGAAACTGCGTTGTTATGTAATTGGTGAGGGGGAAGAGAAATCTGAAAAGTTGTTTGACGATGGTTTTATGGATCCCTTCCCGATCCTTTTCCTTCTGTTTCTCTCCTTCGGTCTTTCAACTAGCATTAATAGCCATTGATTTAATCCAATGACTCAAGATTTAGAAGAAAACAATAAATAAATAAATAATTAATAAATAGGGGTGCTATTTATTTATTTAGTACGAAACGAAACTACGAAATGCACTTCAAATCACACTTTTTATTTTTTTTATTTAAACGTAACCATTTGTACTTCACAACTTCACGGTACCCAATTTTTTTATTGTTTAAGTAATGGATAAAATATTAATGTTTAGTTCTTCTTCATCGTTAAAAAAGCTTCATCTTTTAGAAATGTTGCAGAAGAAAAATGGCAATACCCATTCATCCTTTCTCTATGTAGAGTGCAATAGTAGTGTAGAGTGATGTAAATAGTTAAGTAAGGGTGTGCAAATGAAAAAATAGGGGTCTAAATAAAAAAAATAATTAGGGGTTATATATAAAAAAAATTAAGCTTGAGAGTGTGCAACTGCACACCCTAAGCTTCATCTAGATACGCCCCTGGAAGTAAGTGAAAAATGTAGAAAATTTTCACCTTAACTATAAGAGTAACTTCACATGAAAAGCAAAGGAAAAAGCGAAGTAGAGTTGTCTTGGTAAAATTTGATACGTAAAAGAGAAATATGTAGGTTAAAGACCCATTTGTTTGATGCTCAAATTTAAGAACTTGACAAAACCCTTAAAACTCTATTCCAATACATTTGAAATGTTCGAATCCAACTAATGAGTGAGGAAGGCGAATGGTTAAAGGTGGTGAGAAAAAGGCAAAAAATAAGGAATGAAGGAGGTTCGCATGAACAAAAACCAGATGTGGCGGTAGGATCGATAGGTAGGCAAGCTGACAACTCTATCATGTCCTTTTTCACCATTTTTCTAGAGTATATGGAGCTAAAGAAATGCACCCTAGAAGGCTTGGCGTAAAGCTAGATAACATTTTCACCAGTTGTGACAGAATTTTGTCAACCTTCCAAAATATGAGTGTGGTGCTTTCAAAGGAAGGATCCAAGGTTCAGATAGGTGGCCTCAAACAAGTAGACTAAATCGAGAGGAGGAACAGGTTAAACAAGAGGAAAGTTTTGTGGGAGATAAAGGGTTAAAGCTGCAACACAGATATGGTGGGCATACCACTAGGTAGCATGCTGAAAACCAGACTTGGAGGGCTCCACCGTGTGGAAGAGTTGCTGAAGAGGCAGGCAAGGTGTAGAGACATAGTTCATACCAAGATGCTCATCTCCGTTATGAGGTGGAGAATGAAACGATTCAAAAGCTCAACAAGTGTTTTACTGGTAATGTGTGTATCTCTACGTCATCTTATAGCATCCAAGAGGAGTTTCACCGTCAAGGCTATTTTTCAATAAAAGTAACTCCACTTGGGTCGAATCTTGTTCTGCTAGAAGGGAATAATGATAATGGTGTTCCAAATCCGAGAAACGACACATACGAGTGGATTGGCAACAGACTTGATGAGATTCGAAGTTGGTGTACGTCCGAAGATGATTACGAAAGACATGTGTGGTCGAGATGTTCAGGGGTGTCAATTCATGCTTGATCTGATAAATTTTTTAGTTCATCTCCGTTGTTTTGGGAGTTTGTTGAGGTCAATGAAAACACACATACGAAAAAGACCACAGATGTGGTGAGAATAACGATTAGATTGAATCATCTTGAACTAGTTAATACAGATCTACACATGATCATCAATGGGGAGCTCTTTCTACTAAAGGTTGAATAGGAATGGTTTGGTTCGATCTAGGCAAGATGTAAAGTTATCCCCATTGGAATGCGAAACGCCGTGGGGATTTCAAAGACATTTACAATGAGACTATTAGTTTGAATGATGAAGCGACGCATGCAGGTAACAACGTGGAGTCTGAAGTCATTGCGTTGAATGATGAAGCGGTGTGTGTGGGTAACAACGTGAAGTCTGAAGTCAAAAATAATGCGGGATGGGTTGATCAACCAATTATCCAGAAAGATAACTCGCTAAGAGTGGGAAGAGAGCGAAGGAGTGCGCCAGTACAGTTGAAAGAGAGTGAAGCTATGGCTAGTGAGGAAACGAGTGAGTCTTACATGGTCCACACACGTTGTGAAAGAGTGGTTGCAAATTCTCATTCTTGTAAAGGAGCGGGCCTTAAGGGTGAAGCCCACACTCGTTGTGATCCAATAGCTTTTCGTGACTGCATATTGGGCCAGGATCATTATAATAATAAGGAGAATGATGGCTTTTACAAAGCTGGTGCAAATAGCAAACCATTTTTTAATGCACCTCAATGTTTGTCTGTTTCAAGCTCAGACAAAACTTCAAGCATAGAAACTAGCGATAATTATGTAGGTGGCTTGGGAGTCTTAAAATCCAGCCGTAACCTTCAGAATTTGGGGGGTCTCGGTGCAAAATCTCTTGAGTACTGTATGAAGAAAATGAAGGTGATGGAAGATAGGGCTCGTTAGGCCAAGGCTTAGAAGGCGAACAAAAAAATGTCAAATGATGGCCTCAACTGTATAAGTGAGGGGGGCTTGGCCTTAGTGCTAAGAGTAGGAGGGAAAAGGAGTACACTTAATGCGATAACTCTGTTTACTGGCACTTTTATAATCAAATTACGGAACAAAGATCTCTTGGCAGATTCAGTGAAGGGGATTGGCGATCATGTGATATCAGTTGGTGGAAGGACGACTCTGGTGGAGTTGGTGTTCCTCATTCGAAGGCATTGATAGCATGTCCTTGGGGAGGGGAGGTAGGCGACATGTCTCGGAGTGGTCTATTTGATGGATAGGAATGTTATTTTTTAGTAGTGGGGCATGACATTATTTGGTAGGAGTGCAGTGTATTGAACGGTGGAATAGTCAAGTGTATTTCTTCATTGCATGTTCACTTGTACCATGGGTTAGAATATCTCTCGTACTATCTTCAATTTGTTGCTTATCTTAAAAATAAAAAATAAAAAAGCTTCACATTATAAGATAATCCTTATGATTACTATATTTTAAATTTTAAGACTGTTATAAAAGAATGTAAATGTTTTGAAGAAGTTACTTTTATGTAAATGTTGCTTTGTATGAAACGAAACACGCGAGAAAGTTAAACACCACTATTATGCAACCATCCACCTATGTAGTGTTATAAAAAGCAACTTTAATCAAGTTCATTTCTTACAATTCGTTGAATCCTAGTCGTACCAAATAACACTACTCTAATAGTAATTTCCAGACATTTGACCCAATTTAGTTAGATCGAGGCCACAAAGACACAACAATGACAAAGGTACGCACACAGTAAAAAAAAATTGAGGTTTGGTATTTTATAAGCAAGGGATTTGGGCTTTTATTATTATTTCCTCTAAATCTTGTGTTGTTGGATTAAATCAATGGTTATTATTGTTAGTTGAGAGATAGAAAAAGACAAGCAGAAGGAGAGGATCCATATCCATGGTTTATATAGTGTTGTTGTGTAGTTCCTTCAACATACTCTCATATTTGTGAATACTAGGGAATAACCCTGTACCCCCTACATGATCAATATTTAACCAACCAATCTTATTCTCTATAAGCTTACCCATAAACATAGTTTCTCAATGACTGTCCATCCCACACCCCATCATCAACATATATTGTCATGGACTCAGTACGCCATCGAATAAAGAATACCATTTTCTCCATGAATTACTATCTCATCCACATTTTCATTTCGGATACCTTCATTTCTTTCATTTCTCAAGACCAAATTGGTCTCAGCAACATTTGACAGATGCCAATTTGCAATTTCGGTGTTTATTCTATTTTTTTAAAGGATAAAGAGCATCAAATGAAAAATAGACAAATAAGGAAACGATTTATGGATAAGAATCAATTGTCAAATTCTACAACACATTTGATAGGATAGAATCACCCCCGAACTATAGAAACAGAAACCAAGCTTAACCAACAGTGGTAAATATAAATAACCTCATGCAGTAATTAACCTCCTGCAAACTATAACAACACTGGAGCTGAACCTTTCAGTATAAAAAACAGAAAATATAATTAACCTCATGCAGCTATCTGCCACCTTTAGTATTACATTCTACACACTGATTCTGTTAGAAGACATCGGGTGGGAAATGTCCAGAAAAAGGGTTGCTCTGTTGAGCCTGCTTCAAATGCATTGCCAAAGCATAATTATTCATCTGTCAACACAGATACAGAATTTACATTAGATTTTTAGTTTTAGTAACCACTTTACTAATTAAATGATTGACCAATTTTAAAATGTAAATAAATTATTAGCATTGGCCTCTCCCCCATTTCCAACAGTCACTTGTAACCCTATAATAGACCATTGATTAACTCCCAATCCCAAAGGGAGAGAAGTACATGACAGCAACGCATTTCCAGATATCAACACCCTATCAAAATGTGCCTCGGAATCAAGAATCCATCATGAATCTCCACAATTATCATCATGAAGTCATTTATACAACTTATGCAGTCAGATCACTTCCATCCCTTCTATCCCATTTTGAAAGTAAAGGTTGCAAAATTAATGCAGATTATATTTGAAATCCTCATCTACTTCAAAATTGATCAACTTATGAAAAATATCAAATCCTTTAAGGGTGAACTATTTGACAGTGCACAAAACAAGGATAAAGTTGATTCAGACCTCAAGATTTCTTATCTGCTCCTGGTATTGAGACACCAACTGCTTCAAATGCTGCAATTCTTGATTCTTATTCTCATAATCAGAAAAACGTTCATGCTGAATTCTAAATGCATTTTTAAAAGAATTTTTCTCCTTAGTCAACAATTCGATTTGCTCCTTCAACATTAAATTTTCCTGAGAATGAAAACACCTCCAACAATTAAGATACAAGATCAACCGATGCTCAAAGGGAGCAAATGCTACACACTCAAACCATGAATACAATCTAATTCTAAGATATAAGGATATCAGTTGGCACACGCATAAAGAGATCAACTGTGTATCACAAAAATCACAGACTAGTCTGATAGATAACAAAAACTATCCCTGAAAGGCTATCAACTAAGATGCAGCCTAAAAGTAAAAACATACTAAGAGAATGTCAGACAAAATATACAAAAAAAAAATCAATAGAATAGATTGTCTAAGCAAGTTTTTGCCACTAAGATCCCGGTGTTATCTCTGCATATAAGCAACCAAGTCTAAAATAGTTACATGGACTTGCACACAAACAAAAAATGAAAATATTAAGATATAAAAATTCAAATGAACCATCTCATCTTATGTCAACAGTACACTGCCTAAAACAAACCAGTCTAAAAACACATACTATTGCCCAACTGATAGCTCAATAAACCTTGCTCTTAACTGATGGGAATCTCAGATGCTCACAACACTCACAATGGACATTCACTTGTGACATGCAAGACATCAAAGTTTCGACATGAATCTAAGATAATTCTAGTATAAATACCTTCTGAAGAGCATCTGTTGCCTCCGTCCTTGCTCGCTCACTGATTGATTTCTCTAGAACCTCCAGAATTCTAGCAGCACGGGATCTAGCATCATCAACACTGGTAGCAACCATCATTTCTCTAACAAGAGAGTCAATCCATTCTGCCCCATCTGCAGGAAGGTTGTTTATAGTAGGCTCAGAAGCAGAAGCACTCCTATCATTTTCCAATTTACCTGCACAGTTTGTCAAAGACAAATCAATTTATCGGCTAATTTTACTGTCAATACTTGTTAATAACTTATTCAACTCAGCTGCCTATCCTTCACAGCTCTTGTCCAGGTAACCAAAAAAGAGCAGTAAACTAGTAATGTGTTTACGAGTGAAAATTTGACACAATGAAAAGCAAAAAGAATGTTCATGCGCAAAGAAGGGTGTGTTTCCATCTAAGTGGGTGAAGGAGAGTAGACAAGGGATTCAGTGCAAAAAGTGTAAAGTTGAAAGCAGTCTCTCTGGGCAAATAGAGAGGGAGGAAGAGAGAGATTTGCAATACAAAAACAGCAGAGAGAGGGTAGGGTCACTGGGAAGGCAGTAGAAATAGAATAAAGAAAGGAAAATGACTTTAAAGTTTCAAAAATATGCTACCAGATAAAGAATAAAGATTGAAAATATTACAAAACACTTTTTATTGTTTCCAACATGTCTAAAAACAAGATTTGTTTCCAGAATTACGGAACGAACTCGTTGATCCAAACAAGTTTGCTTTGCTCTTCTATTTCTGTTTGCAGTGAAATTAAAACACCGATGGTCAAACCAAACACACCCTCTAGCTACAAAAGTTTACTGGCCCATGCCAACCATACCTGCATCCACATTCACATCAATCGCCGACTCTTCAGCAGTTTCAAAACTCCGATCTGTGGTTCCCAAGCAAAGCTCATTCAACCTCTTGATGGCGGCATCTAGATCATTGCCAGACTCTTGGAGGACTTTCTCAAGAACCTGAAAGGTAAAATATCAATACAAAGAGTCATCTATCAATCTATCATTTATCTACAACCTTCCAAAATCACCCATAAGTCATAACATAACAAATCTACAGCCGATTAAATGCAACAACAATTCTTCCCTAAACCAAAAACACAACGTCAAAAAGTAACGTGTCATCAACTTCTCAGCAAAGGACAAACCCCTATAAAGGAACAAACAAAACAACATTAACACACCATAATAAAATGATTTCTAAACTAACGTAAACATCAACCTATAAAATCACAAATCCAGGCATTGAAGTAGAGATACAAATCCAGGCATTGAACTAGCCATCAACCAATAATCTGTTACTAAAATTCAAATTATCAAATCATTAGCCAAAGCCCAAAATCAAATAAGGACAAATCCAGGCATTGAACTAGCCAAAGCACATAACAACACAAACCAACAATTAAGATATATAAGTAAATATTCAATTATTTACTAAATTCAAATTAACAAATCATTAGCCAAAGCCCAAAATCATTTTCGGTTTGACTCAAATTCAAATTGTAATTTCTAAAAGCAATCAAAATGAAAAAAAAAATCGAAGCACAAAAAAATGAATAGTACCGAATCATCCATGTGAGGAAAGAGAGGACGAAGCTGGTCAATGAGAGAAGGAGGAGGGAAACGAATCGGTGAAGTAGCGGAAGAGCAACGGAACCTCTTAGAAAGTGGTGGAGAAGGAGGAAGCTCTTCAAAGAAAGATCTCTTGCTTCCACACACAGCAGCAGACATCGTTCGTTCGATGCTAACAACGAAATTACGATCAATTTCCCCTCCAATCGATTCGATTCCACAAATTACACGAATTCAATCAGAACAAGGGTTAGGGTTTCGAGAAATTGAAAGAGGAAAAGGGATTTTCTTTTCCTTTCTGAAACTGCGTTGGTGAGGTTAGGAAGAGAAATGTGAAAAGTAGATGACGATGGTTTATATAGTGCTGTGTGTGAAAGGGGAGAATTGAAATGAGACTTTGGTTGCGGTGCCACCACGAGCTTTCAAGCGCGTAGCTGAAACTTGGAATTCCATAACACTTTTTTTTTTGTCGGAAGAAAATGAGAATCTCCTCCCTAGTGGTTTGTTTTGAAGCAAGGAAAGATAAGGGAGAAGAAAGGAATTCACAAAACACATTTAAGAAACTTTCTCTCCTTTTTATTTTCTTGGATGAAATTTTTTCTCTCCTTTATGGTTAAAGGAGAGAAAGTTTTCCATCCAAGAATGGTTCAATTGTTCATTATCCATCCGATTCGTTCATAAGAAAATCCAATTGGTCTATCCATTACAAAAAAAAAAAGAAAAACTAATGAATTGAATTAGATTTATCTGTTTGACTTTGAAGATGATTGTGATTCATCCATTATTTTTTAAATCCATTGAATTACAAAATCAAAATTCATTGAATAATTACAAAAATACTTTTTTTATTAGAAAAAGTTTAAAAATACTTCCCAGTTTTTAAAAAAATAAATGTTCAAGAAAGTTTTTTTTTTTAAAAAAAATTAGAAATAATATATATATATATATATATATATATATATTATAAATATATATTTTTTGACCAAATATTATAAATATATTTAAATATATATAAAAATAGTTAAAAAGCAGTCTGGAGTGTCGCTATCCACTGCTGGAGCGCCGCCGCATGTTACTGGAGCACTGTCGCACAAACCATTGTCGGTCGCCGGATCTCCACTGTGGCCGCCGACGGATCTAGGTGCGTTAGCCGTCGCCGCCTACCACCACAAAACCACCACCATAGTAGTAACAACTATGCCTTCATTAATCCTTGACCTTGGGTTCAAAATAGTTCCTTCATTTTCTACAGAAAACCTACTATTGATTGTTAGTTGCTGAAAATGATGAGTAGACAAGGTTGTTGGTGAGGGTGATTGAAACAGTCTCTTAGCAAGTTAATCTCCAACTCCTCATTCCTGTTGAATGAAGAAATATAAATTTACACATTGAAGTAATAACATATATCGGTTTTAGTTATTTTTTAAAAAATGAAAACATTGTTTTGCACCCACCTTGTTGGATGAAGACCTTTTGAAATCACTACTTAGTGATGAAATTTCAAGTGATTTTCCTTTGTCGTTAGTTGATACCGTATGAGTCCAAGATGTTGGGAGTTGTGGTTTTTCCTAATAACAATACCATTGTTGTTGCCCCTCTGTGTTGTAACATTTGAACGACAATTTTTTTGGGTCGTTTTCTTCTTCACTATCAGTTATTGATAGTATCACATTGTTGATTTCATGTTCATCGAAGTCAGTAACTACATTCTTGCGCTTTCCAGCTGATCCTGTTAACTCACCAACCTCATGCACTTCACCAACCTCATTGAAACCATTGTTCTTAGTGTCAACAGTTAGTTTCTTCAAAGTTTTTTCAGGTCGGGGGGTGGTAGCAAAAGGACTCTAATTTCTTGAGAGTTGACTGCAAGGCAGCTGAAGTTGTGGTCAACTCGTGAAGCATTTTGAAGTTAAGTTGGAGACCGTTCTTAACTTCCCCAACGGCAGCAATAACATCATTTGGGGAAGGCAGTGGTGTGGTTTGAGAACCACTTTCGTTAACTTGGCTGCATGGAACTGGGAAATTGTTGCCAAGTCGATGGTTGATACACTTCTCACCACTTGCCATGTTTTCAGCTTCTGTTGGGTTTTTAGGAACCACTTCAATGTTTCCCTCATTATTTGTCATAGTTTACTCTCAGATAATGAAGTGTTTTTTGTTGAAGATGATTTGTGCAATACAATCAGAACATCATACATATTTATAGGTGGGGTTGAAATCTCAATAGAAGTGGTAGGATTGTGGATCATATCCACCATATTATACTATGCATGTAGTAGTTTATACCAAATGATCAAACTAAACTGATAAAGGTTTAAGAGGTTGGTCTCCTATTTAGGTGTAAGTTACATATCCCAACACTATGGTTGAAGGAAGGCTAGTTGGATCTTTCATTGTTGAAGCATAGACACTAAGCATTTTTTTGTGAAAATAATCATTGGGCAGTGTATTCCTCACTTTAGCTAAGCAAGGAGTCAACATCAATAATAAAAAGTTGTCATTCTTCATGTCATTTGTTACATTCTCCAAGGAATATTATAGACTCTAATTAAAAAAGTAAATCTTCCCTCGAAGTTACTACCGACTTATGTGTTATAATTGTTGTTATCAAAATTGTTTCAGTTAATGAATATTATAAATAAATAATGTATATTAATAATCATGAGTATTGTAGTCTTTATCAAAATTTTAATTAAATTGATTAATATGTATTGTTTCACAATCGTTGGTTGGAGTTACATAGAAGTAGAGAAATAAATTTAACCATATTACCAATGATTATAGTTGGAGACAATTGTGTAGATAAGTAGTTGAACATTAAAAGTGGCACCTTGCGTCAAAAAAAAAATTAAAAGTGGCACCATATATTTTTAATAAATTATATAAGTACTATATAAATTTAAAAAATTAATGATGGGTACAATTTTTTTATATTGAAGCAAATTTAACCCTACAGTGATAAAAAAAACCTAAAATTGTATATTAAGGGTACAATTTGGAAAAAAAATAATTGGTAAAATGTATGTCTTCCATTATATGAAGGTTCTTGTTACTCATATGGTTTCATTGCTACTGGTGGCTCATAATATATAGTCACATTTGTGCATGTTGTTTACCCTTTTTATTGAACAAACCTTTAATATAATCAAACAAGTAATATTATTGAAAGTGCCCATAGTCACATAATATAATGAAACAATTAATAGAGTCATATAGGTAATGGAGATGTAATGAGGTGACATTAACATAGCTTTAATATTATTCAAAAAAATTAAGTAAAATGAACATATTTTAAGAAGGCAAGAACATATACTACATACCATATAGTTGAAGGACATTTTGGAGTAAAAGTACACTTCATCACACAACGTTTAAGCTTGGATCTTTATATTTGAATCATTGGTTGCATGCTTTTCGTTGAAGTCTCATTGTTAGGAGATGTTTAATTTGCAGAGGAATCCGTGGCTATTGTAACACCCCACTTTTTCTAAATAATTATTGGGACATGTTTTAAAATTTGTTTTATTTTAATTGTGTGATTTATGACTTAGAGAGAGATTTAGGTATAACACATCCCAACTTCTACATGACATCCTATTTTATTTTTAATATATCAATATATTAGGATGTCATGCCCATGAGAGGCCATCAAATTACCACCACACCTCCATTCAATTTCCATTTGCTGCCAAGTATTCATCATCTCCCTCTCGACTTCAAGTTGTGCATGTTAATTAACATGTCTCTTTGATAACAAAACGCCCTTTTATTCCCTCCTTCAAAAACCATCAACCAAAACAATAATTCCTTTTTTATTTTTCTTTTAAGTCTTAACCCACCCAAACCCCTACAAAGCCTACTCTGATCACATTGTCGTGTCTGTAGCTTTTTGTTAGTGTTCAAGTATGTGTCGGCGTTACCAAAGCGAGTATCGCGTTCATGCTGCATTTTAGGTGGGGCAAGATACTGTATTCGTTGAGACAGTTAGCATAAAGTTTTAATTTAAATATGTGTAGACTGACTCAAGCTCTCCTAGAGTTAAAGAGTTAGCGATACCTAAAGATCATTTGACTACTCTTCGGAGTTAAGGCTAAGTGAAGTTTTGGCTGTCGAGGACCAGTTAACACATAGGAAAATTCTATATTTTGATTTGAATGTTTGATTGATTTGATTGATTGATTGAAATATTTCTAATGAGGTTAATTATGTTGCCTTTGATTAGTTTGATTGTTTTAAGTGTCATAAAATATTTTCATGCCTTATACGATTATTTGTTCAATTACTTAAATGCCTTATTTATTTATCTATGTAGAAAGCATGATTTTATAAAATATGACAAGACTCGAATTACGAAGAAAATAAACTCAGGATATGCATAATGAATTTAGTGTGATATATATAAAGCTTCACAATAAAAGAAAGAAAGTGAAATGAGGAAAGAGCACTTAATTATGAAGTAATGATAGTACAAGGTACCGATCAGATAAAAAGAATTCACAAACATATTGATTAATTAAGATAAAGTGTCATAATGAATGTGAGACATATAGACTGCATGTGTATTGTAAGTCCCCAGCCGTGTGGTATGGGACACACAAGGTCAAGTACCGGGCATGTCCTTAGTAGGACATGTTTATATTTATCGATCGGATGGGGTAATGATAGGTTTAGATTACTCTTATCAATTGTAGGCAGGTGGGAACGACTTATAACACTCGGACTCCATTGTGACAGTGGAGTGGCGTCTGCGAAGTATTTTATGGACGTCAGTTGCATCAGGATACGGCCAGAGTCAGCGTATAGTATTGATACTTAATCATAGACAGAGTCTGGAAAACAATAAATTAATAAAGAATAGAAGATAAGAAATAATTTGATTTGATGTGCTTGTGACATGTTTAAATTGAATTTTACTCTATCTTCCAATTTTTCTGACTTGTAAATGTATCTTAGCCCTACGTGTTTTTCTTTTGTATATTTGGTGTATTGCTTAGATTCAGTTGAAAAAGCCACTTGTAGCAGAGGAATCCACTATGGACGTTGAAGGCACCGAGAATACCGGTGCAATAAGATGAAGTAGTCAGGTGTCTCAATTAAGAGGACCTGGGTTTTGTTTAGCCAATGTGTCAGCCTTTTGAGTCTCGTTATATTATCTATTTAGCTGGTTTTATTTTATTTTTTATGTTCCGCTAGTTTGTACGTAATAATCTGATATATGTTTGAGTGGCTTTAGTATTGCCACATATTTTGTAAAACTCTTAAAAATTATGTCTTTATCTATGTGATGTATCTTCAGTTATATAATTATGTAAAGTTTTAAAATTAACTATTTTGAGATTAAGAGACTAAGTGTAAAGGGTTACTATGATGAGGAGGAGGGTCGTCTCAGTTGTATAGTAGTGTCCAAGGGTCCAATTATGCTTTGCATGGTACATATATATTAGTTGGTGAATGCATGATAAAGGATCTCAAGACATTGAAAATATTTAGTGTATGAAAATTTGGTGGTTGGACATCTTAATTTGTATTCACCAATAAAGAACAAAAAGACATTAAACATATGTAGTTGAATAAAATTTAAAATAATTGTTAATAATTATTACACCAACCATTAGTAGATGAATTCACTTTCTAAAAAGTTGTTAGTAGAAACCAAATAAAAACGTTGTTCATTGATTGATATGCCACCATAAACTACAAAAACAAACATATCCGGTCCATTACATTGACATAAACAAGTGAAACCTAATGTTCATCACAACTCGTGAATTTAGTTATCCTCATCTTTGAGTAAGTTACATGAAAATCTTTCGTACGCAGATATATCATAATTTTTTAGTTGGAGGACACCCTTTTGAAAAGAAAGGGTATACGCACCTTCACAAATGACACCAAACTTTACAACTTCTCCATCCATAAGGTTATTAAGATGCTTGAAACCCCATCATATTATTTCTTCAAAAATAACCTTATGGATGTAGAAGTTGTAAAGTTTGGTTTCATTTGTGAGGCGCGTATACCATTTCTTTTCAAAAGGGTGCCCTCCAACTAAAAAATTACGATATATCCGCATACAAAACATTTTCATGTAACATACTCGAAGATGCAGAGAACTTAAGTCACGAGGAGTTGTGTTGAACAATAGGGTTTCGCCGTTTATGTCAAAGTAATGGACCACACATGATTATTTTTGTAGATTATGGTGGCATATCAATCAATGAACACCATTTTTATTTGGTTTCTACTAACAATTTTTTAGAAAGTGAATTCATCTACTAATGGTTGGTGTGGTAATTATTAACAATTATTTTAAATTTTAGACTTAAATATAGATTACCCCCCTGCAAATATCAAGTTTATCCATATACCCCCCTGCAAAAAGAAAAGTTTTAAAATAAACCTTGCAAATATTAATTGCTTACAATTACCCCCTGCCGTTAGTTTGAGTTAACAGAGTTAACTCTATGCTGAGTAGGATGACAAATGGACTCCACATTAGCATGACACATAGATGTTGCTAGGGTTCATATCTTCTTCTTCATTCATTCCTCATTCACTCTTCTTCTCTCTCACGAACCAGATCACACCATCGTCCTTCTTCTTCTATCTTCTTCCATCTTCGTTTCTTGAGAAGCATGGCCACAAGCAACACCTCTTCCAATGGTGTATCTAGAATAGGGCAAGCTCAAGTCCCTGTTTGTGGATGTCAATTGGCAATGTGTTTATGGATTTCAAACACTTCTGAAAATCCTGGAAGAAGGTTCGGAGGTGTATTAATTGGGGGTAAGTTCTAGGGTTGATTTTAATTATTGTTTTCCATTGATTTTTCGGTTTTATATTGTAAGAAATAGTTTCGAGATCATTGTGATTTGTCTAAATCTGTGTAGAAGCAAATAGGATGCAAGTTGTTTATTTGGGATGATGAATTAGAGATTCACAGAGTGACCATGGTGACAGATTTGAGAAACAAATGAAGCTAAGGCTAAACATTTGGAGTCAACAACAAACACAATAGCTCAATGTAAATGTGGTGACATATTCATGGATTGGGAGTCAAAGAAAGTTTCAAGACTGAAGCAGAAGTTGTTATATGAGAGGAAGAAGATGAAGTGGATGCAAGTGTTTCTCATTTTAGTCTTAGTTTTTGTAGCATTTGAGAAATATGAGTTGGTTAAAAAATGGGATTTACGTGTCATGCCAGATATCGTATTCTCTTGCATAACAGCTAGCCGTTATGGAAAGCTGAAAAGAGGAACTTACAAACTGGTTGCTTCAATGTATTCGATCTCTGTTCGTGTCCTTAAACGAATTTGGAAGAAAACAAAAGAGATGGTGAAGTGTCTCACAATAAAACAAAAAATTGTGGACGAAAAATAATCCAAATTGATCCCGATCAATTTCGTGAAGTTCCATTATCAAAGAGGTCCACCTTACAAGATTTAGAAACATATTCCTTTATTCAATCTAACATGATTTTCTTAACACTGCAGACATGCATGCATGGTAGAAATAATGAAGACAAAAGGTTCAAACATCTATGACATTGCACATATAAAGAAGGACATTTTGCAAAGGGAAGGACGACTACCGGTTCAAATGAAATGTGATCCCTTATTAGCTGAAGAAGTAGTCCATCATTTGAGAACTAACTTAAGAGAGGACAATTCATGAACTTTATCAAATTGAATGAGTATTTTTATTGCAAAGTCCTCATGAAAAATTTATGTTAATGATTATTAGTAGCCCATTATCGGTTTGTTGATTCATGTTTTTTAATGTGGACAACTAAATCACTAGCTTGGTGTCATTTGGTAGCTAGGTGTCACTTGGTTGGTGGATGCCATTCGGTGCAAAAGCTTACAACTAGGACTTCAATTACTTCAAGCTTGCATTACTATTTAAATTATGAAAACTTGCCATTTGTCATTTGCATCACTATTACAGAGTAGCCAACTTATGAAAATTGCATTACTACAAGCTTAACAAAACCAATTCCAACTGAAAACATAATGCAAAACCAAACAACTCAAAACATAACAATTCTAACTCAAAACCAAGTCTAACTTAAAACGAATTCCAACCCCAAATTATCAGTAAAAACGATCGAGATAGATCCTTAGCATGCTAATCACTATCTTTTTTTCTCTTTTTCTTCGAAATTGTCATTTTCGTAATCATCTTTCGGAAACTTGTTCAAATCAATGCTTGAAAATCCTTTGTCAGTGCCTTGAGCAACTTTGGACTCAACTTCAACCTCCTCAGCTTGTTTGTTCAAGTCAAACTCTTGCACTACATGAGCACCTTGAGGGAGACCTTCAGCAAACTCCATTTCAACAGTATCCTCAACTACCTTTTTATGTCTTCTTTGATAGATGGTATGAAAGCTTATGGGTATTGGATTTATAGGATGAAAACAACCATTTGTATTCCAACATCTATTAATAGAGGAGTAGTATTCCGAGAGTTGCATGCTCCTCGATATGAGATTTAAGGTTCGGAGATAAAAAAAAGTAGGTTGTTTCTTTTTGCATAGGAATTGGAAACGTAGCAAGAAAATTTAAAGAGAGAGAGAGAGAGAGAGAGAGAATAAAGTAGGGGTATATTAGTCAAAAAATAATTAAGTAAGGAGTATATTAGTCAAAAAATAATTAGTGCAGTAGACAATGTAGAAAGGGGCCTTATATTATGGGACAAAATTTTTTCTCAAAGGGGCGTTTTATTATGGGATGGAGGGAGTATTACTTTGTTTGATTATATTAAAGGTTTGTTCAATAAAAAGGGTAAACAACATGCACAAATGTGACTATATTATGAGCCACCAGTAGCAATGAAACCAGATGAGTAACAAGAAACTTTCATATAAAGGACGGTAGTTGTCTTTTACATTTTGAGCGTGGATCATTGGCACTACTTCCCAATGGCTCCAGACTTGTTTCCAATCCACTTTAAAGCACCCTCTTAATCCTTTTAGCAATCTGACCTACACTTGTACTCTCCAGTACCACTTGGGAAACAAATACACTTTAGAATAATATTTATATTTGTAGGAACAATTCAAGGACAGTTAGAAAAAGAGCACAAACAAAATATATTTAATATACGTAGGGGAATTCAGTCTATATAAGTGTTTTACTATGTAATAACTATATTTCTTAAAACACGCTAAACGCATGGCTATTTTTAAAGACAAAGTGCAGTATAAAAATAAGCTGAATGATGTTACATTTCTCATCTTCAAACTTACATGAAGATCTGAAAATGGTTTGTCATGAGATGGTGTTGTAATTTGGACCTGGGTCTGTGAAAATGTTTTAGAAAGATCTGCTTGTGATATAGAGACTTGTGAAGGTATTCTATTGATCCCACGAGTTTTATTGTAAAAGGTAAGCCTATTAAAGTTGCAATACCACCCTATCAATTACAATACCATTTTAACAACTAGTAAAGTGTGTTGTCAATAGATAAAAAAGTCACTTGCAATACACATTCTGGGAAAATTGTGTACTTGAGTGCATTACCTTTTTTGTGGGACAAAAGTATATTATAGTGGGTGGGGGTAATGTTCTATTTGTTCTAAGCCAAAAGTACCAGACATAATTAGCACAGTTGGTAGCTTATCATCTTTGACGCTCAATTTTTGTTGCATAGCCCATGACCAACTTATCATCTTTGATGCTCAACTTTTGTTGCACAACCCATGATATTCTTTCTGAAACCAAAAACTCCTTAGATTCCCAAGTACTTTTCAAGCAAATTAAATGAGAACTGTAAATTGTTAATTAGTTAAGGAGGATATGGTTATATACTTATATGTGTGCATTAAAAAGAGCAGCTACATAGCATGTGTTTTTACCTTTCAGCACTATGGGAGACCAAAACATTGTCAACCTACAAACCCATGTATAAAAGCACTAAAAAGTACGTATAAAAAAATATACACCTTTGATACAACTATGAAAATACAAAATCAAAGATTTTATTGAAAGACCTTATTAAACGGAAAAAAAAAAATTAAAGACAAAAATCCTTGCTTCCAACACCCCACCAAAGGAAATGAATACCCACAATGGAAAATGCCTTAACTCATATTTTCTATTCTCCATTTGATGAAAAAGTTTCAGAGCACAAACATTAACAAATCTACAAAGAGAATATTCTCTAATTTTCTATCTCTCATTGGCCCTTGCTCCCTAGTCACCCACTCCTTCTCTGTTTTGTCGAAAGCTAAAAGCCAAAATCCCGAAAAGAAATAAAAGGCTTGACAAACCATAAGTCATTAGCAAAGCAACATCAAGGAGAGTTGGCCCTAATACATTTAGTATGCAACAATCATACATGATTAGAAGTTAAATAATGATTTTAGAAGGGATTTTGAAATTTGAAAGCTTTAAAGGTAAGCACCTTAGTTTTGACAAAAAATGCTTGAATAGTGTATATTGTAGCCTTTTACACAATCTCGTCAGGAGTCTATTTGACAAAAAATGATAAGACCATTTATTCATGATAAGACCAGATATTGATAATATATAAATAACTTTTAAAAAACCCAATATGGAAATAAACCCGTTTAGGGTCAGAGGATTTGACCAATTTTAGGGGATTAGATCATACCATTTGAGGCATACTATTGGTGTTGATTCACCCTCGGAACGAAATGCAACTCTGCAGACAAAAATAAGAAATAAGAATGAATAAAAGTGAGAAAACTAAAATCAAAACTCTTTATGAATGTTCAGCCCCAATTTCACTTACAAACCTCCAAAACAGAAAAAAAAAATATATATGAGAATATTAAAACCCTTTAAGAACCCTAAAACCAATAAAATCCCCAAAATCAGCAAACAAAAAAAACTTAAAATCCCTAAAATCATTCAAATCGAAAGAGTGGTGAACAAAGTCCAACCAAAACAGAGGTGAGATTTTGGGGCTAGGATTGCAAAATGCAATAAGGAATAAGGACGTAGAAAAAAATTTGATAGAGATACAAAGAGAGAGTGAGAAAATACTTTCCTTTCCCGTTGCAACCCCGTTACAGCACCGGCCCACCGCCACCGCTGTCGCCGCCTCCAACTCCCCCTCGGTTTCTATCTCACTTCGCCATTTTCCTCTCTCTCTTAGATCTCCTCGTTCTCTACTTATCTACATAATTGTCTCCAACTATAATCATTGGTAATATGGTTAAATTTATTTCTTTACTTCTAGGTAACTCCAACCAGCGATTGTGAAACAATACAATATTAAATCAATTTAATTAAAAATTTGATAAAGACTATAATACTCAGGATTTATAATATACATTATTTATATTTATAATACTCATTGACTGAAAGAATTTTGATAAAAACAACTATGATACATAAGTTAGTACTATAATTGAGGGAAGATTTACTTTTTTAATTATAGTCTATAATATTCCTTGGAGAATGTAACAAATGACATGAAGAAGGACAACAACTAACTTTTTATTATCGATGTTGACTCCTTGCTTAGCTAAAGTGAGGAATACACTGCCGAAGGATTATTTTCACTAAAAATGCTTAGTGTCTATGCTCCAACAATGAAAGATCCAACCAGCCTTCCTTCAACTATAGTGTTGGGATATGTAACTTACATCCAAATAAGAGACCCAACACTATGGTTGATGAGTCTCTTATGTTTGCTCTTAAACCACTACAACAGATCTAGTAGATGGGCAGCGTTTTTTTTATCCATGGGCAGCGCTTTTTTAGTAGCGGCGAACGCGTGGCGGCTATTCACTCCAACAATGGGTAGCGCTTCCTAAAAACGCCACCCATTGCAAAACACGCCCCCCAGATACGCAGCGCTTTTTAGAAAGCTGAATATATCCAAAGCGTCCTCCCAAATACTTAGCGCTTTTAAAAAGCGCTGAATATATCCAAAGCGTCCTCCCAGATACTTAGCGCTTTTAAAAAGCTACTGAATATTACTATATACGCAGCGCTTCATTAAAAGCGTTGAATATTGCCTATTTGTGTTACTAAATACCCAGTAGCTTTATTAAAAGCGCTGAATATTGCCTATTTGTGTTACTAAATACCCAGTGGCTTCATCAAAAACGCTGAATATTGTCTAAATTTTTTTTTAATTTTTTCTGCTTTTGTGTGTTTTCCTTTTATATTTACAAATTACCTGATGTACCAATCCAATCCAATACATAATGAGAATCAATTTGCTAAGAGGAACCCAAATTACATATAATGAAACAAATTACATAAGAGGAACCAAAACAAAATAGCTAAGAAGTTTCATTATCTAATTCATATGTATCCAAAACAAGCTATCAAGTTACAATATTATGAACCAAAAACTAGCTAGGCTAACTTATATGTATCAAATGAAACTTTAAAAAAACGGAGACATAATCGCACCATTCTCTCCTAAGCTCAAGAATCGCTTCAACAGAGTATGTGTGGCTTTGACAATCGCTAAAATACTGAAATTATATAAATAAATAAAATTAGAATTGAAATGGTTAAATATTGGAAAGAACCACTATTAAATCGAAATCATATAAAAATATATTATAAGTAGATACCTTGCTGGGGATAGTCGTTTTCTTTCGGGTAATAATATCCTTCATATATTTCATGACGTAATACCCACAATCAATGTTATTTAATTGTTTAGGACACTACAAAACATAATTAGATTAGTTAATTGTTAAATTGAGTTGAATATAGTTTTTGACAAAATAATGTAATGTATAAGTTAGAAACTTACAACTATTGGTAACCATTTGACCGTTAATTTATCCACTCCCCAATATGTCCTTAAACATTTGAATAGAATGTCATATAACTATATTAATAACAATATATACATATATAAGTAAAAGTAAGAAATGCAGAATGACACAAAATAAACACACTGTTAAAAAGCTCCACAAACTCCTGTGGTGTTTTTGTAATGATTTTGAAGTGAGTCAAGGTAATACATGGTTTTTTTCCTAGGATTAATTGCATACAAAACCCAATGTCTCCTACAAAATAAATTTAGGAATAAGTAATTGACTACTATTAAAAAATGCATGTTATATAAGAATTAATGAGTAAAAATTCTTACCCTAGATTAACCGGTGCTAGAAGTAAGACATCATCATCACTTCTATTTTGAGCTTCAATGAAGCGGTCATTGACATAAGTTTGAACAGCAGCCTGGTTTTGTTCCACAAGTGATTGATAATTTGGCAGGCTGGGAAGAACTTGATGAAAGGTTGTACTTTAGGACACAAGAACAAATATCTATGTGTGCATTGGAAGGGACCACAATGTCCTCGTACAAGTACCTACATTTAGATATATAAATATATATATATATATATATATATAAATTAAATTAACGATATAATAAAATTAAATCGACAATGTCAAATAATAAATTACATAGTACCTGACATATATATTCATAACAATACCGGTTGCCTCATCCGCATCACATACAAAGACGGATATCCTCACGTCCGACTATATGAGGCAAGCCTCCAAACATTTCTTCATCAAAATTTATGATAAGCAATTTGTCTTTCATCATGTATTTCTCAGACGCGCGTCGGCCTCACCAATCTTCATATAAGCTTCAATGGAAGAGGAAGAAGGGCCGAGACACAATTGGAGAAGGGTGGGATGAGTCACTTGGCGAGAAGAGGAGGGGCGATCGGTCACTTTTGGAGGAGAGGCGGTGTGAAACTTCTACATAAGGGGTGGACTCGAGACACTTTTGTAGAAGGGTGGATCGAGACACTTTCTTGCCAATAGATATTTCCTTGCCAACACTTTTCAAAGGAGACATTTTCTTGCTTGGTAGACACTTTCTTAGATTTTTCATTTTGGCGCATCTATGTTTAAACAAAAATAATTACTAAGTTAGCACAAATTATATGACAAAAACTATAATTAGTTAGTTACAAATATATTGTCACTTACAACGACAAGAGGCGGATGGCCATGCCACAAAGGTACCAAGCGCTTGTGACACCGTCAAGATATCAATCATTGTCAATCGGAAAGCAATTGTGCATCAAGGACCCAATTCGTTACATGTGTAGCCAATTGCAACCATTTCATGTGGGTTTGAGATATACAATTCACACTCACACTCATTGTTGTCCTAAATCAATTATAAACCACAAAATAATAAAGACATTATTTGATGTTATATATATATATATATATATATATATATATATATATATATATATATATATATATATATATATATATGTACAATAAATCAATTATAAACCACAAAATAATAAAAACAATTAATACCTTAGTTGACGGCATGGTGCAATTATCTCGTAATCGCTATGTGTAGCAGGGGTTGGTCTTTGAGTGGCATAACATGGCCATAAAGTGATCGTGATATCATTAAGTTGAGCTTGCAAACTTTCATACAATGCCATCATCTTTCTCGGTGGTGGGCAGTCATGATTCTCATCATAGACTTTCTGTTTTGGTCCAAAGTACTCGGTTGGTGCTACTCCAAATCCAAAGACCCTCATGCGACCCGAGTATTCTTCTTTACCTAAGGCACGTGTAAGGATTTCTTTTTCAGCAATCAATGAGCTCTCCTGTAACACCGATCGTGATATGACTTCCCGATTCACAAAACAAAAGTATAATACATTATAAAAATCATAAAAGTTACAATTAAAATCAAGTGAGCTTGAATTTAGGAAATACTTACAATTCTTTCCGACACCTCCTTAGTTTTAGGATCAACAATCTCCTTTTCTTTGTTTAGTCGAGCCTCTACCCACAAAACATGTCGCTCAACACCTTCTTTAGTAGGATCTTTCCCACTCTCCACCAACTATATTTAAATTTACCAAATATTAAGAAACTATTTATAAAAAGTTTCAGGAAACTAAAAAAATCAAGCTTATTGTGCCTTACCAATCTCTCTTCAATATGTTGATATGGAGTAGCACCGCTCTATAAGGATACTCTCACAATTGTAAGCACACTTTCGATTCACCTCACTTGCTTTCTATTAAGAGAGATAAGTATACATTAATGTATAATAGATAATTGTCAAATATATTTTATGTTATAACTTAATAGATAGTAGCACTAACCAAGAATTTTGGATCTTCAATCATGTCTCCTAACAAATGTCCGCCAATCCTCCTCTGAAATAAACCCACTATATATTGGTGGAGGATTCCAATTGATGTTTCCATTATCATCTTTAAGCCAAGTTTTTGTTAATGTCGTTCGAAATTTTTATGTAACTTTCCGGCTTCCTTCATTATCCAAATCCTTTTAGAATCATCCACATCAAAATATTTTCGCTTATGCACATTAAATGAAAATCATATAAATAAATTTATATATATATATATATATATATATATATATATATATATATATGGGACTACAAAATTACTAAATAAGATAACCAAAAAGATCTAAAATTATATACTGTATTGTTACCCACAACTCATGTTTTTGTTTCTCCAAAACGGGATTTTTGTGTGAACCCAAGTAGTGATTGTTATTGGTATCATTTGTTTTACCTTACTACCAAGGAAAGTAATCAAATGAGTGTTGTTTTTCTCCAATTGGCGGACCTTTAACATTCCATTGGACTGCATTATGTAAATAGTAAATTAGATCACAAACAATTAAAACTTAGTATTGAATGAAGTTAATTAGCAATTAATTAGTATCTTACACTTAATTTTTCTTTTCCTTTACTTAACCGGTTGATGATATCCTTTTTACTGTCATTCCACGAGAGCACGCTTCGATATAGTTTGTAACATCATGATCACCGCCTCAGGTGTCATGCCCACTATCACTATGATCCGCCATCTTACATGCAATAAAACATAATCATTGTTTGTTATATTTATCCATTTAAAAAAACATCCAACAAAAAATAAATAATCAGTCAAAGAAGATGAAAATAAGATCCATGTCTATAAAATAACATCTATGTCGGTTACCTTTTCCTTTTCTTCGATACAATTTTTTTGCAATTCGCTCCTTGGTACTTTGTTTTTGACTGAATCGTAATTCCATCAAGTATGATCCTTTCTAACATACACAACATCCTCTCTATAAGTACTTTCCTCTTCTAGTGATGTCCCCAAGAAAGGGTCGTCCTCGATACCATCATCATTGGTTTCTTGATCATAAATGTAATTCACTAATTTTTTTGTGTCAAGAAAACAATAGACCAATTGATATCAATCGGATCGCTGACATAAAACACTTGTTGAGCTTGGGATGCCAAAATAAAAGGCTCATCTTTATATCCCAACTTCTTGAAATTCACCCGCATGAACCCCGACTCATCAATCAGAAACCATTATTATTGTCAACCCACTTACATTGGAACACGGACTCTGAAACATGGTGTAATCCAACTCCCATATTTGTTCAATGACCCCAAGTATGACATATTCGCAGATAATGGATTTTTGTCTTTGGCACTTGATGTATGCATAGCTTGAGCAACAAGAGTCACCCCACTATTTTGCATTTTACTCGATCATCATGGGTTTTTGTATAGAACGTGTAAATTAATTAGATAGTGGTGTAAGAGAAAACATGCATATTTGGACCTTTTGCTAACCATCTCAATCTTTTTGAAATCGAAGTACATAACAAACTCGAAATCAATGTGGTCTTTTAACCACACTATGAAACTCCGATTGTGTTCCTTTGTTAACCAAACTTCACTCTTATATGGGTAATCACTCTTAAGTATGTCCATGTGCTTGGCAATATATGAATCAACCTCACTATCATTGTGCAAAACATATAAGTGTGCTTGATGTAGTTCTTCCTTGACACCATAACTATTTTATATCCCGACATCCCTTTAGTAATGCTTCCTAAGTGACGAGACCTTGGAAGTCCCCATGAGAATATTCAAGACTAGATAGATAGGCGGTGCGTAACTCAACAGCCTTCTTCAACTATGTAGCGCTCAACAATACAACCTCAAAGTCGTGATCGGTTTTTCACATATCCTTTTAATATCTTCATGTAACGCTCAAACGGATACATCCATCTCATGTAACATGGGCCACACAATTGTGTCTCTCTAATCAAATGAACTGTTAGATGAATCATTATGTCAAAAATGAAGGTGGGAAATACATCTCAAGCTCACACAAAGTGACAAGTAATTTCTCTTTGCAATGATGGCAACTTTCTAGGGTCAATCACTCTACTACAAATCGCCTTAAAGAAGTAACAAAGTTTGGTTAGCGCCCCGCGCACTTTCTTAGGCAAAATGGATCGTATACCAATTAGAGCAAATTCTCCATTAGAACATGACAATCATGGGACTTTAAAGACTTTAACTTAAGGTCTTTCATGGATACAAGGTTTGTAACATTTGAAGAATATCCTCCGGAACTTTTACTCCATGAAGAAACTTACAAAACACGGTCTTCTCCTTTTTAGATAGAGTATGAGTCACGGAGGTAGATATGTACGTGTACCCTTCTTTATCGGACCCACTCTGGTCTCAACCCCATACTAAGCAAGTCCAACCTCGAGTTGATGGTATCTTTAGTCTTTCCGGCATATTGAGTAAGGTACCAATGACACTTTCAAATACATTTTTTCAACATGCATCACATCAATGAAGTGTCTTACATATAATGACTTCCAAAGATGGCAAGTCAAAGAAAATCGACTTTTTCTTCCACCCCGTTTGGCAACCTCTCCCGCAAATGGCTTCCCAAATTTAATGTTCAAATCTTTCACCTTTTCAAACAGCTTGTTCACCCGTCAAAGCCGTGGGAGCTTTACTGTTTCGATTCCCATTGAATGCCTTTTTCAACAATGACATCGATGAGTAGATGGCAAAATCTACGATGACCGTGGTAGATATTCTTCCTACCATGTTCCAACCACATCCAATCGGTGTTATCTTCACATATAGGGCATGCACATCGACCTTTTCAGATCGCACTCCGGATAGATTGCCGTATGCTAGAAAGTCATTAATTGTGCCAAAAATCATAGCCCTCAAGTTGAAACTTTCTTCTCTCGAACCCATCATACACCTCTACTCCATTCTCCCACATTAGCTTCAAGTCTTCAATTAAAGGAGCCAAGTATACATCAATATCATTTCCGGTTGCTTGGGCTGTAAATTAACAAAGACAACATCATATATTTGCGTTTCATGCAAAGCCATGGAGGTAAGTTATAAATCGCTAATATCACGGGCCATGTATCTTTGTGGGAGCTACTCGAATACCGTGCGGGTTAAAACCATCGGCAGACAATGCAAGTCGAGGTTTCTTGGATCCAACCCAAATCGGGATAATCAATATCAAATTTTTTCCATTGCGGAGAATCTGTAGGGTGTCGTAACATGCCATCTTTAATCCTTTCATCCTCATGCCATGTCAAGTGTTTTGCATCTTACGAACTACGGTACATACGCCTAAATCGAGGAATTATGGGAAAATACCACAACACCTTTTCTCGGAGCAGAATCTTTCTTTTTATACCGCGATGCATTACATTTAGGACACGACTTTAAAAATGCATGTTCATTCCGAAATAGAATGCAATCATTGGGACAAGCGTGTATCTTCTCATAGTTCAAGCCAATGGACCCTAACATTTGTTTTGCATCATACGTCCGAGAAGGGAGCACATTATCCTTCGGTAACATTTCTTTCAATAGTGTGAGTAATTCAAGAAAGCTCTTATCCGTCCATCCGTGGCAAGTTTTCAAGTTATACAACTTTATCACGACCCAATAATTTTGTGAATTCAAGATAACCTCATACAGCGGCGTCTCTCGCATCCGTTATCAACTTCTCAAACATTTGAGGACGGTCATTAAGATCGTCTTCAAAAGCCTTTGCCATCTCTTCAAATTCATCCCCAACAAACGTAGGTATTTGGTGTCAACCGGTGCACATCTCTCAAGACTATTACCCATATTCGAAGATTCAACTCTTTCCTCACCATGCATTGTCCAACAAGTGTAAGTTTGATCAATTCCATTACCCTTTAAATGTCCCCAACTCGTGCGCATTAATCGATTTTACATAGCAACAACGTAAAAACAGGACATATCATATTACTAGATCTCCTAAACGTTGAACAAAGACAGTTCACAAAATAATTCACTCCATCTCTATATTCCTTGGACAAAGGTTCGCGGACATCCACTTTCTATCCATAATGTCCCAATATCTATAATAAATTCGGATAAGAGAATTTACAATTTTATTGAAGCTAAGACATTCAATCAACTAGCTAGTAGTTTCAACTAAACAAATCAAAGACTTTGATGTCTTCTATATAGTCATTAATTCTTCATAGAAAATAAACAAAAGAACAAAAAAGTACCTGAACAAGTGGAAGCAACACTGACAAATATCCAACCAGTTGTGAACTCGAACTAGAACGAACTCTCGAACCAAGACAAACTCGAACAACGATCGCGAAGCTCCGACAAAAAAAACTCCCAAAACCTAACAAACAATTCGCATATTCGATTTAGGCATATTTGATTTTACTAATATAGATAACACACACTTTGCTTAAAAAAATCTATCATTTGAGAATCAAAATCTCAACAAAACCAAGCAACAAACACATATCAACTAATTTCTCTCCTATCAAACACATTCAACTAATTTTACACATATCAAACACATGCAAATACATTCAACATATTCCTCTCTTATCAAATATTTTTTTTTCACACATTCAACATATTCCAATCAAACTACATATTCATCTCCAACCTAACAAAAACCTAAAAACAAAAACAAAATAGAGAACTAACCTTTGAGAGAAGATGAGGACAAGCAATGAGGACTATGGGTGCTAGAGAGGATCGAGACAAGCAATGTGGGTTTTGGGGTTATTGTGGGTTTGGGGGTTTGTGGGTTTGGGGGTTATTGTGGGTTTATGGGTTTGTGGGTTTGGGGTTTGTGGGTGGTGCTAGAGAGAAGAAGAGTGAGGGACAGTTGAGAGAGGAAGAGCTAATGAGAGTGAGGAGAGAAGAGAACCGTGAGAGAGAGAGACGTGAGCGAGAGAGAGAGAGGTTTGTGGGTTTTTGGGTGTGGGTTTTTTTTGGCCGAGAGTGAGGCGCAGAACGACGCAGAGAGAGAGAGAGAGAAGAGAAGCGAAAGAAAGGAAATGAAAAAGAGAGAAAACGAACGGGCAAAAAAAAAAAAAAAAAGCAATACTCAAAGCGTTTCTAAAGAAACACCGAGTATATGGTGAGAACAGCGTGTGTTATGGGCGGCGTTTGTCTAAAAACGCCGAGTATATGGTGAGAACGCGCGTGTGTTATGGGCAGCGTTTGTGTAAAAACGCCGAGTATATGGTGAGAACGTGTGTGGCGGGGGCGGCGTTTGTGTAAAAACGCGAGTATATGGTGAGAACGCGTGTGTTATGGGCAGCGTTTGTGTAAAAACGCTGAGTATGTGTAGAGAACGCATGTGAGATGCGCAGCGTTTGGAGAGAAACACTGAGTATATGGTGAGAACGCATGTGAGATGCGTAGCGTTTTTAAAGAAACGCTGGGTAAGGCTCACGCGTTCTACGCGATGGGCAGCGTTTTTTTAAAAACGCTGGTTATAGGAGCGCCTTTTTTAAACAAATCTGGCGTAGTGAACCTTTATCAGTGTAGTCTCTTATGTTTGCTCATTTGGTGAAAACTACTACATGCATAGTGTAATCTGGTGAATATGGTCAACAATTCTACCAGTTCTATGGAGATTTCAATCCCACCTATAAATACGTAAGATGTTCTGTTTGTGTTGCACAAATCATCTTCAACAAAAAATACTTCTTTATCTGAGAGTAAACTATGACAAACATGGCAAACAATGAGGGGAACATTGAAGTAGTTCCTAAGAACCCAAGAGAAGCTGAAAACATGGTGAGAAGTGTTTTAACCATGGACTTGGCACCAACAATTTCTCAATTCCATGCATCCAAGTTAACGAAAGTGGTTCTCAAACCATACCACTGCCTTCCCTTACTGATGTTATTGTTGTCATTGGGGAAGTTAAGAATGGTCTCCAACTAAGTGATGGAGAGCAAGTTTATGCTGAATATACTCGATATGCTTCTCAATTGTTGAATGAAGAGCATTCCTTTTGGCCCAATTTTATTAATGAGGTGGATGGTACCCAAGTACCTAACCAAGATCTTGGAGGTACCCAAGAAACTACCCAATGCCCTAAAAGTACCCAAGTACGTCGTTAAGGTGTTGAAGGTACTCAAGTAGGTAATGACACTAGAAGAACGACACAAACTCAAAATATAACTAACAAACCCGTTAGCAGAAAGCGTAAGAGAAGCCAATCAGGGGGCAACAAAGTTAAGTAGTCAAATAGAAACAGTGATATCTCAATCTAACAAGGCATTGGAAATAATGCAGTCTGATGGTAATGGGAACAATCATGATAGCTCTAGCTCTATCATCGCTACAACGATGACTATTATCAGTCGAATGGTTGGTGCATGTCTTTTGGAAAAAGGTAGCGAATTGTGGTGCTTTGCAGCTTATTTGATTGAGAGTGATGCAAAACGGGAGATTTTTCTCAATATGGAGGATGATGAGTCAAGGAAAGTTTGGTTAGCATATATGCATAGGAGAGATAAATTAATGTTTACTTTATTTGGTTGCTTTTATTTTCAATGTTTAACATAAAGACATGCATTTATAAATTCCATGAACATGGTTTGTATGGGTTGGTGATATTTGTGTTGTGTTTTGGATCCGTTTTTTTATAAATTTTATGAACTTTTTTATGAATGTTTACTTTATGGTTGCATTGTGCTTATATAAATGGATTTCTTTATTAGTAGGTACATTATGGATATTGAAAGACAAAAAAAAAGAGAACAAAGTATGCACTCTATCGGACAATAATATCATGTGCAACAAGTGCAATAGCCGTATTACTATAAATATACTTACAAGGAACCGTGAATGACTTCCCTCCAGAGAGGAGAAAATTGGATGAATGAGATAATGAACGGACACCTTGTTCAATGTATGAATGCATTTAGAATGGACCAAAATTTATTTATGCAACTGTGTGAAGATTTGCAATCAAAATATGGACTACATCCAAGTAGAAAAATGTCGGTTGTAGAGAAGGTGGACATATTTTTTTATATACTTTCTTTGGGCGCTTCTAATAGGGATGCTAGAGAGAGATTCCAACATTATGGAGAGACGACTAGTAGAGCTTTTCATGAAGTTTTAGAAGCTGTTACTGGTAGAAGCAATGGATAAAGGGGCTTAGCACATGATATCATAAGACCAAAGGATCCATCTTTTCAATTTGTACCACCCTATATAGCTAATGATGACCGATACATGCCTTACTTCAAGGTAAATAGAAACAAATTCTCGTTCCATATTATGTTAACCGCTATCAACTATATATGTTTATAAACAATATTGTATTAGTTGTATTGATGGCATTCATATAGCTGAATGTATTCCTGTAGCGAATCATATGCGTTATAGGGGAAGAAAAGGAATCCCAACCTTCAATGTCATGGCAGTTGTGATTTTGATATGTGTTTCACATTTATATCAGTAGGATGGAAAGGATCAACACATGACACACATGTTTTTCCTTAATTAATGCAATTAATACACCATGATTAAACTTTCCGAAACCACCACAAGGTAGTGTTGTTTATTTTTTCCGAGTAAAATTGTTCTACAATTATTCATGAATATTTTTCTTCTTTTTTAATTGGTAAGTACTTTTGGTGGATAAAGGATATTCAGATAAAGAAGGATATTTGGTGCCATATCCTAGGATAAGGTATCATCAGTCTCAATTTGAATATGAGCCTCCAACTAATGCTCAATAGACTTTTAATTGTGCACATCCATCTCTTCGAAGTAGTATTAAAGATCATTTGGAGTGCTGAAGAAAATATGGAAGATACTTAACACGATGCCGCAATTTAGTGTGAAGACCCAAATTGATGTTATAATGGCCGTATTTGCTTTGCATAATTATATATGCAAGAACTCACAAGATGATGCAATGTTTACTATCCTTGAGCAGCATCCGAATTATATGCCTAGTGATGAAATTCCAGATATCACTGATGGTGATACAAGAAGTGAAAGCATGGGAGAGAACTCTACAAAGATGAAGAAGACTTGTAACAACATTGTTAATTTATTGTGGAATGCTAGACGATACATTTATTTTGACTATTATGTAATGAAGATTATCTTTAATTTTTATGCATACATTATCTTTTTTATTTTAATTGTATTCTAAATTAGACTTTGAAATTAATATATGAATTATACTATTAAATATAAATTTAAAATTTTGTTTTCTAAATATCTTAATTATTTGAATTTATAGCAAAATAATTTATACATATTTTATATTTATTAAATAAATCTAATCATTCATTAAATATGTATTTTTATGTCATTTTATATTTATTATCTAGTTGAACCGCTAGTTTTACCAAACACATCATTCGTCATCCGCTAGATTATCCACTATCAAGATAAGTTATCCTCATCGCCTAGCTTATCCCCTATAAGCTACCCGATATCAGCTAGTTGATGCGCTATCCGCTACTTTTTGCCAAATAGAGTCATAATTTGCTATCAGCTAGTTTATCCGCTCTCCGCTAACCACTAGCTCAACCGCTATCCGCTATTCGGTAGCTTATCCGCTATTCGTTACCTTTTACCAAACAGAGTCATAAACTAGCCCAGAAACGTTATATCACTACAAGAAACATGGGTTTTTTTGGCGGATTTTTCCGCCAAAAAACACCCAATTCCGCCGCAAATACAGGTATTTTTGGCGGATTTTTCCGCCGGTAAACGGCTGGTCGTAACGTATTTCCGGCGGAATTTCCGCCGATAATTTCGGGCGGATTTTAAGTAATTTCCGGCGGATTTTTGCGGGGGAATTTATATGGATTCCCCGCATTTTCCGTGAATTTTGGACTTTTTGACGGATTTTTCCGCCAAAATTTTATTTTATTTTATTTTAAAAAATCCGCCACAAATACATAAAAATCCGCCAAATTTTTTTTTATCAAAATCCGCCGAAAAGACCCTAAATTCTGCCGAAAAATACTTTTGTTTTTAAAAAAAATTAAAAACATTTTAAAAAATTTATATAAACGTTTTTTAATATTAAAAAAAAATTTAAAAAAATATAAATAGCATATTTAAATTAAAAAACTCAAATAGTGATAACCAAATAAAATGTTTTTTAAAAATAAATAAATTTAAATTAAAAATATAAATAGCATATTTAAATTAAAAAACTCAAATACCAAATAATAAACATTCATAATCAACCAAATAATAAACATTCATAATCAACCAAATAATAAACATCCATAAATTAAAATCCAACAAATCACTCCGATATCCATAATAATAAACATCCATAATCAAATATAAAGCTACTAAGGTGCGTGCTCATCCGAAAGTCATCTCTCGTGATAATAGTTATGACCTCGCGTCTTTGGTTCATCATCGAACAAAGCGACCTCTAACGCATTATAATTTAGATCAATATTATTGAAGAGAGTGGGGTGATTGTTCTTTGGGAGGATCTCTTCTTTGGGGTTGATACTTACCACGGGCTGAGGGTGTGGATCGTGCCGGGGGAGAGATCGGGTGGATATTGTTGTCGCTGGGGTGGTGATTGGTGCTGGGGAGGATGCTGGGGAGGATACTGAGGTGGATACTGCTGGGGTGGATACTGTTGAGAATAATGGGGCTGTGGCGGATACTGCTGAGGGTACGGAGGATACTGAGGCCAAGGCGTGGGTGGTAGGAAGCCATATGTGATGATGATGATGATGATGATGATGATGGCCTCGAAGGATGGTTCATCCGAGCCATCAACCGCTGAATCGCGCCTCATTTCTCCTAGCTTGCTCAAGCAGCCAAGACTCTCAATGATCCTTGCGTGCTCAAGAAATGCAAGGCTCCTCACTTATCTCTCCGCCGCTCCCTTACCTCTTCCCGCTTGTCGTGCATGTTGCTCCGCCGCTCGCTCAATCTCTAGTTAAATTGCCGGGTCAATTGATCTAGCATCGCGCGTTGGGACCAACATAAGAACGATCAAGCACTCTCTGCCCCCGAATATGATCGACTCGGCGTGAGAATGCTTTCTGAAGAACTTGGGTCCCATGCTACCGGATCCTCGTCAAACGATCACTCTTTTTGTGGGCCAACCGCTCTATCCCAAATAAAGCGAACCACTCTAGCCTCCTCCATAGATCGATCGACCGACCATCGCTCGCAATCGAGACTCACGCCACTCGGCCATCCCAAAGATCATAAGCATCCTAAAAAAACAATGAGATAAATAAATAAATATTAATAAAAAAAACAATAAAAACAATATATATATATATATATATTGTATTTAAAGATAAATAACTAATAACATAATGTAGTTTTACCTGAATCCTCCTCGCCCTATCGTGGATAAATGTATCATCCTCCTCTCGCATATACAAGTTGCGATGCAACTCAGGCAAACTGATCTCTCGTCCAAGTTCTTCCTCCTAGATAGATAATTTTATTATTTAATAACAACTACTTAACACATATATAGTTAATAAATTTAATTAATTGATGAATTAAGTAATAGTTATAAAATTACGTACCATGCGCTGGCGATGAGTTCCAGAGACTAACACATCCACTGCGTGTAAGGCGGTAGCCATTTTCGAAGCACGGTTCTTCTTAGCTTTCTCTTGTTTATTTTTAAATTCATCCGTCTTCCAATACTCGACCAGTTGTGCATAAGCCTCTGGTCCCATAAAATCAGGTTTTGCCTTTGCTTTCCGTACACCCCGCAGTACTTCAGAGTATCTATCATTGCATCTCTTGTTGAACGTATGCTCAACATCTTTTTGTTGCTCCGGTAACCATGTACATTGTTCCTATTTAAAAAAATTAGAAAAATATTGTTATCTGAGCATAAATTAAATAATTCAATAAAATAATTAAAAATTAATTATTTCGTAGAACTTACCAAGAAAGAATCGAGCATGGCCCTAAAATAGTCTTTGAAGGAAGAAACCTGAAATTTTTTAAAAAAGCTGAATATTTTGGACCACGAAAGTTGTATAAAAGGCAACAAAAAATTAATAAATAATTATATACTTACGAATCTCCTTGAGGCACCACGATGACACGACCATCTTCAACATGTGTCTACCGTAAGTCCTCCCAGCGAACAGGAAGGAAGAGGTGCACAACTACTACTACTCGCACCATCTGTGTTTGGCTTTGGCAAATATCTGCCAAGAGGAACAACACAACGACGCGTCCTGTGACGGCCCGTTAGGCGAGTAATAATCTTCTTCCTCCCACCTGCCGTATCCGCGACAGGTGGAGGAACATCGTGTGTGTCGTCACGATCGGATGAGGATCCAGATGATGACATACTCATATATATATATATATATATATATATATATATATATATATATATATATATATATATATATATATATATATACATACATTTAAATATTAAAAAAGAAACATGTATATATATTGCATAAACATTCGCACAAATATTCATACAAAATAACCATAAATATCCATACTATTACGATTACTAATTAAGTACCAAATAAAACCGAATAACTAGAAAAACTAATTTGAATCCCACTCATTCTCAAAATCATCATCATCGGATGAGCAGGAATTCTTGATACACCAATATGTTCTTCTCGCATCTTCATCAAGATCTTCTTCGTCATCAACTTCATCGCGGTGTTTGGTTGATCACATAAACGAGTAATGGGTTCCACTTGAATCACTTCATTTACATTAGACATCTCATCCATTTGAAATGGGACATCTTCCAGTGTGCATTTGTCTCAATCCGGCCTCTTGGTTTTGTCTTAATTGCGACACACCAACCACGCCTATCAGTCCGTGTTGATGGATAAGGGACATAATAGACTTGTCTCTAATTTTGAGCAATGACGAACGGATCATACAGTCGATATCTACTACTCATTTTAATGTCGACTGTATTTGACTTTGGATTCACCCTTGTTCCTCGAGCAGACGGATCAAACCAATTACAATAAAAAAGCACTACCGTCTGACTATAGTCTAGATAGGGGTACGCAACTTTGTATATGTGTTGAATCACACCATAAAAATCCCCTTCACTACCTCCAGTGACACCCTTCATGCAAACTCCACTATTGATTGTTTCTCTGCCCTGTGTCCATTCATTATTGTGAAATTTGTATCCATTGACAAAGTATGTGTGCCATTCTTTAACACATCTTCGAGGACCGTCTGATAAGTTCCTCAAGTGTTGGTTGGGAGGGCATAAACATGTTGCCTAAACCACATTGGAAAATGTGCATTAATATAAGCCGAAGAACATATCGATCCTTCAACTCTAGCTTTGTTTTTCACCGATCTTTTTGAATCACCCATGAACCTAGATAAAATGATATGTTAATTAATTAATAATGTTATTTTTTAAACTTCCTTTTATATTATAATAAATAACTGACATTTCAAACGGATACATCCATCTGTATTGGACAGGTCCGCCAAGTTTAGCTTCAGATGCGAGATGCACCTAGTAGATGCTCCATAGAATCAAAGAAACCAAAGTAAAATACTCTCTCCAACTTGCATAAGATAAGTGGGATGTCTTGTTCCATTTTTGTAAGATCATCAACTTTTAGGGTTGCTGAACACAAATTCTTAAAGTATGTACTTATTTCAATTAGCGGGTTCAAAACGTGTGTTGGCAACGAACTAAAAGCGATGGGAAGTAAGCACTCCATGAATACATGACAATCATGACTCTTCATCCCATGCAACTTCCCATTATCCACATCCGCACATCTAGATAAATTGGAAGAATAACCGTTTGGCATTTTCAACTATTTTATCCACCGATAAACTGCTTTCGCTTCTTCCTTAGATAAAGTATAATTGGCTTTGGGTTTCAATGTCCTAGTACCTTGCTCAACCAACAACAAATCCTTTTCGTCTACAATAATGAGCTATGTCCTTCCTAGCTTTCTCATTGTCTTTCGCTTTACCTTTCACGCCCATGACAAATTGTTAAATATGTTATCAAAAAATTCTTCTCTGTATGCATTACATCCAGATTGTGTCTCGAAGAGATTATCTTTCCAATAGGAAGTTCCCAAAAGATACTTCTCTTTGTCCGGTTGTGCCATTGCCCATAGCCTTACGGACGAGAAACAACACCCACTACGACTTCCATGGAGGATGTCTTTAACACTCGCCCCAAACTTCCTCCGTGTCAAACTATGAGGAGGTCCACTTGTTTCAACATGTCCCTTAATGAATGCATATTTCGCTTTCTAAATGGGTGATCCATAGGTAAGAACCTACGATGCGAGTCAAACCACGAAGTTTTCCTCCGTATTTAAGAGTGAAAGCCCTTGTGTCAACCATGCAAATCGGACACGCCATCTTACCATGTGTTCCCCATCCGCACAACATTCCATAGGCAGGGAAGTCATTAATCGTCCACATCAAAGCTGCTCTCAATCTGAAATTTTGTTTGCGTGTTTGCATCATAAGTTAAAACACCATGCCACAAACTTTTAGGTCATCAATCAAAGGTTGCAAATATATGTCAATACCATTTGTTGGATTGCTTGGCCCGAAATAATAGCATTTAAAAACATGTATGGTTTAGACATACATTTCTCGTGGAAGATTGTATGGGGTAACAATAATCGCCAACAAGAATACGGTGATGCCGATGCTTGAATATAGGTGTGAAACCATCGAGCATAAACCAAGCCGAACATTGCGTGGATCACGCGCAACCGGATGAAAACGATCAAAATGCTTCCAAGCTTCACCATCGGATGGGTGACATAATTCACCGTAATTGTTTCTATTTTCATGGTGCCACGTCATTTTACCCGCTGGTCTCCATTGATGTAAACATCCTCTGTAGCCTCGTATAAGCGGCGCAGATAGAACATTGCTTTTCGTGGAACCGGTTTGCCTCGCTCATCCTCTCCCGGCGACACGATAGCGTGGCTCTCCACACAACTTGCATTCCGTCAAATTTCCATCATTTATGCCAAACTCATTATTATAATAGAGCATGCAACTGGACACACAACAATCAATTCTTTTAGATTTTAAGCCAAGCTTCGATGCAGTCTTTTAGCATCATAATATCTCTGCAAGCAAAAGTCCTTTAATAGGGGTTGCATCCAACATCATTTTGGTCATATATTCCATGCACAACTCGGCAACATTAAATTGAGACTTAAGACCCAACAACCGAACACACATTGATAATTTTGAGTCTTTAGATCCTTCAAATAATGGTTTATTTGTCTCACTCAAATACGTGTAAAACAATTGCGCTTCCTCATTAGGAACTTCTTCAGCATCATATTCCGGTTTTTCAAAATCCAAATTTACTCCAACGGCATGAGATATCATTCCCTGATAAACATCTAACGCAAGTTGCATGATTTGGCCAAATCCAGATGTCGAAGCTACTTCTTCAACCGGAACATTAGTACTTGAAAGATATACTTCAACCGGAACATTAACCGAAGGAACAGCAACCGCAGGTACCCCCAGGTGCTACTTCGCCGTGACGACTCCATATCCAATAATCTGGCCTAAACCCATTATTGTACAAATGCATTCTGACTTCATCTTCATTTTTTATAAATCGAATTGAACATTTCGCGCACGGACATCTAATTCCCCCTTCTCGCGCAAATCCTTCGTCACGCTTAGCACAAAAAATAAACTCTTCTACTCCTTCTGCAAAACGTCTCTTTAAACCGCTTCTTCCAGGAAATAATCGATCATACATCCAACTACGGTCCATGTTTTCAAGATCCTAGTACTACGTACCCATAAATAATAAATCAAATTTTATATTTTACAGACATACAAATACACATATACACATACACATACACATACACATACACATACACTAACAATGTAAACATTACATTAATAAATTATAACAAAAATAGAATTTAAAAAATTTAACACATTTTATATATTATGTTATGGTAAACATAAATATTAGTCATTTTAACTAACACTCAATTAACTAACAAAAAATATAACATTTTAACAAATACATAACAATATTTAAAACATGGATTCTATTAATATTAGTCATTTTAACTAACAAGTCTATCAATTTTATTATTAACAATAAATTACATATTATCATAATTATTTAGAGTAAATGAAAATATAAAATAAATTACATATAATAACTGTTTAAATGTAACTATTTAAATGAAAATAAATTACATATCATAATTCTTTGATATATTTAATAACTTCGAAAATATAATAAATTTAACAATTTAAACAAAAAAATGATTATATAATGACTTTCGAAAATATAATAAAATTTAACAATTTAAACAAAAAAAATGATAATATAATGACTTTCGAAAATATAATAAAAGTTAACACTTTAAACAAAAAAATGATAATATAATGATATTTAAAAATATAATAAACTTTAACAAATTAATAAAAATAATAATTATATAATGCATTTTCGAATAATTACTATATTATTGTATTTCACATTCATCTAAAAACTTTTAACATCAAATAAAATTTTTCTTTTTTAACTACTATATTATTATATTTCAATTTTTAAATAATATTAATGCAAATTAAATTTAAATCAATATTTTAATATTGTATTTATGTAATATTTTTTAAAAATATTAACATAAATTAAAAATAAGCACAAAATTATCAAATACATTCATCTTATTTGGTGCGAATTTATTTAGTAATATTAACTAATATATTATAATTTTTCATATTTAATTATTGAAGAAGTCTAACTACTAACATCAAATAAGTTTAATGACAACAAATAATTTCAATAACTAACCGGTAGTGCCGAGAAGACTCTGACTTGATGCTAAATCGGAATCCTTTTAACAAAGAAACAAATATCACCAAACTCAAACAAATCCTAAACAAACAACACCACAATTAGTAACAAAGTATAAGTTAAAACAAAATATAAGTTAAAACAAAGTCTAAATTAAAACATACCTTCAAAACAAATTTGAGAGAAGTGTTGAGAAAGAGTAAAGATTGAATGTGAGGATTATTAAGAGAGTGAAGTGTTGAGAGAGTGAAGTGTTGAGAGAGTGAAATGTTGAGAGAGTGAAGTGTTGAGAGTGTTGAGAAATCAGATTTATAAAAGGAGGAGGAAGAGAGCCGTTTGAATCGTTGTAGTTTTCGGCGGATTCATTGTAGTTTTCGGCAGAATCGAGGTGCTTTGACCGAGGTCATGTTTCGGCGGATTCTAGGTTGTTTTCGGCGGAATCAACATTGTGTTGACCGAGGAGGCTATTTTCAGCGGATTTGAGATTGTGTTGACCGAGGAGGCTGTTTTCGGCGGATTCTTAGTCATTTTTGGGGGAATTTTGAATTTCAAATTTCCCCCCTGTTTAGCGTATTGATTTTCGGCGGATTGATTTTTTTTTTCTGAAACTTTTTTGTTCCCGCTTTATAATCTGCCACAAACGTCAAAAATCCCCCACAAATGTCAAAAATCCGCCAAAACTTTTCTGGTGGATTAAATCCCCCACAAATGTCAAAAATCCGCCGGAAAGTTTGTGGGGGATTAAAATCCGCCAGAAAGTTTTGACTTCAATTTTCAGTTTTTCTTGTAGTGTATGCTACAACTTGCCAAACACCTCTAGTTTTTTTCATCCACTATCCGCTGATCAAATTCACTATAAAATAACGGATTTGGTTTGCCAAACATGGTGGATGTTAAGTTGCACAAAATTTCCTTTTTGTGTAATGTACACAAGTTACCTGTAGACCATTGATTTGTATCTAAAAAAATGGAAGGACAAGATGAAAATGGGTGATCTGTTGATTGTGTTTTATGTAAGTATTTGTAGTTTTGCAGTTACAGTGTGTTTGTTTTTGGTGATTGTGAGTGGAAAGATTGAGAGAGAAAAGATAGCTCAATTTCCAATATCCTTCCACCGTTTGGAAGATGATGAACAGGGCAAGGAATGAAAATCTACAGCTGGGCCCCACACAATTTAAGGACAAACTTTTGTATGAAAAAGACAAAACTATCCTTCTATCATTTTTAATATATTTATATTTGAAACTATATTAATAGGGGTATTTATGTAAATCACTATAAATATTCTTTCTTTCCTCTCATTTTCTACTTTACTTTCTCTAATACCAAACAATCCTCTCACTTTCTACCATCTTTCCTTCCTCTTACAATCTTTCCTTCTACTTTCTTTCCACTCACTTTCATTTACAAACCAAACACAGTGTTAGGGGTCTGAAATTTACTTATATTGTGATGAATGAAATTTGTCGTTTTGTGGTCTTGTTGCAGACATTTGTCAGGTTGTCGTGTAAAGTCTGGGAAGTTGTCAGTTTGTGCAGTGTGTTTTTTGACAGGTGAAACAGTTAAGGAAAAGAGGAATTAAAAAAAAGGTGATTAATTGAGTAAATGAAATACTAGGCATTAGGGGTTAGTAGTTTGGTGAGGATGGTTATTAGGTAAGTAAGTGTATTGTATTTAGTATAATTAAACGAAGTTTTGAACCAAATCAGACAAAAGGTTTGTCCGTAGGTAATCATAGTAGGAGAATGGAATCACATAATATTTTACTTTGAAATTAAACCGTTAATGAAAAAGAAAAAAATGGAAATTGTAAAAACGTTAAAGAAAAATAGCGTTAAATGGAATGATTAAAAATTAGCGTTATATGTTGAAAGTAAAAGAGGAAATTATTACATGAGGAAAAGAGGAAAGTATGAAATAGTGGGCATTAAAAATAGGTTTTATGAAAATATGGTTGATATATTTATTTAGATGAATATTGGTGTTAAAGTAAAAAAGGTTGAATATTTTAAGAAAAAAAAGATAAAATGAAATTAAAAAGATTAGTCAACATAAAGTAGAAAGAAATTTAAGTTTAATTTAGGTTAGACAAAAATGAGACGTTGTATTTATGATGGAGATATGTAATTAAAAAAATATTTTAGTTATAAATGTAGTGGTTTTTTTGGTATAAATTGAGTATCCTCTCTGCGCGCAATTGCATAGACTAATCCCTCGAACCGGGTAGGACCATAAATTTAGTGGTTTTGATTGTTAAGGTTAGAATAATTCGGTAAATAGAATTGAAAAAATGTAGGTATGAAAGTAACCTTTGCCATTGGTTAAGGTAGAAAGGAAAATTTGGTTATTAGTTTGATGAGAATGAGTTATCCATTTTGGTAGTAGGTTTGGAGTGAATTAGTGTTATTTTCTGTTCTTGCGTTTTTTCAAGCTTCGCCGACTGCTTTTGCTTTTCTTTGTATTTGGTGACGATAACATCTCATTTTTCAGGTACAGGCTTCTTTGGTATTAGCACTGTCACACGTGGTAAAGTTATCTATATTGTGAATATTTATGCCCCTTGTACTACAGTAGCGAAGAGAGGGGTATGGGCAGAGTTGGTTGCTATTAAACAGGGTTTTGGGGATGGGGAGTGGTGTATTGTGGGCGATTTTAACATTGTATCTTGTGTCTCTGAGAGAAGGGGTAGAGGCGTGACCACAGGTGATGCTGAACTAGATGATTTTAATAATTTCATTGTTGACATGGACTTAGTTGATGTTCCGGTGTCGGGGAAGAAATTTTCTTGGTTCTGCTCTGACGGAGTTTCTATGAGTAGACTGGACAAATTCTTGGTCACGGAGGGGCTTATTTCTGAGTGGGGGATCATTGGGCAGTGGATTTGGAATCGTGATATTTCGGATCATTCGCCTATTTGGCTCCTATGTGCAGTGAATGATTGGGGGCCTAAACCTTTTCGGTTCTTTAATGCGTGGTTGGATCATGTCGATTTCTTGCCTATGATACGTAGGTGTTGGAATGAGCTTAATGTTAAAGGTCACAAGGCTTTTGTTATAAAAGAGAAATTGAAAAAACTTCAAGGGAGTATTAGAGCTTGGAATAAGGAGGTGTATGGTAAAGTTGACTTGAGCATTGATAATTTGGTGAGGGACTTGAACTCATTGGATGGTATTCTCAGTGAAGGGTAGGATAGTGATGTAGTGATTAATAGAAAGGAAGTCTCAGCCTCTTTGTGGAAAGAAATCAAGGCCAGAGAGTCTTTCTTAGCCCAAAAATCAAGAGCAAGATGGATTAAGGAAGGGGATATGAATTCTAAATATTTTCACTCGGTGATGAGGTATAGAAGAAGAAGGTGTAATGTTGTGATCTTAAGGGAGACGGGGTAGTTAGTGGAAGAGGTGGATGAAGTGAAGAGTCTTGTGAAGCATCATTTTGAGAAGTGTTTCGCAGAGTCACACTATAATCGCCCCACTTTAAGGGGAATTCACTTCAATTCTTTATTGCCTTCGGAGTCTGAGTCATTAATTCAACCGTTCACCGAGGAAGAGATTAGATTGAGAGTTTGGGATTGTGATGGAGATAAGAGTCCGGGACCGGATGACTTCAACCTCAACTTTATCAAATCTTGTTGGAGTATATTGAAAGACGACGTGGTGACTTTTTTTAATGAATTTTATGTTAACGCTTTTCTCCCTAAAGCGATCACCGCTTCTTTTATTTCCTTGGTCCCAAAAAATGATAACCCGCAAGGATTGGGAGAGTTTAGGCCCATTTGCTTGATAGGGTGTTTGTACAAAATCTTGGCAAAAGTTTTGGCTTGCCGGCTAAAGAAAGTGATTCCTAGTATAATCTCCAATCACCAACTGCTTTCATAGAGAGGAGACAAATACTTGATGGGGTGGTTGTTGTTAATGAATTGGTCGACTATGCACGCCACGCCAAATGTAAGATTGTCCGATGTTTAAGGTAGACTTTGAGAAAGCTTATGACTCAATTTCATGGGAATCTTAATCTATATGTTGAATAGGATGAGTTTTCCTCACCGTTGGATTTCTTGGATGAAATCTTGTGTGTGTAATAACTCCATGTCGGTATTGGTGAACGGTAGTCCCACTCAAGATTTTCATGTGCGGTGGGGGTTGAGGCAAGGTGATCCTTTATCACCATTTCTATTTCTCATTGTTGCCGAAGGATTGTCGGCATTGATGCGCAAGGCCGTGGCGATTGGTGACTTTCAAGACTTCTCTATTAATGATGATGTCCATTTTTCCATGTTGCAATTTGAGGATGATACTATGTTGATGGGTAAGGCAACTTGGGAAAATCTTTGGAGCATTAAATCAATTTTGAGGGCCTTTGAGTTAGTGCCCGGTTTGAAGGTAAACTTTCATAAGAGCAAGGTTATTGGTATAAACACTCCGGAAGATTTTTTGGAAAGAGCTAGCACATTTTTATTTTACCGCAAGGAGTCCATTCCTTTCAAGTTTTTGGGTATTCCGATTGGTGCAAATCCGAGGCGGGAGGTGATAACTCTATTTTATATAGAGTTATTTATACATTTTAAGCTTAGATTATTGTTTATTTTCAAGAACATTAATATATAAATATAGCTTATTTATTAAGAAACAACATTTTAAGGATTCAAATGGACTAGGCCAAAGAAATAGGCAAAAGTGCATATATCTTGTTAGGTTTGATGTTTTGTTCAGTGCAGATACTTCAGGTGTGCCCACACTGCCTACACTAGGAGTGTCCACACTGCCTACATCTGCTAAACCAACACTTTATACCAAAACATCCATGGATCAATCTGAAGCTTATACACTTGATATGTGACGTCATGCCTTGTCATATGGAGCAGGTCCACTTGCAAAAATCGGCGACCACTATCAAAGACAAGTTGGAAAGCTCACTCACTCAAGGACATATGGCACTCATTCATTGGACCACCCCATGTTATCTTCATTCAAAGCGACCAACTTGAGCAACTTGCTTGATGGGAGTGTCGCAGAACTAACCATTTGAGACGGAGATAATACTTTACAAGTGGCCATCACTTGTAAAAGTATATATTACCCGTCAACGAATTTAGCCACATGTGATACCAAGTTTAGTCAACCATTTGTATCATACACAAAAACTAATTGGGCTTTTTTTGGACCCCACCCATTCCTCTAAAACCCCACCCACCATGTGAAAATACCAAAATACCCCAATGCATTTACAAAATCACCATTTCTTCACATAATTGGTCATACATACGTTTGACCACCTTCACTCGCATATACGCATGAGAGAGACATATATACGATCAGCCAGTAAATCCACCAATCGTATATACCCCCCACCACACCCTATATACGACGAGCAAAAATTTACTCACCAGTATATACTTCTTATTCAGCGTATATACGATTTGTAAATTCATCCACTCGTAAATACGCCACAGAGACCTATATACGACATTTAAAAAAGTAAGCATCGATATATACACTGTTTTGATGTAAATACAATGAGAATTTTTTTTTTTTTTTACTAATTTTTTTTTTTCTTCGCTTGCGTTGTCCGGTAGGCATAGAGGAGACGTGAGGTCTCTCCGATCGAGAGATAGGAGTCATCATCGCCCGAGCACGAGGACTCGGAGGCATAATCACCCATGCTTGGCGAGGAGAGAGAGAGACAGCATGACTGAGCCACCGTGATGTCGGCTGAGCCACCGAGTATCACCGAGCCAACTCAAGATCACCACTGGAGCTTTCTATCTCGGGGATTACCTACACAGCAGACGCAGCAGAGGATTGGCATAGAGGATGCCGGGTTCTCAAGATCATTCCCACCTACTCCTCGATATCATCCACAGATCCTCAAGACGATCCTCAACCTCTTCATTACCATCCCCACCTCCCGAGTATCGCAAAGAAGCAGCGGCCTGTGTCGATGCTTATTACTCGCACTACCTATGTCCGAGTATCATGAGGAGCCTCAAAGAAGATCGGGAGGCCTCGGGAGGAGCATCACCTCTCTTTTCACCGACTTCGCAGATCATGTCTGCAGCTTCTATACTGGCCGACCAGGTAAGTTTTGCATTTTTGCTTAAATAATTTATTTAAGTCACATAGTCCGCACTTTTTGCTTACATTATTTATTTATTTTTATTTCAGAGTATCGTGTTGTCAAAGTATGGGCTCATGGCAACAAAGTCCATACTAGACTACATCTTCATTACCCCGACCTACTTGATGCACCACCGTGGTCGTGGACTCGCATTGGCCCCACTTCTCCAGATCGCCACGCCCACGAGAGACCATGAGTTGTTGTCGGCTTTTATCGAGAGGTGGCACTCGGATACTTCGCCATTTCACTTGCCATTTGGTGAGATGACGATCACCGATGACATATCTTGTCTCCGTGCACCTTCCCATCCAGGGGAACTATGCCACACCTCCCGCCATCACCGTGAGCTCGGAGTTTGCCACACACACTTGCCACGAGTCATATCTGGGTGTGTCACGGGTCGAGGTCGCTAACAACACCCGTGGGGTCCGTGACATGCCTTCAAATGGTTGGAGAGGTGTATATACGAGCGTAACATGGAGGAGGGGGTGACATCACCGTTATTCTTTGTGAGGCTTATCTCGCTTCGCCTTCCGACCTACATGATCTTCACTACGAAGACCGGAGACAGTGGCCGAGGCTAAGTGGTGGTCTACTTGGATGATCCGAGAGCGAGATGTTCTTCGAGGCTATGCATGGGGTGCAGTGCACTACCGCCATGTATGAGTCCTTGAACACTGCGTCTTTGAGGACTACGCAGCAGAAAGTGTGGAGTGGTATGCCACCTATTTCGTGTACACATTTTAACTTCTTGTATTTTTGTTAAATCGCGACTCGACTTTTGGTAAATTCTTGTGAATTAAATATGTTGTTTATTTCTCGCATTTCAGCTTGGATTATGTGGTATTTCCTCGGATGGCGGAGAGGTTGCCTTGGCCATATCCGGTGCAAGTGAGCCACTTGCTGGGCGCCACCAGGAAGAAGAAGTCGACCACCAAGCTCACCCACTACTGGGAGGATGCTTGATGAGCCGAGGCTGAGGATGTCTCTTTGGCGACCATTTGAGAGAGACAGTGGTGGTAGACTTTTGAGCAGATCTCCTCTACAGAGGCTTCATCATCACGGGCCGACTTCAGAGTTCCTTATATGCCCGATAGGTGCTCGCGACGGTTTGGGTACACGCGATATCATCCCGCGCGTGACCCTCTCGGGCCGTCCGAGTCATCACCGATTGCGAGTTTGGATCGCCCACTTCATGGCATCTGTGGAGGACATCATGCGCACTACTCGGGCCGCTCAATCGGCCCGATCGATCGCATTGCGGAACTACTTAGAGTGGTACGTCGGGCTTCTATCCCCGACTATTACCGCTCCACCATCACAGAGCTCAGCCACCGACACCCTCCCGAGATACGCCACGACGATCATGACCGGATTAGTGGAGGTTGTGAGGCTTGTAGAGAGGGATTCGTGATTCGGCGACATCGCGCATGGCGGTCCGGCCAGACGGACACTCCATAGGTCGGTGGGGATGGCAAAGACCGGATGACGTGGGTGAGGAGCTTAGGCAGACGGAGGGACGAGGACGGGGACGCCGTTAGGGATTTTTATTTGTTTTTGATGTATTTGATATTATATTGGCACTTTATTATTAACTTTTTTGGATGTTTTATTTATTTTACGAGTTTCCATGAATTTTTGATTTCATTGATTCGATAAAACAAAGTTACATGGCGATAAAACATAAACAACTTGAATAAAAATAGACAGATAAAATGAAAATACAATAGAAACTATCGAAATGGTGGAGTTAATCGACGAAGGATCTCAATGACGGCCCTTACGGTTTCGACGCACACATGAATGTAACTCCTCCATTTAATTGTAATATGAATGGACATCATGTCTCTCGGACGCCATCCTCATTTGTTGACATCCATGGTAGACCAAGAAATACCTCCATCATCGTTTGGGTTTCGATAAACGATACGAATTATCTCATGCTCGCTCGCTCTCTGGTTGAACCATCCGCAGTAGTTTCGCTAAGAGCGAAAATGATATATCGTGGTCTTAACTTACACGAAACAACATCTCTCCCATCGAACTTACACCATCATCTTTCAAGATGATGCCCCGATGATCAACAAACCCCATATTAGAATGAACGAGCGTGAGGAAGAAGGCTCGTAGTATGACATTAGCGAAGCTTGCATCATCTTCACTTGTGATGTGTGAGAGAGAAGGAGGAAGTTGAAATTTTGGTGTGAAAATAGTGATGGTGGGAGTGAGTATTTATAGATTAGGTAAAAGATTATCAACCGTTGATTTTGTCGTGCAATCTATACCGCTGATCAACTTCGAAAGTGAAATCATGATGGCCAGTTAAATTTTTTTACAAATAAAAAAAAAAAAACAAATTTATTATCATCGATATATATATCATTTGGGACATATATACGATGTGTAATTTTAAGACATCGTATATATGCCTCAAGAAGTATATACGATGTCTTAAAAATACACATCGTATATATGTCCCAAATGACATATATACGATGAGTCTTTTTTAAAAAAAAAAAATAGAAAACGAAGGGTATTTTGGAAATTTCAATGTGGGTGGGGGTTTAAGGAGAGAGGGTGGGGGTACAAAAAAAAAACCAAAACTAATTTTGTGCAACTTAACATGCACCGCCAAACATAGCCAAAGTGGCCCCTTGCCCCCTTGTTTCAATTTTCCACAGATTTCCTTCCCAATACGGATAGATAACATAACACAACGTCACATCCACACCTCTCAAAACCTCATTAAATCACTCCCATACAAATCAACCTCATAATACCTGTGACTATTTTTCTTTTTTCAATCTCCTTTTTTGTAAAAATCAATTTGTTTAAGAACTTTCCTTTTCAAAAACCAATCCAAAAATCCACAAACCTAACCTCGTATACTCCGTCAACAACACCACCTTCATTTCTCCGAATTTATAACATCCCCTCACACCACCACATGCCTTCTACACTATCAACATTCTCCAACTCTCATGAACGGCGGCGCCGCCTCTCTCTCCGGTGACGCCACCGTCGTCAAACGCAGGCACAACAACCAAACCCAAACAGTTCCTTCTAACGACGTTAAGGTATCAGATTCAATGGCGAAGAACTCTACGCTTTTCTACTCCGATGCCTCGTTCTTGAAATGGACTCTCGCTGATATTGTACACGTGGCAACACATCATTGGATGCCTTGTTTGTTCGCTTGTGCACTTCTGTTCTTCATGGGCGTGGAATACACGCTCTTCATGATTCCGTCTTCGTCTCCGCCGTTTGATTTGGGTTTCATTTTCACGCGCTCACTTCATCGCGTGCTTGAGTCTTCGCCTCAGTTAAACACTCTCTGCGCTGCTCTTAATACGGTATGTCGTTTACTCTCTTTCAGATCTGAACTCTGCGTTTTGATTTTCTTGGTGGGTAATTGAGGGATGTAATCTTTTTGGTGAAAATGCAAATGGGTTGGTTTCAAAATTTGATTTTTCTTATTGTAGGTTTTTGTGGCAATGCAAACGAGTTATATCTTATGGACATGGTTAATTGAAGGGCGACCTAGAGCAACAATCGCAGCACTTTTCATGTTCACATGTAGAGGGATTTTGGGATATTCTACTCAGCTTCCATTGCCTCAGGTTAGTTTGATTCATTAAGCTGAGTTCACTTGCAGAAAATGTTTGAATTTTTTAGGTTTTTGTTTCTCTTTTGGATATTGTCTTTTTTATGATGATTTTTTGTCATTGAAAGTAATAAAATTCTATAATGTTGGATGAAAATGTAAATTCTAGATTATACTATTATCTTATATGTAACCAAAAAAATATACTATTAACTTATATAGATGTTTTCATAGAGTAAATCCTCACATTAGTCCCTAAACTATCATTTTCTCTCCAATTTTGCCCGTAAACCGCAAAAACTTATTAAATAGTCCTTAAAGTTTGGGTCTGTTTGGATATAGCTTAATTAAATACTTATCATATAAAAGCTTATGGAAAAACTGTTATTATAATAAAAGATGAAATAATGTTAAACTATTTTTTATAAGTTTATAAGTCGTTTTCATAAGCTATCATGAGGAACTTATGAAAATTAGTCAAAAAACATTTTAAGAACATATCATAAACTGTTTTCGTAAGCTCTCCCAAACTGTTTCACAAGTGCTTATATCAGTAGATAAGTCCAAATAAGCCGATACAAATGGGTCCTTTATCTTCGTTCATCAGTTTGGTCTCTGAAATTTGCCTCTTAGGATCTAAATTGATGGATTGAAATAAACTTTAGTGACGATTTGATAGGTTTTTAGTTTAAGGACTAAATTGGAAAGAAGTGATACTTAAGGGACTAAATTGAGTGTTTATTGCTAATTTTAGAGATTGATAACAACACCTATTTTGAGACAATTTTGGTGATTCATTCATTCATTTTCATTGGATAATGATATGATATATTTTTGTTTGTTTGTTTTTGTGGTCAATAGGAATTTTTGGGTTCGGGTGCGGATTTTCCAGTTGGAAACGTGTCATTCTTTTTGTTTTTTCCGCCACGTATGGGTCAGTGATTGCCTCATTGGACATGAGAAGGATGCAAAGGTGGGAGATGGCATGGACTTTTGATTTTCTGAATGTGTTACAAGCTGTGAGGTTACTTGGTACAAGAGGTCATTACACTATTGATTTGGCTGTTGGTTTAGGTGCTGGTTATCTCTTTGATTCTTTGGCTGGAAAATATATTGATGATAGTAATAAGAGGAAAATTTCTAGAAATAGTTCTAATGGTCATCTTACCAAACATGATTTGGTTGCATGAACAATGTTGACATAGCTAAAAGGAACACAAAAAATAATGACAAGGATAACAGACTAGTACAAAATTGTTGTTTCTGAAATGAAAAGTAGAGGGAGAGTTTGAACTATAAAGAAAGAAGTGTTTTAGAGACATTTCATGTTAGTTGTTGTGATTTATTTCACTAGTATGAGTTGGAATTCAATCTCAATTTCTTGCTTTGCTTGCTATTTCATTTTGTTCTGGGGTTTGTTCCCACTTTTTACGGACTCGGATTCTCTACAATAACTCTCACGCAGTCATCAATTTATAATCGACGGCTCACATTATGTTTTAAATAGCCCTTATTGTTGTTTTAAGATCGATTGACCAAGATGATAAGTGTCTGAGCATGTCAATCTGATTCACCTAATCTGGCTTAGGAAGATAAAAGTGTTCTAGAGACATATGATATGATATGATATCATATCAGTTGTGGTGGTTTAATCTTTTTGGTTATTTTGTAAGGTTAATTTGATTTATTATTTCATTTTGCTTGATTTTGTTCTAAGGACTCAAATTCACTATATATAAAGACTGTGTCACACAGTAATGAAGGCTCAATTTCTTTACTATTGATTTAAGATCAGATAAGAGAGATTGATAATTGTGTGACATAGTTAGTAGACATAGGTGTACCTTCAGCTGATGAAAGGTTATCTTATGGAGAAATGAATGTCCTGAACAAAATGTTTAAAAAAACTGAGTAGCAATGTTTGCAGGGGATGGACACACACATGTTTTTGGGTTTACAGGGTGTTTGGATAGCAAACAAGAAAATTGATTGCGCCTCCTAAACTCGATTCTAGCAGAAGCAACTATTTCAGTAATTTATACCTGGGTCTATACACATCAAATCTGGCTTCTCATGTTTGGTCTTCTCCATGTGGGTCTTAGTTTAGAGATGGAAAAAAATCAATCAATTTAACCACTAATTGTTAAAAAAAATCCATACCTCTAACAAAAGTTTCAATTTTTTTTTTCCAAGAGAATAAATTATTATTAATTTAATATTATACTCGGTAATTAAAAATTTATTATTTACTATAATCTCTCTATTAAAACTACTAAAATCAATCAATTTTTTATAAAAAATAAAATAATCACTTTAACCACTAACAATTGTAAAAAAAAAAATTAACCACCACAAAAATTACAAAGTAACTATTTTATAATTACTAAAAAGGAGTAAACAAGTGGCAGTAGGAGCAACAACGAGAGACTGACAATGGGATCATGAGAGTGCCAACGTGACTGCCAACAGGGTGCATATTTATCTTAAATCTCATTTTCATTTTTCTTTATTTTTAATCCAATATTAATATTATAAAAAGATATTACAACTATTAGAGTTGTTGACTTATTTAATTTAATTAAGTTTGACTATTTGTCATAGTGTTTTTACCGTTTTGCCCTTATTGGCACTTTGTAATGTTTTAGTTGTTTAGAACTCTATTTTGTTCGGATAGTTAGTTGTCTTATGATATGTTAGGAATCTCTTATGTTAGGAATCTATTTTGTTCGGATAGATTAGTTTCGTTTCCAATAATTCCATTAGGGAGTTCGTTGCATTGATCATTCTGTATATATAAACTCTTCACTTTGTATCATTGAATCAATGAATGAAGCTTAGTTTTCTTTTACCTCTTGATTCTAATATGGTATCGTGAGCCAAATCGAAATCGTGGATCGTGTTCACGAGGAAGAATCGAATCGTCGATGAATCCTATCTTATTCTTGGAGTAGAGAGCCCATATCATTGCTTGTTTCCATGAGTTATAATTTTTGCCGTTAGATGCATGAACATGCGTACAAGACGAGACTCGTTGGTCGAAATGATGAAGGAAGAAGGCGCTCATGTGATCTGGTATGATCGCCATTGGAGAGATTGAAGGGAATCGAACGAAACAAGAAAAGAATCGAAAGAAATCAGAGATTGGAATGATGCCGAAGAACCCTAGAAATTGGGCGAAAACGCTAAAAAAAGAGAACCATCGATACCATATTACCATAACTTCATAATGCACATCTCTCGCTATCTATGAACTTGCAGATCCACTTACAAAAGCCCTCCCAAGGCCTCAGTTTTCAATCCTTGATTTTCAAGTTAGGACTCCACAACTTGTTCCTTCCAACTTGAGGGGGAGTATTACAACTATTAGAGTTGTTGGCTTATTTAATTTAATTAAGTTTGACTATTTGTCATAGTATTTTTACCGTTTTACCCTTATTGGCACTTTGTAATGTTTATGTACTAATAGTACCACGTAACGCGATCAATGGTGCGGATGTACAAGTATGTTACTAGTTTGTTTCATAAATCGAGTTCAATGAACTAATTATTGAGTCGAATTTCAAACTTTATTTTAGTTTGTTCGATTTATTACCCGTCCTAAATTAAACTGTAAAGAAAAAAAGTGCGGTTTAAATTTTTTAATTACTACCTTGTAAGTTGTAACTGTAATTTGATTATTTGAATTATTTCACTAGCAGCATCTCATTCTTTGCTTGCTACTACTGCCTACAAGTATTTCATTTTGTTCTACTTTTGACCAGATTTTGTTTCACTACAACAACAACAATGTCACGCAATGAATCTCAATCATTAGTTAGAGATTGGATGCTTCACTTTACATTTATTTATTGGCTTAAATATATGTTACCCCCTGCAAATATACTAATTATTCATTTACCCTTCTGTAAAAATGAAACTTTTAAAAAAGACCTTGCAAATATAAATTATTTCTAGTTACCCCTCTGCTGTTAGATTTTGTTAACAGAATTAAGTGTAAATATATGTTACCCCCCTGCAAATATGTTCATTATCCATTTACCCCATGCGTTAATATATGTTACCCCCTGCAAATATCCTCATTATCCATTTACCCCCTGCAATAAGTGTTTCAACCAGCATTATCAAACCCGGACCGACCCGGCCAGTCGGATCGTGACCCGTGCCTGAGTTCGGTTCGGGTCACACGTTGGATCGGAATGCGATTGGTTCGCGGTTGCCCGTGATGACGCCATCGACCCGCCGCTTTGACCTGGGGGTCCAACTCGAGTCAACCCGACCTTGACTTAGTCAAATCAACTTGTTGACCGAAAATTATTTAGCAAAATGGCTTGCCTGGGTGTTGAACACCGATTCGTGCCTAAGATGCAAGTTTCAGAACTTCAGAACCAATTGAAAGTCGCTTGACGTGTTGGTACATTGACAACATATATTATACTTAGGTCATTCATTTTTTCTCTTTTCTCGTTAAAAACCCTTTAATCTATTAATTATATTTATTTATTTATTATTTACTTTTATACTTACATACATGTGTTATTATATCTCAGATACGATATATCTTATTTAATATCTAATAATTTGTATCGTATTCCATAAATTTTAGATTCTATATATTATTGAGTATGAATAATTATTCATTTTAAAATTTATATCAATATTCATTTAATTCATATTGAAAATTGAAAATATCGACATACAATATTAGATATTTCATCGCTTTTTAAGACGCCACGGGTCACGCGCCAACTAAATGTAATTCTTCGATCCAATTATCGACCCAAATGACCGCTTTCGCGTCGATCACCTGGCTTGGCTTTTAATAACATTGGTTTCAACATACATTTAACGTCGTTAACAAAATCTAACAAAGATGTGAAACTGTAAATAATTTATATTCGTAAAGGCCTGTTTTAAAAATTTTATTTTTACAGAGAAAGAAATTGATAATGAAAGATATTTACGAGCGAATAACATATATTTAAGCCTTATTTATTTACTGTTAATTTAAGATCGTATTATCGTGATTGATAAATAGCTACATCGACTTCCACATCACATCACATCACATAAAATCCGAAACCACATAGAAAGGAAAGACAATAGTTAGCGTCTTGAAGCTTCTTCTTCTGTGAACTTCTCCAACCTTCTCGACCTTGTCCCTGCTCACTCCACAAGTACTACTCTGTACACTCTCCCATTCCATCATTCAATTCAAACATTCACAATTTCCTTCCCAATGGCAACAATTTCTCCTTTTTCTTGTTCCTCCCTCAATTCTAACACCACTCCCACTCTCAGAAATTACCTCCTACCTCTTCGTTACACTTCCAACACTCACTCTTTATTTCCTCCTTTCCACCCCAAAAAACAAACTTCCTTCAACTCCTTCTCCTCCTCAAAGATTCCAACAACGAAACCAACCCCCCTTCCACTTCTTCTTCAACCACCACAACACTTTCCGATAAACCAAACAACGAAACAGCCAACGATGATGTCGGAAAAACCAACGAGGAAGATTCAGATTCGGAGAAACAACAACAGGAAACAGATTGGAAAACTGACGAGGATTTCAAGAAGTTCATGGGGAATCCTTCAATAGAAGCAGCTATTAAACTCGAGAAAAAGAGAACTGATAGAAAGCTAAAGGAGCTAGACAATCAAACCAATAACAATAACTCAATCGTCTCTCTTTTCAACACATTAGTTCGTGATAATTTGGTGAGAGAAAAAGAAAGACTACAAAAAGCTGAAGAAACTTTCAAAGCTCTTGATCTTAACAAGGTAATACTAGTCCCACATCGTTAGAGTTTAATAGTGGATTAATGTTTATAATACGAAAACGAAAGTGAATGGTCACGACCTTACTTGAACAGGATCTGTTCTATAGGCTCGTACAACTGTATCCTTGGATTCTAAGGAGACAGGAACTAAAGTCTGGTTGATGAACCTGGACCGTGTGATCTGAGCGTGATTAACGTCTTTGATGAACTCTACTCTGTGGGGCTTCATCATGTGCTGTAGATGATCGTACTCTAGGATTGTCTAGAGTGGATCACTCGGTGGCCTGACAGACTTCAAAGCTTTTTTATTTTTTTTTTTTAATAATTTGAAAATAATATTAATATGGGTGATTTGGGGTTATGTTATGGTGCAGTTGAAGAGTTGTTTTGGGTTTGACACGTTTTTTGCGACGGATGTTAGAAGATTTGGAGATGGAGGGATTTTCATTGGGAATTTGAGGAGACCAATTGATGAGGTGATTCCCATTTTGGAAAATAAGCTCTCTGATGCTGCGGGTAGGGAGATTGTGGTATGGTTCATGGAAGAAAATCAAGATGACATTACCAAACAGGTATATACTTTACTTTACTATGAAATGAAATTATATATCAAAAAATCTTAGGTAATGTAATTCAATTCATATATTCATTCATTCATTCAGTGTTCTGTTTCAATTGACCTAGTGTTTTTTACTAACTAAATAAATTGCAACTACCTCTAGTCTAACAAACTGCAATTAATTATCTAACTATAATGTAAGTCTTGGGGTGGTAAGAAGGCTTTGGTGAACGATACGATTCTGCAATTTGAAGGGCAGAAGGAAATGTGAGAAGCTTCTTTTATAAGGCCAAATGAGAATCAATTATCAATGTATCCATGAAAAACAAGATTAGCTGCAATGTGAGTACAATTTTGTAAATATTACTAATACTATCACAATGAAGCACTGGTTGTTTAACGGGGGGAAACTCCCAATTTTGTAAATATTACTATCACAATGAGTCACTAGATCTGATAGGAGGACACTGGCCGAGAATTAATATGAATGGGCTGGTTAGAGCATTTGATGTAATGCAGCTCCCTTTGAGCAGCTTTGAAATGGCAAATATAGAAACTAGGATAACTGCTGAACCTTAAAAGAAATGACGAGTCTGATCGTAGTTAAGTAATAGCAAGAAATGTCATGAAATAAAGAGGCATCATCTTGATGGAGTATGCTACTAGCTGAGCTAACTGTACTAATAGTGCAGCAAGTGTAACTGGTTTTACAATGAGCTAGTTCTGTGTTAGATAGAAGAAATTGGGTGGAGGGATAGTTGCTGAACTGCAAAAGAAATTCTGGTCTGATTGTAGTAGCTATGTAGAGGAGCTTACCAACAAATCTACTATAGCAAGCAATATCATCATGTAATAAAGGCCATCACCTTGATGATGGAGATGAGAATTATGCTCCATAGGTGTAATAACTGGCTTGCTTCCAAGTAACACTGTCATAGTCATAGACATAGATCAGAAGAACCATGGTAAATAGAGAATGTTTTGTCTTTTGAGTGTGCTTGCTTCAGTTGGTATAGCTTATGTTGAAGATCTGCAATGCAAACCCTATGACTATTGATTCACACAAAATTTTATTATTATTATTTCTATCATTATTGTTGTTATTATTTTGAATTTATTTGTTTATGCTTTTGCAAGAAAGGCCATGGCTAAAGAGTATTATGCATTCAGGTTTGTATGGTGCAACCCAAAGCAGAAATGGATCTCCAATATGAGTCAACTAAGCTCAGTACTCCCTTTGGCTATCTTAGTGCAATCGCATTAGCCGTTACTACCTTTGGAACAGTTTTATTGATGAGCGGTTTCTTCCTTAAACCCGATGCTACATTCGATGATTATCTTGCTAATGTTGTCCCTCTATTTGGCGGTTTCTTATTCATTCTAGGAGTTTCCGAGGTAAGTCGATGTTTTCCGTCAAACAAAATCAAATTTAACACTCTACAATGTGAGAACCAGTTATGTGCTTGTCTATGTACTCATTACTATATCCTAAGGTTGAATTCTTTTCGTTGTGCAGATGGCGACCAGGGTAACCGCGGCTCGATACGGTGTTAAACTGAGCCCTTCATTCCTAGTGCCATCTAATTGGACAGGTTGCTTAGGAGTGATGAACAATTATGAATCCCTCCTCCCAAACAAGAAAGCTCTTTTCGATATTCCTGTAGCTCAGACTGCTAGTGCCTATTTGACTTCTTTAGTCCTCGCTGTTTCTGCATTTGTGGCTGATGGAAGCTTTAACGGCATGTGATAATGCCTTGTGAGTGGTGTACATAGTACCTTCTTTGAAACACTAATCGCTTTCTAATAAATGCCTTTTCTGCATTTGAGAGCATACTTTTGATTATAACTGTAAGTTTCTTTTGCTTTATTTGCAGGTACATACGCCCTCAGTTTTTCTATAACAATCCTTTGCTTTCTTTTATCCAATTAGTTATTGACCTTACACAGATGATCTAGGAAATGTGTTGCCCTATGCTGTTGAAGGTGTTGGAGTTCCCGTTGATCCGCTTGCATTTGCCGGACTTTTAGGTCGGTCTGCTGTGATTCCTTTCTGTTTTTTTAACCATGTCATAATAGGCGCTACGAGACAGTGCTTTATCGATGACTAATATTTTCCACTTAAACTTGCATGGTCACCTTTAGTGCTTCTCCAAACCACGTTTTATCCATCTATAATGCTCGAATTCAAGACCTTAGTGCACTCAAGTCCAATTCCACTTAGATTAACGCAACATTGATAAACTTTTTGAACTTATGCAGGAATGGTAGTGACTTCTTTGAACTTGTTGCCAATTGGAAGACTAGAAGGAGGGAGAATTGCTCAAGCCATGTTTGGAAGAAGCACTTCTACATTGTTATCTTTGGAACATCATTATTGCTTGGTATTGGTGGCCTCAGTGGCAGTGTTTTGTGCTTGGCATGGGGATTGTTTGCAACCTTTTTCATGGAGGGGAAGAAATACCGCAAAAGATGAGATTACCCCTTTAGGGAAAGTAGATTTGCTTGGGGTATTGTTCTTGGTCTTATCTGTTTTCTCACACTTTTCCCAAATAGTGGTGGAACATTCTCCACTTCTTTCCTCAGTGATCCATTTTTTAGGGGATAAATGTAAATGATCTGTTTTGTATATCAGCAGCAGATGTATGTAAATGTAATTTTGTGTGAACATTTTACACTTTTCACAACTAGAATGACTTTTTTGCTTCTTTTATCAAAAGAGAGATATGTTCCATGTCTTGTCTCTTTGTATAATCATAGACATGAATTGAAGATGGCTAATAACAATTAAATGTTAAAGCAAACATGGAAATCACAACCTTTCAACCATCAAAACATAAGATTTGAAGATACCAAATATCTTAAAACCTATTAAGCACTGATACAGACATGGACACGCAGACACCGGTTTTAATTTGAAAAATACAAGTAATTGAGGGTCGGTGTTGGAATCCAACATGTATTCTGTCGGACATCGAACACGTCTTCAACTGGAAGTGTTGGTGTTACGAGACTTAAAACTCAATATAATTGTCGTGAAAATTTGTAGAATGCAATAAGAAAATATTTTAACAAGAAATGCATTAGTTTCAACATTCCATACATAAAAGTTATCTAAATGAAAAGTATGTTATGCTAGTAGTGTTAATGAGGTTTTAAATTACGCCAGAGTTGATATTATGGAGAATTGAGGTTAAATGTAGCAAAGCGATTTTTGATATTGTGGAGAATTGTGGTTAAATGCAGCAAATGCGGCCTCGAGCGGACATTGTTGTGATGACTTCAATGATGTTAACTTGAATATTTTTTGTTAGGTAGTACATACCTGATGAAAGGTTATCTTATGGAGAAATGAATGTCCCGAACAAAATGTTTAAAAAAACTGAGTAGCAATGTTTTGGGGATGGACACATACATGTTTTTGGGTTTACTGTGGTGTTTGGATAGTGTTATGGGAAAAACTTACACATGCTATTTACACCCCCATTCCTCAAAACAAAATAATTGGGCCTCCAAACAACTAAGGCCCATATTCACTCATCCAACGGCCTGCCATGCACCTCCACAACGAATGGTTAAGATGATCACACTTAAGTGCCTCTTAAGCTTATAAATACAATATTTACTCGGTAAGAGAGAGGTACGCATAAATTATCACATAAACTTGCACTTACTCTTCCGCCATCGACTTTAGCATCTGAGTGACTCGCAGTACACCCCATCTCATCTCTGATCATCAACCTCACGCCGACTATTATTGATCTCTCTCATCACCTACCAACTATCTCGGACGGTAAGATTCATTGATACTAAGACATAACATTGGCGACCACAAAGTGGGAGTATCTTGAATTCAAAATATTTTCACCTTCTTTTCTCGATCAATAATGGCCCCCGAGTTAAGGTCCGTCCGTTTACGTTTGGCCAAGATCGCTCAACCATTTCATAATCAACCCCGCTTCAGGGGAACTCCCCAAGGAGTAGTAGTAACTCAATCTATATCGGATCAACATGGTGACCGTAGAAGATCACCAGCACCGACTTCCTCACCTCCCCGCAGCTTCTTCCCGCTCCAAAGGACACCGCATAAACACCGGTCCGACTCAATCAACACAATGAAGCTGGCCAGGCTCGGAGCCTCCGGATATCAGAGTTGGAAGCAGAAGGATACCGAGCTCGGGATATCGCAGATCAAAATTCTCCACAACGCTAAGCTCCTCTAGTAAACCCGGTAGCAGAACCCGAAGAACTTAGTAGGTTACGCGAGCCACGAAGGCGACATCGTTCTCCTCCGAGACGACGTCACTTTCATCGTTCCCCCCCCCCAAGAAGACGAGGGAGGGAAGAACCTCAGACACCACCTGGAAATACGGAAGACACTGGGAGGAGTACTCATCTTTTGCTTCATCCTCACCACAAAGGCGACGATCTAGAAGCAGGGAGGCACCTCCGAGGCGAGAACATCGTCGTCACCAAAATAGAAGAACCCCGGAGCAAAGGCAACACCGTTCTAGGTATCACTCGACAACCTCCGACCCAAGCAAAAGCACAGAAATTCCGCCCCGAGAAGAGGATCACATTTCTTCGAGATAGATTATTTCCCTGCTCCCGCGGTTTGGAAAAACCTCCGAGCATTTAAAAATCTATGACGGACTTGAGACCCCGATGTTCACTTAGAGTACTACGAAACAATGATGCAATACCGTAACGCCCCATGTGAGATTATGTGTAGACTTTTCTCCCTCACCCTTGATAAACTGCAGGTTTATGGTTCAGGGACATCCCGACAAGTTCAATCTCGTCCTGGGAACAACTCTCTAAACTGTTTTCCGCAAGCTTTGCACATTCCAAAGTTAGGCCGAAGTCATGGATGGTTTTGCATGCAGTACACCAAACAGTTTGATGAGTCTCTCCGATCTTTCGCCGCAAGGTTCAACGCTGAGGCAGAAAGGTACACGGTTTGAACGAGGATTTTCGTCTATATTTCCTATCCCAAGGTTTGCGCAAAGGCACTTTATTCCAAACAGATGTAAGCATAAACAAACCCTCAACCTTAGGGGAGTTCCTCCGACTTTCGGAGAAATACATAGATCACGAGGAAGGCGATGAAGCAAGTAAATTCTTTGTCAAAAACGGAGCCAACCACCCCAAAGAGAATAGGCCTCGAACCGAAAGAGGAAATCCGAATACAGAAAGTTCTCGGAAGTTCCAGACCGGTGGCCCATCTAGGGAATTCAAACCTCGGCCTCTAAGACATCGTGACTATGCCGAGCTCATTTGTGGAAGCGGAGAAAATATCGCAAGAATGTCGAACAATGAGTTTAAACAGTAAGATATCCCGATCCTATCGCCCCAAGATCGATTAAGAAGTAACAAGTATTGCCGCTACCATCAAAGTGCCGCCATGACACAAATCACCGCAACGCGCTGAAAGACGATATTGAGGACCTTATTAAAAAGGAAAGCTCTGACAAGACGCCAAAAACCGCATCAAAGAAGACAAAGACGCCAAACATGAGAAGAATGTTGACGACGAAAAGGCAAAAACATCATAGAAGATTACAAAGAGGAAGCAGACACCAAGACACACGGGCGGCTTCGGTTGTAATGGTAATCTCGTGTGGTGAAATTGAGGAGCAACGGCTAGGACAATTAAAAGAAAATGGAAAGAAATTCATTGTGTAGCATCTACCTCATCATTTCAAATCAGAGCAACTCGCCCTCCTTTGTCTTTTGGGGGACGAGGACCTCACCGAACGGAATGTAAATGAAGACATTCCGCCGTTAATCTCAAGCAAAGAATGGCTGAAACCAAAAATAAGAAGGATCTCGATTGACCAAAGATCGGAATCTCACTAAAGGAACTGCTCCTTTATCGCGAACAAATTTTCTAGTTTTAATGGATCCCGAACTAGACCAATGGGTTATGTCGACTTGAGAGTCACTTTCGGGAGGAACCTTTAGCTCGGATCGCTTTTGACAAAATTCATGGTATCGCCTTGTTCATCGATTTACAATTGCATCATCTAAGACCGACGTTAGGCAAGCTCTGAGTCGTTACTCTCTACGTGACATTTGAAGATGAAGTTTCACTCACAATGTAACAAAATTATAACTGTCAATGCCGATTTAGAATCCTCTGAAAGATGTTATTACCTGCTTCTCAAAGCCAAAGTCGCCGCAAGAGAGGAAGCCTAACTTACATCAAAAGAAGCATCTACAAGAGACGATAAAATGAAGTTCTCCGAAGTCAATGTGACTGATTTGGATGCACAAGATGACCGATAGCTTCTAAGAAGAAAATGATGGCACACCGTCACTAAAGTCCGAGAAGAAACCAGAACGACCAAAACCAGATGGTGAATTCGACAAAGTAGTGTTGGGAGACGACCCTGAATAAACTGTCAAAATTGGGGCAGAGCTCCCAGACGAGATCAAAACAGAACTAACCCAGTGCTTGAGAGAGCATGCCGATCTCTTTGCATGGTCGGCCGAAGATATGCCCGGCATTCCACCCGAAGTCGCTTGTCATCACTTATCTATATACCCTGATGCGAAATGGGTTGCCCAGCGCAAAAGGGTTCAAAATATAGAGAAGACTGAAGCAACAGCCAAAGCAGTAGACGATCTAGTTAGAGCTGAGTTTGTAAACGAGGTCAAGTACACCACTTGGCTCTAACTCAGACTTGTTAAAAATCTAATGGAAAATGGCGCGATGTGCATTGATTATACCGATCTTAATAGGTCTTGTCCTAAAGACGCTTTTCCGGTCCCAAATATTGATCGCTTAGTTGATCACGATCGGATTTTGCCTATTATCCTTCATGGATGCATATTCAGGTTATAATCAAATCCCGATGTTTCCCCCCGATCAAGTGAATACCGTCTTCATGACGGAACGTGGAAATTTTTGTTACCGAGTTATGCCTTTCGGACTAAAAAATGCAGGAGCAACGTATCAAAGGATGATGAATAAAGTCTTCAAGAACCGTGATCGGGCGAACCAGGAAGTTTACTTGGACGATATGATCGCAAAAAGTAAACAATCAGATCGGCATGTCACGGACCTTAGAGAAATTTTTGCCGAGATAAGAAAAAGCAGGATGAGACTAAATCTGGGAAAATGCACCTTCGGGGTCAAAGCCGTAAAATTCCTCGGATTTTATCTCACTGAAAGAGGTATTGAGGCAAATCCGCATAAATGCAAACCAGAACCGAGATGGAAATTCCAAGCACAAAGAAAGAAATTCGTAAATTGAACGGCATGATTGCAGCTCTGTCTCGTTTTATCTCGAATGCCGCTTTCAAATCACTACCTCTCTTTAAACTCTTAAAAAAGGAATCCGAGTTTGTCTCGACCACAGAACGAGATCGGGCGCTTGATAACTCTATTTTATATAGAGTATTTCATATGTTTAAACTTAGTAAATTGCTCTCTTTCAAGTAATAATAAAGAGTTTATATAGTATTTAGTGTGATATATGATAACTTGAGTGATTTGAATGGTTATAGTCAGTTATTAGGCCATTTTGGATATATTGTGGGATGTTTGATATTTTTGTTCAAAGGCGCTTCACAGATAAGCTTTTCGCATCAATGCTCCCGCATTGATCCTACATCAAATCAGACTACTTGGTGAATGAGCAGCCTAGCTTCATGTGCATCCACTTGCAATTGTCGACCTCATGCTTGGTCCCCCAAGCCGCACTCACTTTATATAGTAGGCGCTATCATTCACATATAGCTATAGGGATAGCTTTGAAGAGTCATCAACATAGGGACACATGTTCATACATCATTCGACCTCCCTATATACTAAGTCAAAGATTTCAACTTGGGATCAACCATTGAAAAGCAACTACAAACTATAATCCACTCAAGATTACTTCAACATGAAGGAAGGAAACACCTCTCTTGAAGGCTATAAAAGGACCTCACATCTTCATTTGGAAATATATCACAATCCATAAGTTAGATCAAAATTTCAATATACATAGTTAGTTTTTATTTTATAAGAGGGAAAGGAAGGAATTGACAAATCCTCCTTAACTCGATTTCATAGTGTTTGTATAGTGCTAAGGAGTAATGCTAGTGCATTACAAGGAGACTTCATACAAAGGGCTTCAACTTGTGTAACTTCTATCTTGTTGTTTCTCTTTGTGATTTCTATTATATAAACATGGTCTATTCAGTTTATATATACCTTGCAATGTCTATTGTTAACTAAATCTTTCTTAGTTGGAATGTTCTAATCATTTAATGAGCTTTTAAGTAAGTATGATGCATGTATGTATGTTTGTACTTTAGTTCTTGCTTGATAATGTTTTCAACACTTATTTTATGATTGATCACTTAAAATAAGTAGATTTGTAAGAGCAGACATGGCTTACAATTAAGAAATCAAGAACTAATATGGGTGAGTGTTTTACATAAAGGAAACTTTGTGAAAATCATGCTAAGTCCTAGACATAGGATAGTATAGTCCATGTGGTGAAACTGTGGGTACTTTCAAAGGCAAGAGTGAACTTATTTAAAGCATGCCTAGACATAGGAGCTTATAATGAAACTCTGAAGAAAAGTGACTGAAAGGCACATAACTAATGCAACAAGATTCAAAAGTGTTTGCATCACATACTACATCAAACACTTAAAAGTAAATTACTTGATGAAGACATTCCAACTATCTTCTCTCATTTGCATTATCAACACTTATACTTTGCTTTCTTTCTAACTTAGTTGTGATCACATAAACTCCAATATTATTTGTTACTTAGTTACTTTACACTTTATTACTTTATATTGTATTTTAAAAGTGAGTTTTTCAATCTCGTGGGTTCGATCTTTTACTAGTTGTTTTTGGACTGTGTATACTTGCACACAAGTGTATTTTCCATACACCAAGTTTTTGGCGCCGTTGCCGGGGATTGAAGTAAATTCTTTTTAAAATTATGATATACAGTAATTTAGTGTTGTATATAATTCTGGTATTTGTAGTTTCACAATGTACACATGGTGCTTTAGTATATGTACAGGACGTAAATGTAACACCGTAATATAGTTTAGATCCGTAAATAGAAAGAAGATTCAGGAGATTGCTAAGACTCCAAAAGCAGAATCAACAAACTTGCAACATGTCTTTCAGTGAAGAACAAAGCTCAAGGCCACACTTAGTGAGAGGATGCCCTGGTTCACAGCATGCTACTGAAGAAGTTCATAGAGAAAATATCATCCACATGGATCACATAGGTATGATTAATGATAGAGATAGACCTATGAGGGATTATGCTCAGTTTGATCATCAAAATATGCAAACTAGCATATCTAGACCTCATATTGATGCCATGCATTTTGAATTTAAGCCTATGATGTTTCAAATGCTTCAAACTATTGGTCAATTTGGAGGATCTCCTCATGAAGATCCTCATTTGCATTTAAGGCAATTTCTAGAAGTATGTAGTAATTTTATCTTACTGGTGTTAGTGAAGATGCATTTAGATTAAGGTTATTTCCTTATTCCTTGAAAGATAGAGCTAAGGCTTGGCTAAATTCTTTAGAGCCTAACTCTATCCATTCATGGAATGAAATGGCTGAAAAAATTTTAGGAAAATATTTCCCACCTATCAAAAATGCTAGAATGAGAATCGATATTACTTCTTTTAGACAAAAAGAGTTTGAATCTTTATTTGAAGCATGAGAAAGATGGAAGGAACTTTTAAGAAAATGTCCTCATCATGGTTTACTCGTTATTATTCAAATGGAAACATTTTATAATGGTTTAGAACCTCAAACCGTAATAATGCTTGATGCATCATCCGTGGAGTGTTATTAAATCTGGCCATACAATGAAGCATGTGAATTAATTGATACAATAGCAAAGCACTAATAGCTCTAGTTGGCCTAATCGAGAGGGTGTTGTCCAAAAGAAACCATCGTGGGTACATGAAGTTAATGATATATCCGCCTCTATCCGCTCAAGTAGCCACTCTAGCTAATTTAATGAAAAACTTCACTGCAATGCTATCGCATCACCAGACAAAGATCAGAAAGCAAAGAGTAGAACAAGTACCTCCGTGCACATCTAGTTGTGTGTACCGTGGAGGAGGTCACTTGTATGAGGAGTGTTCTAGCAAACTCTATCTCTCAGAAATTATGTAGGTTATAATAAAATAACAACCCTTATTCCAACACTTATAATCCCGGTTGGAAAGATCACCCAAATTTTAGATGGAGCAACAATAGTGCACCGCACTCTAGAATCGCACCAACTACACCACCAGATTCACAACTTAGAATAACCAAAGAAACTCTCAACCTACCACCGAGAATTCTCTAGAATCCATGCTTAAAGCATTCATAGGTGAATCTAGAATCGCTAGACAAACCCAAGATGCTTCCATTAAGAACTTAGAGAATCAAGTTGGTCAATTAGCCACAACTCTGTATCATAGGCCACAAGGTGCCTTACCTTCAAATACAGAAGCTACTCCTTCCCAAAACCAAGGAAAGGAACAAGTTAAGGCTATTTCTTTGAGAAGTGGTAAGGATCTTGTAGAGTTAACTGAGAAGGAAAGTGTAGAAAAGGGAGAAAAAGCCAAAAATAAAAAAGAAACCAATGCAGAAGCATCTAGTGCTCCTGCATCACAAGAAGTTCAAAGTCCACTACCTAAGTTAGTACCTGAATACCCTCCTCCTCCTTATCCTCAAAGACTGAAAAAAGCACATGAGGAGAAACAGTTTGGTAAATTCTTAGAGGTACTAAAGCAATTACACATCAATGTTCCCTTAGTAGAAGCACTCTAACAAATGCCAAACTATGCAAAATTTATGAAAGATGTGCTTACTAAGAGAAGAAGATTAGGAGAGTTTGAAACAGTTGTCATGACAGAATATTGTAGTTTGCTTATGCAAAATAAGATTCCTAGGAAATTGAAGGATCCAGGTAGTTTTACAATTCCATTTTCTATAGGAAAATCCTATACTGGTAAAGCTTTATGTGATTTAGGTGCAAGCATCAACTTGATGCCAAAATCTATTTTTGACCAGTTAGAAATTGGAAATGCAAAACCAACCATCGTGACACTTCAATTAGCCGATGATCAATAGCCTATCCCGAAGGTATCATAGAAGACATCCTAGTCAAGGTAGATAAATTTGTATTCCCAGAGATTTTGTTATCCTTGACTTTGATGCAGAGATAAGGAAGTGCCTATTATCCTAGGTAGACCATTTTTAGCAACTGGTAAAACCATAATTGATGTGCAAAAAGGTGAACTCACTATGAGAGTGAATGATCAAGAGATAAAGTTCAATGTAATGAATGCTATGAAGTATCCTGCAGAGAATACAAAAGAGTGTTCATCCTTATTTTCTCTAGATCAATTGGTAGAAAAACAATTTTATAAGCAGTATGATCATTTAGCCAATGCAGATGCATTAGATGAAGCAGCATTACTAGATGATGAAATACTAGGAAAAGAGAATCTACCAATAGAAAACTCTTGTAAGGAAGTATGGGCTAGAACTTATGAACCACTCAATCTTGAGGATCCAATTCTCAAGAAGAACTTACCCTCAATAGAACAACCTCCTAAGTTAGAATCGAAGATACTGCCTGAACACCTTAAGTATGCCTTCTTAGGAACAAATGAGACTTTACCTGTTATCATTGCTTCTGATTTTTTTTTAACATCAAAACAGGAGAGTGATCTCATTAGTACTCTAAAGAAGCATACCAAAGCTATAGGTTGGCAAATGGCAGATATCAAAGGAATTAGTCCTTCTATATGCATGCATAGAGTCATTTTGGAAGAAAATTCCAAAAATAGCATAGAGAGTCAAAGAAGACTAAATCCTATTATGAAAGAGGTTGTGAAAAAGGAAATCATTAAGTGGCTAGATGTCGGAATCATATACCTATATCGCATGTTGCTTGGGTAAGCCCCGCTCTAATGTGTACCAAAGAAAGGGGGTGTGAAAGTTGATAACCAATGAAAATAATGAGTTGATACCAACTAGAATCACATAGGTGGAGAATCAGATGGATTACGTAAAACTCAACAAAGCTACCAAAAAGGATCACTTTCCTTTACCATTCATAGACCAAATGTTAGATAGACTAGCAGAAAAGAATTTTATTGTTTCCTAGATGGCTACTCAAAGCTATAATCAAATAGCCATTGAGCCTCAAGGATCAACACAAAACCACCTTTACATGGCCTTATGGAACATTTGCTTTTAGAAGGATGCCATTTGGCTTATGTAATGCACCGCTACATTCCAAAGATGCATGATGTCTATATTCTCGCATTTCATTGAGCAATCAATGGAAGTATTCATGGATGATTTTCTATCTTTGGAGAAACATTTCAAGTTTGTTTAGCAAACTTGGAATAAATTCTCAAGAGATGTGAAGAAACAAATTTAGTCTTAAACTGGGAAAAGTGCCATTTCATGGTACAAGAGGGCATTGTGCTAGGACATAGAATTTTAAAGAAAGGTCTAGAGGTAGACAAAGCTAAGGTTGATGTCATTGAGAATCTACCACCACCAAATACGCTTAAAGGTATCGTGAGCTTCTTAGGCCATGCTGGTTTCTATAGAAGGTTCATCAAAGATTTTTCAAAAATCTCAAAACCATTATGTATGCTTTTGCAACATGATGTAGCATTCAACTTTGATGACTCTTGTATAGAAGCTTTTGACAAGCTTAAAAAGGCAATGGTGACTGTACCAGTGATAGTAACACCAGATTGGAGCAGGCCATTCGAATTAATGTGTGATGCTAGTGACTTTGCAAAGAGGAGCAATCCGGGGCAAAGGTATGACAAGGTTTTTCATTCCATTTATTATGCTAGCAAGACATTAATTGAAGCTCAAGTGAACTACACAACCACCTAAAAGGAATTATTAGTTGTGGTAATCGATTTGAAAAATTTAGATCTTACTTAGTTGGCACTAAAATTATTGTCTATACCGATCACTCGCCATTAAGTATCTACATTCAAAGAAAGATGCAAAACCAAGGTCGATAAGGTGGATTCTACTCCTACAAGAATTTGATCTTGAAATTAGAGACAAGAAAGGAGTAGAAAATCAAGTAGCAGCACTCATTTATCAAGGATCGAGGAGAATCACTTGGTACACAAGGAGAACAAAGATTCAAAACACCCTTAGGAATGTCCCCTTACAAATTAGTATGGAGTTAAGCATAAAATAGCTACAACATATCATCCTCAAACTAGTGGACAAGCAGCACTATCCAATAGGAAATTAAGAGAATGCTAGAAAATGGCGAGTCCAAATAGGAAAGATTGGTCTTTACATTTGGATGATGCCTTATGGGCATATAGAACAAAGATTCAAAACACCCTTAGGAATGTCCCCTTACAAATTAGTCTATGGAAAAGCATGCCATTTACCCGTGGAATTGGAAAACAAATCCTATTAGGCTATCAAGAAGCTCAATTTCAACCTAAACAAGGTAGGTAAAAAGAGAATGTTAGAGCTTGATGAGCTAGAAGAAATTAGGCAAACCTCTTATGAGAATGTCAAATCTACATAGCTAAAACTAAGGCATGGCATGACAAGAAAATTCATAAAAGAGACTTGAATGAAGGAGGATTAGTTCTCGCTATACAACTCTTGGTTGAAGCTATTTCCGGTAAACTAAGATCAAGGTGGTCGTGACCATTCAAGTTGATAAAGGTTTATCCACATGGAGCAAAGAGATTTATTAGATAAAACATCAAATACTCGTCTTCAAAGTGAATGGTCAAAGAGTTAAGATACTATGGTGAACACGCAGAGAGACAAAACCACCACCCATTTGCAAAATCTCTAAGTGAAAAGAAGTAGTCAGCCGACAAGACTCTTAAAACAAGCGCCAATGGGAGGCAACCCATCATTTTTAAGTATTTTTGTGCAATTTTATGTTTTTAGTTGTTTTGCAGAATATAGATACCAATGCAAACAGATCAAATGCACTCGCATTGCAGAAGAAATTGCCCCGCATCACAAAGAGCAACAACACAACATGACGAGGCAACAATCAAGCTTGTTCTCGGGAACAAATGGCTCAATGTAAGAGAGATGCATTGCACAACACTCATAAATTCTTCAAGAAAACTCGCAGTGTGCAATCTAAATTGACACCAAAGAGGAAGCAACTCGATGCGATAGCCAAGACCGATGCACCGTGATCGCTGCCAAAAACAATTCCCGCAACTACACCAGAGGAAGGAGGTGCATCCGCACTCTGCTGTAAGAAACACCAACCAAGCAACCCAAAGAGAAAAAGGTAGGTGAAACACACTCCTCCTACTGTGCAAAGCACTGTAACTGTGGAGTGGAACCAAGAAATGAGTATCATTTACAAGTTTTCACATACCATCGCTATTGCTTATGTTTCGTTTCTAAAACTATTTCCCCGGTTGTTTTTAATCCTCTCCCTATTTTGAACAAATTTGGTTTGTATTTTCTCGAACAAATTAGCAAAGCAGTGGACACCGATACCCCTTAAGTTTGGGGGATTTATCTTGCATGTTATGTTATATATATCTGCTTTATCTAGTAAATATATATGTTTTAAGTAGTTTATATTTTGTTTAAATATTAGATGTACTTAACAAAGTAGTATCTAAGTATTTTAGTAGAAAAGATCAGCTTTTTCAAAAATATGGTGAAAACCCTATGGATGGAATTTTAATGATGAAAAGAGAAAAAGAAGCCTTATTTCTTAGAAAATAACCAAAATTATTTTTACTTCAACACTTCAAAACCGAAGTTTGTAGAAAAAGAACCTTGCTATTTAAAGATCAACTGATGCAAGGAATTTTTGGTAAGTTTAGGTCAAAACAAAGCTTTACTAAAAGATAGAAGAACTTAAAAATTAAGTTTGGGGGTGTTTTATGAAAACAAAGGCTGAATTTGAAAAGTATAAAGAGTAAACAAGGCACAAAAAGAATACAAAAATGTGGACAAAAGATCAAAGATCAAAGCCATATTATCCTCGAATCATTTGAAACTATACTGTGTTTAAGTACATGAATGCATCCGAGGTCAAAGAATCGTGCCATGCAGAATAAATGTATCCGGAGGATAGTTCAAAATCGAACTTGTGCCAAAGTGCAAAGAAAAATATATGCATCTGGAGGTCAAAGACTGTGCAAAGTGCAATTGCATCTGGAGGTCGTGAGGAAGGCAATATGAGCATCATCGCGTAAGTACATCAATGCAAACCGCAGATCAAGAAAAGCAAAATGCGTAAAAAAATCAATGCACAAATCACTTCAAAGAAGTATTGCATCCGCTCAAAAGATCACACAAAAAAATAGAAAATGCATTGGCTCAAAAACTTTTGAAAGATTCAATCAAGTCCTTTGTTGTACTTAAAACTTCCCAACACTTGAGAAAATTTTGTGAGTCTAATCTCTTTTTTGAAAAATATTTTGGTGTGACCAAAGATGAACCAATCCTTTCAAAGGCTAGGAAGAAGTTTTTCACTTAGTCTTGGAACCAATCTCAACTCAGTGGGTTCACACACACACAAAAGAGTTTGAATAGCTTCGGTAGTTTTGAAGAATAAAGGCACAAGAAAGATTGCTGAGAAATGAAGTTCATAGGGAACTCCTCATGAAAATCCAAAAATATCAAGCTGATCTATTTTCTAGAATTATAGAATTAATAGTTTGTCTTTGTCATTACTCATGACAAGCAATGGTTTAAGTTTGGGGTGTGATAACTCTATTTTATATAGAGTATTTCATATGTTTAAACTTAGTAAATTGCTCTCTTTCAAGTAATAATAAAGAGTTTATATAGTATTTAGTGTGATATATAATAACTTGAGTTATTTGAATGGTTATGGTTGTTATTAGGCCATTTTGGATATATTGTGGGATGTTTGATATTTTTGTTCAAAGGCGCTTCATGTGATGCTTTCTCGCATCAATGCTCCCCGCATTAATCCCGCATCAAATCAAGACTACTTGGTGAATGAGCAGCTAGCTTCATGTGCATCCACTTGCAATTGCTCGACCTCATGCTTGGTCCCCAAGCCGCACTCACTTTATATAGTAGGCGCCTATCATTCACATATAGCCTATAGGATAGCTTTGAAGAGTCATCAACATAGGGACACATGTTCATACATCATTGGACCTCCCTATATACTAAGTCAAAGATTTCAACTTGGGATCAACCTCAAAAGCAACACACAGCTATAATCCACTCAAGATTACTTCAACATGAAGGAAGGAAGCACCTCTCTTGAAGGCTATAAAAGGACCTCACATCTTCATTTGGAAATATATCACAATCCATAAGTTAGATCAAAATTTCAATATACATAGTTAGTTTTTATTTTATAAGAGGGAAAGGAAGGAATTGACAAATCATCCTTAACTCGATTTCATAGTGTTTGTATAGTGCTAAGGAGTAATGCTAGTGCATTACAAGGAGACTTCATACAAAGGGCTTCAACTTGTGTAACTTCTATCTTGTTGTTTCTCTTTTATGATTTCTATTATATAAACATGGTCTATTCAGTTTATATATACCTTGCAATGTCTATTGTTAACTAAATCTTTCTTAGTTGGAATGTTCTAATCATTTAATGAGCTTTTAAGTAAGTATGATGCATGTATGTATGTTTGTACTTTAGTTCTTGCTTGATAAAGTTTTCAACACTTATTTTATGATTGATCACTTAAAATAAGTAGATTTGTAAGAGCAGCATATGACTTACAATTAAGAAATCAAGAACTAATATGGGTGAGTGTTTTACATAAAGGAAACTTTTGTGAAAACCATGCTAAGTCCTGCATATAGGATAAGATAGTCCATGTGGTGAAACTGTGGGTACTTTCAAAGGCAAGAGTGAACTTATTTAAAGCATGCCTAGACATAGGAGCTTATAATGAAACTCAAGAAAAGTGATCGAAAGGCACATAACTAATGCAACAACATCATCAAAGGCAAATGCATCACATACTACATCAAACACGTAAAAGTAAATTACTTGATGAAGACATTCCAACTATCTTCTCTCATTTGCATTATCAACACTTATACTTTGCTTTCTTTCTAACTTTGTTGTGATCACATAAACTCCAATATTATTTGTTACTTAGTTACTTTACACTTTATTACTTTATATTATATTTTAAAAGTGAGTTTTTCAATCTCTGTGGGTTCGATCTTTTTACTACTTGTTTTTGGACTGTGTATACTTGCACACAAGTGTATTTTCCATACACTAGCGCTCACCCAACTAAAAAAGGTATTATCAGAACCACCAATATTAACCCGGCCTAAGCTTGGGGAAGTATTATATTTGTATCTCTCAATATCTGACGAAGCATTAGGAGCAGTACTGGTCCGGGAAACAAAAGAAGGACAAAGTCCAGTTTACTTTGTTAGCAAAGCACTACAGGGACCAGAACTCCGCTATCGAAAAATAGAGAAAATTGCTTTGGCCTTAGTAGTAGCAACCCGGCGCCTCCGACCTTACTTTGTATCTCACCAAGTGGTTGTTCGAACAAACCATCCAATCCGACAAATTTTGCATCGCCCGGATCTATCAGGAAGAATAATAAGATGGGCAGTGGAATTATTCGAAGTTTCGCATCAAATATGAGTCAAGACCAAAGAATGAAAGCTCAAGTGCTAGCCGATTTTGTGGCAGAAATGACTTCGGCAGAAGCGGAAGATGAGATATGGACAATCCTTGTTGTGGATGGATCTTCCAATCCCAAGGGGAGTGGAGCAGGAATTATCCTTGAGAGTCCTTCAAGGGGGTCATATAGAGTTATCACTAACTTTCAAATTTTCAACCTCCAATAATCAAGCGGAATATGAAGCATGCATCGCAGTCTCCGCTTGGCTTTAGACCTCCGAGTCACCGCTTGAGTCTCAATACCGACTCACTTCGTCGCCTCCCGTGATCGGGCGGACAAGACGGCAAAAGAACCAATTCTCCAAAAATATTTGAATCGTAAAAATGTTGCTCACTCAATTTCACTTTGCCGAGATAAAACACGCCCAAGAACTAATAATATTCGGGCCGATGTTCTTTCCAAGTTAGCAAGCACCAAGACGCTGGAAATCACCCACCAAGAAACAAGAAATCCTCAAAGAAACCTAGTATCGAAGACGACTTACACTCGATTTCACTGCACGTGATAGTGAAAGCTAAACTTGGATTGCTCCTATTTTAAATTACATAACATCGTGGTTAGAACCTTCCGATCCCGAGGAAGCCAAGATCGTCCAAGAAAAGCAAATTTCTTTTGCAAAGTTGTTCAATGGACACCTTTATAAAAAGCACTCTCTTCACCTTTGTTAAAATGTGTAACACCCCATTTCTACCCCCTAATTTATAATAAATATCGTAGTTTAAAAATTGTTTCTTTTAATTCATCCAAACGGATGTTACACTTACTTCATTTAAAACAACGACAAATTAAAACAAATTATCTATTAAATCAAAATAAATACGCAACACCAATCAAGTGGGATGGAATTCTCAAAGATATATTAATTCAATCCACGCACTGGAAAATTACACATCACGCAAATGGAATAAAATCTAATCTCGTAAAAGAAACTACAAAGCCTCAAAGAATGACATAATAATCTTAACTAAAATAGTTCAACAGTGGAACAACCAAAACAAATAGAAATCTATGCCCATCCCATAGGTGCTACGTATCAGAGCAGATCGACTCGGGATGTGAAGAAAATAAGCCCTCACTCATGGTTACCCGTGGTAATAAACAACATAAGTGGGTGAGTCTCAAACCACATAATAAGGCTTATAATAAGCAAAGATATCGTAATCATAGAATCTAATCAACCACAACATCACATACACATTTATACAGCAGTCACAGTCATATCAAATATCAACCAGCAGAGCATTTATCATTTATGAGAATGAATGTAATGTAGTGCAATCATGCATGTGGTACCATTCATCATCAATAAATTTTAGCCACTACGGGCATCATCACAATAGTTGAGCCTTATTCATCGCCAATAGCTCAGAGGTCAAGCCTCACATCACAATAAAATGCACATGTAATGCATGAGACTCCACGAGCAACCAACAATCATAATTTTATACACCTCAACATCACCTCTCACATCATCGCTATTTTTAGTTTTGGTCAATAGACCCATCATCATTAACATCATCATCAACTCATACATCATCAACTTCGTTATCGTAACATGTGTCACAAGGACTAAAACATCACTAGAGGACCAAAACAAAGACTCAAGGACCAAAATAACACATAAAGGACCAAAACATCACTTAAGGACTAAAACAAAGACCTAAGACACAAAATGGCAAAGACTAGGCGCCAAAACCACCAAAATCGGGCGCCCCTGTGGCAACACACCACCAGCGCGCCAAAACAAGCAAAATCGGCGCGCCTCTGGCTGGCTGGCACCAGCGTAACACACAGAAACCGGCGCGCCAAAAACACAAAAGAATCGGGCGCATGCAACATAAAGCGCCAAATCGGGCAACATTGGCGCCATTTGGTGGTCGATTGCTTCACTTGGTCATGGTTTTGGCAGAAATTGCTTGAAGGTAATGGGGAATTTCTCCGAAATTTAGGTTTTCTGAGGAAGAGAGGAAGATTTTGCGCGGAGGTGGAATGATGGTGAACTGGGAAATGGTTATGGGGAGTCGAGAATGGAAGAAGAAGTAATGGAGAAAGTAACCGCTGATTAGACATGTTAAGTGAGGGGGTGACGCTGCGTGCTGGCTACACGCTCGCTGGTGGCAGAGGGAAATCATTTCGCCACGCCATCACTTACGCCCCGACTTAATTTCAAAATTTTGCTTCGATCGCATCTGTGACGCGCCCACGCCCGTACTTAATCGAGACGTTACAACGCCTCGCCATTTTTCACTTTTTCTTTCAACTCTTATTCCTCGCAAAACAAAAAATTAAAAAGACACAAAAATTGTTAATTTAAAATCATGGTCTGCTTCCCAAGAGCGCTTTAAGAGTCTTCACTGACTATTGTTTTTTATTCAAAAATTGTTGAAGGACATTTGGATCTTGGTCCTTTCCACATGCTCCATGGTATTGTTTCACACGTTGCCATTAACACCAACAGAGGATAGATCTTCATTAACTGAATGGACTCACCACCTTGACTTCAATCTTCCTCGAAACAACTTAAGTCTTGAATTGAATAGCAACACCGCTGGCCCTTTCATAATTTTCCTCTCCTTTGGATTCTCCGATCATGTCTTTTCATACATTGCCGAGCTTTCAGGCATGGTGTCTAAATTCTTCTAGCTCATTCAATTGCGCTCACTTAAGGTGTGGCAAGCTTTTACCATAAACTAGCTTGTAAGATACATACCCAATGGTGTTTGTATGTATGTTTCATAGGCCCAAAGTGCATCATCTAGTGTAATGACACTCTTTCCTCTCTGGCTGACCAACCATCTTTTCAAGTATTCTTTTGATCTCCCTCGTTGATATTTCTCACCGCCACTGCCTGGGTGATAAGTCAGAGTAACCTGTTTCACTTCCATACTTAGCCGTGAGGTTCTCAATTAACTTATTGCGTAAATGAGAGCCTTCATCATCGACATGGCTTTTGAGTACCAAACTTGTGGAATATGTTCTTTTTCGTGAACTTGCTAACCGATGAAGCTTCATTGCTTGGCAAAGCTACCGCCTCAACCCACTTTGATACGTAATCCACAACATCACTTAATGTATAAATTCCCATGGACATAGGAAATGGTCCATGAAATCCATTCCCGCACATCAAACAATTCAACTTCCAAAATGTTTGTGAGAGGCATCTCCCGCTGCTTGATATATTCCTCGCTCTTCGCACCGCCACATCTCCTAACCAGCTTCATGCGATCTCCTCGAATAATGCTGGGCCAGAATAGCCTGATTGTAGACCTTTGCAAATGCTCCCGCACTCTCCAAATGTCCACCATAAGGTGCCGAATGACATTGTCAGAGCACATGGAGTTGTTCTTCCTCGCCTAAACACCTTCTTAGTAATGGATCTCGGGCACATTTTTGTACAAGTATGGCTCATCCTGCACAAGAACTTTCACCCCACTTCTAAAGAAATTGCATTTACCTGTCCATTTCCCCCATTATTACCTATTGTGGGTTGATGACGATGGAGCTTCAAGTGGGAAGGAAGAGTTCCATTCCTGCCTTGTGCGAGGGTCAAGCTATCTGGGTCCAATTTGATTTTCCAGAGTTTTGATTGAAGACTCATGAGTTTGCAAAGTAGTCTTACAATACTATGAGAAGCTCTTCATCATGGCCTCCAAGTCGTTTATTGTTGTTATTCCGCATACACGCTCGTTTGGAGAGGAAATCTCGTGGTATTGGCAGAGCAAGATTGCTGGCATTCAATGCATTGTTGTTTCTCCAATCAAGTTTGGATGATTTCTCCAATTTGAATTGTAGGAGCTGGAATAGTGACCATTCCCTTATTCTCGAGATACAAAGTTCACCGATCGAGGTCGTAGGGACACTCCTCATACACATGCCCTTCTTCACATGTGAGAAACACAAGCTACACCCACCGTAACGAGTAGGTTCAACTGGCCGCAACAATCACGTCATGGGCCACGCTTGATCATGTTGGTCAAGGTAGCCACTGAGCGTAAAGAGCAAATACTTCACTTATCTCATGCACACCGCTTTCTTTCCGTGAGTAAATCTGCATCTGGCGGCCAATGACATGGTGGCTATGCTATCCAGCTTGCATGCCTCAGTAGAGCGACATGTTCGTAATGACACCACCGATGAAGCATCAAGTATCAACCTTTGCGGCCGATCTAGACCATTATAGAAAGTCTCCATTTGAATAACCACGGAATGCCATGGTAAGTGGGTACATTCTTAGTAATTCCTTCCACCTTTCCCATCGCTTCAAATAATGATTCCCCTTCCTTTGTTTGAAGGAAGTGATATCATTTCTCAACTTAGCATTTTTGTTGGGAGGAAGTATTTTGCAAGGAATTTCTCACCAGCTCATCCCAAGTGTGGAATGGAATTTGGTTCTAAGGAGTTCACCAATTTTTAGCCTTATCCTTGAGAGTGAGTACGGGAAGAGCTTCAATCTAAAGGCGCCCCTCCAAACTCCAGGATGATAAAGTCGGGCGCCACATCCGTAAATTGTCTGTGTGAGAGTATGGATCTTTCGAGGAAACCTCCAAATTGGCCTCGCAGCTTTGGCAGATTTGGGCAATACGGGCGCGCCAGTGGCAACCATTTCGCGCCTGCAGGCAAAGACCATACACGCACACACCTCACAAAGACTTGGCGCCACACTAGGCGCCATGGGCAGCAACATTGGCACCCCACACACGCACTCCACCCAAATCACCCAAAGAACATGGCGCATCACTGGCGCCTGCAGCCACCTGGCGCCATCACCATGCACATCCACCCAAACCCAACAACATGCAACTTGGCGCCTCACCAGGCACCATGGGGCAGCCACATTGGCGCCCTGCACTTAGACAGCCACACACCCAGCAACATGGCGCCACACCAGCGCCAAAAAGACACAACACATGTGCGCACGGGCACACATTTCGCGCCTGCATCTAGACACAACACACACACAAGACATGGCGCTACACAGCGCTTGTTTAGGCACTCAGCGCACACAGCGCCATTTTGGGCAAGAATCGCGCCAGCAAGCATCACACACACACACACACACAAAGATAAAGACAGGCGCCATTCTCCCTAGCATTTGGCGCCCTATGTCACTTAGGGTTTCCTAAACCCAATTTCTTCAATTTTTCCTAAACTCAATCATTAACAACCATTTCAAAAATACTTCTTAATTCTTCAAAACACTATCAAATACGCTTTTTAACCACAATTCACATACATATCAATTCCTATGCAATTTTCATAATTCACTCAATCAATCAATCATTCAAAAACAATTCTAACATCAAACAACAATCAATAAGAATCCTACGATTTACATACAACCTATTATAGTCCCTATTATAAGGTAAGACCCACCCTTACCTTGATTAAACCGAAGACGTAGTTCTCTCTACGGAGTCACCAACAAAACCACATCAACTAGAATCTCTTCTTCTCCCTTTCTCCTTCCTTGCTCACGATCAAGTCTTTATTTCTCTCCTGGGGTCATACTCGATTTCACTCTCTCTCTCTCTTCTCCTTCTCTTTTTTTTCGCTTTTCTTTCTTTCCTTCACCAAATGATGCGAATTGCATCAACCCTAGGAGCCTAAGTCATTGGGCTTGGGCTCTGGGCCATTCCTTGCCACCCTTAACCATCGACACCGCTTCCTTCAATTAAAACAAAAGACTATATTAATAAATTAATATAACTAAGATAATGCAACACTTAAATAATTTAATCAAATAATTAATTAAATCATTTAGGGTGTTACATGTAGAACGCGAGGAGGCCGACTATGTGTTGATGTAAATTCAAGAAGGAATCTGTGGCCAACACTTAGGTCGCGGGTCCCAACTGTAAAAGTGTTAATGGTATGGATACTCGCCAACCATTGAAGCCGATGCGAGGAATTATGTGAAGAGATGTCCAAGTTGCCAGATCCATGCAACCGTTCATATTGCACCTCCTACCGGTCTCACAACTCTCTCCTCCCCATGGCCTTTTGCGTGGTGGGGGATAGACCTTCTTGGACCTTTTCCAAAGGCCCCAAGGAGAAACAAATTCTTAATCGTGGCAGTAGACTATTTTACCAAATGGATTGAGGCCAAACCATTGTCCGTTATAAGTGCAAATAACTGTATGTCTTTTTTCCGGAAGGAGATAATTACCAGGTTCGGGGTACCCGAGGTGGTAATCACAGCATAATGGAACTCAATTCACGATAAAGGATTCGTGAAGTTGATGTCCGATCTAAAATCAAACATCGATTCACTTCAAGAGAGCATCCTCAAACGAATGGTCGTGGAATCGGCAAATAAGGTACTTCTCAACGGATTGAAAAAGAGGTTAGACGATGCTAAGGGAAATCGGGTCAAGAGCTCCCTTATGTCTTATGGGCATACGTAACTACTCCCAAAGCTCCACTGAGAAACGCTTCCGACTATCTTACGGGAGTGAAGCAGCCATCCCAAAGAGAAATTGGGAGTTAACTTGGAGGACTTTGAATCCAAAATCACTTGAAGATAATGGTCAAGCTTTACGGGAAGAATCGACCTAGTGGAAGAAATCCGGATCACGCGGCCCCTTAAAGAGGCCATCACCAAACAGAGGGTAGCCACTTGTTATAATCGTAAAGTCGCCCCAAGAGATTTTAATGCTCGGTGATCTCGCCTCGAGAAGAGCCGATGTTGGGCTAAAGAATGCATCACAGGCAAACTAGCACTAACCGGGAAGGTCCATATCGGGTTATTTTGAGAACCGAAAATGGAGCCTTCGAGCTAGAAACGCTAGAAGGAAAGGCGATCCCAAGAACTTGGAACGCCACAAAACTCAAGAAATATTACAGTTAGAATCCAAGGATAGAAATAGACTTTATAGGAATAGACTTAGCTTTTTCAAGGCATTCTATTCCGATCTTGTTTAAATAGACTTAGCTTTTTCAAAGCATTCTATTCCGATCTTGTTTAAATAGACTTAGCTTTTTCAAAGCATTCTATTCCGATCTTGTTTAGATAGACTTAGCTTTTTCAAAGCATTCTATTCCGATCTTGTTTAAATAGACTTAGCTTTTTCAAAGCATTCTATTCCGATCTTGTCGAAATAGACTTAGCTTTTTCAAAGCATTCTATTCCGATCTTGTTTAAATAGACTTAGCTTTTTCAAAGCATTCTATTCGATCTTGTTTAAATAGACTTAGCTTTTTCAAAGCATTTTATTTCGATCTTGTTTAAATAGACTTAGCTTTTTCAAAGCATTCTATTCCGATCTTGTTTAAATAGACTTAGCTTTTTCAAGGCATTCTATTCCGATCTTGTTTAAATAGACTTAGCTTTTTCAAAGCATTCTAATAGACTTAGCTTTTTCAAAGCATTCTTTTCCGATCTTGTTTATATAGACTTAGCTTTTTCAAAGCATTCTATTCCGATCTTGTTTACATAAACTTAGCTTTTTCAAAGCATTCTATTCGATCTTGTTTAAATAGACTTAGCTTTTTCAAAGCATTCTATTCCGATCTTGTTTAAATAGACTTAGCTTTTTCAAAGCATTCTATTCCGATCTTGTCGAAATAGACTTAGCTTTTTCAAAGCATTCTATTCCGATCTTGTTTAAATAGACTTAGCTTTTTCAAAGCATTCTATTCTCGATCTTGTTTAAATAGACTTAGCTTTTTCAAAGCATTTTATTCGATCTTGTTTAAATAGACTTAGCTTTTTCAAAGCATTCTATTCCGATCTTGTTTAAATAGACTTAGCTTTTTCAAGGCATTCTATTCCGATCTTGTTTAAATAGACTTAGCTTTTTCAAAGCATTCTAATAGACTTAGCTTTTTCAAAGCATTCTTTCCGATCTTGTTTATATAGACTTAGCTTTTTCAAAGCATTCTATTCCGATCTTGTTTACATAAACTTAGCTTTTTCAAAGCATTCTATTCGATCTTGTTTAAATAGACTTAGCTTTTTCAAAGCATTCTATTCCGATCTTGTTTAAATAGACTTAGCTTTTTCAAAGCATTCTATTCCGATCTTGTCGAAATAGACTTAGCTTTTTCAAAGCATTCTATTTCGATCTTGTCGAAATAGACTTAGCTTTTTCAAAGCATTCTATTCCGATCTTGTTTAAATAGACTTAGCTTTTTCAAAGCATTTTATTTTCGATCTTGTTAAATAGACTTAGCTTTTTCAAAGCATTCTATTCCGATCTTGTTTAAATAGACTTAGCTTTTTCAAATCATTCTATTCCGATCTTGTTTAAACGTACACTTCCGTTGTTACAACGTTATTGTTTAATCTTGCTCTTTATTTCGACATAAACTCTACCGAACTAAGATTAAACAGGGGGGCAAGATAGATCCGAGGAGTATCCACGCACAAAACAAGCTTTTTAGGAACAACTTATAATGTCATTACAAAAAATACCGGTTACGGCCGGGTCCTCAAGTTCGAACAAATAGAAACAAAAACAGTTAGGTCTTTTTAGGAAAGACGACCCTAGACACTTGATCGCCATCGGGTCGAACTCAACAATATGCCCATCATGAATCAAAATTTGGTTTGAAAATATCAGATCGATAACAAAATCGTGAATAACCACAACAACTTGGTCAAGTGCATTATTGAAAGCTTCCACTATGCCTTCCCCGCCCCACCAATCGTCAGCATCCTATCCTCCGCAGCCTTATATCCTTTGCTCAAGAAGTTTTCTTATTTGTTCCTTGTTATACCCTCAATTTTGTCCGTTTTCTTTTTTATTGTTTTAGTGCTTAATTTATTTTGATTAATGTATAGTCCAAAAGTGTAAAAAAAGAGCTAATTTAATTTTTATTACAATTTAGGAGTGTCCAAACTGTCCCAATCTCTAAAATAAAAAAACAATAATCAAAATTACAAAAATATAAAAACGAAAATTAAATAAAAGGAGCGCATCATTAATCTCTGGGTCTGTTTGTTTCCAAGATCGCCACAGATTTGGCAGTAAGCCCACCAAAAAAACAACAAATAACAATTAATGCTAAACCTAATTTCTACCTATAAATAAACAAGCTTAACCTAGGGTTTAGAGAACACAGAATCAGAGGCAGAAGTAATACTGCGAAAATCACAAAAAAAAAGGATTAGAGTTTCACATTGAAACCCTAATCCACCAAACACACAGTTCTGAGTTCCTAAATTTGAAAAAGAGGAGAACCAAAGAAATGAGGAAGGCAGTAAAACGACACCCAAGTAAAGAAGCAACAACAAAGCAGATACAAAGAGAGCAGAGTAGCGCCTAAAGTCACAATCACACTGGAGTAAAGGTTTGTTTATCCGTATTATTAAATCTAGGCATACAGAATTAGTGTGCATGAAATCTGTTCTGGTATTTGTATTTGTTGTTAAATTAGGAGGTTTTAGACTCGTATGTGATACAATCCAAAATGTTCTACTTATTTAAAATTAGAAATCAAGCTTGTTAAAAACTATCATTTGTCATTGCCTATATTCTCGCTTGTAGTAGCCCAAATCAGAATCAGATATAAAACAACTCTGCATAACACCATAAACATGAGAATCACAAAGATATATCCCAATCAAAATCATAAAAATAGCAAATCAGACCAAATAAAGAGAGGAATAAAACGGAGTAGGAGAGAAATCAGACCCAGAGAAAGCATAAAAAAAAACAAGCAGAAACACTGACCTTAGGCTCGCCGGAGCTCCGATTGTCTTCTCCGGCGAGAGCTCCGGCGAAGTCCTTCGAAACCGAACAACCACCACAATAAACTGAACCCTCTTCGTCATCCTCCCACACTCTCTCCCCCAAAACGAGCCACCGGCCGCCACAATTTCACCACAAAAAAACAACAGATCAGAAACGTTTTTTAAAACAAGGGAAAGAAGAGAAACAGAAAGATAAAGAAGAACAGAGAAAAAAAAAACGAAGCTCACCGGCGGGATTCCCTTCGCCGGTGTCGTTGCCTTCCTCCCCCTCTCATTGCGAACCCAAAAGCTTCGGTTTCTCCTCCCCCCATGGAAACCGGCGCAAACCTCGCCGATTTTTCTCTCTCTCCCCCGGTCTCACGAAATCCCGCTTTCTCTCGGGGGGAGCACTGCATGGCGCAGCTGGGATGGAAAGGGGGAAATGAATTTTAGGTTTAGGTTTAATTTCTGTTGGGCCTATATAGCACCTTTCTTTTTTGTTAATTATTTTTGTTCGTAATGCTATTCACACCCTTTTATTTACGCGCACACCTCCTCACTTAAGCCCGCCAGATACCGGGCTCTCCTATGCGAACTGGGCTCCCTTTTTACACCTCCTATTAATTATACAACCCCTGCGACTAATCAAACCCCAATTTACAATTTTCACCCCCTGTTTTTCTTTTTAATTCTTTTCCAACTCAAACATAAATAATTTTCTCTCAAAGTCAAATAAGCGGCTAAGTCGGTTGTACAACCGGGTTAGTCATCATTTTAGGACCAATGAGCTGTACAGCTCAGTAATTCTACAAAAACTTAGTAAAATATAAATAAATCATTTTTCCATAAATAAACGGCTAAGTCGATTGTACAACCGGGTTAGTCATCATTTTAGGACCAATGAGCTGTACAGTTCAATAATCCTATAAAAACTTAATAAAATATAAATAAATCATTTTTCCATAAATAGGGACTAAGCTGGTTGTACAATCCAAGTTAGTCAAATTTCTAGAACTAATGAGTCAGACATTTCTGTGAGTTCTAGGATACCTATTCTAAAACTAACCCATCTCACATCAAACCAATTTCTTTCAAAACTCAAAAATCACTTTCAAAAAGTAGGGACTAAGTCGTTTGTACAATCTGTTAAGGCCCTAGAATCATGAGTCTGCATAGCTCAAGGAATCCTAGGACCCTACACCGAAAAACACCAACCCACAAACCTTTTTCAGAAGAACTACGAGCTTCGATTCCTCCATTGCATCCGAGGTACGTGAGGAGCAAGACTCAACTCTTGTCAAGCGCTAAAAACCAAAATTTAAATAAGTCTTTTTTCTACAAATAAAAGGGTAATAATTAAATAAATCTTAATTAATTAGACAATGGATGTCGTGGGGTGCTAATACCTTCCTCACACGTAACGACTCCCTAACCCTAACAATGCCTCGCCCTAAACCTAAAGGGATTTTCCAAATTTGCCCTTAAACTAAAATTTGGTGGTATACGCTTTTCGAACTTCAAGAATCCTTTCCCGATTTTTCTGGCCGCTACATTCCCAAGCTCGGAAATATTCTCGGGACGGTTAAAGCCTCAATCTCGCCACCTTATCACCGCTTTCTTCATTTCTCAGAAAGATCTTTTTCAATTTGTTCTTTCGCCGCCTTCAATTCGCTTCAAGCTCGAGGCGTTTGGCTTCTAAATTCTCTTTCTCTTTGTTGAGAAGACCCACTTCTTTTTGGGATTTTTCCAGATCAGAGCGAAGTGGACTTACGGCCTTCCGAGCTGCCTCATACTTAACCTCAATGTCTACAGAGAAATACGAAGAACGTTAAAGCGAGTTAAAAACCACACCAAAAATAGAGATTGAAGTAACAAAGTTTAAAAAAAAAGAAGAATCAATCATACCTTTGATTTTCAAATTAGCATCTTTTTTCTGATCTTCCACGAGGTCGGTCATCCTAGACAGAACCGAGATAGAGACTCGGAAAGGATCTACTTTGAATTCCTCGACTTGGAGGTTCATGAATTCTTTAGGATCGAAAGGGGCAGATTTGTGTTTTTTACTCTTTTTAGAGGGAAATTCAGAACGATCACTAATCTGAATCACGCCTTTTTCCCGATCCTGATGACTCGACCTAGGTGGAAGGTTGCTCCTCTTCCTTCTGAAAGGTTGCTCCTCTTCACCAGCTGCTTCCAAATGAACCACCGTAATAGGTCGGGAAGGAGTAACTCAGAATGCAGAGGTTTTCGCTGCAACATTACTAGCACTCGACATCTTTCACAACCCGACGCAGATCATGGCAACAAGGGCTTTCAAAGCCACCATCTTGTTCTTTGGGGTCATCCTGTCTGCAAAAATAAAGGTCAGTTAGTAACAGAAGAAGAAGGAACATCGACAAAACATAAAGATTAACTCGATCAACACTTAAAAGCCAACCTAAAACTTTCTACCGCTTCAAATCTAATAAAATTTCTACCAATAATTTAGTATCAAAACCCCACCGATGTGGTCTAGCCTCGTTATTAGTGACGATCCGATCCGCTATAAAACCAAAGATTTTCAAGGTTTTCCGATCCTCCACACTCGTATATTTTTCTTCAACGGAATGTTTGGTCTTGTCGCCACGACGAGTCCAACCAAGGGGAAATTTTGTCGTTAACACAAAGCTCGACCCAAAAGAACTTGTTCTTCCATTCATATTTCGCTCTCAAGATATGGTCAAATACCTTTACTCCTTTCCTAGATCAAGACTCCACATGTTCCAAACAAAGGGTGTGCATCGCTTTTTCTCGCCGCTTATTTACCTCGAACATATGAAGAAAAAGTCAGAGAGAAAGGGGCCACCCAAATGAAGGCATATGAGCTCGAAGCACGTAACAAAAGCCTGTGCATTTGGGTGGAGTTGTGAAGGGCTACATCCAATCTCGCCAATACAGATTGTTGGAAGGCGTTGAATGGGGTCGATTCTCATATGAGCCAAGGTAGTCTAGTAGATAATAAACTTAAGAGAGGTGGGATAAGTGGCCACGTGCTCGCCCTCTTCCATCCCGAATGTATGCCATCGTTCTGGATCTTTCCAGTAGAGCCTTTTTGAAAAATTGCTAATATCGACGCCCGAGGTCATAATCGATCTTACTCCCCGAGATATTCTGACACCCACTAATAGTCTCTGAGAGTTCCTAAAGGAGGATCTACAGAAGATCGACGTTGTTACAACCTAATCTTCGCACTCCATATAACAACTCAAAACCGCCATCCATATCCTCCCCGAGCTTCTTCCTCTTCCTCATCATTATCTTCCAAATCAGTGTCTTCAGCAGAAATGTTGTCCTGATCACCGATCCGGTCATCGCCATTCCTTCCATCCGATTTGGTATCCGAATCAGGATCCTCCGAGGAACTCTGATCCGAGTCTATATTTACCCGAGATTCATAAACCCTGTATTATGTGCGTATAGGCGGGTTGTTGATTCTCCATCCAAACCTTTTTGCCGTTGCTTCCCTGGTCCCGAGTTCTCTTCTTCATGAATCTCGTGGGCATCTACTTCTTCACGATCGTTGGGTGAGAGTCGGTCCGTGATCTCGCCGCCATTAGTTTACCGATGATGTCGGGACTCTGGATTGACAAGCTTGCTTCGGCTTTGATCAATAAGACTGAGCGCTTTTAAGACGAGTTGTTTGCTTGTTCTTCGCCGCTTTTACCTACGGGACGGGGCGCATTATCGTGGTATTTCACATATGATGGGTTCTCTAAAAGTGGCCTGAACCCGATTCGACAACCCCACCCCGACAAAGAAGATTGCAGCCGAGGAAAATCCCACCCAGAAATATTGAAAACATACAGAAAAGAGTAGATTTAGAAACAAGATACTAACCTCGTGAGAAGCTTCAATATAAGCAATGGAGAGAAATTCTTGAAATAGAGAAAGCGAGTTCTGAAACCTCAAAATTTCTAGATCTAAGCACTCAGAGCAAGCGACTCAAAACAAGCAAGAAACCAAAAGTATAAATGACCTACCCCACCTCTATTTATAGTAATCCCGAGAGGGCTCACTATTCATTCTCGGCGACGCGACTCAATCAATCAAGTTTGCATGCAAAACGAAGAATCATCATTAAAAAGACACATTGATTCCTCGCAACGGCCACATCAATCAACGCGAGCATTTATTGCTTTGTCCAAAAAGCATTACATCTGCTCCCAAAATCAAGCGCCACCAAAACGCTTTTCGCATCAAGATCGCAATTATTTTTATTTCGCACAAAGCAAGCTCGCTTTTCTAAATCATCAAGATCGGCAATTACTTTTACTTCGCACAAAGCAAGCTCGACTTTTCTAAATCATCAAGATCGGCAATTACTTTTACTTTCGCACAAAGTAAGCTCGCTTTTCTAAATCATCAAGATCGACAATTACTTTTACTTCGGCACAAAGTAAGCTCGACTTTCTAAATCTCGGTAAAATAATTTGTCTCAACATATTTCAAGTCTAGTTTAACCCAACACGTCAAACCGACTTGGGTGGCAACTGTTACGGGGAAAACTTACACATGCTATTTACACCCCCATTCCTCAAAACAAAATAATTGGGCCTCCAAACAACTAAGGCCCATATTCACTCATCCAACGGCCTGCCATGCACCTCCACAACGAATGGTTAAGATGATCACACTTAAGTGCCTCATAAGCCTATAAATACAACATTTACTCTGAGGAGAGAGGTACGCATAAATTATCACATAAACTTGCACTTACTCTTCCGCTAATGACTTTAGCATCGGAGTGACTCTGCAGGTACACCCCATCTCATCTCGGATCATCAACCCTGACGCCGACTATTATTGATCTCTCTCATCACCTACAACTATCTCTGACGGTAAGATTCATTGATACTGCAGACATAAATGATAGCAAAAGTAAAATTGATTGCACCTCTTAAACTCGATTCTAGCAGAAGTAACTATTTGTAGCTTATACCGATCCATATTCCATACACATCAAATCTGGCTTCTCATGTTTGGTCTTCTCCATGTGCGTCTTAGTTTAGAGATGGAAAAAATCAATCAATTTAACCACTAATTGTTAAAAATCTATATCTCTAACAAAAGTTTCAAAATCTTTTTTTTTTCCAAAAAAATAAATTATTATTAATTTAATATTATACTCAATAATTAAAAATTTATTATTTACTATCTCTATTAAAACTACTAAAATCAATCAATTTTTTATAAAAAATAAAATAATCACTTTAACCACTAACAATTGAAAAAAAAAATTAACCACCACAAAAATTACAAATTAACTATTTTATAATTACTAAAAAGGAGTAAACAAGTGGCAGCAAGAGCAACAACGAGAAACTGACAATGGGATCATGGGAGTGCCAACGTGACTGCCAACAGAGTGCATATTTTACCTTAAATCTTATTTTCCTTTTTCTTCATTTTTAATCCAATATTAATATTATAAAAAAGATATTACAACTATTAGAGTTGTTGACTTATTTAATTTAATTAAGTTTGACTATTTGTCATAGTGTTTTTACCGTTTTGCCCTTATTGGCACTTTGTAATGTTTTAATTGTTTAGAACTCTGTTTTGTTCAGATAGTTAGTTGTTCAGCTTATAGGTTAGTTTCGCTTTCCAAGAATTCCGCTAGGAGTTCGTTGCATTGACCATTCTGTATATATAAACTCTTCACTTTGTATCATTGAATCAATGAATGAAGCTTAGTTTTCTTTTACCTCTTGATTCTAATATGGTATCGAGCCAAATCAAAATCGTGGATCGTGGTTCACGAGGAAGAATCGAATCGCCGATGAATCCTATCTTATCTTGGAGCCGAGAGCCCGTGATCATTGCTCGCTTCCATGAGCTATAATTTTTCGCCGTTAGATGCATGAACATGCGTACAAGACTAGACTCGTTGGTTTGAATGATGAAGGAAGAAGCGCGCCATGTGATCTCGCACGATCGCCATTGGAGAGATGAAGCGGAATCGAACTAAACAAGAAAAGAATCGAAAGAAATCAGAGATTGAATGATGCCAAGAACCCTAGAAATTGGGCTAAAATGTGAAAAAGAGAACTCACCGATACCATATTACCATAACTTCATAATGCACATCTCTCGCTATCTATGAACATGCAGATCCACTTACAAAAGCCCTCCCAAGGCCCTCGCCAATCCTTGATTTTCAAGTTAGACTCCACAACTTGTTCCTTCCAACTTGAGGGGAGTATTACAACTATTAGAGTTGTTGGCTTATTTAATTTAATTAAGTTTGACTATTTGTCATAGTGTTTTTACCGCTTTGCCCCTATTGGCACTTCTTTGTAATGTTTATGTACTAATAGTACCACGAACACGCATCAATGGTGCGGATGTACAAGTATGTTACTAGTTATTGAGTCGAATTTCAAACTTTATTTTAGTTTGTTCGACGACACTGGCCCTAAATTGAATCAGTATGGTCGTGTTTGGATGATAAAAGAAAGTGGAAGGAAAGAAAGTTGAAGGAAAGAATATTGAAGGAAAGAAAATGAGTAGAAAGTGAGAGGATTACTTTAGTTGTTTGGTATGAGAGAAAGTGGAATTGAAAGTGAGAGGAAAGAAAAAAGCCTCTTTATAAAAAGACTTTAATGTCCCTAATAATTAAATAAAATTTGATAAGATTTAGGATTGTGTAAGGGTATTTTGGTCAAATCATACAAAAGTGCCATTTTTTCATGATGCCTTTTTTGTGTGGGTCCTACCCAAAAAGTTTCTTTCCTTTCCTTTTCAAAAGCAAACCAAACAATGAAAAAGAGAATATTTCTCTACCTTTCTTTCCATCCCCTTTCTTTTCCTTGAACCAAACATAGTGTAAAGAAAAAAAGTGGGGTTTAAATTTTTTAATTACTACCTTGTAACTGTAATTTGATTATTTGAATTATTTCACTAGCATCTCATTCTTTGCTTGCTACTACTGCCTACAAGTATTTCATTTTGTTCTACTTTTGACCAGATTTTGTTTCACTACAGCAACAACAATAATGTCACCCAATGAATCTCAATCATTAGTTTGAGATTGATGCTTCACTTTACATTTATTTACTTACTGTTAATTTAAGATCGTAGGGTGGACATGTTTTGCTTAACCCGACATAACCGAATTCGAGTTTAAAAAAAAAAAAAGGGTGGTTTGTTTAGTAATTCGGTAAGAAGTGGCCCAATTCGTGTGTTTATGGACAAGAATGGTCTGGTGGTATGTGGGCTCTCTCAAACCCAACTATAACCGAACCCGACCGCCCAATGAGTTAAACGCAAATTTAAAAAAACTAGGTTATTAACATAAAACGCAATTGCTTTTTCAACACAAAGATAAACAAAAACACAACACCACTCACGCAGCCGTTTCTCACTTTCACTCTCACTAAAACATGAAACCCTAGCAGAGAACTCGTCTCTCATCTTCTCCAATGAAACCCTAGCCGCAACTCACCACCCTATCCATCCATCTCCGATTTAAACCCCACAACGAACGAAACCATCATTGTAACTCCATGAAACCTCATAGCAACTCTCTCACAGAGGAAAGGAGCTTCTCATTATCTCTTTTCGCTGCCTTCGCTTGGTTCCTTCAAGTGGTAAGTTCTCTTTCTCGCTTTTTCTTCTTCTCATCATATTGTTGTTCTTTTGAAGTCGTTTATTTTGTTTTTTTGGTCGTATTTTGTGATTTTGATTTCAAACATGTGGTTTCATGTATTTTTATTTTTGAGTGATCCGGGTTTCATATGATTTTGAACTATATCTATGGCTTCTTAGTTATATAATGTTTTATGGTTGTATTAGGTTTTCATCTCTGCTTTCTCTCACATTACATGTTAAACCGATTAGAAAGCACTATTTCTTACTCGCTTTCTCATATTGATTTTTTTCTTACTATATTGATTTTAATTTGTTCACTAACTTTGAAATGGTAACTTTGTTAGGAAACAAGGGTGAGACAACAATAAGGAAGTAGTCATGATAAGGTATATTACTTATATATGATTTGTTGTATGCTACTTGTTTATTGATTTTTCTTTGGCCTTTTACTAATTAATATCTTTTTGTTGTTGATTATATTATTTAATGTTTGGCAACAAAAACTTGATGGAGCAAGACGTAAGGAATTTGTGATAAGGTATGTTATCGTTGTTGTTTCTTACTTTGAGAAGTTCTTCTTAATTTGTTAGTAATCTTATTAAAGTAATCTTGTTAGTAATCTACATGTTATCGCGCTACCTTATCACGCATTTGTTACTTCTAAAAATTTTGAAGGTTCTTAATTTGTTAGTTGCAATCTATTAGTAATCTTGTTAGTAATCTTCATTTCATGGTATTCTTCTTTTTAATTAAAGTAATATTGCTTTTGTTAGTTAAAGTTGTTTTTTTTCTTGTTGTAACTGTTACTTAAATTTGTTATTTAAAGATAAACTGTTTCAGTATTTAAATTTGTGGATGAAAATGGTTTCGTGTTCCTTAAGATAAACTGCTTTAGGGTTTCAAAATTTGTGGATGAATTTGAATTATTTAACCTCACCGCACACTTCATAGATAAAGAAATGGAGATACCAAAAGAGAATTATAAGCTTTTTTGTGTTGTTCCTAACCATGCGGAGAGACAGCTTGGTAGGAAAGTGGAGGAGGTTCTAGAGAATGGGGTATTAGGAATGTGTCCACAACCATCGTGGATAATGCAAGCTCAAATGATGTTGTTGTCGCTATTTGAAGAAAAAAAAATCGAACAATATGAATGGGTTGGTTGGGATGGGCAATTTTTTCATGTAAGATGTCAGGCTCATATTCTTAACTTAGTGGTGAGTGACGGATCAAGGATATGAGTGACTCTATTTCTAGCATTAGACATGTCGTTAGGTTTGTTAGGTCTTCACCTCAACTGGCCCGCCAAGTTCAATGAGTGCAAGGAAATGTCTAACATAGTTTGCAAGAAAATGTTGTGTCTTGATGTTCCCACTAGGTGGAACTCTACTTATACATGATGTTAAATGCAATTAAAAGTATCAACCAACATTTGATAAACTAGACTATGAAGATTCTAGTTATGTTGAGTCTTTCGGGATCGCTGGAATTCCTAATCAGATCCGATCGGGACAATGTCCGGTGTTCGAGAAGTTTTTGAAGTTGTTTTATGATGCAACTAAACAATTCTCAAATCACACACAAAGGTGTTACTTTGCATGTCGTGGTTTTGCCAACTCTCTCCATCCATATTGAACTTAATAATTTCGCTTTGAACCTAAACTCAATTTTGCTAATATGGGTATGGAAATGAGGAAAAAATATGAGAAATATTGGGGGAAAATTGAAAATATTAACCACCTTCTCTATTTTGGAGTTATTTTTGATCCTAGGTATAAGTTGAGGTATGTTGAATGGTCATTTCAGTCAATGTACGTTTCAAATCCCACCTTTGCCACTGAACTTTTCAATTCAGTTAAGGTAAATCTTTTTAAGATGTACAATTGGTATAAAGACGCATATGAATTGAAAACTAGTGTTGGGCAGTAACATGTTAGTCCTTCAGTAGGTGGTGAAATACCTGTTGTTTCTGAAATTCTCTCAACTCGAGAAGGGAGTGCTTTTAAGCAACATTTGAGAGAAAATGATTCTATTGACAAGAAAAATGAATTGGAGAGGTTTCTGGGTGAACCTAACATAGATGCAACAACCACTTTTGAGATTTTAGGTTGGTGGAACCTAATATCAGTTTATTAGAACATGGAATCTGGCAAGAGTGTTATTGATATAGTGTTTTAAGTATGTTTTAGATGAGATTGTGTTAACTGTATGTTTTAAAATTTGTTTTTTGATTAAATCAGAGAAACAATGCTATATAATGTTTAAGTTAAATAGAAAAATTGATGTATGTTTTTGTGTTAAATTGAAAACCATTTAAATTATTTTTTAAAACTATGCTTAAAAATGTTTTTTTTATTTATGAAAATAGACTAGAAAAAAATTGGCCAGTGAAGGCCCAAACGGTTTGTTTAAAAAAAATACAAAAAAAAATGTTTTTTAATGAAATTCAGCCCAAAAAAACAATTGGGCCAATGAAGGCCCAAACCGTTAATATCCACCGTGAACCCGTTAAGATCCGCCCAACCGAATTCGATCTACTCGATTTAACAAATGGTTAATATTGGGCCACAATAACACATCCGTGGATTGGGCCGGATGGGGGTCACTGGGCCCGAACCCGACCATACCCGACCGCTGTCCACTCCTAGATCGTATTATCGTGGTTGATAAATCAAAAATGATATTTGGACATAGGTTTTTAGACAAAAATCGACATAAACCAATTTACAACACCAATTAACCAAGTTTTTTAGACTATTAGCCAACCTGTTTTTTCACAGTTTTCGAGGCATTGTTAAAAACTCTGCTAATTAATCACTTATAATACCTAAAAAACTCGATTAATCGATATCAGATTGTAGTTTGCCATTAATTTTTATCTAAAAATATATGTCTATTGATAAATAGCTACATCGACTTCCACATCACATCACATCACATCACATCACATAAAATCCGAAACCACATAGAAAGGAAAGACAATAGTTAGCGTCTTGAAGCTTCTTCTTCTGTGAACTTCTCCAACCTTCTCGACCTTGTCCCTGCTCACTCCACAAGTACTACTCTGTACACTCTCCCATTCCATCATTCAATTCAAACATTCACAATTTCCTTCCCAATGGCAACAATTTCTCCTTTTTCTTGTTCCTCCCTCAATTCTAACACCACTCCCACTCTCAGAAATTACCTCGTACCTCTTCGTTACACTTCCAACACTCACTCTTTATTTCCTCCTTTCCACCCCAAAAACAAACTTCCTTCAACTCCTTCTCCTCCTCAAAGATTCCAACAACGAAACCAACCCCTTCCACTTCTTCTTCAACCACCACAACACTTTCCGATAAACCAAACAACGAAACAGCTAACGATGATGTCGGAAAACCAACGAGGAAGATTCAGATTCGGAGAAACAACAACAGGAAACAGATTGGAAAACTGACGAGGATTTCAAGAAGTTCATGGGGAATCCTTCAATAGAAGCAGCTATTAAACTCGAGAAAAAGAGAACTGATAGAAAGCTAAAGGAGCTAGACAATCAAACCAATAACAATAACTCAATCGTCTCTCTTTTCAACACATTAGTTCGTGATAATTTGGTGAGAGAAAAAGAAAGACTACAAAAAGCTGAAGAAACTTTCAAAGCTCTTGATCTTAACAAGGTAATACTAGTCCCACATCGTTAGAGTTTAATAGTGGATTAATGTTTATATAACGAAAACGAAAGTGAATGGTCACGACCTTACTTGAACAGGATCTGTTCTATAGGCTCGTACAACTGTATCCTTGGATTCTAAGGAGACAGGAACTAAAGTCTGGTTGATGAACCTGGACCGTGTGATCTGAGCGTGATTAACGGCTTTGATGAACTCTACTCTGTGGGGCTTCATCTTGTGCTGTAGATGATCGTACCTCTAGGATTGTCTAGAGTGGGTCACTCGGTGGCCTGACAGACTTCAAAGCTTTTTTAATTTTTGTTTTAATAATTTGAAAATAATATTAATATGGTGATTTGGGGTTATGTTATGGTGCAGTTGAAGAGTTGTTTTGGGTTTGACACGTTTTTTGCGACGGATGTTAGAAGATTTGGAGATGGAGGGATTTTCATTGGGAATTTGAGGAGACCAATTGATGAGGTGATTCCCATTTTGGAAAATAAGCTCTCTGATGCTGCGGGTAGGGAGATTGTGGTATGGTTCATGGAAGAAAATCAAGATGACATTACCAAACAGGTATATACTTTACTTTACTATGAAATGAAATTATATATCAAAAAATCTTAGGTAATGTAATTCAATTCATATATTCATTCATTCAGTGTTCTGTTTAAATAGTACTGGGGAAATGACCTAGTGTTTTACTAACTAAATAAATTGCAACTACCTCTAGTCTAACAAACTGCAATTAATTATCTAACTATAGAGGTAAGAAGGCTTTGGTGAACGATTCTGCAATTTGAAGGGCAGAAGGAAATGTGAGAAGCCTCTTTTATAAGGCCAAATGAGAATCAATTATCAATGTATCCATGAAAAACAAGATTAGCTGCAATGTGAGTACAATTTTGTAAATATTACTAATACTATCACAATGAAGCACTGGTTGTTTAACGGGGGGAAACTCCCAATTTTGTAAATATTACTATCACAATGAGTCACTAGATCTGATAGGAGGACACTGGCCGAGAATTAATATGAATGGGCTGGTTAGAGCATTTGATGTAATGCAGCTCCCTTTGAGCAGCTTTGAAATGGCAAATATAGAAACTAGGATAACTGCTGAACCTTAAAAGAAATGACGAGTCTGATCGTAGTTAAGTAATAGCAAGAAATGTCATGAAATAAAGAGGCATCATCTTGATGGAGTATGCTACTAGCTGAGCTAACTGTACTAATAGTGCAGCAAGTGTAACTGGTTTTACAATGAGCTAGTTCTGTGTTAGATAGAAGAAATTGGGTGGAGGGATAGTTGCTGAACTGCAAAAGAAATTCTGGTCTGATTGTAGTAGCTATGTAGAGGAGCTTACCAACAAATCTACTATAGCAAGCAATATCATCATGTAATAAAGGCCATCACCTTGATGATGGAGATGAGAATTGCGTTCCATAGGTGTAATAACTGGCTTGCTTCCAAGTAACACTGTCATAGTCATAGACATAGATCAGAAGAACCATGGTAAATAGAGAATGTTTTGTCTTTTGAGTGTGCTTGCTTCAGTTGGTATAGCTTATGTTGAAGATCTGCAATGCAAACCCTATGACTATTGATTCACACAAAATTTTATTATTATTATTTCTATCATTATTGTTGTTATTATTTTGAATTTATTTGTTTATGCTTTTGCAAGAAAGGCCATGGCTAAAGAGTATTATGCATTCAGGTTTGTATGGTGCAACCCAAAGCAGAAATGGATCTCCAATTTGAGTCAACTAAGCTCAGTACTCCCTTTGGCTATCTTAGTGCAATCGCATTAGCCACATTACCTTTGGAACAGTTTCATTGATGAGCGGTTTCTTCCTTAAACCCGATGCTACATTCAATGATTATCTTGCTAATGTTGTCCTCTATTTGGCGGCTTCTTATTCATTCTAGGAGTTTCCGAGGTAAGTCGATGTTTTCCATCAAACAAAATCAAATTTAACACTCTACAATGTGAGAACCAGTTATGTGCTTGTCTATATACTCATTACCATATCCTAAGGTTGAATTCTTTTCGTTGTGTAGGTGTATACCAGGTAACCGCTGGCTCGACACGGTGTTAAACTGAGCCCTTCATTCCTAGTGCCATCTAATTGGACAGGTTGCTTAGGAGTGATGAACAATTATGAATCCCTCCTCCCAAACAAGAAAGCTCTTTTCGATATTCCTGTAGCTCAGACTGCTAGTGCCTATTTGACTTCTTTAGTCCTCGCTGTTTCTGCATTTGTGGCTGATGGAAGCTTTAACGGCATGTGATAATGCCTTGTGAGTGGTGTACATAGTACCTTCTTTTGAAACACTAATCGCTTCTAATAAATGCCTTTTCTGCATTTGAGAGCATACTTTGATTATAACTGTAAGTTTCTTTTGCTTTATTTGCAGGTACATACGCCCTCAGTTTTTCTATAACAATCCTTTGCTTTCTTTTATCCAATTAGTTATTGACCTTACACAGATGATCTAGGAAATGTGTTGCCCTATGCTGTTGAAGGTGTTGGAGTTCCCGTTGATCCGCTTGCATTTGCCGGACTTTTAGGTCGGTCTGCTGTGATTCCTTTCTGTTTTTTTAACCATGTCATAATAGGCGCTACATAGCACAGGCTTTATCGATGACTAATATTTTCCACTTAAACTTGCATGGTCACCTTTAGTGCTTCTCCAAACCACGTTTTATCCATCTATAATGCTCGAATTCAAGACCTTAGTGCACTCAAGTCCAATTCCACTTAGATTAACGCAACATTGATAAACTTTTTTGAACTTATGCAGGAATGGTAGTGACTTCTTTGAACTTGTTGCCAATTGGAAGACTAGAAGGAGGGAGAATTGCTCAAGCCATGTTTGGAAGAAGCACTTCTACATTGTTATCTTTTGGAACATCATTATTGCTTGGTATTGGTGGCCTCAGTGGCAGTGTTTTGTGCTTGGCATGGGGATTGTTTGCAACCTTTTTTCGCGGAGGGGAAGAAATACCGGCAAAAGATGAGATTACCCCTTTAGGGGAAAGTAGATTTGCTTGGGGTATTGTTCTTGGTCTTATCTGTTTTCTCACACTTTTCCCAAATAGTGGTGGAACATTCTCCACTTCTTTCCTCAGTGATCCATTTTTTAGGGGATAAATGTAAATGATCTGTTTTGTATATCAGCAGCAGATGTATGTAAATGTAATTTTGTGTGAACATTTTACACTTTTCACAACTAGAATGACTTTTTTGCTTCTTTTATCAAAAGAGAGATATGTTCCATGTCTTGTCTCTTTGTATAATCATAGACATGAATTGAAGATGGCTAATAACAATTAAATGTTAAAGCAAACATGGAAATCACAACCTTTCAACCATCAAAACATAAGATTTGAAGATACCAAATATCTTAAAACCTATTAAGCACTGATACAGACATGGACACGCAGACACCGGTTTTAATTTGAAAAATATAAGTAATTGAGGGTCGGTGTTGGAATCCAACATGTATTCTGTCGGACATCGAACACGCCTTCAACCTAAGTGTTGGTGTTACGAGACTTAAAACTCAATATAATTGTCGTGAAAATTTGTAGAATGCAGTAAGAAAATATTTTAACAAGAAATGCATTAGTTTCAACATTCCATACATAAAAGTTATCTAAATGAAAAGTATGTTATGCTAGTAGTGTTAATGAGGTTTTAAATTACGCCAGAGTTGATATTATGGAGAATTGAGGTTAAATGTAGCAAAGCGATTTTTGATATTGTGGAGAATTGTGGTTAAATGCAGCAAATGCGGCCTCGAGTGGACATTGTTGTGATGACTTCAAAAATCATAATGTCACAACCCATAATGCGTTTGGGGATCTTTCCCTAAAATCTTATAGTATACGTGATTATTACATCAAAACTAACTAAACTGAAACACATTAAGAGAGTTTTACAATAGTATAGAAGGGGGCAGCTATTGCCAAATTTTAATGCTAAGAGTGGAATATACATTTTACATTGTAAAATACTTACAACTACATGCATGAAGGATAATTTTACTCCTCAGACTCACTCAGAATCCACTTCAATTGGACATGAACCATCATCTACATTAGCCATTGGATCATACAAAGGAGAGCTAGGATCTGTGCATCCTGTAACAAGATTCAGATCGCAGCGATCGCCCTGCAGAGATGTTTTCATCCATCATTTAGAAGCTAACTCTATTGCAGGAAGAAGAAGCAGTGATTTAAAGAGTTAAATACTTCTAAGAATTGAAGAATAAACTCACCCCTTCTTTTGATAAATTACCAACCATAGCACATTTGGCTATAACTGTTATTGTGTCTGGAAATATTGCTTTCTCACATGCTCCTTCTTTACTCAGTTCCTCTGCCAAACCCTACCACAACAATAGAACTTATCAACCAATGCTCAGACACTAAACACAACGCTAACACAGATACGTAGACATCAGTAATAATTTGAAAAATAGGAGTAGTTGAAGTGTCAGTGTCGGTGTCCGACATGACACGTGTCTTCTACGTGAAGTGCCGGTGCTACAGAGAATTAAACTCTCTAAGTAAGATAGCTTATTGATCTGTACAACTAATAGAGAATATGATATGAGCCAATTACCTCATTAAAGAATTCAATTGGTCTGTTTTGCAAAGGTTTGGGAACTTGAAATTGCAATCTGTATGGACCATCCCACTCTACTCCATTTGTAAAAGAGAAGATCAAGTTTAGAGCTGAACACAAAAAAAAGTAAAGTTAACAAGAGAACATTGAATGATTTTATCAGCAAAATATTTATGAAATTAAAGTATCATAATATTACCATGTTTAGGAACACATATTTGAATGCTATATATTGGTGAATCAGCTTTGCCTCTATCCTTTCTAAGCATTGCTCTTGGCTCACCACTACACATAATTGGCTGATTAAAACCACCTAAAACAGATTAAAATCTAAAAGTCAAAAAGCTATAAAGAACCGACACAGACACAGACACGTAGATATTGATTTTAATTTGAAAAATGGAAGTAATTGAAGTGTCGGTGCATGTTTTTTTCCACGAAAAATGTTATGTAAAATGACATTTATGTACAGCCAAGTGAGATCACAAAATTTACCATTGAAAGCAATTCCAAATTCTTCACTAGGAGCAAGTTGAGATGCAGCTGGATTATAGAAAAGTTTAAGCTTTTCTCCCTGCCAATATTTATATAATTATTTACTAAAAGGTTATTAAGTAACTAACAACCAATGAATTAACTCAAGACATACTTTCCTTTTATTGATTCTTTAACCAATGTCTTTAGAGCACTCATTAGCAAGATTTTTTTTAGGACGAATCGAAGCGATAAGGGCGGAATCTTGTTAGCAAGACTTTAAACTTAATAATGTGACACTTACTGAAGTAGGAGGGAGACCATTCATTGTCTTCCAATAGACAGCTGCCTTCCCAAATTCAAACATAGCCCATGAAGGAAGCTTGTACCTATAAACATTAAATCATACTAGATATTTAGCATATGTGTATTTAGTATAATAAACATCTTTCTTTATGTCTTCGCATTTATAGCTTTTTTTTTAGTCTGTAGACAGAGTGACAAATGCCACCTGAAATTCACATACACAATTTCGAGGTTCCAGATTCAAACTCGAGACATAATATACAACCTAATAATTTTGGCATTTGTCAGTTGAGCTAAGTCTTATGAATTGCATTTGTAGTCTTTTATACTATAGAAGCATTCATATATTCAGATTATGGTATTAAGTGGGAATTCATATATAACATACTCTTGAATTTCTTCAGTGGGAGTTGTTGCAACAGCAGCAGCAGCATTGATTATACGCTTAACTCTCACACGTCTTTCCCTCATGAGGTAACATCTTGGTAATGAAACATTGAAGAAATTACTGGCTGCATCAGAAACAATCAACTGTTACATATGACAAAAGTTTTGACTCAATTTTGCTCTTATGATATGCATTTTGGAAAAGAAAATAATATGCTAGTTCAAAGTGAAGTATTTACATTTCAGGTTAGGCGTTTGCTTTTCCCACGCCTCCTACTCAAAACACACCTCATAAGGGTGTGAAATGACCAAAAGACCAACCAAAACGTCTTTTTTTTTCAAGAATTTTCACGTGCTCGAATACGAGCCTTCGAACAGATTCGAATGACATCGCCGAGTGTGTTAAATTTTGACTTAACACTCTCTTGCCACTGTTAAGATGAGGTCATGCGAATGTTCGCATGACCTTGTTCAAACCCGCTCAACGACATCGCTCGAATGTGTTAAATATTGACTTCACACTCTGCGTGCGTAATTTCACCGCTCAACGAGGTCCCTTCGAACGTTTCAACAAGGTCGCTCAACAAATCGTTAAACACGCCCTCACAAAGTTGTTTCACGCGAGGTTATTTTTGGAATAAAATTTGTTAAGGGTGTGAAAGAGAGGAGAGAGGTGTGGGAAAAGCAAATGCCTCAAAGTTATGATGTACACAAGGGGAGATTATGCCTATGAAGAAACTTCTTAAGGAATTTGAATATGTTATGTAAACCCAACCACTACTTATTTATTAGTGACTTGTTTGGCTAAACCGCTTAATTAAGCGCTTATTGTATATATGCTTATTGGACAAGTATCTATGTATAAACTATTTCATAAGCGGATTGTTTTCCTCTAAGCAATAAGCCGATTTCATAAGCAATCCCGTTTGGATCAGTTTACTTGGGTTTATCTACTGACATGTTCATAAGTTGTTTTTAGCTAATTTGCACGAGCTCCATAGGGTAGCGTATGAAAAATGGCTTTTTATGACTTATGTAAAAATAGTTTAACATTATTTCATCGTTTATTATATAAACAACTTATGCATAAGTACTTATATGAAAGAGACACTAAGCCAATTTCATAAACTATCATGCAATACTTATGAAACTAAGCTAAAAACTAAATATGAATATGTCATAAACTGCTTCATAAATTCTCTCAAAAGCCTCAAAAGTATTTATGCGAATAGATAAAACTCAATGACCCAATCTAAATAAGCCTCAAGTTTATAACCATTAAACAAGAAGGACCCTTTTTATCTTGGTCCTTTGAGAGAAAGAATTGCCAAAAAAAAACCAGATAATAAGCTAGTTAGTGGAAATTTGTGAGAACAGAACATATTATAGCTTTATTAAAGTTCTCATACAATATCAATTTAATGATAGTTTATTACCAATCCTTCTTTTGTGAACAATAACCCTAGTCAACACATAAACATAACACAGTCCATATTAAATAATTAACCATGATTAACATAAACTTTATAAAAAAATAAAGTGGAATTGAAAAATGAAAAAAACGTGTGATAGAGAAACTAACCAAGCATGTTTGTTATGGTACGAGGAGAAGGTGGAATAGGCAAAGAGGGTTGAGTGGAAGAAGCAAAGATTGACGAATTTGTTGCAGCCATGTTTCACACTTCTTTAGTTGCCTCCTTTTTTTTATTGGATTGGAATATTGCAATGAACTAAGAGAGAGAAGAATCTTGGGTTCATCTAACAAATGAATATGTCCATAGATATATTAATAGCAAAGAAAGAGATAAAATGAGATTTTTTAGTGAGGAGTGGCACAATGGCTAGAACAGAAAATATCACCTCAAAAAATCAAAGTTTTCAAAAAAGGAAGATAAGGAATGAAATGTTATTTTAGAGGAAGTGACAATTGTGAGGTCTTGGGTTCGAACTTGGGACATGATATCCAACCTAACAATTTTAGAAACTCACGCACACAATCGCATGATGCTTTGCTCAACTCTGATATAATATTCAAATTTTTAATAATTTCTGAAGATTCATTACTGAAGTTAGCTTTACTGATTAAAAAAATTATATTAATTATTTTAACATAAAGTTTCATAATATATCTCAATATATAAGAAAGATACCAACAAGAATTGGTTCCAGCGATAACTGATTTCAAATCCCACCCAAAAGTTTCGAATTCTAATCTTCAGTGTGGCTAAAACTCTATCGGAGGAGAAAACCACACGGACTGACAAAACCAAATATACGTGTTTAGCCAGATTCTTTGACGTAGATAAATGACCAGCAAAATTGATGAATGCTTATGCTGCACACTAATAATAGAGTAACAAAAAAATATACGGAAAGATATGTGATTTATGAATACCAGAATTAGTATATCATTAATTATATTAAATTTTATTCTATATATTTATTAATTAAATTGATCCTTTAACAATTGTAGCAATTTAATTAACAAAATTCTATATTTATTTCTAAAATATGATTAATTATTTATACCCATCTCTTAAAAATGGAACACCACATTTTTAAGAAATGGAATTATCTCAGCATAGAAAATATCTGGTCCTTATTTTAGTGAATCTCACTACCTTATCCCTTCATTCTCTTTCTCTTTACACCTACAACTTCAATTTTCAACCCACGTTTTATTTATTTATTTATTTATTTTCAAACCCCATTTTCCCAAATGTAGACCACCACTAAAATAACTTGTACACATCACAATCAAATTTCAATGTTCACACATAACAAAAACATAAAATCCACCACCGTCCATCACCTTCAAAAACCTCTTTTCTATTGAATTCAACCTTCAAAAATCAAAATCCTCTCTCTACCATAAACAACTAGAAGAAAAAAAAAACATTCTTTTTTCCTTTTTTCTTTTGCATGGCTCTAATAACTTCCCAACCCAAAAACCCCATTATCTATAATCACTTCAAAACCATTCATAGTTCAATTCCACAACTAAATAGGTCTATAATTGGTCTTGGGTCATTTACCCACAATCCAAAAACCATTAAAGTTTCCAACTTTAACTCAAAATCAAACCTTAAAAATAACCCTTTTATCTATAATTTTCCATTGATATCTAAAACCAATGTGGCAATTGGAGAAGCTGTTTTGGAGCCAGAGAAAAGTCCATTGAAGTATAGAAAAATATTGTTATCTGATGTTGAAGTGAAGAGAGAGAAGAAAGTGTTTTTTGGTAGGAAATGGAATTCATTGGATATTGGTACTGCTGGTATTGTTTTGGCAATGCATTTGATTTGTTTATTTGCTCCATTTCAATTCAATTGGGGAGCTTTTTGGGTTGCTTTTGCACTTTATGTTGTTACTGGTCTTTTTGGAATTACACTATCTTTTCATAGGAATCTCTCTCATAAGAGTTTTAAGCTTCCTAAATGGCTTGAATATTTCTTTGCCTATTGTGGTGTTCTGGCTCTACAGGTAGAATTTTGTTTCCAGCTAGTATTAGTTAATTAAATTTTACAGAAGTTCAATTTAATCTTTAATATTAGAGCTATCAAATTTGGCACGGCCCAATGGCTCAGTGTTTAAAGTTTGGCTAAAAAATAGAGGCCTAAAAAGAAGGCCAAAAAGAATTGGGTCATTTTGGCACAATCCAATTGACCCATGGGCCGAATTGGACTTACTTTTTATACTTTTTCGAACATTTTGTGTGTTTTCTTTGTTAAAATGTAAATTGGGTCGGGTCGGCCCGTTAAGCCTAATGTTTTGGGTTGGGCTAAAAATAACAACCTAGTAGATAACTGAGTCGGCCCAACCCAACCTATTTTTGCACTTTGGCCCATTGGGTTAGGCAGCCAAAATTGAAAGTTCTACCTGATATTTATAATATATCAATTTAGTTCATAACTTTTGCAAAATTGTTTTAATTTAGTCCCTTCTTTATATCAATTTATTTCCTCTACTTTGCAAAAAAAAAGGACTAAATTGAAACACTTTTACAAAAATTGGGGACTAAGTTGATATATTGTAAATATTAGAGACTAAATTGGCTAATAACTCATTTAGTTTTTTTTTTGTTTTTTTTTATTTTCAGTCAATTTTTTTTGGGTTCTCTCTTATTGAATGGAAGATGAAATATTGTTTTGATTTTGTGGTTGTTTTGTACAGGGGAATCCAATTGATTGGGTGAGCACACATAGGTTTCATCACCAATTCTGTGATTCTGAAAAAGACCCTCATACCCCTACTAATGGATTCTGGTTTAGCCATATGAATTGGCTCTTTGATACCAATTCTGTGGTAGAAAGGGTATGAAATTAATGTTCTATCACTCTCTCTAGAGAAGTAGACAAAATCTTAATCCACTTGCATAATGATTGTGTGATTTATATAAATTGCAGTGTGGAGAACCAACCAATGTTGGTGATTTAGAGAAACAATCCTTTTATAGATTTATTAAAAGCACTTACATTGTTCATCCATTTGCTTTTGGAGCCCTTCTATATGCCATAGGTGGATTTCCTTTCATTGTTTGGGGAATGGTATGCAAATTTCTTTCATTTTACTTTCTTATAAACAAGTTATTATTTTCAATTGAATTGTTAATTTAGTCCGTGAAATTGTAGGGGTCGAACGATTTTGGTCCTTACAATTAACGAAGTTTTTAAAAGATTCCTGAAATTGAAAACTCTCGATCACACTAGTCCATGTTGAACGATTTTGATGACTAGTAATTTAGTCGAGATTTTTTAATTTCGAGAACTATTCTTAAAATATTAATAAATAATTTGGAGATGAATTTGATAGTTTTTTTTTTGGCAATTTTAAAGACGGAATTTGGTGGTTCACTCGTTTTTTCACTAAATTGTTTCATTGGTTAAGTAGCACTAGTGTTTTAAAAAACAAACCAACCGAACATTTGAATCGATTAAACCAAAACCCGACACCGTCTACCGTTTGGTTATTTCAATAGTTCGACCTCGGTTTCATCAAGGTTTGAGCGGTTGAACTATGACCTAGTAGTCTCAGTGGTTCCGATTCGATTTTCAAAACATTGAGTAGTACTAAGAACAAAGCTTAGAAATGATGTCAAATTTGGATGTTTTCAATTTATACCTTTATTATTTAAAATGCAGGGAGTGAGAATTGTTTGGGTTTACCACAGCACTTGGTTGGTTAACTCAGCTTGTCATGTGTGGGGTGACCAACCTTGGAACACTAAGGACTTATCAAGAAATAATTGGTATTTTAATTTTTTTGATGATTTGGTTAATTGATTTAGGGTTCACAAGTGTTAATTGTTCTTATATGTAACATAATCTTGTTAAAATTTCTTAGGTGGGTGGCTTTGGTTGCATTTGGTGAGGGTTGGCACAATAATCACCATGCATTTGAGTACTCAGCTAGACATGGTTTAGAGTGGTGGCAAATTGACATGACTTGGTACATGGTCAAATTTCTTCAAGCTATTGGTTTGGCCACTGAGGTGAAAGTACCAAGTAAGAGTCAAAAACAAAGAATGGCATTGAATAGTGATGGAATAGCCACATGAAACATACAATTCTTTATTTATGGTGTGAATAAGGAATTTGAGTTATAATTAATATAATTTGAAAGATAAAGGATTATTAAGAGAAATACTTGATTATGGCAAAAGGGTTTTGGTAGGCTATTGTTCTTTTGAATGTTGCTTTCAATCCATTTTGAATTATGAGATTTGACTTTGTATATTGGGACTATAATCTTAATACATAAAAGGGAGTGAGTGGCTGAAATAAAATTTGGGCGTCATTTTTTGTTTTGCTTTATGACTCCAAAATTTTCCATTTCTGGGCGCTTTTCTCGCTTTCAATTTCGTCAAAGTTCCGCCATCGTTTATGAACAGTAGAGTTTTGCTTGAGAACAATGATTCGCGGAGTGAATAGTAGTTCTCGCTTTGTCAATAGTACAAAGTTAAACCATATGCAGTAGAGAGTGGGACACCCATGAATAGTGTTTTGAGTAGGAATAGTGTCATTGTTTATGTTGAAACAAGTGTTATTGTTCATAAATAGTGTTCTCATAAGTCACATGATGACAGATATTGTTTAGTAGAGGACACGCCGTGACATTAGAGTCTCACACAACAACTCCTTTAATTTTTTTCCCTTTGTGTCGCCCCCTTCTTCTTCTAACGTTATCATCAACTTCAAACCGCTTATTGTAGCAAAAAACACAAAACTTACAACTTTCTCCATATCCCCTCAAATCCAAAAGGGATAGAAAACAAGATGATAGAGATGCAGATGTTTAAAGATAAATGAATGGGAGAGACGTAAAGGAACAGCAGTGGTTGGTAATATCTTTCATTATGTTCATAATGTGGTGTCATTGAAATGACTTTTACAATCTCTAAACATAAAAGTTGCTAAGTCTAGCAATTTGGTTAATCCGCCAATTTTTTCATTTTTCCGCTAGTGGTTTTCAGTTTTCCGCCAAAATGATTTTCAAGTTTTAAAGTTTCATGAGTTGGTTGGTTTTTATTAGTGTGAGAAGTTTTTGAAAAGACAGGTTGAGTGTTAAGTGAGTTACTATCTGATCATTTTTCAGTAGTGGTGTGTATCTTCCATATATCTACCTTCAATGTTTGGTTTTAAAGAAAAATATGCAACAATTTTTGGAAAAAAACACAAATGTGCTGTAGCTATAAGATACAACAACTATTCAATCTCAGCGTTAAATGTAGAAGTGTGAAGTAAACTATTTTAGTTGCCAGCAAAGAAATGAATTATGAAACTATGAGAGCTCATACTAAAAAATTATTTTTTATTACACAAACAGAAAAATATAATACATTTTCACACTGATGAACAAATTCCATAGAAACTCAAACACAAAAATTCTACTAATGAACCCAAACAGAAAAAATACTGGGAACATGTTGAAGAATCAAACTGAAGAGATGAGAGCCTTGCATGTACGATCCGACGCAGATCTGGCGAGAAGATGAAGAAGAAACGTAATTGAGTAAAAATCAAATACAAATAAACAAATATAATCGATCCACTCTACAAAATTTTTGTTGCAAGGTGTGGATATGATCGAGAGTATTTAATTTTTTTTACCAATTTTTTTTTTAATTTTAGACGTATTGGCAAAAATCACTAATATCATGTGACTGAGCAGGGTAGAAGTTGGCGTACCTAATTAGTTGGTAAGTAAAAGGCTTATGAAAATTGGGGTCTACTCTCAATATAATAAAAATATATGCTAAAAAATTGATATTTTTAGACACTTTACTAACGTGTCACATGTCCATTTTTTTTGGGCTTTTTTGTCATTAAAAGACAAAATTACTCAATTTTTTACTTTTTTTCTTACACAATTTCCATCATCTCTCTCAGATCTCTTTTTTATTTATTTTATTCTCTTCCCTCTCTCATAATATCCTCTCTCTTCTCTCTCTCTCTTTTCTTTCTCTTTTTCTTCTTTCATCTCTAATCTCTAATACTAATCTAATACTATTGCTAATAGTCCAAAACCAATGTAATCTATCTAATCTAATATCTAATTTATTAATACTAATATAATAAAATAATATGCTAACAAATTGACATTTTTAGACATTTCACTTACGCACCACGTGCCCATTTTTTTTGGACATTTTATACATTTTGCCACTAAAAAACAAAAAACACCCGCTTTTGGCAAAAAAATCCAAATACTCAAACTACTAAAATCAATTTATTTAACCACTACCAATTGTCAAAAAACGTGATACCGCTAGCAAAAATTCCAATTTATTTTCTCTAAAATATCAATAATTAAATCTCATTTGTTTTTTTCGTGAGCCGCACAGAGCTGCAATAGGAGCAGCAACGAGAGCGCCAATAGAGTTGCATATTTTATATTAAATCTCATTTTTTTTTCTCATTTTTACTCCATTATTAATATTTTAGATACCAACTTTTTTTAAACTACAACAAATCTATTTTAATAAATTTGAAATATCGCCTTTTATTGAGTTTTTCCTTTTTCTTTTATTATATTTTGCAACTTTCAACGTATTTGTCGAGACCTGGGTATCCGCTCCTAAACCCAATGATTAATTTCCTTGCTGAATTGAACGGACCTAGAACGGTGGGATAGCTTGCGTAGGGTTTTAAATTTGATTCGTACTGAATACAAACATTGAACCCTCACCATTTGTTATAGAGTATGAGCCTGGTGTTTTAAATTTGATTCGTACTGAATACAAACTTGACTAGAAGCATGAAAGGAAAAAAATGACTCCTAAGCAAAGTATGATCCAGACCCTGGGTTGTTCTGGGTGTCAATTTTTGTAAATACACAATTTACTAAAAATATAATAAAAACAACTATAATATATTTAAATAAATAAATTATACATTTCATAATTATCATCTACGTGATTTCATATTCTTAAATCGTTCAATAATAAGCTCAGAGTCAATTTTATTGAATACATCACTCTTAATGTAGGTCACCAAACAGTCGCTCATCCATGTATCCCACATCCGGTCACAACCTATTATTCACAATATTCATAGCAGAGAAAGCTATTTCTACGGTTATTGTTGCAACAGACAAAACTAGTGTCAGCTTCAAAAGAAGACTTTATTAGGTTCAACTTGTGTTGCACTAGACCAGCACAAATTAAATAGCACTAAAAAAATCAATATTGGTGCTCCACTTCCAACTGAGTTCTTGTCACGCCCAAAATTCGAACCTGAGACATTTTGATGGGATCCAAGTTACCACTCAGATCAGCTGTTGTTGGTAAAAAAAATCAAATTAAATAGCACTAACACAAAATACAAACTAAATAGTACTAACAGATTCAAAATTAGGATAATAAGAACAAGAACGGATCAAGGAGATAGAGAGACATGAACTTTTTTAAAATAAAATATAAGAGTGTGAGTGTGGTGCAAAATTAGAAACTTTGGTGCAAAACTAAGAACTTGGGTGCAAAACATATTTTTCAGGAGATGCAAAAACATTTTTCCCTAAAGTATTGGTGCTAATTTTTTTATTTGAGGGGGTTCACTTGAACCCCCTCAAATACATATAGATCCGCCGCGATGCTCCTAAGCAAAACAATTGGAGGGGTATTCCTACACCGAAGGCAACCAAATTTAAGCAATTTTGTTCTTTGAGAAGGGAATAGAGAGTGATGTGATAGATGTGATAGGTGAATGATGTGATAAGAAGAGAGAAATTGAGGTGTTGAATAGGTGTAGAAAAATTTGGAGTGTTTTAAAATCACCACACTTTAAGCAACTTCATTCTTTGGGAAATGCCATTTACGCTTTCTCCAAAATCAGCCGATCATTAATGTAAATTTTGAGGTTTTAAAGCCAACTAGTTGTATACTTGTGCGAACGCACAAGTCACATCATATTATATACCATGAATGTTTTTTAAACTTAGTTTGAATAGTGATATTAATTTATTCGTCTTCTAAATAAATAGTTAAAAATAATTGTAAAATAATTGTAATGTTTCTTTGTTGAGACTCAAAATAAAATCACCATTAATAAAAAATAAAGACATTTATGTAGAGAAATTAAGTATAAAAACTAATTATAATGACAACGGTAATATTTCTAAGCCGATCGAGATAGAAAATCAAAGTAGTCTTATATAAAGACAAAATATAAAAAATATTTATAAGACTGCATATAATGTTTTCTCGTCATGATTCAAAAGTAAAATATTCACTTGTAACAAACAAAGTCGTATATAAAGACAAAATGTAAAAATAATTATACCGACAATACATAGTATTTCCCGTCGGGACTACTTGAAGGCAAGAAAATTTACTAACAATTGATAATGTTTCCTCGTTGGGACTCATAAACTAAAAGTTCAGTTATAAAAAGTAAAGACGTTACAAAGGAAAAAAATTCTCTATGTGAAATGTTTCTCGTTGATCTGTATAATCAAATTATACTAATAACATGCAATCTTTTTTTCGATTGAAACTCAAAAGAAAAAGATACATATATATATATATATATATATATATATATATATATATATATATATATATATATATAGAATAATTTTTTAATACGTAGTCGTTACCCACCGAGATTCAAAAATAAAATAATCATTTATGAAAAATGAAAACTGCCAGGGATACTTAATATAAATTTAATTATATAGACAATAACAAATTTTTTTTTTGCCGTGACTCAAACGTAAAATAATCATTTATAAAAGACAAAAACTTTTATAAAGGTAAAATAAAAATATTATAATTATATTGATAATATGTTATTATTTTCCGTCGAGACTTATTAAAGGAAAGGGAGTTTCTTCGTCGAGAAAAAAAACCTAATATTCATTTACAAAAATAAATATATCATAAATAAAAGTATATAAAACAATTACTTTGACAATGTGAATTGTTTCAGTCAAAATCAAAATACTAACAACATGCATGTTTTCCTATTTTAAAAATATACTTTTTTAAAGAAAAATATTAAAAAAAAACAATTACTTCTTTATCGGGAATTGAAAGCTAAGTAATGATTTATAAAAACAAAATCTTAGTTTATAAAAAGTAATGATATTTATAAATGCAAAATATAAAAATTATTAATCGAACAATATATAGATTTTCATGTTGAGACTCAAAAGAAAAATATTTATTGATAAAAAATTTTAAATACATTTCCACATCTATAAAATTTCACAATTTTATTTTTAGACCATATCAATAACTATGCGAGCTACTTTTTATCAAAAAATAATAACTATGTGAGCTACTTAGTTACTACAATAAAACTGTCAATGCACGAGTATGGGTCTCCTTTTCTTTTCCTTATCGTGGTTGAAGGTTTGACGGCTCTTGTGAATCAAGTGGTGGCGAATGGGTCTTTTCAAGGATACACATTGAGTGATTGTTTGAGTTTTTCGATTATGCAGTTTGCAGATAACACAATGTTGATGGGGAAGGCGACAAGAGAAAACTTTTGGAACATTATGACTATTCTAAGAAGCTTTGAACTTGAATAAGGATTGAAGGTTATTTCTTAGCAATGAGATTAGTACATAAGAAAGAGTATTTATTGCTCTTATACCTAAGAGGATTGAAGGTTATTTCTTTTATTGCTCTTATACCTAAGAAGTAGTACTTGATTATGGCAAAAGGGTTTTGGTAGGCTATTGTTCTTTTGAATGTTACTTCAATACATTTTGAATCATGAGATTAGTACAGAAGAAAGAGTATTTATTTCTTAGCCCCACATCGTTTTTTTTTCTTTTACCATATTTGGTGTGGGCGATTATAAAGGGACTTTTAGAGAGTTTTTTTCTTTTGTAAAAAGCAACTTTGATTTTATAAAATTGAGTTTAAAGTGAAATGACTTATGTTTATATGTTTTTCCTTTAAAAACAAATTTGATACAAAGCATAACGAGTTCTAATATTTAGCACCTGCTTTTTTTTTTTTTTTTTTGATAATTGAGAGTTTTTTTTTATAAGCAAAAATTTTATAAAAGGAGATGCAAACGGGCACCCCAACCGGTACAGATACAATGGGTCTCATTAAAACCTCTTAAGGCCAAAACCCCATGGGAAAAAGACCCAAGGAGGAAAGAGTACCCCAAGAAGAATGAGACAAAAGACCAAACTATATCGAGTTCATACAAACAATAGGATTTCCCACCATGTAAATTTTCAAACTGAAGTCATGACCTTCAATGCTAATGAACCAACTCCAAGATATAAATTTAACATGATTGACTACTATTTGAGAATTGAAGACTTGGTCCCTAAATAGAATGTGATTTCGATGAATCCATAGGCACCATGTGACTGCCATCCACAAAAGATAATTCAATCTACCAGCCTTCTTGGATTCCAACCTCATGCCATGAGCCCTAAAATGCGCCACTCCAACAAGAGAATCCATGAGCACTCTTCCCATCCAATTGTGAATAGATGACCAAACTAAACGAGAGCACCTGCACAAGAAAAATAAATGAAAAATAGTCTCATCATGCTCAAAACAAAAAGGACAACTCGACCCATGAGGGTTGATAACTCATATTTATATGAGTTATTTATGTTTTTATCACTTAAATTAATGTAAGTTCTTAAGTAATATTGTTGTTTAATTATGTAAATATATGTTGTTTAATGTAAAGGAGGGTTAGGAACTGATTTGTGATCATTTGGCACTTTGGTGCCCCATCTTGTGTTTTAATGTGTTTGTTCAGTATGCTATAGCGTCAAACGTTATAACGTTGGATTCTGCAGCTGATGAGAAAGAAAACGAAAAAATGTGTTCTCGCAGCAAATGTCATATCATCGAGAGCAATGCAGAATCGTTCTCTCGCAGCAGCCCACCCATCGTGGTACTTTATTGGACACTTGTCTAGTTTGTAATGGAAGATAAAAATAGTTGGTGGGATGACTTGTCAACCTTTTTAGAAGATATTTTCTTTATATTGAAGTCAAAAACTTCATCTTCTTCATCTTGGGTTTTGCTGGTCTGATGTGAGGGACGTTATAACGTCAGGCGATTCTGTGAGTGACGCTGTAACGTCACAGGAGCTGTCATCATTTGGAGTATTTTCTATCTCTTTGTGATTTCGGTATTATGGCTTTAGGTAACACCTTTATGCTTTATTTCTTGTGTTGTTGCTCATCATGAGCTGATTCTCTTGTAGTAGGATGCTTAAAGCTTTGTAATGACTTTTTAAGAGTTTTAATGTAATGTTTGATGTTAGCTTTTTAACCCTTGCTTGAAACTTCTTCCAATGCTTATTTTAGAACTGATCAGCTAAATATAAGTACATTTATAGGTTCAGACATGGTCTATAAATCGAACTCAAGGATTAATGTGGGTGAGTGGTTGTTTTAAGGACACTTAGAACAACCCATGCTTAAACCTAGACATAGGAAAGCATAGTTCATAGGGTGAATACCGTGGGAGCTTAATATACAGGGGTGAACTTATTTAGAACTTAGACATAAGAGTCTTGTAACGAAACCCTGACGTTAGTGACCGAAAGGCACACATCAAACGCTACAGCACCCAGCGCTATAGCGTCAAACCGAACATTAAACTATTTTAAAGGATTTACTCCCAGCGCTATAGCGTCAAACAGAACATTAAACTATTTTAAAGGATTTACTTAGTGAAAGGCATTCCAACTACTCTCATTCTGAATTTCTACTTACCATCTATCTTATTTGCTTTTGTACTTTTATGTTGATGACATTAATGATTCTACAACTTGTTATTGTTACTTGTTTTACTCACTAGCTAATTTACTAATTTAATTATAGAAGTAAACTCAACAATACTCGTGGGAACGATCTTTACTTACTCTTTATTACTTGTTGCGACTGTGTATACTTGCACATCACCTTTTCGCACAACAAGGGTCTGTAATGATACCCTTAGAAATAAGAGCATCCCGGGTTGGAAGCTTTCCCAACAACAATCTCCAACCGAACACCCCCACCTTAGTAGGAACCGAAAGCTGCCATATGTCATCTAAAGCGCTTTGAATGTCGCTATTCAACTCATCATTGTGCCAAATGTTCATCATCAAAATATAACAGGATTTGACTGTAAAGACTTGGTACTTATCAAGTCTCCACTGCCATTTATCATGCTCGGACTCTTCGGGGTGAATAGAGTTTAAAATGTCTAACAACATATCAGAGTCCGCCCTCTCCTCCGCCGTCAAAACACGGTCCCAAACAAGATTCCAATGCCAAGTAGTATCAACCCAATACCCATGCTCCCTGATACAACCATTTTTAAACTTTGCCAAATGGTAGAGACTAGGGAACAAGTCCTGAAAAGTATTAGCACTAGCCCACTTATGCGACCAAATGGATATCAAATTCCTCGCCAACATCGGCCCGAGGCCGTATAAAGGCACCCCGCCACTCGTGGCGTGCCATCTTCCAAAAGAAGTAAATCTCTCCACCATAGCGAGTCCTTTGTGCCACATCTAAAGGAGACAACCCTTGTGAAAATAGACCTCAGAACACCATATCGGTGAGATAAAAGCGGCCTTCAGCTAGCATTGAGATCATTGATGCACCTCCATTTCCACTTACACAAAAGGGCCATATTGAACGCTTCAAGATTTTTTACCCCCCAAACCACCATCCTTCTTAGGTCTACAAACTTTATCCCAATAAACAGAACGACCCGCTCTGTTACCCCCCCATAAGAAGTCCCTCTGGATCTTAATAAGCTCTTGGATGACAATCTTTGGCACCTTGAAGAAAGAGAACATATAAAGGGGGATGCTATTGAGGATAGAGTTTATAAGAGTCACTCTGGCCCCAATAGATAAAAAACGACCGCTCCACGATGAAAGTCTATTTCTCACCTTATCAATGATTGGTGCCCAAGTGTGTCTCCTTCTGGGATTGGCACCCACCGGAATACCCAGAAATTTAAAAGGAATAGCGTTGGTACTACAAGACAGAAAGTAGCACCCGCTTCAAGAAATTCATCGGACAGGTTAACACCATACAAACAGCTCTTGTGGAAATTCACCTTCAAACCCGATACAAGTTCGAAAATTCTGAAAATAGACTTTATACTCCATAAATTATCCCACGAGCCCTTTCCGACCAGAATAGTGTCATCTGCAAATTGGAGCAAGGAAAAACTCAGACTATTGTTAACCTTGAACTCAGAGAAGACACCATCCCCCACCGTCTTTTGAACCATTCCAATTAAGCCCTCGGCAGCAATGAGAAAAAGGAAAGGAGATAAAGGATCCCCTTGTTTAAGGCCTCTGTGAATCTGAAAGTCATCAGTAGGACTCCTGTTGACCAGAACGGACATAGAAGAGTCATGTAAGCAAGATCTGATCCAATTAATCCAAACTACCCCAAATCCCATACAAGCCATCATGTATTCAAGAAACCCCCAAGAAACAGAATCATAAGCCTTCTCAAAATCAACCTTAAACAACATGCATTCATCCTTCCTTCTCTTAGCCAGATCAACCAACTCATTGACCACCAACACCCCATCCAAAATCTGATGTCCAGAGAGGAACGCCGATTGACAAGGAGAAATAAGCCTGAGAAGCACCCTCTTCAATCTACTAGCTAACACTTTAGCCAAAATTTTATAAATACACCCGATGAGGCAAATAGGCCGATAGTCCCTTAATTCTTGAGGATTCTCCTTTTTTTGGAATAAGAGCCAAAAAGGAAGCTGAAATGGCTTTAGGCAACACCGCACTAACATGAAATTCCTCAAAAAACCCCATAACGTCCTCCTTCACAACCTCCCAACAATTTTTTATGAAATTAAGATTGTAACCGTCAGGTCCTGGGCTTTTATTCCCATCACAACTCCACACTGCTTCTTTCACCTCGTCCTCTGTAAACGGAGCAATAAGTTGACTACACTTATCTTCGCTGATCTTGTCAAACTCAATATCACTGAGAATAGGTCGCTGCATAATCGGTTCCGCATAGCTGATAATTAACACAAGTAAAATGCAACGACTAGGATAAACTATGATCAAAATCAAAGTACACTAACACACCAAAGTAACTCCTCTAGACAAGCTGGACTGGAAGGATGAAAGGAAGAAAAATGACTCCTAAGCTAACTCGAAGATGTCCAAGACATCGCAAAACAATTGGAGGAGTATTCCTACACCGGAGAAGGGAATAGAGAGTGATGTGATAGATGTGTTAGGTGAATGATGTGATAAGAGGAGAGAAATTGAGGTGTTGAATAAGTGTAGAAAAATTTGGAGTGTATTAAAATCACCACACTTTAAGCAATTCCACTCTTTGAGAAAAGTCATTTATGTTGCCCCAAAATCATTCGATCAAGATTCTCAATTGATCAAAAGAAAATTTTGAGGTTTTAAAGTCAACTAGTTGTATACTGCATACACACGAGTCACGTCATATCATATACCATGAATGTTTTTTAAACTTAATTTGAATAGTGATATTAATTTATTTGTTTTCTAAATAAATAGTTAACAATAATTAGAAAATAACTGTAATGTTTGATTGTTGAGACGCAAAATAAAATCATCATTAATAAAAAATAAAGACATTTATGTAGAGAAAATATGAAAACTAATTATAATAGCAATAGTAATATTTCTCAGCCGAGATAGAAAATCAACGTAGTTTTATATAAAGACAAAATATAAAAACAAATATTTATAAGACTGCATACAATATTTTTTCGTCATGACTCAAAAGTAAAATATTCACTTGTAACAAACAAAGTCGTATATAAAGACAAAATGAAAAAATAATTATACCGACAATATACAGTATTTCCCGCCGAGACTACTAATTAAATGCCAATAAATATACTAACAATTGATAATGTTTCCTCGTTGGGACTCATAAACTAAAATTTCATTTATAAAAAGTAAAGACGTTAAAAAGGAAAAAATTTCTCTATGTGAAATGTTTCTCGTTGGATTTAGAAGTAATCAAATGATTCTAGTAACATGCAATCTGTTATGAAAGTAAACCAAAATAGAGAAAGGAAGAACAAGAGAGTGAGAGAATGAGAGAAGTTCTTTGTATTATTCTCTTCACACTAGTGTTACATTGCACAAAGGACTAAGTCCTATTTTAGGGTACAAATTGGAAATTGAATAAAGCCACTAACCATTCACTCACATAAAGAGACTTAGTGGAATATGGAAGCCTAAGGGTGGACATCCACTAGTTATATTATTCATAACACTCCCCCTTGGATGTCCATCCAGGATATATCTCATTAAATCCTTACTAGAAAAAACCCAATGGGATAAAAATCTAGTGAAGGAAAAAGAGTACAATATCCTTTCAGTGGGAACGGTCTCGTTAAAAATCTTTCCAGGAAAACCCAGTGGGACAAAACCATGACAAAGGAAAAAAGAATGCAGTTTTTCTCCCCATGTTTAAAGCTTCACTTAAGGATATGAATTCCAACATTTGGAGTCTCTCCCTGAGTGCATATGGAACAATCTACTCCACTGTCACTTGTGATTGTATCCTCTTTTAATGGAACTTTGCGATCAGTATTATCTTCAAAACATCTTCCTTGAATTGTTGGCATTTGGACATAAAATGAAGAAGCAAGAACCATAGATTGTTTTATAGATCATAAAGATATTTCAATGTCACCAGATGTAGATAATAGCTGGCTTGTAATCTAACTTGATCTAGATAAGAAAAATACTGCATATCTGCATGGTTAATTTGTGTAACATACATAAAAAATGATTTATTCATTACAATAGCCAAAAATATCCATCTTACTTCTTTTCTAATGCATTTTGGTTTGTGATATGCATGCATGCTTTTATAGTCTTCAGGACTGATTGTTATTTGCTGCCACACAACTCATGTACTCAATAAAAAAATATATATAATGAGTCAATGAAGAATTAGTTCTTTCTAACTTGTTAAACAAAAATTTAACTATCTAACTATTCGGTCTCCAGATCAAGATGAGACTTTGTCTTTCAAAAGAATTTATTTAAAGATATTTCTTTTATCTTGAATCCTTCTAGGATTTTCCATGTAGAGGTCACCTACAGGTTCAACCTCAAAATCCATCAAATATAATTTGATATCATTCATCTAGAGCTCTTTCTTTGAACAGTCTATAGCTTTTTATTGGAAGCTCTTCAGGAGTTCTGATAATATTTATGTCATCAACATAGACATTAGTTATAGAAAATTCTTTTCCAAATATTTTTATAACACTCTATGGATAGGTGATGTCATTTTTTGTATCCCTCCTTTAGAATATAAATTTAGACGATTATACTATATGTGTTCAAATTATATTATCTCATGGAGAGATTGATTCAATTTGAGTTAGAATCCGAAAAGTGTGTATTGGAATATTAATCCTTCAGGGATCTTCAAATGATTATGACTATCAAATGAGTCATACAAATAAGTTGTAGCAACATTCATCTTGTGAGAATTGAGCTCTTCATGTGCTACAAGGCTAATTAAGTACTGAAAAGTACTCGCATCCACCCTTGAGAAACATGTCGAGCTTTTTATCTCACAACTTCACCATTCTCATTTTGCTTCAATTTCATATTTCAATTTTGGCCAATTCACATTGTCTACAATCTTTAGTAGACTTTGATTCATGATCCTCACTATCATTTATCACATTTAGCGCTATATTATATGCAAAAATATCGTCAACGTTGACTTCGTTTCGGTTCCATTGTATTTCATTCTTGACATAATTCATTGAGATCTCTTTATTTTCATAACTTTTCAAGTACCAGATCAGTTCTTCTGGAACTGTAATATCAATTATTTTTGAATACTCTTTTTGAGTTTCTATATCCTCGCTTGGACCATACTTTTTTTAGCTCATTTTGTTGTTCGAGAATTTTTATCTTTGGAACCGATTGGTCTACCATGCTTCAAGCACGGTTGAGACTCATTTTCAATATTAGATTGTCCATCAGGGACATCCATTCTATTGGAGCATTAGCAGCTAATATATATGATTTGGTCACACCTTTTGGATCAGTGAATGCATTTGGTAGATAATTTGCTAAGCTTCGCAAATGAATTATCTTTTGAACTTCTAGTTCACATTGTTTAGTTTGAGGATCATTATGAGATAACGATAATTCATTGCAACTGATCTATTTTTACAGCTGCTTATTCTCTCCCCTAATGTTGGGAAATCTAATTCTTCAAATGATAATCATCAACTTGGATTATAAACAAGTCTCCAATTGTTGGCTCAAGATACTATATTATACATGGAGATTTATATCAAATATATATTTCCAAAATTCTTTTAGGACCCATCATAGTGCATTGCACATCCAAAAGTTCTAAGATGGGAAATATTAAGTTTGTGACCAAAAATCAAATGTAAAGGGGAAGAGTTGTGATAACATGTTGGCTTCATGCGAATCAATATTACAACATGTAAAATTGCATGTTCCTAAGTTGAAATTAGAACTTCTTATCTCATAAGTATTGGTCATGTAATTAAGTTTAGACGTCTAATGGTTCTTCAAGACCATTTTATGAATGAATGTATGACGTGTGATATCCAATATCAATTCTAATAGACATAAAATACTTATCATATGCTTTTAAGGTAATTCACATAATGACCTCTTACTCAAATTAGTTGAGGAAACAATCTCACAAACTTCCGGTTGTGAGATGATGACAGATATATATAATATATATGTGGTCATCTAGTTGATGCATCAATTAAAACCACAAATATCTAATTAATAGTCCACGTGATTAGTGTACTTGTTTACAAATATCACCTTATACCAGTTCTAGAAATATGAGAGATTTATTATTCTCAAATTGCCAATTTCCTTTGGGAACTAGTGAACACAAAAATTAGTAGATTGAAGAAACTACCGGCTCTTCAATACAAGTTCACATAGAAATTTATTATTCGCATCATAATATACTCGGAATGGCCCAACCGATCTTGCCAACAACTAAATTATTATGATATGTAAACTTTTGGTTTACAATAACATGTGCTTCAATTGCACATATATAAGTGTAGTACAAATCAGAGGAAAAAAGTAGACAATTTTTCCACTACACTTATTTTATCAAAATATGCCTTGTTATAGAAAAATGTTCAATATCTCTTTCATCTCTCGTTTCAATATTAATTCTATTTATATGAATATATTTGAAACTTAATAAATTTCTATTTAGACTTAGGGAAATATAATGCATTGTCAATATGCAAATTTATTCCCCTGGATAAAAGTATATTAGCTCTTCTCGAGCCTTCAATTATTTTTGAAGAGTCAGATATAGTACTAACTTCGGTTTCTCGCTTCACTAAATAGGAGAATTTTTTTTATTTTTATCCTTTAAAATTATATGGGTAGTTCCACTATCAGCGAAACACATTAATTTCTCCATTATTGATGCTAGTGTCAATACTCATTCTATCCTAAAATAAATATGATAAAAGATGGGCATGAGAAAATTAAGTCTCTACAATATTATATGCCTACAAAGATCAAACTTTAGGATCTACATAAAATACAATTTCTCTAAAAACAAAATATCAGTAGAAACTATATTTGCTACTAAAAATAAGAAAAATAAAGAGCATTGAAAATCAGTAGAGAACTATATTTGCTAAGCAAATATACAAATTCTTGTGAACATAAAAGTGTCTCATTCTTTAGGATAGTCATACAGTCAAGTCTTCTTAATTATTCCCGTTTTTTATGCAACATTTTTATTTGTAATTCCAAGCATACGAAAAAAGAAAAGTTACATTTTTCCATAAGATACTACAACACTATTAGGAATAACAAAGGTCACAATCACAAATGACACTTAAGTAGGATAATGATAACATTTACCACATCAATGGTCATCACCACAACTTTTCTTGTACCAAAATTATAATTGAGTCCTTCACTTCTGGGAATGAACTTCAACATTGAGTGGTTTGTGAGTATTATTTACGATCACCATATCACATAATCTTGATTCATAATATTTTTCTGAAAATATTTTCTCATTTTGCTAATTCATGAGAATATTTGAGACATAAATTATATGTCTTATCCTTTCACTAGTAGAAAAACTAGAAAAGAGTTGTACTTTTAAAGTCGGATGTCAAATATATGAAATAGATCTTATAGATTTCAGCCATATCCAAAAGGTCTAGTTCTTCAGGAACTTGACCACAAATCTCTATAAGAGATGACCAAAGAAAAATGTATTTTGTGCAATCCTCCAAGGATGCTTAAATTACCAATTCATTAGTTCTTGAGGAACTATACAACAAAACTTCTTCAATGATGATCAAGAAAAAACAATACTATGAGCAATCTTTCAGGGATGTTTGGATATTAAATTTTTTAAGTTCTTCAAGATCTATATCATAAACAATGATTCATAGTTCTTCAGGAATTATATCACGATCCTTCTTTGTGCAATCCTTCAGGGATGCATGGATAATAAATTTATCGCTCTCTTCAGAGTTATATAACAAATTTTTCTTCAACAATGATAAATAAATAGACAATGAGATAAAACATAAAATGAGATAAAACATAAAATAAATCACAAATAAATAATAGTGAAAAGAAGATGATGATGAAGAAGAAGAAGGAGAAGAAGAAGAAGAAGAAAAAGAAAATTATTCTTGTAATAGAGCCTGAAGATGATTATGTCATCAATCATACGATAGACAAATTTTTCAATAAATCATATGGTAACAAACAAACAAATAGATAAATAAAATTCTTTAAATCTATTGATCAACAATCGTAAATTATCAAAAAGAAAAGTGACATATATTATAGCATATGATAAAATCAAAACCAGCCAAAACATAAGTAATATAGGTCATCCCCATGCCTATATTCCAAGAGATTGCAATCTTATCATCCCATAACTATAGTCATCGTGAGTTTGATGAAATTTTATCATTACATTGAAAACAAAATATACAGCCACAATTTACACAACGTAATCAATTAAAACTAAAATTCTAAACACATCAAATAAAATCAATAAAACCTTAAAAACAAAACAAATGTTGGCAATGAAACATGAATCACCTTATATGAAAGAAAAGTCGCATAAAATCATTAACCATATAATAATATACAAACAATAAATTTGGAGAGAAGAAAAGTTAGAAGCAAAAGGAGAGTGATCATCTTTTCCTACATGTGTCAAGCATAAAATTTGAGCATGGACAGAAGAAATGTGTTTTCGGATCCCAATCATGTACAAATGCAAATAAGTAGTATCCAATAACCAATATTACCTTAGGTTGTTAGAGCTTCGTGCTGATAACGTGTTATGAAAGTAAACCAAAATAGAGAAAGGAAGAACAAGAGAGTGAGAGAATGAGAGAAGTTCTTTGTATTATTCTCTTCACACTAGTGTTACGTACATTGTACAAAGGACTGAGTCCTATTTATAGGGCACAAATTGGCAATTGAATAGTCAATAGTAAAAGGTCACTAACCATCCACTCACATAAAGGGACTTAGTGGAATATAGAAGCCTAAGGGTGGACATCCACTAGTTATATTATTCATAACACAATCTTTATCCATTGAAACTCAAAAGAAAAAGATACATATATAAAGAAGAAATATAAAAAAAAAATTCCAATATGTTGTTGTTTCCCACCGAGATTGAAAAATAAAATAGTCATTGATAAAAAATAAAAATTGCCAGGGAGACTTAATATAAATATAATTATACAGACAATAATAATATTATTTTGTCGGGACTCAAAAGTAAAATAATCATTTATAAAAGATAAAAAAAAATCATAAAGGGGATGAAGCTGAGGTTTGTCAGGGGTGAATGGTGTGTAGTTGGAGACTTTAATTCTGTTTCTAGTGTTAATGAAAGAAAGGGAAGGAGGGATGGGGGTAATTTGCATGAGGTTGCTGAGTTTAACTCTTTTATTGCTAAAATGGATCTTATTGATTCAACAGTCTCCAGGAAGAAGTTTTCCTATTTCTGTTCTGACGGTGTCTCTATGAGTCGTTTAGATAGGTTTCTTTTATCGGAAGGACTAATCTCACTATGGAACGTTTCGGGGAAATGGATTGGTGACCGCGACATTTCGGACCATTGCCCGATTTGGCTCATTCGTTCTATTAATGATTGGGGACCAAAACCATTTCGCTTCATAAATGGTTGGTTCGATCATTCCAGTTTTCGTTAAGGAAGGCTTTGATGTTAAGGTGGAATAACACTTATGTTTTGAAAGAAAAGTTGAAGATTCTTAAAAGTAAATTGAGAAGTTGGAACAATGAGGTGTTCTGGGTGCTTGATTTGAATATTGAAAAATGATGTAAAGGATCTCAATGTGTTAGATAAATCGTTATTTGATTCTTTTGATACAGAGGCAGTGTGGCGGAAGAAAGAGGTCTCGGCAAAGTTCTGGAGGGATATTAGATTGAAGGAGAGCTTATTGTATCAAAAATCTAGAGCTAGATGGGTTAGCGAAGGGGATTCCAACTCTAAATATTTTCACTCTCTTTTGTGGTATAGAAGGAGGGGAACAATTTGTTACTTGTAGATGAGAACGGGGGGTTGATTGAGGATGTGGAGGAAGTAAAGCTGAGGGTTAAAAATCATTTCGAAAATTACTTTGAGGAACCTATACAAGAGCGCCCCACTCTTAGAGGGTTAGATTTCAAGCAACTATCTAGTGATGATAATGCTCTTTTGTTGATGCCTTTCACGGAGGAGGAGATTACGGGAGAGGTGTGGAATTGTGACGGTAATTAGAGCTCGGGGCCGGATGGGTTCAACTTGAGATTCACAAAGGAGTTTTGGGATCTATTGCGTAGTGATATAGTGACTGTTTTCAATGAGTTTTATTTGAAGGTTGCCTTACCAAAAGCTTTTTTGGCATCTTTTATTGCTCTTATACTTAAGAATGATCATCCTCAAGGTTTGGAGGAATTTCGGCCTATATATTTGATTGGGTGTTTATACAAAATTATTACCAAAATGTTAGCAAATAGATTGAAGAGAGTACTTCCCAAGTTAATTTCCAGCTGTCAATCCACTTTCTTGGGAGGTCGTAACACTCTAGATGGGGTTTTGGTAGTGAACAAAGTTATAAATTTGGTGAAGAGAAAGAAGGATGATTGCTTGTTATTTAAGGTGGATTTCGAAAAGGCTTATGACTCTATTTCTTGGAAATTCTTGAGATATATGATGGAGAAAATGGGGTTTAGCCTAGAGTTGACTAGATGGATGAAGGCGTGTGTGTTTTCGAGTACCATGTTGGTGTTGGTAAATGGTAGTCCTACTCAAGATTTTCAAGTGGCGAGAGGACCCCGACAAGGAGATCACCTCTCTCCTTTCGTCTTTTTGATTGTTGTTGAAGGGTTGTCGGCTTTGATGGCCAAGGCGGTTTATAGGCTCCTTTTTTTATTACAAAGTTAATGATTCTACCCATTTCTCTATTTTACAATTTGCTGACGATACTATTATGATGGGGAAAGCGACTTGGGGGAACCTTTGGAGTATCAAGTCATTACTTAGAAGCTTCGAATTGGTGTCGGGGTTGAAAGTCAATTTTCATAAGAGTAAGCTTATTGGAATTAATGTCCCGGAAGACTTTTTGAATTCAGCAGCAACTTTCCTCCATTGTCGCTTTCAAGTTTTTGGCATCCCCATGGGGGTAAATCCGAGATGGGTTCGACGAGGAGTTACCATACGCAATACTCCCTCACCCTTCCTCTCAATCTCTCTTTCGATCTCTCTCCCCATTTCTCCCTCATTTCATCCAAAACCCACACCCTCAGCGAAACTAGAGAGAGGGAGAAACAAATCGGAGAAAAAGAACAAAACTAGAGACAAGAATTCACAAAAATGCTAATTTTCTCCGCAAGTGGTTACGAAGATGGAGAAGGATCAAACAATCCAACCCAGAAACGAAGTGGAAGGGTAATTAAACATTTTTTCTCCTACCCATTATCAAATTTTTTATCTTTGGGTTTTCTTTAGTTAAACTTTTTGCTTATGAGGTTAATTTCATGCTCAAAATTCTATTTTTTTAAGGTTGGCAATGAGCTATTTAGATACACATATTTCACTAAATGAGTATTGAAATTTGGAATCCCCATATTTTCCACAGGAAAACCCCTAAAATATTCGATTGATTGTGGTTTTGATTTGTGATTTAGGGTTTGTGATTCAAGGCAGTTCGGAGAATGGTGGAGTGCAGGATGCCAATAATCTACGTGTCAAGGTATTTTATGCAAATTGTTCATTTCGACTCATCATCTCTCATCGCTCTCTCTAAAGCTAAATTTTTGATTCCATGGATGCTCGCTTTCAATCGCTTCCCATGTGTTTGATTATATGCATGTTTGAGAAATTTAATTGATTTTTGAATAGGATCGGTATAATTTGTTCCATTAATCCTTTTGTTTTATTATGCTTTTCTTTATTTTCACCCTCTGTGAGTATCCCATTTGAATCTGCTGTTGCTATATTGCTACATTGCCCAATAAGTTCTAATGAATTAAATTATAGGATATGCTTGATCCCCAGTTTCAAAACTGTGTGTCTTCTACAGGCTCCAAATATCCATATTCACTTTATGGTGGTATGTGAAATTCAAACTCCTTCAATGCTTTAGTATAAACTCCTATTCATTATTTTGTACATCCAGCTTGATATAACCTTAATATTGTATTTTGCTTCAAGCTGTTTCTTTTTCTGTGAGATCAGAAAGAGAAGGTGAGTCAGCTCTGTGATGTTGAGCTAGACTGGAGAGGCATCACCGAACAGCTGAACGCATAGTAAGATCTTCACTCTTCTGATATTCTTGCATGTGAGATGCCCATGTATAATAACATGATCATGATTTTTTTTTTGGTAAATTTCAGGCAAAAGCTTTGGCATAAAATAATATGTGTTAGTCTTTCTATGTGATGTATGCATAGATACCTAAGGTAGCCGATTAGTCCATCTATAATGGCATCTTAAATGCAAAATTGCAGTTTTGAATGTGAGTGTGTGATCATATCATCTGAATTGATATAGAGGCTGATATGCTCTGATGTGAATTTAAACCATTTGTTGATTCTTTTACAAGATTCTCAATTCAGATCAAAGCTTACAATATTTTTATCAAACTTTAAGAAAGATGTTCTCTCTTTAACTGATACTTGATTAACTTGTGGCATTGTAGGATGCAAACTGCAAACTACAAAGGGATATTATCACCCGAAAAGACAGTTAAGACCGGTATGTAATTGTTTCTTTACTGGCTGAGTCGAGTTTCTAATTTCCTTTAATTTATTTGACACTAATGCTTTAGGTGAATATGTAATTGCATTTTTTATGTCTTAGATGTGTATATATGATCAAACCACCTTCCTTTACTCATTGGAATATGTATCTTAGACTATTAAACTGTATAACTCAAGCTTTGTATCCTTGATCATCTTAGTTTTATGTGTTGTGTTTTTCAAGCACCACCCTCTTCATCTTTGTATTAAAAATATCAAACCGTTTTCTTTTTATCTCTTTGTTCCTTTTCATTTGTTTGATTTTTTAATAACATCCTGTTATCAAAAATTCCACATATAAGTTGAGTTTTCAAGAATTTACATTATCAAGTGCAAATTAAGACATTGTTTTTGGTTCCTTGAAGTGATGCAAGACCAATAGACTACTTCTTTTGTGGAAGCTTTGAACCATAGTTACAAGTTTCAAATTTGTTTGCTTCTCTGTCTTTAGTTTACTCACATAGTGTGTTTGCTAACTAAATTTGATCATGGCATCCAATTGGAAAGAAAAAAATTACAATATCATGTTGGAGATGTGGTCAATGCCTGCAAAAGACATCTCAGAAAAATAAATTGGAAAGAGAGTTAAGACTTTGATAAAGTAATAGCACTTTCTGTAGTTTACATTTTATAATTCTTAATCTTGCATAGTTATCTTAGTTTTTAGGGAACATGCTTCATTAGTTCAACATTTAACATTTCTGGCCAAGAATGTAAGGAAAAATCTTGCTCTTTTATTTGCTATCATTTATGTTGATCCACTTCCCCATATATCTATAACACTAATTTAATATTTCCAGTTCTTTGTGGCTATTGTGTTTCTATTGTGCATTCCTGTTGTTTTTCTTTATTTTTATGTAGCATTGTTATGATGTTCTGCTTCCGAATTTTGCATCAGTACTTTTTGCATACTAGCATTTTGTACTCTGTTAGACATTGTATGTTACTCATTCTAATGTGTTTGAAGTCTTCAATTTAAGATGCATTTCATTCTCAATTTTTTTTTTTATTTCATAAATTTTATTTGATTGCTGTTTTGGCTGTGTAAAAGGAGTTTAATGTTGTGGAGTTTTACAGTATGCAGTTTTACTTCCTCTTGAAATGGTTTATTGTTGTTCGTTACCTTAAGTTTCTTAAAGTAGATATATGCTAAACAAAGTGATGCATGTTGAAGGAGCCCCTACAACTTGGTGTTGATTGTGATTTGATTAGCTTATGTGTTAAATACATAGGAAGACTCCTTCGCTCTTTTCTCATTCATATTTGTTTCATTCATCAAGTTCAATTAAATATGTATCAGTTCACATATCTAATTTTCCTTTCATTTTTGTTTCTCTTGGAATCATACATTCATGTATCAAGTAAAGGTTTTATATTACTAAAGTTCTTCAACATAGTCATCTTCAGGTTGTAATTTTTAATTGCTATCATGCCTTTCTTTTTGTTGATGCTCAATGTTTGCTTGACACCGATACTGATCGTATAATGGAGATTTTTGGAGCAGATGGTTTGTATGCGAAACCCCATAGCAGAGAAGTTCAATTGACTTACACTTCGATAGGTGTTTTTAAGATACATTGCCCAATGTCAAGTAATCGTCTTCGTCCGAGAATCATGATGTGTCATCAACCACCAGCTATTCAAGTTCAATACCCTAATGATGAAGATGTTCAACAAGGCGTTTAGAACAATTCTTCTAATGATGAAGTTTATGAAGAAGGAGAAACTGTTGATAACCCTATTATCCTATAATAACTATCTTTTCTACAATCATTGTTGATTTTCTTGAATTTCTAGACTTTTTTTTGTGATATTATAACATGAGCTCTTTAAAATAATGCCAATAAATTGTATTTCAATGGTTGTACTTGGATTATGTTCCTATTTTGTCTATATATTTGATCGCATCTTTGACCAATGAAGTGTTGAAGTAGTTGTTGCTTCGCCGAATGGGCCGGCCGTTGAACGAGTGAAAGGACCGGTCCCCGCTTCACGCTGGCTGAGCACCTCGGTGGTACCGCAAAGACACTCCGACGATCTAGTGAGAGGTCGCCGCAGATAGCACAAGGTTAGAGAACGCACCGATGCCATGTGCGAATGGCGATATATACCGCGAGGTCCGACTGCTTTGGCGGAGATTTCGCCGGCGAGAATTGCGCTCCAAGCAGCCAGATTGGGCCGCCGAGTCGGGCCGGGCCGCAGTCCAGCTTGCCGCTGGCGATCTCGATTTGCCGATACACCTGTGAACAAGCTTGCCCCCAAGCCTAGGTCGCTAAGAGCGGGCCGAGGCTTGAATCGATGCCCCGTGAGTGAGGTTCTTTTGATGAAACGCGCGCCGCTTGTTTTTTTTGATAGGATTCGTGTCGCACCGCCGTCAACCATCGGCCGCGGCCGACGCGACGTTGGTCTTCACCGACATTCCGCATATGACGCTTGTGTTTCCGAGGTTGTTCCGAGACAACCATTGGCGAGAAGATTTAAACGCTGCGACGCCGCGCCTCCCGGGCCCCTTCGCGCCATGGGTCCGCATTTCTATAAATAGCCCTTCGCTTGAGTTCATTTTCACGCCAAGAATTGCTTCGCTAACGACCGACGATCCACCACCGACTTGCATCCGTAGTCGATTTCTCGTTTACTCGACCGATCCACAACATCCGCTCTGTATGGATCGATCCCTACTTTTACTTTCCAAACTTGAGTCTTTTCTTTGAAAGTATTTCGTGACTTTCCACGCCTTGTGATAGGGGTGTCGCCTCGGGGATGGCCAAGTCGCCTCTCATGAGTAACTCGCCGATCGACCGACTCGATCCCTTTATCATGTGTGTGTTTTTGCATGCCACGGACGAACCGACCACTCAGATTCCTAAAACCACCGCAATCCTTTGCTACACACATGTCGAGGCCGGGCGAAGCCCAATCCTCGCGAGGCGAGTCTAAGTCGCCTTCGCGATAAGGGTTCCGATTCGCTCAGCGCTTCTTCGAGCAAAGACGAGCTCGAAGTTCCCACTCTTCCGGCCGAGGATCGCCACCAAAGAGCTCGTTCAAGGTCCGCCCATTCTCAAGAGCGTTGCAGTAACACTCCACCGCCGAGAACATCGCCGAGCGGTGGAGAGGAAGAAGACGCCGATGTGGTGATCATTGATGATGATGAGGCGCAGAGCGCCGCATCGGGCCATGGACGGGGATGGTGGAGGCCAAGGTGGCCGAGCCAAGAGGTCAATGAGGAGGAAGTGGTTCACCCCGCAAACAAGAGCTCGCCGGGAGGTAAACATCGAGGTCGAACGGGCGGTCGGGCAAGTACAAGCTTTATCGACGAGCCCGAGATGTATCCGACATGTCTTGGGTATCGGAAACTCTTCGCCTCATAGGAGCATCATTATCGCTTCGGCCACGCTGCTTTGCCCGACCGCGAGCCGCCTCGACGATTCACCGGGCCGAGGGTGAGAGGTATGAAGGACGGCCAAGATATTGCAACTTATTCTCCCAACTTCAAGTTCACGATGTATCGGCCGTGGTTCGAGAGGATGAATATTACCCTCCTTTTAGTGAATTTCAACGTGACGCCCCGCGCCACATCGGTCGCCTTCTCAACTTCACCCTAACGCGCTGGGCGCTTCAAAACTTTCGAGGTCCTCTTGACTAAGCTGGTCGGCCGTGTCGATCATGTCGTTTCTTCACTCTTTGAGCCGAAATGGCTCGTGGAGAAGGCAAACAAAGAAGAGAGGAGTGTGTCTCCTTTAAGATAGAAGACCCATCATCGGCTTCTTCAAGGCTTACCAAGAATCCTGGGAGCGCCCGAGAAGCCAAGATTTTTGGATCGCTCCCACCGAGGAGGCCGGTAAGGCGTCAGACGGAGGTCCAACCGACGGAATGCTCGGTCCCCTTACTTCCCATCATGTGGAACGAGGCTCACTTCGCAGCGCCCGGGATTACATTTACACCGCTGGCGACTCGGGCGAGGCCGACCGAATCCCTCGGAAATGATCAAGTCGTTAGCGGGCATGATGCGCCTGCATCCTAAGGGCGACATACCATGCCGCCCCTTTGTCTTGCTCGAGGGCGTGGATCCGGAGGCCGAGATCGGTTTGCTTTTGAACTTTGCTTGTATATTTTTGCCGCCAATTTTTCTTCTATCTCATAACTCGTTATTTTGCGTAAAGAATGGCCGCAAAACCGGGAGGTGCTCGAGTCTGCTTCAAGCCCGCTCTATCCTGTGGGCCAAGAAGTGGGAAGGACTCGGCTACCGAGATGTCCCCAATCGCCCTCCAAGGTGCCCCCACTCCCAAGGGCCAAAAGAAGAAGCCACTGCTCGGCCGCCTCGCGATCGACGATCGCTTCCGCCAAGCGGATAAGGCTCGACGACCGAACATGGATTCCGCCAAGGCCGACTCTCCCTATTCTCTCTCTCGAGGGTTTAGGACAGTCGAGCTCGAGTGGTTCAGAAGAAGCCGATGGAGGTCCAGGCTTCTCTCTCGCTGGGGATAGATAAGATCATGAACGAGCTTGGGGCCGAGGTCAAGGTACTTTACTTTTTCATTCGTTATTTCTTTTTGTCTTAGATCGACCGACTAATACCGGACGATCTCTCGCTTTGCAGGGCTCGTGGCCGCTAAGGAGGCTTTGACCGAGCCGCAGTGAAGTACGCATAAGCTTGCCAAGGCCAAGAAAGAAGCTCTTTTCACAGGCGAGGAGGACCGCCAAACTCGCCAAGAGGAATAAGGAGCTCTGCGGGCAAGTGACGAGTCCAAGAACGACGCTGAAGCCTTCGAGAAGGATAAGGCCAGTCGAGGTCGAGAATGCCGAGTCGGGCGCGAAGATCCAAATGGTGGCCTGTGCCGGTAGGGAGGCAGCTGGCCGAAAGCAGCTTCTACAATGCTCTCGGCAAAAAGCGGCATTGAATCCGCACTTGAGCATCAATTTTGATGAGAAGATGGTAAATCCCGCCATTACGTCGCGGAGAACAAGATCATGCCGCTCGAGCAAAAAGATGAACATGGAAATGTTGTTCGTCCGCCACCATCCTCTTCTCAAGCTCAAGCCCGCTCATGAAGCGGTGTTTATCTTGTAATTGTTTAACTTGCCTTCGGCACAACAATTTTCCCGCTTCGCGCGCTAATTAGTGGGCGCTGGCCGACCAAGGCCCCGTGTTTGTAATGACAATTTCTTTTCATTTAATTTGTTTGTTTCTTGAATCGATCAAGCTTTCGTGATCTATTTTTCAAAGCTTACTTAACTTTAGACTTAGGTCGCCGGCATTTCTTATCCGATAAACCGTGCCCACTCGGCGACACTTGATTGGGCCATTCCGATGGCATTCGATTGGGTCAACTTGGTGATCTTCTTTGGGCCAACTCGGCATGCTCAATACGGTCGCTTCGACGGCCGACGCTTGTGGGTTATTACTTAACCCTTAGGCCATTTTCAATGGCACTCGATCGGGCCATTTTGATGGCACCGCTGGGATCATTTCGATGATCTCTCGAGGCGTGTCGCTTCGACGCCTATTGCGGCGGGTTATAACTTAACCCTGGGCCATTTTCGATGGCGCTGCTCGAGTCAACTGCGGTGATCGTTGTTTGTGCCGCCTCGGCAAGACACGCCATGCATCGCTTCGACGACCGAGGTTCGCGTTATCTAACCTCGGGCCATTTCGATGGTTTCGAGGTAGATCGCTTCGACGATCCGATCAAGTTGATAAATCTTCGACGCTTCCTTTGCCACTTCGCAATCTTGAGCGACGGCCATACATTCTTGCGAGAAAGTAAAGAACACATCATATTTCTAAAGGTCGCCTCGTAAAAACCCACCTGGGAAAAAGAGCTACCACCGCTTTTCATTTATAGGTCTGGCTGCTCATTACATTCAAATTGTTCATTACATTCAAACGTAATATTTTCTCGAGTTTCTCTCGCATTCCATGTTCGGGGATAGTCGCCCATCCATGGTTTCCACCGTAAGCCCCCTTTCCGCCTTGTTGATGACCCGTATGGACTTTCCCAATTTGTGCGAGTTTCCTTGGCGTGCATTCTTGTTTCCTACGCCGCCCGCCTTAGAATGAGCCGACCGACGCGTGAAGTCTCTCTTTGCACGCGAGTATTGTATCCGGCCGCGACTGCTTGATCAATTGCTCTCTCTGACGCTGCGCGCAGCAGCCTCTTCAATTAGGTCCAATTCTTCTCGAATGGCTCTGGCCGTTGTCAACCACCGTAGGGGATTTGAAGTTCTCCACCCGGGCCACCCATTTCTATGGGTATGACAAAGACGGTCCCATATACCACCCAAGGGGATTTCTGCCGTTGAATGAGGGTCGCCCCAGAGGCCCAAAGAACGGATCGTAGCTCTTCGACCCGCCCCTCGCTTCATCGAAGCTTCGCTTAACCCACGCAGATAACTCTATCGCCGCCTTCACTGACCGCTTGTCCGAGGGTGTTTCGACCAAGTAAAACGCTGCTTTACCCCTAAGTCGCCAACATTTCTCTCAACCTTTGTCTCGCGAACCGGGTGCCGTTGTTTCGCTATTAGTTGCCGAGGATCCCAAAACGGGCCAACACACACCTACTAAAAATTTGCTTACTTTTGCCGAGGTGATGGTTGCAAAGAGGCTCTACCACCCACTTTGTGAAATAATCTACCGCCACGATCAAGAATTTGAACCGGCCCGAGCAGTGGAACGGGCCTAGCAAATCCATGCCCCACCAAGCAAACGGCCAAGGTGAGACAAGACTTTGCAACTCGTGGAAGGTGCAATGTGGACATCGTGTATTTGGCATTTCTTGCACTTCGAACGAGCTTCTTAGCATCCTCGCCCATGGTCGGCCAATAATAGCTGGCCCCGAGAGCCTTCTTAGCTATGGAACGAGCGCCCGGTGACTCCCACAAATACCTTCATGAATGTCCTCAAAGACATGGTCGGATTCGACCGACGAAGACACCTTAACAATGGAGAGGAGAATCCTCTTCTGCATAACTTTCCTTCTATTATCGAATACTTGGTCGCCTAAGCCCGACTAACTTTGCTTGCTTCGACGCTTCGCTTCTTCCCCTTCAACAATGTATCTCGTGATAGGCGATCCAATCAACCGTGTTGACACACGTAACGCCAACGATCGACTTGGCTTGGTTGAAACGCCTACGATTTAGAGTCTCCCGAATCAAACTTCGCGGATTTCCTGAGTCTTGGTACTTTGCCACTTTGATAGTATATCCGCCGAACATTTTTGGCCCGAGGCACGTGAGTCACCTCACCGGCCGAATCGCTGAGAAGCTCTCTTACTCGCTAGGTAATTTCTTCAAAGACGCCGCCCTTCGTGATCATATAGTTCTTTGATCCGAGACAACAAGCAAGGAGTCTCGATCGGGTTCAACCCGGCCGACATTGAAGTCCTCGGCGAGCCGCAGCCGCCTATGCACGCTCATATTCGCCCGATTGTTCGATGTATGGAAAGCGAAAGTCAAGGACACCTCCACACGCCTGTGCCTTCGTAATTTTCTAGTATTAGGCCGCCCACTTCCTTTGCTATTAGACGACCCATCTACGCAAGATCCGTGTCGTTTCACCGATCTTCCGGGTAGGAGTCATTTGGCGCCGATCCGATTCAAATTTAATGCCAAACTCATCGAGCTCCACCGCCCACTTTATCATTCGCCCCGCCAGTCCGCCGATGAAGGACTTGCTCGATTGGCCGACGGCCTTACCACGACCTGGTGGGCCACAAAGTAGGGTCTCAACCTTCGAGCAAAGAATCGTGGAGTGCAAGCGGCAAACTTCTATTTTCTCGTACTCACCGCCCCTGCAACACTTTGCTAATGAAGTAAACCGGATTTTGTTTCAGATCGCATTATCTCACCAACACACGCTTCGTGACTTCTTCCGTTATAGCCAAGCATAGTACAGCTGCCTCGCCCGATAGCGGCTTGGTCATAATTGGCGGGTTGGTCAAAGCTTGTTTAATTCATCCAATGCACGCCGGCATTGGCCTGTTATACCCCAATTTTGTCCGCCTTCTTTTTCTTGTTTTAGTCATCTTATTTAATTCGATTTTAAGGTCACGCGATTAAGAGATTTTTAGAATAACGCCTCATTCTTCTAACTTGAGCCAATTTCAATTATCCCGCCAACTAAACCGAAATATCGTTGTTTAAACCTCGCATGCGCGAATGATCGATCTTTTCGCGCATTCTTCGCTTTGAACTCGTGATTTGGGCCTAGTTGAATCTAATTGCGCTTACATGAGTCGCTTTTTCTCACAATTGGGCATATCATTATGGTTTGGGCCTACGAGCGTGATTCCGCTTTTGATTTTTAGTATCTATTGCCTAATGTGCCCATTTCTTCCATTTGGGCCTCGTTTCTAGCGCATTTGTTTAGTTCGGGGCCGATTTCGCTTTGGTATTTAGCCCAACATCTTTTTTATTAATTTGATTATTTAATTTATTTAGACAATATTTAGTCCAAAAATGTGAAAAATGTAATTTAGTTTTATTATAATGTATAAGTGTCTAAAAGTCCAAAAAGGGTCCAAAATACAAAAAAATAGTAATACAAAATATACAAATAAAAGGAATCCGAAAATAAATAAAAGAATACAAAAAAGAACTTTAGACCAGTTAACAGTTGGGCTTGGATCTTCAAGCTCTCCTAAAAACCCTAGTCTTCTTCTCCAAGTCAAACCTAAAAGGAAAAAACAAGGTGAATCAGTGGTAAATCCAGCACTGATTGCAAAACCCGGTTTTCTAATATAAATAGAGAAGTCCATTCACCCAAAAACAATTACGCATGCACAACAACACCGCAAGAATCATTTAAACAAGGATTAGGTTCAAAGTCCAATCCTAATCCACTAAACACACGCTTTTGATTTTTTGGTTTGAGAGCAAAGAAGCAGCAAAGAGAGTAGCTCAAAGGTAGCAGCATACGTGAGCAAAGAATAAAAAATACAGTAACAATCAAAAGGAGACGTAAGGTCGGAAATCAAAGTTGGTCTTGTATTATTAAATCTAAATATGTAGAACATATGAGCATGATCTGTTAATCACAAATAATGCTAACAGTAGGTTAGGACTTAAAACTTGTAAATATATTTTTGTTCATAAACGTGATTCACTTGTAAATAGATTGAAGGTTTCATTTTCTTCCGAAAGAATCGAACATATCCACTTCAAGATCTCACAATAGTGTTTATAAAAATTAGTTCATAAATGTAACTTGTATGGAACATAAATCAGAGAACATGTTAGGCTTCCACAAAAAAAAAAAAATCAAAAACACAGGAGAAAGAAACCGAGAGAGGAGACATAAATTAGAGGAGAAGCTGCACAGAGAAAGCATAAAAACAAATGTAATAAAATCGACCTTAAGCTCACGGAGTTCCGGCCGCCTTCTCCGGCGAGATCTCCCATAAGTTCTTCGTAACCGAGCCCAAACCAACAACAACGAACCCGTAAAATAAACCCACCATCAAAATCCTTCACCGCCGCCGCGACCACCAAGGCTCTCTCCCGCGACGCTCTCTCTCTCACTTATCGCCCCACCAACGCCACCACCGTGTTTGGTTCCTCCGCTTTCCTCCCGCGAACACTCCTTCTCTCGTGACCACACCTTCACTGCGCTCTCTCTCTCTTGCTCTCCCATAATTTTTCAAGAAGAACCACTCTCTTCCCCCCAAGCTTCGCTCCTCTCCCTCTCAATGTGGAAGTTTCATATTTTTCTCTCAAAGATCGAATGAAGATGCTACTGTGGATGGGGATAGGAAATAGGGTTTCTCCTCTTTAATAAAGTTATATACCATGTTATTATATTATTATCTATTTACTTATCTTTTATTTACTTATTTATTTATTATTATTATTATTATTTTAAATCGATTATTATCCCTACCCCTATTTCCAATAACACAACCCCCAACTCGCCTAAAGCCCATTCGAACGGGACTCGCTAAGCGCACCCCCTTTTTCTAATACCGCACACTGCAGCCTATCTACACCTCCTCATTTCTCGCCTTACAACTTACACAATTTATTCAATCAAAAACTATTTTCTCATTAATAAAAAAATACCAAACACACAAATCTTTTTATATCAAGAACTACATGTGATTTGATCCCCACTGGGTAGGGGTATGTAGAGCAGAGGGAGAGCTCACTCACAATCACATTAATAAAAATCAATTTTTCTAGTTTCTCTAATCATTTATCTTTCCTACTAAAAATAATAACCAAAAATAATTAAATAATTTCCTATCCAAAATCGAATAAAGACTAAGTCGGTTGTACAACCCGAGTAGTCATTATTCTAGACCAATGAGTTGTACAGCTCAAGAATCCTAGAAACTTATAAGTAAATAAATAAATAAATCACTTTTCCTAAAAATAGGGGACTAGGCTGGGTTGTACAACCTGATTAGGCTGCTCTAGAACTAATGAGTCGCATGTAGCTCAGAGTTCTAGAATACCTATTTTAAAACCAACTCACCTCACATCAAACAAACTTCTTTCATAAAACCTCAAAAATACTTTCAAAAGTAGGGACTAAGCTCGGTTGTACAATCCAAGTTAGTCGTTGTCCTAGGAATCGTTGAGTCAGCATACTTCAAGGAATCCTAGGACCCCTACACTAAAAAATACCAACCCACAAACCTTTTTCAGGAAGAACTACGTAGCTTTGATTCCTCCATTGCATCCGGAGGTACGTAGGAGCAAGATTCAACTCTTGTCAAGCACTAAAAACCAAAAACTTAAATAAGTCTTTTTCTCTACAAATAAAAAGGGTAATAATTAAATAAATCTTAAATTAATTAGACAATGGATGTCGTGGGGTGCTAATACCTTCCTCACACATAACGACTCCCGAACCCTAACAATGCCTTGTCCTAAAACCTAAAGGGATTTTCCGAATTTGCCCTTAAACTAAAATTTGGTGGCGGCTTCCTTATGAACCTTTCGAAGAATCCTTTCCCGGATTTTTCGATCGCTACAGTTGGCGACTTCACTGGGGACTTATTTATTTGTAGAGAGTCAAAACCTAGTCTAATTAATTTAGGATTAATTCAATTTTTACCCTTTTATTTATTTATTTGCTTTTGCATAATTATGTTATTTATTTGTGTAAAACCCTAGGATAGAAGACGATATTTGTATATATGTTTGTTTGTCTGTTTGCAGCTTTTGGGTTATTTTTAAATTGCTCCTACACACACTTCACTTCTACACTTCACACACGTGAGAAAGGTCCTCTACCCGGACTCGAGCATAAACCTAAGTTAGAACGAGATTGCGAGTGATGGCCTCATGGACGCACGCCTCGTTGGGTGGTCACTAAAATCTCACCTAGAGTTTGATTCCTTTTGAGGATGCTATCCCTTCTAATAGCTTGCCTATTGCTGGGGTCAGTGTTCTTGACTGGAGTCCTTTTGACCATGTGTAGGATTCTTTAGAACTATCCCTGTGAGGTTCACTATAAAAGAAACCTTAGACCCACTTGGTAAGATACATTTCTAGGGTCACAAAGGAGCTTTATACCCTCGCATTCAAACAAATACTTATGCATACCGTATTCTATCCAAAAAAAAAAATCATAAAAAAACAAAAATCATTTTTTACTACCTTTTAGAAAATATACCACATGCATATAGCAAATAAACATCTATCGTTGCATGCACTTTTTATGACCGCTGTGGAATTAAAATCTTTACCTTGGAGAGAAGCTGCACGCTCAAGTCGTAATTAAATTTTGTACTCTCTCCAATGAAAAGTTTATAATTCCCCGACATGATAAATAAAATCATATGTTATCATTTCATGCACATACATTATCATTTCATTCACATTTCATGCACATACATTATCATTTCATTCACACTTCCTGCACATGCATTATCATTTCATTCATATTTCATGCACATTCATTTGCATCCTTGCATCGTGCATTATAAAAAAAATCAGCATAATATTAGGAAAAATGTGATGAGAGGTGAGGCATTCTTGTGAAATAAATCATTCTTTTTGGAAAAAGGTTTAGTCATACTTCGTTGCAAGCTCAAGTTGTTTCAAGTCACTCAGATTTTCAAATTTTTAGCTTGCTCACATTTTTTAACCAAACGATGCATCTCTTCCATCCCATGATAAATGACCGAAATGCCCATCAAAAATTTCTATCATGTTTTAAATGTTAACTCTCTATGAAGCATTTGTGTAGAGACTGGGGTAACATGTGTGTTTATTTTTGTTTGAGTCAGTTAGTGTCCCTACCTTGCCATCATCCCCTGTCAAAGTCTAATCCCACCCCGACCGCCCATAAAGTACATACTCCCCACATCCGTACATAGTTGACGCTTCGTTGGTTCCCTAAGTGAAATAACACTTTAGGCCCTCCATGTTGGGGCAAACATGTGATCTCTAAAATACCTTGTCAACGTTGTATTCCCTTGGTGCAAGTCCTTTACCAAAAAAAAATATAAAAATGCCCGTTAGGTTGAAAGCTCGAAAGAGCGCCTAAGCAAAAATTAGGCATAAAAAAAAAGAGAAATAAAGAAAAAGAGCAAATATATAAAAGTAAATAAATTATTGTCCTTAAATTAATTTTTGAGAAAACTAGCAATCATGTTTTGAAATGAAGTTTGACCATCTTCCCTATCCTCAAAAATCCTTTGCCACCCACCTTAAGCCAAAAATCCCAAACCCTAGACAAAGATCGATTCCAAGATCAAAAAAATGGTGCATTAGATTTATCACCACTCACCCAAAAAGAAACAAAAATCACAAAAGAGTGAAGTCAAAAGAGGATTAAAAAAAAAATCCCAAAAAAAAAAACAAACAAACAAACAAAAAAAAAGGACAAAAAAAAAAACACAAATCGTGAGCTGATACTTCATTACCATCAAAGCACAAAAGATCCTTGTCTGAAATAAACCCCCACACACTTCCCTTGTCCTCAATATCCTTTCCTTCATAAATCATCACCCATTAGCCAAGTTACATCACCAAATTATTCGTCCCATCAATCATCAAACACTTCATTGAGCCTAATAACCCCTTCTTTCACAAACCATTAACCATTAGCCAAATCATACCGCTCAAAAAATCATCTGTCCCATCAATCCCCAAACACTACTTTGAGCCCAATTATCATGTCCCTCATAAACCATTAACCAGCAGCCACATTACAACTCCGAAAATCCATTCTGATCAATGACCGATTGCTTTTGTTTTCTCAAAATCTTAAATTTAGGACAAATAAGTTTATTTATTTACGCTATGTTTGCTAAAAAATATATATGTCTCAAAAAAAAAAAAAAACTCTCAAATAAAGAGAAAAATCAAAAGGCTTGCACCACAAGATTCATTCAAGTTACAGTTATACTAAGACAAGGTCTAGTGATCACCAAGTGTAGTTTTCATCATAGCAAACTCAAGACTATTGTAGTCTGAGAGTCATTTTAAAGGTAACCAAAAGTTTATACTAGATCGCCACCTATAGCTGGGCATCCCTTTCACCACCCATTCCATTTGAACTGGGGAAATTTGTACAAAGTTGTCATACCACACCCAGCCCATTGCCATACTGCATAAACTCCAAAACCCATTACCCTAACTTCAGACTTTCCACAACTTCACCAAAACAACCGTCCCCAATTCTCGCTATCAAACGGGCAACACCAAACTCCATGTGTCGAGATGAAGCCCATTGCTTTCCACCTTTCACTCCAAAGTCGTGGCATTCCTAGCTCATCATTTCCTCCGTCCCCTAGTTATTGCCATCACTAGACAAAAGTTGTTCACTCACCATCATCAAGTCTAAATTGGGGCAATCCCGCATTTCTTGGCTCTGGGAAAGCCCACCTTTCATGACTTTACCCAAAACTTGTCATTCACCCCTTCATGTGCCACAAATGTCCACACCCTAGGTCTTTAGAACCCCAAGTTAACTGACTCATTCATTTATATTCGCACTACTATACATCTTCACAAAACAATGCTTTAGAGAGAGAAAACACAAGTTGATCATATGATGTTGGAAATCCACTTATTTAGTTGTGTGGGTCAAAACTTCGGTCATCATGGGGCATCATAATAGAAGAGAAAAAGAAGCGAGCTTGCAAGTACTTTTTCACATCGTTGTCTCAGAATAACAACCTTGAGATTGCCAAGTTTGAATCAAATCTAATCTTTCCAAAGAATTATCAATATTCATCTCCGCCTCTCGCATCCAAAGTCTCACATCTCATCATCACAAAAAGTGTTTCTACACTCAAATCAGTCATTTCATGTCATCACGCCATGCACCATAGCATTTGCATTCAAACATTTCATTTGCGCCATATCAACATTCATACTTCATGCATCCACCGATAAGTACATAAAAACAAGCAAAAACAAAAAAACAAAAAGAGAAAGGAATCACCTATTACATCCATCACCCCACCAAAATCACCGTTGCATGTGCATGTATTATTGGCGTTTGTATGTCCATTACATGATGTATTGCCTCCGAATCGACTTCAAGTGTCGATACTCATATTTTGTTCCTCTAAGATCAAAACTCTAAGCGCTGATCCCAGATCGCATCACGCATCACCGAGCCGATCCTGCACTCGAGTGGTCCTTCAGAGCACTATGCTCCTTCAAAGGCCCTAAGTGGCCCAGTCGCAAACGCCGAGTCGAGCCCGCGGACCTTCCGCACCCGCGTGGTCCTTCGCACTAGTTGTGTCACCCTAAGACACGTTGGTACGCCCTTCATGGTCAACATATCGCTTCTAGACCGATCTTGACCCATCATGGCCGCCGAGTATAAAGGCCCCTCGCATCGCTTAATTAGTACCGTAGCTAGTTGCGCTTCCTTCGCACCACGATGGTCCTTCAATTAAGGCCTAGGCAGCCTTCCAGCACTCGAGTGGTCCTTCAGAGCCTTAGTGCTCCTTCGTGTCCTTGTTGACCCTTCATTCAACTCTCTGCTAACGCGCCAAGTATTAACCACTCCTCTTATCTCTCAAACCTTCCACTTCCCTTAAACGGACAAAATTAGCGTTTATCTTATCTTTATTCCTATTTCTACTACTTAAAGTTCAAGAACTCATCACTTTCTAGTAAAATACTAATAAAGAGGGGCAGCTATTATACCCCAATTTTGTCCGTCTTCTTTTTCTTGTTTTAGTCATCTTATTTAATTCGTATTTTAAGGTCACGCGATTAAGAGATTTTTTAGAATAACGCCTCATTCTTCTAACTTGAGCCAATTTCAATTATCCCGCCAACTAAACCGAAATATCGTTGTTTAAATCTCGCATGCGTGCGAATGATCGATCTTTTCGCGCATTCTTCAGTTTGAACTCAGTATTTGGGCCTAGTTGAATCTAATTGCGTTTACATGAGTCGCTTTTTCTCACAATTGGGCATATCATTATGGTTTGGGCCTCACGAGCGTGATTCCGCTTTTGATTTTTAGTATCTATTGCCTAATGTGCCCATTTCTTCCATTTGGGCCTCGTTTCTAGCGCATTTGTTTAGCTTTGGGCCGATTTCGCTTTGGTATTTAGCCCAACATCTTTTTTATTAATTTGATTATTTAATTTATTTAGACAATATTTAGTCCAAAAATGTGAAAAATGTAATTTAGTTTTATTATAATGTATAAGTGTCTAAAAGTCCAAAAAGGGTCCAAAATACAAAAAAATAGTAATACAAAATATACAAATAAAAGGAACCAAAATAAATAAAAGAATACAAAAAGAACTTTAGACCAGCTTAACAGCTTGGGCTTGGATCTTCAAGCTCTCCTAAAAACCCTAGTCTTCTTCTCCAAGTCAAACCTAAAAGGAAAAACAAGGTGAATCAGGTAAATCCAGTAACTGATTGCAAAACCCGGTTTTCTAATATAAATAGAGAAGTCCATTCAGTCCAAAAACAATTATGCATGCACAACAACACCGCAAGAATCATTTCTAAACAAGGATTAGGTTCAAAGTCCAATCCTAATCCACTAAACACACGCTTTTGATTTTTTGGTTTGAGAGCAAAGAAGCAAGCAGAGAGTAGCTCAAAGGTAGCAGATACGTGAGCAAAGAATGTGAAAATACAGTAACAATCAAAAGGAGAGAAGGCCGGAAATCAAAGTTGGTCTTGTATTATTAAATCTAAATATGTAGAACATATGAGCATGATCTCGTTAATCACAAATAATGCTACAAAGAGGTTAGACTTAAAACTTGTAAATATATTTTTGTTCATAAACGTGATTCACTTGTAAATAGATTGAAGGTTTCATTTTCTTCCGAAAGAATCGAACATATCCACTTCAAGATCTCACAATAGTGTTTATAAAAATTAGTTCATAAAACGTAACTTGTATGGAACATAAATCAGAGAACATGTTAGGCTTCCAACGCTTCAAAAAAATCAAAAACACAGGAGAAAGAAACCGAGAGGAGACATAAATTAGAGGAGAAGCTGCACTGCAGAAAGCATAAAACAAATGTAATAAAAATCGACCTTAAGCTCACGGAGTTCTGGCCGCCTTCTCCGGCGAGATCTCCGCTAAGTTCTTCGTAACCGAGCCCAAACCAACAACAACGAACCTGCAAAATAAACCCACCATCAAAATCTCTTCACCGCCGCCGGCGACCACCAAGGCTCTCTCTCCCGCGACGCCTCTCTCTCACTTATCGCCCCACCAACGCCACCACCGTGTTTGGTTCCCTCCGCTTTTCCTCCCCGCGAACACTCCTTCTCTCCGTGACCACACCTTCACACAAGGCTCTCTCTCTTGCTCTCCCATAATTTTCGCAAGAACCACTCTCCCCCAAGCTTCGCCTCTCCCTCTCAATGTGGAAGTTTCATATTTTTCTCTCAAAGATCGAATGAAGATGATGCTACTGTGGATGGGGATAGGAAATAGGGTTTCTCCTCTTTAATAAAGTTATATACCATGTTATTATATTATTATCTATTTACTTATCTTTTATTTACTTATTTATTTATTATTATTATTATTATTTTAAATCGATTATTATCCCTACCCCTATTTCCAATAACACAAACCCCAACTCGCCTAAAGCCCATTCGAATGGGACTCGCTAAGCGCACTCTCTTTTTTCTAATACCGCACACACGCAGCCTATCTACACCTCCTCATTTCTGCTTTTACAACTTACACAATTTATTCAATCAAAAACTATTTTCTCATTAATAAAAAATACCAAACACACAAATCTTTTATATCAAGAACTACATGTGATTTGATCCCCACCAAAGGGGTATGTAGGAGCAGAGGGGAGAGCTCACCTCACAATCACATTAATAAAAATCAATTTTTCTAGTTTCTCTAATCATTTATCTTTCCTACTAAAAATAATAACCAAAATAATTAAATAATTTCCTATCCAAAATCGAATAAAGACTAAGTCGGTTGTACAACCGAGTAGTCATTATTCTAGACCAATGAGTTGTATAGCCCAAGAATCCTAGAAACTTATAAGTAAATAAATAAATAAATCACTTTTCCTAAAAATAGGGGACTAGGCTCTCGGTTGTACAACCGGATTAGTCGTTTCTAGAACTAATGAGTCAGATAGCTTCAGAGTTCTAGAATACCTATTCTAAAACCAACTCACCTCACATCAAACAAACTTCTTTCATAAAACCTCAAAAATACTTTCAAAAGTAGGGACTAAGTCGGTTGTACAATCAAGTTAGTCGTTGTCCTAGAATCAGTTGAGTCAGATAAATTCAAGGAATCCTAGGACCCCTACACTAAAAAAATACCAAACCACAAACCTTTTTTCAGAAGAACTACGTAGCTTTGATTCCTCCATTGCATCCCGAGGTACGTAGGAGCAAGATTCAACTCTTGTCAAGCACTAAAACCAAAAACTTAAATAAGTCTTTTTTTTCTACAAATAAAAAGGGTAATAATTAAATAAATCTTAAATTAATTAGACAATGGATGTCGTGGGGTGCTAATACCTTCCCACACATAACGACTCCCGAACCCTAACAATGCATTGTCCTAAAACCTAAAGGGATTTTCCGAATTTGCCCTTAAACTAAAATTTGGTGGCGGCTTCCTTATGAACCTTTCGAAGAATCCTTTCCCGGATTTTTCGATCGCTACAGCTTGGCGACTTCACTGGGGACTTATTTATTTGTAGAGAGTCAAAACCTAGTCTAATTAATTTAGGATTAATTCAATTTTTACCCTTTTATTTATTTATTTGCTTTTGCATAATTATGTTATTTATTTGTGTAAAACCCTAGGATAGAAGATTTATATTTGTATATATGTTTGTTTGTCTGCTTGCGCCTTTTGGGTTATTTTTAAATTGCTCCTACACACACTTCACTTCTACACTTCACACACGTGAGAAAGGTCCTCTACCCGACTCGAGCATAAACCTAAGTTAGAACGAGATTGCGTAGTTGATGGCCTCATGGACGCACGCCTCGTTGGGTGGTCACTAAACTCTCACCTAGAGTTTGATTCCTTTTGAGGATGCTATCCCTTCTAATAGCTTGCCTATTGTCGGGTCGTTGTTCTTGATCGAGTCCTTTTGACCATGTGTAGGATTCTTTAGAACTATCCCCGCAAGATTCAACTCTTCACAAGCACTAAAACCAAAAACTTAAATAAGTCTTTTTTTCTACAAATAAAAAGGGTAATAATTAAATAAATCTTAAATTAATTAGACAATGGATGTCGGGGTGCTAATACCTTCCCACACATAACGACTCCCTAACCCTAACAATGCCTTGTCCTAAAACCTAAAGGATTTTTCCGAATTTGCCCTTAAACTAAAATTTTTGGTGGCGCTTCTTATGAACCTTTCAAGAATCCTTTCCGGATTTTTCTGGCCGCTATAAAATGGCCCATTCAAAATCTACATCTTTCTTGAGGAGTTTAAACAGTTGGCGCTGACTTGCAGTGCCGCTTTGGGAATGAACTCGACAGAGCGCCACCATGCCATTCACCGTTGTATTTTTTTTAGTCGTGGGCGGCTCATATATCGGCGATCGCCCGCACTTCTCGTGGTTTGCTTTATCCTCTTTCACGGTGTGGAAGCCCAAAATCTGCCGCTACCACCCCAAAGGTACACTTCTCGTGATTCACCGAGTGAGTTCTTCCTAGCTTCTTCAAATATTTCCCCGAGGTCGCCACATGATCCGGGTCTGGCCACGCTTTTGATGATCATGTCGCCCAAGTACACCTCTCGAGATTCGACCGACCGCTTTCTTGAAAATTTTGTTCATCATCCGCCGGTAGGTCGCTCCAAGCCGTTTCTTTAGCCGAAAGGCATCACCTTGTACCAAAATTTCCCGATCACCATGAAGGTCGTCTTGTGTCGATCGGGGATACATCGTGATCTCGATTGTATCCCCGAGTAAGCGCCCGTAAAAGACAAGAATTTGTAGCTCGAGGCCCCATCGACCACCTTTGTCGATGTTGGGTACGGGAAGGCATCCTTCGCACGCCTTATTTAAGTCGTGTAGTCACACACATTCTCCATTTGCCATTCTTTTTTTGACCAACACGACATTGATAGCCGTGTCGTACTTGATCTCTTCTATGAAATTGGCCTTTACGAGGTCCTCAACGCCTTTGCAAATGGCTTGAGATTTTTCCTCGCTCGAGTACGCCTTCTTTGAGCGACCGGCTTGACCCCTTCATCGATCGAAAGTTGATGGCAAAGTTACTTCGATAGGAATGTCGGGCATGTTCGATGCCCGCCATGCGAACAAAGTCAAGATAGTCTCTCAAACATTGCACAAGGTCTTCGCTTCACTTGTTTCGTAGGTCGTTACCGAAGCTTGACTATCTTTGTCGGGTCGCCTCCCAACCGCACATCTATTAGCTCTCCATGAGGTTCTCGCCTTTTCAACCTATTTTTCAATTTCTCGCTAAGTCATCATCGTTATCCTCCGGGTCATTGGTTCGATCATACCGAGCATCCAGATCGCTGACATTGACTTGATGGCCTTCACCGTTGCTTTCAACATTTGGGCCAAGGTCTACCTCATCGCAAATTTGTTGATACGCATCGTGGCACCGCTCGCCGCTTTCAGTCGGGCCGCCGTGGTAACTACACGGGTCGCCTTTTGTCAGAGAATTTCATCTTCGATGTAATCGCTGATGCCACTTCGCTTCTAGCTTGCCCTGTGGTCGCCTACCAATGATACAATCGATAGCATGATTTGAGGGGAGTACGAGGAACGCCGCACGACCGCCCCGCATAAAGTGCTATCTCAAAGTGTCGCCACCAAATGTGACCATGAGTTCGATTGTTCCTAACGGTAGGTGATCGCTCCATTGAAGCCCGTTAGGGAGTAGCTCGGCCCGGGAATTATCTCGCCCGATCAACCTTGATCTTGTCAATCAAGCCTTCAAACATGATGTCGGGCCGAGCTACCCCGGGTCGACTAGAATTCTTTGAACTTCAAGATGGCCATAATCGCCTCGACACAACGGAACATAATCGCTTGGCTCGCCATCGCGTGTGTCGCTATCTCCAAACGAGATGGGGGTCTGTTTCGAGACCGGTGGGATCGTTGATGTTGAACCACCATCGTGAGCTCGCCCCACTTCCTTTTGGTGGCTTTATTTGATTCTCGACGGCCCAACGGGTTGCCACCGCGGAATGACCATAGCAACGCTATGCACTCCGGATCGTGGGGCTTTCGATCTTCAGATCGCCTTTGTCCCGACGCTTGAAACAACTAGAGCGCCTCTTTCCTCCTCCGTCAGACTCGGGCCGCTTTCGAGGTCGGCCGCTTCCTCCGACCTCACATACTTTCCCAACTTCCCCTTTCGAATGAGCTCTTCAATATCATCTTTGAGGGCCATACGGCCAAGTAGTATCATGACCCTTGCTCTTGTGGTAACGGCGCAGATCTTTTAGTCTGGCCGCGCCTCTTCTTGAGCACGAGTGGATCGGGCCGCTTTACTCCCACAAATTCATTGTTTTGGCACTCGCTATAGATCCGGCACATAGAGGTGTTTAGCCGAGTGCGATGATCGAACTTCTTATCTCGAAAGTCGCCGATTGTCGCGCGCGACTTCGTGCCTCTTTTGGCCGCTTTATTGTTTTCTTCTTTAGGTCGCACGGACGCCTTTCTTCTTGCCGCAGAGTTTCTTCATACGCCATGTGGACGTTAGCCCTTGTCGTTAAAGTAGAGATCCCCGATAATGGTTAAGAGTGAATTCTTCTACGAACCGGTGGTCCTGGCCGAATACCACGCTCAGATATTTTAGCTTGTCCTTGTCTCGACAAGTCACGAACGGATTTACCTCGCAGTTAAACCGGCCGATATATCGCTTCTCGCCTCATTATCTCCTTGAACAATGTAATCCGTATTCTTCATACCGATATTGGCAAATGGTTGGGCGCAGTAGTGAGATAAAAAGATTTCGATCAGTCGTCCCACGAGGAGATGGAATTGGGTCGAAGAGACTCCCATCATTCCAATGCTCTACCGCCCAGTTGATCGGGGAAAAGCTCGCATTTCATGGTGGTCCCAATTCCCTATAAATGCCAAAGAATTATTGAAGTAGCGGAGATGTTTGTCTCGATCCTCGGGCGGTCAAACTTGTTGAGATGGGCGGCCATGAGATCTCTCGGAATTTTATAACGCCGATCTCCCTAGAGAACGGGCCGTGCTCGCTCAACGCCGCTCGACCCAAAGCGGTTGCATTGCGAGGCATGCCTCGCTGTTGCGGCATTCAACAAAATCCTCCGGATGGGCCGGGTTGGTGGAAGTGAGGAGGCCTTCGGGTCGCCGCTTTGGCTCTCCTTGGCCGATACGAAACGCCCCTAATTCTTCCATCTCTCGTAATCTTCCAGCTCTTCTCGAGAATCCCAAGATCTACTCGACCGACGTGACCGGACGACTCATTGGAGGAGTACTCGTGGGTGAGCGACCGTGTCGATCTCGGTAGCTAGAATCTTCATAATCATAGGAGATTGAACGCGCTTCACGCTGCTCCTCGCCTGGGGCGATCGCGTGCCTCGCTTCTTCTTGCCGAGAGAGCGATGAGTAGTGCTCTCCTGGCGAGAAATGCTCCTTCGAGGAGAGAGGAGCGGTCTTCGCGGGCCGCCGCGCGAGCGTATGTTCTCCGCCTTCAGACGCGTGGGCGCCCTTAATCGACTTATTTCAGATCGAGAGATGAGTGCGCTCTCGTCGCGATCACTGATTTTTGTTTTGCAGATCTCGCAAAACGGCTTGAGTGACATGGTCCGGCAGAGGTTCTCAATGCCCGCTTCAATCGCTCGAGGCAAGTCTCCGTGAACGGGCGTTGAACTCGTTGAGGATAGGTCCGCGATCGCTGTGCACCAAGTCTCTTTGTCGTGGAAGTCTCGAGACTCGTGGATCGTGATTCGCGCCACGCCCGGTTCTGGGCGGCCGATTCTCGCCGAGGATTGAGTCGAGAAGTGGCCGCGCCGGGGCCGGCCGCGTGGAGCCATGAATGAGGTAGATAGCGCACGCCTCCCATCGTGGTCGCCAATTGATCGCACTTGACCAATGAAGTGTTGAAGTAGTTGTTGCTTCGCCGAATGGGCCGGCCGTTGAATGAGTGAAAGGACCGGCCCCGCTTCACGCGCTGAGCACCTCCGTGGTACTCGCAAAGACACTCCGACGATCTAGTGAGAGGTCGCCGGGCAGATAGCACAAGGTTAGAGAACGCACTGATGCCATGTGCGAATGGCGATATATACTACGAGGTCCGACCGCTTTGCGGAGATTTCTGGCCGCGAATTGCGCCCAAGCGCCAGATTGGGCCGCTGAGTTGGCCGGGCCGCAGTCCAGATTCTTGCTGGCGCTCTCGATTTGCTGATACACCCAGGAACAATATTTAAACAAGACTTTCTCTAAACAAACTTTGACACTTAAACTTTGCCTTCACTCATTATTAACTATTTTTTACTCTATTATCCTTCCGTAGAACCTAAAGTTTTGCCCCCGTCCATCGGACGGGTCAACGCACTAGTATATTTAATTTTTGTACTTGCAATTCTTTTTTTCCTTGCCTCCTCTTCAATTCTTATCACGTTTACTGATAAAAAAATTCTTATCACGTTTTCTCATATTATATTATTTAATTCTTATCATTTACGTTATTTTTTTATTTATTGTCTGTTCAACTGAACTTGCATAAGACTAATTGAAATGAAAAAGAATGTATGTTCTTCTTTGGTGTTGACTACATATGTAACCATTTTTTTTATACAATATATTTTTTATTTTAATTGTATTTTAAATTAGACTTTACATATATATATATATATATATATATATATATATATATATATATATATATATATATAAATTTATTTCTTAAATATCTTAATAATTGGTATAATTATCATCACTTTATTGCAAAATAATTTAAACATATTTTAATATATTTTATTTTGATTAAATAAACTAACCAAAATTAAACATAATGTCAATTTTATGTCATTTTACATTTGTCAGCTAATTCAACCGCTAATTTTACCAAACACTTCATTCGTCATTCGTTAGCTTATTCGCTATCAGCTATCCGCTATAAGCTATCCACTATCAGCTAGTTTATCCGCTAGCTTATCCGCTATAAGTCCATCCGCTATTCGCTATATCTTACTTGTTGTCCGTTATTTTTTGCCAAACAGAGCCTTAGTCTAGTAAAAAAGAGAGTATGCTGCTATTAACCATAACAACCTCGAGCATTGAACAACTCATTTATCATCATTACCATTAATTATAACATAATCACCATACCTTAATGAGTTCATAGTTGTATCAATTATTTGAAAATGACCATAATAAAAGGACAACATTATATCACCTTTTAGCTCCCATGGAACAAAAACACAATAGAAATGCTATTCATGCCATTTAGATTTCCAAGTAAATTAGACAGACACAAAAGGCATTCTGACATTATATAAAATATTCCTATATAGCCACTGTATAAGTGCACGGGAGAACAAAAAAGTTAGATTATGAAGTCTATGGAATATTTGTAACTAGTTTAATTGAAACCTAGTTATGATCACCTTTAAAAGTGTTCCTGTAAATTAAGCAAATTTTAGCTTGTGTTTTAATCTGCAGCTGGAGCTGGTTACGTCAATATAAAGCATGCTTGATGCTTCCATTTAGACATAAAGTAGAAAAAGTTATCTATATTTGTGATAGTGATGCTTTATGGAGAAGGTAACTCATGCTAGCTGGGTATTCATAAAGTGCTTGAATATACCTAGACCAAATGATTACTAGAAGCATTTGTAATTTGTAGTATTCATTGTCTATAGTATTTTAATGTGTATTTTTTTTTAATATATAAACTTGTCTTTCAATACGTGTATTTCATTCAAGAAAATATTTTTTTATAAACAGACATCCTCATACAAATAAATATAGACTAATCTTTTGAGTCAGAAGACCACAACGCAAGAAAACTCTTCCTCAAGAAATTTAACATCGCGCGCATGCTCAAGCACTAAATTTAATCTCAAGATCTTTGTAATGAATTGTTAAGTATGTAGCCAAATTTTCTAACAAAATTGCCTTTAAGTTCTTCCTGAACAATGTTTTTTTGTAATTTCCACACACATAAAGTTTTTAACCTCAATTTTTATCCAATCCTTATAACTTTCTTTCCATAATATAATGTCATCCTAACACAATGTCAATCGTTTGCTTACGTCATTACGAAGCATGCCTTGTGCAACCAATTCGAGGGGAATATATAAACACATTAACATGCTTCAATTTTGATTAAAAAAAAGGTAATTTATGTTAAAGTATGCATATACCCATAAGGCCATAACATAACTTAGATTGAGATGCTTTTGTACGGATAAAGCGTATTTTTAACGGTTGCACGTGTGAATACGATAAACATATCTATATATTAACCTAATTTTGTAAATAATGAATAAATAAATAATTCTAAAGCAAATGATACACTTGTCATGCTCTCATTTAGGAGTATTTAGGAGTGTTCGTGAGTCGGTTTCGATTGGATATTTTCAAATGTGTTATTTGATTTAATTACAATTACTCGGTTTGATATGGTTCAAATTTTACGTTATTTTTCTTCCAAAATCCGAATAAAACTATTTTGATATTAGACATTTAATTTAGATAAGACTGGCAGGTCATGGATCAAATTGTTAATTTTTTAAAATATAAAAAACTACACATTTTTTTTGGGTAATATTTTAACTCTTTCTAAATAGTCAAATAAATTCTAAACTTTAAAAATGACACCAAATCAAACTCAAAATAATTAATAGTCTTCAAATCATAGTATTAAAATCTTACAATTTTTTTCCTCTACAAGAAATTCATTGATTTCCGAGGAAGAAATCTGTCAAAAACACAGGAAAATCCATCGCAAATGAGCATTTTCGACTGACGAAATTTTGTCGCATAAACGCTAGTCGCAAACTGTTTGCGATGAAAATTTCCTTCGCAAACGTATCCATCGCAAAACCTTCTCTAATATGTCGCAAATGCATTAACTACTGATGGATATTCCATCGCAAAATTCATTAGTTACCCACAAAAATTCTGTTGCAAGTTCTGTCGGTATGCATAGATAAAAATTCTAAAAAATCTGTCAGTTACATACATACCCATTTCTGTTTACAATATAACTTTCCTGCCAATTCAATTCAGACTCAATCCACCAATTCAATTGAAATTTAATCCAAACCAAATAAAGTCAACTAACTTATAATTCCAAACAATTCACAACTTATAATTCCAAAACAATTCAATCAAATCAAATCCAGTTGAACTCAGCCTATTAATTCAATTCACATAACTACGTAATCCACCAGTGTCAAACAACGATAAGTGTCAAAACATACAACTAAAAGTGACAACTTTCCATAAACTACAATAATGTTTAAGTACTAAAACTGTATACCTAATTAACATACAACTCAAAGTTTGAAACTTCCATAAACTACACTAATGTTCCCTAAACTACAAATCAAAAACAATAATGTTAAATACCAGAGAGAAAAATGCATTGTTTGAAACAAAATAAACATTGAGAGAAAAATCCAAGAAATTATAAGAGAAGTGGATAGATAAAACACCAGAAAAAGAAAACCTAGAGAAGCATAGAGAGAGAGAGAGAGAGCCAAGTGAAAACCTAAAGAAAACTTAAAGAAACCTTGGAGAGAGCAAAGATGTAGGATGATTTTGGAAGTGCAATCGTCGCAAAACAGTGGAGTGAGGAGGAGCTGCTTGTGGTTTGGTGGTGTGTGGAATATGCCACATACACTTGAGTGCAAGTATACACTGTCCAAAAACAAGTAGTAAAAAGATCGAACCCACAGAGATTGAAAAACTCACTTTTAAATGATATAAAGTAATAAAGTGTAAAGTCACAAAGTAACAAAATAATTTTGGATTTTGTTTGATGATCACAACTAAGTTAGAAAACTAAGAAAGAATGTTGATAGTGTAAAAGAGAAAAGCTAGTTGGAATGTCTTCATCAAGTAATTTACTTAAAAGAGTATGATGCAAGATGTGATGCAAACAGACCGAATGTCGTTGCATTAGCTATGTGCCTTTCTGGTCACTTTCTTCAGAGTATCATTACCAGCTCTTATGATCCTTGTTCTATGCAAGAAAGAAAGGGGTGTTAGTGCCTATCTTGCCTCCTAACAAGTATCACTTTGCTTAAGTGAATTCACTCTTGTATTTTAAGTACCCACAATTATCCTATGGACTATACTATCCTATGTCTAGGACTTAGCATGGTTTTCACAAAGTTTTCTTTATGTAAAACACTCACCCATATTAGTTCTTGAGTTCTTAATTGTAAGCCATGTCCGGTCATTTACAATTCATACTTATTCTAAGTGATCAAGTTTAAAATAAGTAATAAAAATATTATCAAGCAAGAACTAAAGTACAAACATACATACATGCAACATACTTACTTAAAAGCTCATTAAATGATTAGAACATTCCAACTAAGAAAGGTTTAGCTAACAAGAGACATTGCAAGATATATATAAACCGAATAGACCATGTTTATATATATAGAAATCACAAAAGAGAAACAACAAGAGTAAAGTTACAAATGTTGAAAACCTTTGTATGAAGTCTTCTAGCAATGCACTAGCATTACTCCTTAGCACTATACAAACACTATGAAAATGAGTAAAGGAGGATTTGTCAATTCCTTCCTCTTCCTCTAAAAATATAAAACTAACTATGTATATTGAAATTTTGATCTAACTTATGGATTGTGATATATTTCCAAATGAAGATGTGAGGTCCTTTTATAGCTTTCAAGTGAGGTGCTTCCTTTCTTCATGTTGAAGTCATCTTGAGTGGATGATAGCTGTAGTTGCTTTCCAGAGGTTTATCCATGTTGCAATCTTTGACTTAATCATATAGGGTGGTTCCATGGTGTTAGAACAAGTGTCCCTATGTTGATGACTCTTCAAAGCTATGCCTATAGCTATGTGTGAATGGTAGGCGCCTACTATACATTGTTGGATGGCATCAGGGAAGCAAGTAGAGGTCATCACATTGCATGTGGATGCATATGAAACAAGCCGCTTATTCACCAAGTTGCAGACTGATGATGATCGATCGCAGAGCATTGATGCATGAAAGATTGAGATCGCATCAACAAAAACATCAAACATACCACAATATATCCAAAATGGCCTATAACTAACTATATCCATTCAATTCACTCAAGATATCATATATCACACTAAATACTATATAAACTCTTTATTATTACTTGAAAGAGAGCAAATACTAAGTTTAAACATATGAAATACTCTATATAAAATAGAGTTATCACACCCCCAAACTTAAACCATTGCTTGTCCGCAAGTAATGACAAAGACAAACTATTAAAAACTATAATTCTAGAAGATAGATCAGTTTGATTTGGATTTTTCATGAGGAGTTCCCTATGAACTTCATTTATCAACAACTTTTCTTGTGCCTTTATTTCTTCAAAACTACCAAATTTATTCAAACTCTCTTGTGTGTGTGTGTGTGAACCTACTGAGTTGAGATTGGTTCCAAGACTAAGTGAAAAAATTTCCTCCTAGCCTTTGAAAGGATTGGTTCATCTTTGGTCACACCAAATTATTTTTCAAAAGAAAGTTTAGACTCACAAAATTTTCTCAAGTGTTGGGGAGTTCTAAAATTCAAAGGACTTGATTGAATCTTTCAAAGCTTTTGAGCCAATGCAATTTTCTATTTTTTTATGTGGATCTTTTTGTGCAAATGCAATACTTCTTTGAAGTGTTTTTGTGCATTGATTTTTTTTTTCGCAGATTTTGTTTTTTCTTCAAAGGCATTTGCAAAGTGATGCAAACAGACCGATAATGCTTTTTCTTTTCTAGCTCATACCTTCCTCATCGACTCCAGATGCAAATGCACTTTGGCACACGTGTCTTTGACCTCCAGATGCATATATTTTTTCTTTGCACTTTGGCACAGTTCGCTTTATTGAACTATCCTCCAGATACATTTATTCCTCGCATGGCATGTGTCTTTGACCTCCGATGCATTCATGTACTTTAGCACGTGTATAGTTTCAAAAGATTCGTGATATGGCTTGTCCACATTTTTTTTTTTTTTCTACATTGTTTACTCTTCACTTTTGAAATTCAGCCTTTGTTTTTCATAAAACACCCCCAAACTTAATTCTTTAAGCTCTTCTTTCTTTTTAGTAAAGCTTTGTTTTGACCTAAGCTTACCAAAAATTCCCCTTGCATCGATTGATCTTTTAAATAGCAAGGTTCTTTTCACAAACTCGCTTTGAAGTGTTGAAGTGAAAATAATTTTGGTTTTTCCGAGAAATAAGGCTTCTTTTTCTCTTTTCATCATTGAAATTCCATCCATGTGGTTTTCACCATATTTTTGAAAAACTGATCTTTTCTAAAAAATATTTAGATACTACTTTGTTAAGTACATCTAATATTTAAACAACTAAAAACTATTTAAAACATATATATTTACTATCTAAAACATTTAATTTAAACACACAACATATTAGATAGAAACAAACATAATTAAACATAACATGCAAATCCCCCCAAACTTAAGGGGTTGCATAAAGTGTTCTCACCGCAATTTGTTCAAAAATTAGAAACCATTTGTTCAAAATATAGGGAGAGGGATTAGTACAACCAGGAAATAGTTATAAAGAAACAAAACAAGCATATATAGCTTTATGTGAAAACTTGTAAAGTGATACTCATTTCTTTGCTCCACTCTCGATTCTTGTGCTTTGTCTCGCTTGGAGGAGTGTGTTTCACCTTCCGCTTCTTCTCCTTTGGCTTGCTTGGTGTTGCTTTCAGAGGTGCAGATGCACCTCCTACTCGTGTAGTTGCAGGAACTTGTTCTCAGAATCGATGCAGTGCATCGCCTTGATCGCATCACTTTTCTTCCTCTTTGGTGTTAATTTTGCCTCGCTTTCCCGCAGTTGCTTGAAGAACTTTTGAGTATTGTGTAATGCTTCCTCTTCTCGCTTTGCCATTTCTTCCGTAACTATTTTGATTGTTGCCTCATCATGCACACGCTTGTTGTCTCACAGATGCAAAGAAGAAGTGATGCAGAGCATCACTCGCATTGCAAATGCATCGAGCAATGTGCTCCTTTGCAGATGATTCTTCTTCTTTGTTTTGTTTGTTGAGTCCTTCTTCTTCTCTTTCCCGCACAAACTCTTTCTCAAGAGCGTAAATAACATTAGTAGTAATGTTGCTTGGGCTAGAAGGTATCGCTTTGTTATGTTGGCATAACAGGGTTGGTTGTTCTCGTGTGAGTTGTTTCTTTTGGTTCATTTCTTGGAGAGGGTGGTGGAGGGGTTGTTTGTGGTGGTGATTGTGATAAGACCGTGGATCATTGAGGAGGGTAATGGTGATTTTGGAATGGAGGAGGATTCTTGGTTAGGTGAGATGATGGGTGTTTTGCCATCGTAGTGATAGTGATAGGTTTTTCGGTTGTTGGGTTGATGTCGAGGGTTTGGCATCTTTCTCGCCTAGCAATTTCCTCTAAGATCACACCTCTAGCTTGTCCTCTCTTCTTCTTCATCAATTTCCTCATCACTTTCTTCTTCCTCTTCTTCTTCTAACTCCTTATCCATTTCTTGTAATTCCTCATCCTCGCCTTCGATTCGTAATCATACAATTCCTCAACCATGTGTTCTACCACAACCTTTCTTCTCAGACTTTGTATTGTTTCCTAGCCACTTTCTTCTTAGTGCTAGGTTCTCCTACCTTCTCCTTTCCTTTTCCTTCTTCTTCAACTTCTTTCTTCTTCTTCTTCACCTTCACTTCTCAAGCACTCCAACTTGGGAATTGTGGGCATTCATTTTGGCCCACAAGATCAAAGATCTTGTCAAAGACCAATTGAAGCCACCATGTTGATCATTCCGAAATTTCCAGATCGCTCTCGCTTCGCATGTAATGCTCTTGCATTGCGTGTGCAGGCCTCTTACATTTCTCAACTTTTCCTTCACTTCAAAGACTCAAATTACTGTGGGGAAATTTCCTTTGTTCACTAGCAGCTATAGGACTCCTTCTTTCATGCATAGCTCAAGAATAAGACAAGGAAAAATGTAAATCCCTTTGACTTATTTGAACATGCAAGAATTTCCCTAGCAATCAATCTACCTATGTCTACATGTCCCTCGAGAGAGGATTGTATCTAACAAGATCAATCTCTCTTTGGTCATAGCATATGTGTGTGATGTAGGCGTAATTGAATTAGCTATGAACAAATGCCAATTACCTAATGCATTTACCAAATAGTTACTTCTAAGCTTAATCTCATTAGGTGTGAATTTTTCCCAAACAATTTCTCGTATAGCAATCCTATTCCTTATTTCTTCCATTTCTTTCTTAAAGGCATTTGCCACTTTATTTTCAAATTCATTCCCATTATATTTCAAAGATATAATGTTCATTCAATTTCTTGGCATGGAAGTGTACAAGTTTACCTCTCACCATGGAAGTGTAGGAATGCTCTCGCTCCTTCTTGTGGTGTGATGCCAAAGATAGAATTCTCTCACTATGTCTTCAATATAGCCTCCTCTTGGTAGCACGAAGTGGTCCCAATTGAGATTGGCCATCGTTGACATGAATGATGGGCTTGCCTTCTTCAAATCATACCCTCTCTCGGGCAATAGATGCATGTTCCATAGATGAACATTGTCATCGGGCCTCGATTGATGATTCTTTGGCTTTCCTTTCCTTGATGATGATGATCCCGCATGCATGGCTTTCTTTCTTTTTGGGGAGTTTTGGCCCGCTCGCTCGATGATTTTGTGGTCGATTGCTTCTTCACCATTGTAATGAATTTCTAGGTTTTTTGATTGCTTGTGTGTTTTTGGAAAAGATTGGATTGAGAATGAGAAGATTGATTTGTGTTTCAGATGAGAGAATTTGTGAGAATTTGCGAATGAAGCGGGTAATTCGTGAATAATGAAGGCTTTATGTTTCAGAAGAGGAAGTTAGTGGAGTTATTAGGTAGCCGTTAGCATTGTGTGTCGCGCGCATGCATCTTGCCAAGTGTCTTGCTTTGGCTACCAATGTGTCATTTAATCTTGCTTAACCTCTTTTGATCTTCCCAAGCCTTATGATTCACACTTAACCAATTTTCTTCAAGTTTATAAATTTTCGATGCAGGCACATTTTCCTTCAATGCAGTGCACTTGATGCAATTGCATTAGTTTCCTCGTGATTTCGCAAGACAACTAAAAACATAAAATTGCACAAAAATAATTAAAAACAATGGGTTGCCTCCCATTAAGCGCTTGTTTTAAGAGTCTTGTCACCTGACTACCTCTTTTCACTTAGAGATTTTGCAAATGGGTGGTGGTTTTGTCTCTCACCACATGTTCACCATAGTACATTTTAACTCTCTCGACCATTCACCTTGAAGAAGATTTGAGGTTTTATCAAATAAGTCTATCGCTCCATGTGGATAAACTTTTATCAACTTAAATGGTCCCCACCACCTTGACCTTAGTTTTCCAGAAATAGCTTCAACCTAGAGTTGTATAGCGTAACTAGTCCTCCTTCTTTCAATTCTCTTCTCGAGAATTTTCTTGTCATGCCATTTCTTAGTCTTAGCTTTGTAGATTTCAAAGATTCTCATAAGAGGTTTGCCTAATTTCTTCTAACTCATCAAGCTCTAACATTCTCTTTTACCGCCTTTGTTCAAATTGAAATTGAGCTTCTTGATAGCCCAATAGGATTTGTTTTCCAATTCTACATGTAAATGGCATGCTTTTCCATAGACTAATTTGTAAGGGGACATTCCTAAGGGTGTTTTGAATGTCGTTTCTATATGCCCATAAAGCATCATCCAAATGTAAAGACCAATCTTTCCTATTTGGACTTACCATTTTTTCTAGCATTCTCTTAATTTCCTATTGGATAATTCCCGCTTGTCCACTAGTTCGAGGATGGTAGGTCAGTAGCTATCTTATGCTTAACTCCATACTTAGCTAGAAGGTTTTCTATGATCTTATTGCAAAAGTGTGAACCTTCATCATTAATGATAGCTCTAGAGTTCCAAATCTAGTGAATATATTTCTTTGCAGAAACTTACTCACCGATTTAGCATCATTATTAGGTAATGCTATCGCTTCTACCCATTTGGACACATAATCAACAGCTACTAAGATATATAAATTGCCAAAAGAGGGTGGAAAAGGTCCCATAAAATCCATGCCCCAAACATCAAATAATTCTATTTCTAAAATATTTGTTCTAGGCATTTCATGCTTATCGTAAATATTTCATGCTCTTTGACATTTATCACGCTTTTTGACCAATAAATATGAATCTTTAAATAAAGTAGGCCAAAAATAACCAGATCAGAATACCTTAGTCGCTGCCCTAGTGCTTCCAAAGTGTCCTCCATAAGGTGCAGAATGGCAATGCAGAATAATCGCTTGTTGCTCCTCTTTCGTATGCATTTCCTTATTAATTGATCGTGGCACATCTTGTAAAGGAATGGATCATCCCAATAGTATTGTTTAACCATGTGGAAGAACTTTCTCCTTTGTTGATATGTCATACTCATCGGTACTACTTTGCTTGCAAGGAAATTTACAATATCAAGAAACCATGGTGCAGATGCATTTGATGCTCCCCGCATTGCTTATAGCAAATGCGCTTTCATGTTTTGCATTGATCGTGATTGCCAATAGTTTCTCATCCGAAAGCTCTCCTTGATTTCTTCTCCGTGTACCAAGTGATTCTCCTTCAATCCTTGATAAATGGTCCGCTACTTGATTTTCTACTCCTTTCTTGTCTCTAATTTCTAAATCAAATTCTTGTAGGAGTAAAATCCACCTTATCAGCCTTGGCTTTGCATCCTTCTTTGAAATTAGATACTTAATGGCAGAGTGATCAGTGTAGACAATAATTTTAGTGCCAACTAAGTATGATCCGAATTTTTCAAATGCAAATACCACACCTAATAATTCCTTTTTCGTGGATCGTAGTTCACTTGAGCTTCAATTAATGTTTTGCTAGCATAATATATGGAATGAAAGACCTTATCATACCTTTGTCCTAGGATCGCTCCTACCGCAAAGTCACTAGCATCACACATTAATTCAAATGGCTCGCTCCAACTGGGTTACTATAATTGGTGCTGTCACCAATGCCTTTTTAAGCTTGTCAAAAGCTTCTATACAAAAGTTATCAAAGATAAATTCTACATCATGTTGCAAAAGCATACATAATGGTTTTGAGATTTTTGAAAAATCTTTGATAAACCTTCTATAGAAACCAAAGATGGCCTAAGAAGCTCCTGATACCTTTAACTGTATTTGGTGGTGGTAGATTCTCAATGACATCAACTTTAGCTTTGTCTACCTCTAGACCTTTCTTTGAAATCCTATGTCCTAGCACTATGCCTTCTTGCACCATGAAATGGCACTTTTCCCAGTTTAAGACTAAATTTGTTTCTTCACATCTCTTGAGAATTTGTTCCAAGTTTGTTAAGCAAACTTGAAATGTCTCTCCAAAGATAGAGAAATCATCCATGAATACTTCCATTGATTGCTCAATGAAATCTGAGAATATAGACATCATGCATCTTTGGAATGTAGCAGTGCATTACATAAACCAAATGGCATTCTCCTAAAAGCAAAAGTACCATAAGTGGCATGTAAAGGTGGTTTTGTGTTGATCTCAGCTCAATGGCTATTTGATTATAGCCCGAGTAGCCATCTAGGAAACAATAAAATTCCTTCCCCGCTAATCTATCTAACATTTGGTCTATGAATGGTAAAGGAAAGTGATCCTTTTGGTAGCTTTGTTGAGTTTTTCAGTAATCCATACAGCATTCTCCACCCCGTGATGCTTCTAGTTGGTATCAACTCATTCTTTTCATTGGCTATCACCGTCACACCCCCTTTCTTTTGGTACACATTGGACAGGCTTACCCAAGCATCGTCTCGATATGGGGTATATGATTCCAAAGATCTAGCCACTTAATAATTTCCTTTTTCACAACCTCTTTCATAATAGGATTTAGTCTTCTTTGACTCTCTATGTCGCTTTTTGGAATTTTCTTCCAAAATGACTCAGGCATGCATATAGAAGGACTAATTCCTTTGATATCCGCCATTTGCCAACCTATAGCTTTGGTATGCTTCTTGAGAGTACTAATGAGATCACTCTCCTGCTTTTGATGTTAAATCAAGCAATGATAATGTGTAAAGTTTCATTTGTTCCTAAGAATGCATACTTAAGGTGTTCAGCAAAGATCTTCAATTCTAACTTAGGAGGTTGTTCTATTGAGGGTAAGTTCTTCTTGAGAGTTGGATCTTCAAGATTGAGTGGTTCATAAGTCCTAGCCCATACTTCCTTACAAGAGTTTTCTATTCGCGCATTCTCTTTTCTAGTATTTCAAGATCTAGCAATGCAAATGCATCTAATGCATCCGCATTGGCTAAGTTGATCATACCGCTTGTAAAATTGTTTTTCTACCAATTGATCTAGAGAGAATAAGGATGAACACTCTTCCGCTTCCTCCAAGGATACTTCATAGCATTCATTACATTGAATTTGATCTCTTGATCATTCACTCTCATAAGTGAGTTCACCTTTCTCGCACATCAATTATGGTTTTACCAGTTGCTAGAAATGGTCTACCTAGGATAATAGGTACTTCCTTATCTCGCATCAAAGTCAAGGATAACAAAATCTACAGGAATACAAATTTGTCTACCTTAACTAGGATGTCTTCTATGATACCTTCAGATAGGCTATTGATTCTGTCACCTAATTGAAGTGTCACAGTTGGTTGGTTTTGCATTTCCAATTTCTAATCTGGTCAAAAATAGATTTAGGCATCAAGTTGATGCTTGCACCTAAATCACATAAAGCTTTTTACTAAAGATAGGATTTTCCTATAGAAAATGGAATTGTAAAACTACCGATCCTTCAATTTCCTAGGGATCTTATTTTGCATAAGCAAACTACAATCTTCTGTCATGGCAATCTGCTTTCAAACTCACCTAATCTTCTTCTCTTAGTAAGCACATCCTTCATGAATTTTGCATAATTTGGCATTTGTTGGAGGGCTTCTACTAAGTGGAACATTGATGTGTAATTGTTTTAGTACCTCTAAGAATTTACCAAACCGCTTCTCCTCATGTGCTTTTTTCACTCTTTGAGGTAAGGAGGAGGAGGGTATTCGTGTACTAACTTAGGTAGTGGACTTTGAACTTCTTGTGATGCAGAGCACTAGATGCTTCTACATTGGTTTCTTTTTGATTTTTGTTTTTTCTCCCTTATCTACACTTTCCTTCTCGCTTAACTCTACCAAATCCTTACCACTTCTCAATGAAATAGCCTTAACCTCGCTCTTTTCCTTTGGTTTGAGAAGGTGTAGCTTCAGATTTGAAGGTAAGGCACCTTGTGGCCTTTGATACAGAGTCTGTGGCTAATTGACCAACTTGATTCTCTAAGTTCTTGATGGAAGCATCTGGGTTTGTCTAGCGCTTCTAGATTCACCTATGAATGCTTTAAGCATGGTTTCTAGAGAATTATCAGTGGTAGGTTGAGAGTTTCTTTGGTTAGTTTGAGCCGGGAATCTCGGTGGGTTGGTTTGTGTAGTTGGAGCAGCTTCTAGTTGCAGTGCACTATTGTTGTTCCATCTAAAATTTGGGTGATCTTTCCAACCGTGATTATAAGTGTTTGAATAAGGGTTGTTATTCCTATTATATCCTACATAATTTACAGAGATAGGGTTGCTAGAACACTCCTCATACAAGTGACCTCCTCCACAAGACACACAACTAGGTGTGCCCGGAGGTACTTGTTTCATCACAGAATAAAAGGTTGTCTGGTGATGCAACTGCATTAGATGCAAAGAGTATTGCGTAAGTGAAGTTTTTCATTAAATTAGCTAGAGTGGCTACTTGTGCAGAGAGTAGTAGATATATCATTAATTTCATGCACCCCCGATGGTTTCTTTTTGGGCACTTACCCTCTCTCAAGAGGCCAACTAGAGCTATTAGTCGCTATTCTATCAATTAATTCACATGCTTCATTGTATGATGTGATTTAATAACACTCCACCAGATGATGCATCAAGCATTATTCTAGTTTGAGGTTCTAAACCATTATAAAATGTTTTCATTTGAATAATAACAGTAAACCATGATGAGGACATTTTCTTAAAAGTTCCTTCCATCTTTCCCATGCTTCAAATAAAGACTCAAACTCTTTTTGTCTAAAAGATGTAATATCATTTCTTAACTCGGCATTTTTGATAGGTGGGAAATATTTTCCTAAAAATTTTTCAGCCATTTCATTCCATGAATGAATAGAGTTAGGCTCTAAAGAATTTAGCCAAGCCTTGGCTCTATCTCTCAAAGAATATGGAAATAACCTTAATCTAAATGCATTTTCACTAACACCGTGTAAAATAAAATTACTACATACTTCTAGAAATTGCCTTAAATGCAAATGAGGATCTTCATGAGGAGATCCTCCAAATTGACCAATAGTTTGAAGCATTTGAAACATCATAGGTTTAAATTCAAAATGCATGGCATCAATATGAGGTCTGCTTATACTAGTTTGCATGTTTTGATGATCAAATCGAGCATAATCCTCATAGGTCTATCTCTATCATTAATCATACCTATGTGATCCATGTGGATGAGATTTTTCTATGAACTTCTTCTTCAAGAGCATGTCGTGATCCAGGCCTCCTCTCACCGAGTGTGGCCTTGAGCTTTGTTCTTCACCGAAAGACATGTCACGTGGCTTGTTGATTCTGCTTTTTGGAGTCTTAGCAATCTCTCCCGAATTTTCTATTTCTAAATCTAAACTATATTCTGGAGTTCTGTTTCTGGTTCTGTACATATACTAAGTATCATGTACTGTTGTTGACAGAAACTCTAAAAACCAGAATTTATATACAACACTAAATTACTTAATATCGTAATTTTAAAAAGAATTTACTTCAACTAAGAATGGCGCCAAAAACTTGGTGTGTGGAATATGCCACATACACTTGAGTGCAAGTATACACCGCCCAAAAACAAGTAGTAAAAAGATCGAACCCACAGAGATTGAAAACTCACTTTTAAATGATATAAAGTAATAAAGTGTAAAGTCACAAAGTAACAAAATAATTTTGGATTTTGTTTGATGATCACAACTAAGTTAGAAAACTAAGAAAGAATGTTGATAGTGTAAAAGAGAAAAGCTAGTTGGAATGTCTTCATCAAGTAATTTACTTAAAAGAGTATGACGCAAAGATGATGATGCAAATTTGACCAATGTCGTTGCATTAGCTATGTGCCTTTCTGGCCACTTTCTTCAGAGTATCATTACCACTCTTATGATCCTTGTTCTATGCAAGAAAGAAAGGGGTGTTAGTGCCTATCTTGCCTCCTAACAAGTATCACTTTGCTTAAGTGAATTCACTCTTGTATTTTAAGTACCCACAATTATCCTATGGACTATACTATCCTATGTCTAGGACTTAGCATGGTTTTCACAAAGTTTTCTTTATGTAAAACACTCACCCATATTAGTTCTTGAGTTCTTAATTGTAAGCCATGTCCTGGTCATTTACAATTCATACTTATTCTAAGTGATCAAGTTTAAAATAAGTAATAAAAATATTATCAAGCAAGAACTAAAGTACAAACATACATACATGCAACATACTTACTTAAAAGCTCATTAAATGATTAGAACATTCCAACTAAGAAAGGTTTAGCTAACAAGAGACATTGCAAGATATATATAAACCGAATAGACCATGTTTATATATATAGAAATCACAAAAGAGAAACAACAAGAGTAAAGTTACAAATGTTGAAAACCTTTGTATGAAGTCTTCTAGCAATGCACTAGCATTACTCCTTAGCACTATACAAACACTATGAAAATGAGTAAAGGAGGATTTGTCAATTCCTTCCTCTTCCTCTAAAAATATAAAAACTAACTATGTATATTGAAATTTTGATCTAACTTATGGATTGTGATATATTTCCAAATGAAGATGTGAGGTCCTTTTATAGCTTTCAAGTGAGGTGCTTCCTTTCTTCATGTTGAAGTCATCTTGAGTGGATGATAGCTGTAGTTGCTTTCCAGAGGTTTATCCATGTTGCAATCATTGACTTAATCATATAGGGTGGTTCCATGGTGTTAGAACAAGTGTCCCTATGTTGATGACTCTTCAAAGCTATGCATATAGCTATGTGTGAATGGTAGCGCCTACTATACATTGTTGGATTGCATCGGGGAAGCAAGTAGAGGTCATCACATTGCATGTGGATGCATATGAAACAGTCGCTTATTCACCAAGTTGCGCAGAATTGATGCAGGATCGCGCAGAGCATCGATGCAGCATCGAGACCATCAACAAAAACATCAAACATACCACAATATATCCAAAATGGCCTATAACTAACTATATCCATTCAATTCACTCAAGATATCATATATCACACTAAATACTATATAAACTCTTTATTATTACTTGAAAGAGAGCAAATACTAAGTTTAAACATATGAAATACTCTATATAAAATAGAGTTATCATTTGGGCATCGCAAAATGGAGGAGTAGATGTCGCAAAACAACAGTTGTTGCTGGGAATGAGGGCAGAGTTCTGGATATGGCTCACAATGAGGGAGGAGTGCAGCAGATGGTAGAGAAGGGCATACAAGGTCGAGGGAGAAGAGAGTGTGGGTGGGTGGGTGAGTGAGAAATAGAAACACTACAAAAACATTGGGTTTAGCGAGGAAATATCGGTGGCTAAAAGGCTCAATTCGCCGCTAATTGCCATTAGCGAGGAATTAGCGAGGGCCGCCTCGGCCGCTAATATCCTCCTCGCTAATGGCAATTAGCGATTTAATTTTTGTCGGGCCGCTAATTAGCGAGGACACCCTCGCTAATTTCTCGCTAATTCGACAAAGACGCTTCCCAAATCGACCTAAGACGCTTCTCAACTGATCGCTTTTTTATTTATTTATTATTATTATTAGTATTATTATTATTATTTATCGTTGTTATTATTATTGTTGTTGTTATTATTATTATTATTATTATTATTAGTATTATTATTATTATAACCAATATATCCAGAGAGAGTGAGAGAGTGGTGGTGTGTGGTGGTGGTGGTGGTGGTGGTGTCAGAGAGAGAGAAGGAGAATGAGAAGAGTAAGGGAGAAAGAGAGTGAGATCTATGTGGTGGTGGTGGTGGTAGTGAGATCTATGTGGTGGTGGTGGTGGTAGTGTGGTTGGTGGTGGTGGAAGAGAAGGAAAGAGAGTGGTGGTGGTGGTGTGGTGTGGTGGTTGAAGAGAAGAAAAGGCAAGAAGAGAGTGGAGAGAGAAGAAGAGAGAAGAAGAGAGTAAATGAGAGAGAGTGGAGTGAAAAGAGAAGAAAGAGAGTGGTGGTTGTGGTGGTGGTGGAAGAGAAGAAAAGAGAATAAGAGAGAGAGGAGAAGAAGAGAGAGAAGAGTGTAAATGAGAGAGAGAAGAGGTGGTTCTGGATTATTATAAAAAATATATTACGGCTTAGCGAGGGAATTAGCAGGACCTGCCCTCACTAATCCTCGCGCTTCCCAAGCCAACGCCACGGGTCGAATCTCGCAAAAATGTCGGGTCATTTAGCGAGGACTTGAAATTTCCGTCGCTAATCGCCTAAAAACGTCTTTACTCACCAAATCGGCGTAACATCTCATTTCCGCCGCTAATTCCCTCGCTAATGGTCACATTAGCGAGGGACTTGCAATTCCGTCGCAAATGTCTATTTTTTGCGAGGGACAAAATTTCCCTCGCTAATTCCGTCGCTAATCCTCGTTTTTTTTGTAGTGAAAGAAGAATGAATGAATAAGTCGAAGGAGAGCGTGCTTGGTTAAATGAAACGGAAAACCATTCCGACAGAATTTGTTGTGTTTCTGAGGGAAAAATCCATCGAAACTTCTGATCGTTCCTTATTTTGTCACAAACACGTGGCGACATTTTACGCGCCTTTACTGAACTTATCATACTGATGTAAGATTCCGTCGGAAACGACAGAACTAGCGGCCGAAATTATTCTGTCGCTAATGTTTGGTAGCTAAAAACACATTTTCAACACATTTTCTTGTAGTGTTTTTTACAGCAAAAAACTTACAACTTAATCATAACTATTAAGGTAAAAAGCCTACGCAAATAACATCTTGTGCTTCTAAATTACAAAACGAGTATTAATTTATATGGGTTAGATCAGGTTCACGCGTTTATTTTTTTAAAACTTTGTTGTCCGAACCAAACTACGATGAGTTTGTATGAGTTGGTTTGGGTTTGACACGAACGCGAAAAATGATCAAACCAAACATATCAATTTGACTTAGATTATGGGTTAGTTTGGGTAGGGCAAACTTCAAGACTCTTTGAGTTAGGCCCCGGAGCCTAACTGACCTAAATTTTTTTGTAAAAAAGAAAATTGCAATACTTTTTTTGTTGTTGTTCTTGATGATTTTCAGTCATTTTTTCCTGAAGGTTTCCCCATCACTCCATCAGCAATGGGAATGGCAATCCTTTTGAAAAGTCTTTCTGGTCTTAAAAAAAAAGTCTTTCTGGTGTAGTAGTAGTACTATATTGGACTGCTTTCTTCTCTATTCAGAATTGAGACCCTCCCCCCTCCTTCTCTCTCTCACACAGAAAAAGACAAAAATATTATCCAAGACAAGTTAATTAACCCATAATCCACCACGTGTCCACCATGGTCTAAACTTTTCATTTCATACTATATCAGAAGAAGAGAGAGCCTTCTTCAACGGGCGTTACCTTATGTCTACTTGCTCTGTACCCTGACTTCGATGCACCATCGCATTCATTGAGCTGGATGGAGGAACCATTTACATCTCTCTCTCTCTCTTTTTCTTTTACCTTACCATCTTTTTCTCGGGAAAGTGGAAAGGGTTATGTGAGAAAAAGGTGATTCATGTTCATAGTGGTTGAACGTTTTGTCACCCCAAAAATAGCCAAAAAATAAACCTACGCTCTGTTTGTAGAAAATTGTGGATATTTAAATTAGTTGATGATTATGGTTCTGCTTGAGAAAAAAATAGCTGGCTTAGCGAATAAATTAATTTAAAGTGGATGAGTTGATAATAATAATTAATAGATTTGATTTAAAGATTTTGGTAAAATTAAGCGGTTGAACCAGTTTATAAATATAAAATTACGTAAATAGACATTTGTAACTATTGCTTAAAAATGAGAAGAAACTCATTTAATGGGAGATAAATGAGGAACTTAATTAAAGTAATGAGGGTAAAATTGAGAAAAAAAAAAAGAAATGCTATAAGCTATAAGTTCAAATAATACTTGAAGAAGCGTTTAAAAAATGTTATAAACTAGTGAGAAAACGCTAAAAGTTGGTTATGTAAAACACTTACAACGAGCTGATCCGCTATAAGCTAGTGGATCAGTGTTGCCAAACACAGCCATATATGAGTTTATAGTAGATAATTGATAGTTCATCCGTTCCTAATCTTGGTAGTTTTAGTTTTTTTTCCCATTCTAAAATAGTGGTGATTTTAAAAACATAATATTGAGTCTTTTAGAGTAACAAATATGAATTAATTGTCTCAACATCTTTTATTTTAACTACAATTATCACACGACAACTACAAATGAGGTAGTACTTTGTACTTAATTAACACAAATTAATAATAATTTAATTTGTGTGTAACAAGTTAAAAGGACCAAAGATTAGGAACAAATGAAGTAGCGGATAAGCTAACAAATTGAATTTAAAGTGTTTGATAAATTTAATGATTGAACTAGTTTATAGATATAAAATGACATAAATATACACATGTAATTAATGTTTAAAAATTACTCTATCTGTTCCAAATCTTTTTTTTTTGAGATTATGATGTTTTAACAAATGGCATATGGAATAAAAAAATATTAATTAGATAAAATGCAATCTAAAATACCCTCATAAAATATTACTGTCTAGCTCTTTACAATTTTGCTTTGGTAAATACATTCTCCACAGTTAATATTAAAGGTACAGTTGGAAGAAAATAGTTAAAAGAACATTAAATTTGTAAAACACTAAAACATCAAAAGTGTGTAAATAAAATATTCATTTAATAGAAGATAAATGAAGAAATGAAATAAAATAGCAATATTAAAAATTAGAGAAAAATGAATGATGTGCAGATGTGTGTGGTAAAATTGGTATTTTAAATTTTAATGGGGGAGAAGTGGTGGTAACTGACAGGTTACCGGCTGCAGGGTGTTGTCGGGTGGAGGTGGGGCTGTAACGCCGCACCAACCTGCAAAGAACAGACGCATGCCAAGTGACCGGGGACCGGGACAGCAGGTACGCCTCCTCCTATACTTACCACTTTGCTTGTCGGCATGTAGGATGGTCCGGTAAATAACACACACTCACCTCGATAACTACAAAACCCTTGCACGCCCCTATGCCATTCTTCCTTAGGATAATTTTTTTTATTTTCATTAATGTAGTAGTAGAAGTGTGAAAACTGATAAATGTAAAATAAATAAGCAGGAAAAGAATTAAAAAAGAGAGGGAGATTTTTTTTTTATAGTCAAATGTTAGTTAGTGGTTAATAACTAAGGAAGGAGGAAAACACTATTTAACGGGTTGAGATCCTCTCCATTTTTTCATTTGGAAAGAGATAGACACAACATTCATGGTGGACCATATCATTAAATTTATAATAAAAATTAATGTTATGGTCCACTATGAATTTTGTGTCTATCTCTCTCCAAATGAAGTCATCCATTTCTTTTGAGAAATAAAGAGGATCTTAACCCCTGTTTAACAAGTCTGATACGCTAGTGGATAGCAAATTTGACTAACAGATGACTAGGGTCGTCTAACAACATGTGCAAGACGTGCTTGCGCACAAGGCCCAACCTCAAAAAAAAATTAGGGCCCCAAAAATTAAAACTAACACATAACCCATAATTATCGACACCTTTTTTTTTATAAGCAATTTCATTGAAGGGAGCACAAGGGGTGCCCAACCCTTACAATGAGAGAAAAAAGAAGGGGGAGGGCCTCCTCAAAACCTCCCTGAGCCAAAACTCATTGGGAAAAAGACTCAAGAAGGAAAAAGAGTACCCTGTGAGTGCACTACAGTGGGAAAGCCTAACCCACTGTTTCTCCCCCTACTACCCAGCAAAATGATTAATACAATGGTAAGCGTTATTCCACCAAGAATGTAAAACATAACCGGAATGACACCCCACCCATAAATAAACCACGACCAATACATAGTTTTAATATGATAAACAATCGAGTCTAACTCCGGTTCTTCCCCCTTGAAAATAAGATTATTTCTAGTCAACCAAATACTCCAACACGAGGCCAGCCAAATAAGATGTCTAATCTTCTTAGATTTCTTGCTGATAAACACTTTTGCGAAGACTCCTCAACGATATTGAAGCCGTGTGGCAAACAGTTGTTCCGTCGAAAATTAAGCTTTTTGGTTGGTGTATGCTTGTCTCGGCTCTACCTCTTCGCTCTTCTTTGCTTCATCGTAACGTTTTTCAGTCTATGGAGGAGGCGGCGTGTGCTTTTTGTCAGAATGATTTTGAAGATTTGGACCATCTTTTCGTGGGGTGTGATTTGGCTAGGATGGTGTGGAAAAAGGTGGAGTTATGACTTGGTGTGGATCATATCGTTTGCCACACGGCTTCAATATTGGCCAATAGCGGAGGAGGCAAGACAGCTGCTGGCCGAATGCTTTGCACCTGGATATAACAAGAACTAACCGAAAACAATTTATCAAGAGTTAGAGTCCATTTCCAGCAATCAGATTTACCTCGAATCGGAGAAACTTCACGCAAAAATCCGCCAAAACTGCAGCTTCTTGAACACAAAGCTGACAACCTGTAACATTAGATAAAAAATTCCAACTCCAAACATCCCGTCTCCAACAACCGGATTTAGCGACAGTGATATCCTTATCAGCACAACCTGCAAATAAATAAGGAAACACGATAGACAACGGTTGGTGACCAATCCAATGATGTTTCCAAAGTTTGACCCCGTCACCACTGCCCAATCCTCTCCGAATACAATCTTTGAACCAACCGATCCCCTCTTCTTCTTTACCAACAATACAAAGATCCCTCCACCACAAAGAATCCGATCTCCTACTCCTGACTGAATCACTAGATATAAATCCCGACAACTCACCATATCTATGACTTAAAAGACCTCTCCAATTCGCATTCTCGTCCACTAGTCTGAAGTTTAGTAACTTTATAATTATTGGTTACCATTCAATACAATATGAGACTTGGTTGATAAATTTGCTTCAAAAATTGCTCGAAGAATGACTCTTTTTAAGTAACTAGAAGGTTGATATTATTTTGAGATTATATCAAAAAGTTATTTACAATTCATTTAAAAAGTATTTTACAGTTTTTGGTGATTTATTTGATTTTTTTAAAAATTTGGGGCCCAAATTTTAAGATTTGCGCAAGGCCCCCAATTTGTTTGAGACGGCCCTGCAGATGACAAATAGATGTGTTTGATAATCACTAGTGTTTAGTGTTTTTATTTAGCTTTAGGCTCTGTTTGGCGCGTCCCATCCGCTAGCGGATAACAGATGAAAGTAGCGGATAGAACTAGCGGGTGAAGAGTACACGTGTTTGGTAAGCACTAGCGTTTAGCGTTTTTCGGGTAGCGTTTAGCGTTTTTTCAAACGCTACTTCAAGTAGCGTTTCAAAAAACGCTAGCGGATAGCGTCTCACTTTTTTGGCAATTTTACCCTCGTTATTTTTTTTAAATTTCTTCTCTATCCTTATTAAATAAATGTATTTATGAGTTAATAAATATATTTTTTATGTCATTTTACATTTATGAGCTAGTTCAACCGCTAGTTTTACCAAACACATCAATTGTTATCAGCTAGCTCATCCGCTAGCTTATCTGCTATTCACTACTTTTTACCAAACAGAGCCTTAGTGTTTTTTCAAACTGTTTTTTTAAACGTTACTTATAATGTCTAACTTTTTTTTCTTCCAAACTTTACCCTTATTAATTTTTTTAGTTCTTTTTATCCTCATTAAAATAAACTAAACAATTTTAATCGTCATTTTAAATTTAACAGTTAATTTAATCGCTAGTTTTACTTTACACATATTTTATTATTAGCTAGCTAGGTTCTTTGAAGTTAGTTTATCAATAGCTATTTTTTTATCAAATTGGTCTATATTTCTAGGAATTGAACCTCGAACCTTCTACTTACGTTCCTTCGATAAAAAAAAATGAATGCGAGAAAATCATATTGTTTTACTAAGGGTTTTCAAAGATAGTATTAACTTGATGTTAGATTGTACTCCCATTGTTTTGAATATAAAAAAAAACTGTGTTTAGTTGTCTAAAAAAATTATGTTTAGTTGTCTAAAATATAAATAAGAGGAAGTATAATATAAAATCTTTTGAACTAGTTCACTCCTCTTAAGAAAATTGATTAATTTAGTTGAAACCATTTAATTAATTTATACAAAATTTGTACTATTTTGCAAATTTACTCTTAAATTGTTACTATTGTAAGTAAATTCTCAAACACTACAATATTAAGAGACAAAATAAATAAGTGCCTCAAGTATTTTCACATATATTAAAAAAAATTATAAACAAATGAAAGAGTGTAATAAATTTATTAACTTATTTTTATTCATAACTGGATATTAACTATTGTCATAAATATCTGACACAACAATTACTTGTGAGGATTCAAACTCACTATTTATCTCTTTGCAATAAATAGTTAAAGATAATATTGGTAAAAAATAGTTAGTGTTGCATAACGACAATTGAAATAAAACAAAACAAAACAAATTAATCTTAAATTCTGATACTCCCCTCATCTCATATCTTTTGATGTTTTAGTCTACTAATTTTGCCTCAAAACTTTTGATATTTTGCAAATCCAATATTAATTTAACTATTTTCTTCTAACTATACCCTTAATAATCGAAAGATTATTATAATTGAGCCTTTACTAGGCACCGGTACCAAATCTAATATATCCCCACTGATAAATGTGAATTCCCATCATTCAAAATGTTGATGGATTTTTTTTGAGTTTCCAAGAGTGAATACTCTCACATGTCAAAACTAATTATTTTAATTTTAGCTATATTAATTGTGGAGAATACGTTAATCAAACTAAAGCTGTGGAGAATAAATGGGGGTATTTAGTCTCCACATTTACATATTTAATATTTTCTTATTCGATGGACATTTGCTAAAACATCAAAAGATTTGAGTGAATTAACTGTCAGTAGAATATTTTTTTCTTAAAAATTGAGAAATAAAATGATATAGAGAGAGCATAAATTTAGTTGAGATAGAACCAACACTATTGGTACAGTCGCATAAGCTACTCTAGGACATGGGGTTGATCGGTGTTCTCGGGTTAAATTCTTGCGGGGGATAAACTCGGTGTTGGCCAGTGCAAATTTTTTCCTATGCGCGAGTGGAGATTCCTACAAAAAAAAACATTTTTACCTATGAGTATTACCTAGTATATTGGTCGGTAAAGCAATTCATTATGTTACCAAGTGGCTTCAGTCTCAAGAGGGGGGTGAATTGAGACTTTAAAAACTTTCCCCTTTTTAAATGACTTAGATTAATTTTCGCGCAGGTTTATGGAATGAACGAATCAGAAACAAAAACAGTAAATAACACAGGAGATTTATACTGGTTCAACCACCTCCTAGTGACCTACTCCAGTCCTCACAAACCCTTTGTGAGATTTCACTATCAAAACAAAGCTTAAGCCGGGTGCTTTAAAACCCTTACAGACTCAGGCACTCTTCACCTAGGATACCCCACCTTGTGCAAGAGCCCTTAACAACAATTACAACAAGAGATACCCCACCCTTGTTACAATCAAAAACCCTAGAGAGATACCCCACTCTCTAGTACAACCAATTGACATACAAGAGATACCCCACCCTTGTTACAAGTCAAAATCCTAGAGAGATTCCCCACTCTCTAGTAAAACCAATTCTGAGAAAATCAAATTACACGAAAAATAGCAATACCTCTAAGAAGGTGAATACAACAACTTGAAGATTCCCAACCCAACCCTTGAGAGAGATCACCAAAGTGATGAAGAACGTGAAGAACAAGTGTGACAAAGTGTATAGATCGCGTGCTCGCTTTTGAGATTTGTAGGTTGTGTTTATCTGTGAAGCCCTAAGTCTCTATTTATAGAGTTTGTAAAAATATAACCGTTGAAGCAATTTTTAACTCTCGATTAGTTGCTTGAAAAACATAATATGAAAATCGATTTCTTGCTTGTGGGAACAAGTGAGGAATCAATTTAGTGCTTTAAACAAGTAGGTAAAAAATCGATTGTTTCCTTTAAGATAAGAAGACATGAATCGATTCTTCTTTTAAAACCAAGAAGCCATGAATCGATTTTGTGCTTTAAAGTAAGAAGCTATGAATCGATTTTGTGTTTTAAAGTAAGAACCTATGAATCGATTTTGTGTTTTAAAATAGGAAGCTATTAATCGATTGCTTGCTTATGGAAACAAGTGAACAATCGATTGCTTGCTTGTGGAAACAAGTGAACAATCGATTTTGTTCTTTAACAAGGCAAGTAGACAATCGATTGCTTGCTTGTGGAAACAAGTGAACAATCAATTTCTAGCTTTAAAATACCAAATCAAGAATGTTCTTTAGTTCAAAAACAATTTCTTGTAAGACATTAAGCCATTAATCTATTTCTTTAAAAACAAGTGCCTAACCTATTTAACATGCTTTTATCAATTGAAAACAAATGTTTGGTTCATTGTGAGTGCTAGTGTGTGGTGTGATTTGAGCCGATCCTCAAAAGCGGTTTACATTCATTCCTAAGACACGACCCGACTTCCTAGCAACTACCCTTAACACGGACTTACTTATTGGGTTGGTTGTGCCTTGGAGTTCCATTTGTCACTTTGCCTTAGATTACTTCATCATCAAAACTTAACCTGCAACACAAGATATCCACATTCTCCCCCTTTTTGATGATGACAAAATTTTAATTCATCTTAGGTGGGAGGTTAGTTCATCAAGCAAAAAAAAAAACAATGCGCTAATATTAAAGATATGTATCTAGGCTCCCCCTTACTTGATGCCCCCCTATCTAAATGCAAAGTGACAATCCTATATTTCTCCCCCTTTTTGTCATGATCAAAAGGGTTAATGCGAAACATAGTTGGTGAGTCCATTGCATTTTTTAAAAAAATAGGCATAAACCACAAAATGACATGAGAGTCGGGTTTCAACACAAGATAGCCAAACATAAATCAATCATCAGTTCATATTTCATTTAGCTAAATGGTAACTTAATGACTCCAAGTTTTATTTTCTTCGAATGAAAAGGAAATTTTCTTTTTGCAATGGTTTTGTAAAAATATCAGCTAGCGGTTTTGAATGCTCAACTAAATAATCACATAATCACCTTTTTGAACATGATCTCTAAAAAATGATGTCTAAAATCCATATGCTTAGTTCTAGAGTATTGAACGGGGTTCTTTGATAGATTAATTATTTGTGTTGTCGCAAATAATCAGAATGTGATATATATAGACACCATAGTTGAGATGTTGTTATTTACGCTATTTCTCATTATTCTAACTTGCTTACCGATTTTGTCCTCATGGAGCATAAATCAAAAACAAACAATGATAATCACATATTTGTCTAATGCTCAGTAACTTATGCTTAAGATATTCTACATAAATTACATTATCAATAGAGGTGGATAAGTCTTTACCAATCTTACCTTCACCGAGGATTCTTCCTCTATTGCTATTATCACAAGTCACATGACCACTTTTTCTGGGGGTGAGTGTTAAGAGCTTTGTCATATCTCCAGTCATGTGCTTTGAGCATTTGCTATCAAATCTACCCCCATACCTTGAAGCATACCTGCAATAAGGTCAAGTTGCAAATTTTGGTACCCAAATTTCTTTGGGTCCTTGTGGGTTAGTACTTGGTAGAGTCCCTTTGGAAACCCACACCTTTTTCACAACTTGTCTTCTTCTAGCCATACACACAGATGCAGTATGTCCTAGTTTGGCATAGTAATAACATCTAATATATGGACTAGTGGTGAACTTAGGTCTATAATGCACATGTCTTTTCATGAAATTATTTCTTGGAGACCTAGGATGCGCATGTTGTATGTTGGACATTTTTCCTATTGTCCATTCAAGCTCATGAATTATCTTTTCATATTCAGCACACTTATCACATACATAATTTGCTTTAAAACAACTAAGACTATGATTTTCATTTCTAAGTTCTAATCTTTCCTTAGATAAAACAATAACTTCGTTTTGAAGATGAGCAACTGCTTTCTTAGATTGACTTAATGCCTTAGCTAGTTTTAAAGAATCATTATGCAATTCAAGAAATGCTTCATGTAATTCATCATATGCATTTTGTGAAGTTTCAGAGTTAGAATCTACCTCAGTTTCATTTTCACTATCGTGGTCGGCCATGAGAGCAACTGGAGCTTCTTCCCTTTTTGAATCATCTGATGAGTCCATGTCATTGTCTTCCCATGCTATGTAGGCTTTTCTACCCTTGTTTCCTTTGGATCCATTTTTCTTAAACTTTGACAGTTTTCTTTGTAAGTTCGAGCACTCCATCTTCATGTGTCCGGATTTGCCACATTCGTAGCAAGTTGGTGGACTTGAGAAGCTTTCCTTTCTTGAGACTCTTTTTGGTGAAGAATTTTTCTTGGGGAAGCTTTTCCTTCTCATGAAATTTTTGAATTTTCTAACAATTAGATCCATATACTCATCGTCTTCATCATCTTCATTTTCCGAATCATCACTATCATCAGGTGGATTTGAACTAGAAGCCTTGAGAGCTAAGCTTTTCTTTTTCTTGTCTTTTTCTTCATGTTTAGCTAGACGAGTGAGCTCTAACTCGTGCTCTTGTAGTTTCCCAAAAAGAGTGGCGAGTTTCATAGTAGCTAAATTCCTTGATTCAGCTATAGCAGTTACTTTTGGTTGCCATTCTCTGTTTAGACATCTCAAAGACTTTGTTGATCAAGTCTTCTACAGAAATGATTTTCCTAATGAGCCCAGTTGATTCACTACGTGAGTAAACCTCTTTTGCATTTCTTGTATTGTTTCTCCTTGATTCATTCTGAATAGTTCATATTCTCGGATAAGAGTGTTTGTTCTTGCTCTTTTACCTCATCGGGTACCTTCATGAGTGACTTGAAGATTGTCCCACATTTCTTGAGCAGTTTTGCAGTTTGATACTCTGAAGAACTCATCGGGGCTGAGTGCGGAAGTGATGATGTTCTTGGCACGGAGATTATGTTGAACTTTTCTTTTATCATTATCCGTCCATTCATTTCTTTCTTTGATAGTGAGAATACCATTTACCATGTGCGTGGGGATAAATGGTCCATTTTCCACAGCATCCCATACATCTATATCTACCCCTTCAATGAATATTCTCATTCTTTCTTTCCAATATGCATAATCTTTCCCGTTGAATCCCGGAGGACGGGTAAGAGATGCACCCTCTGCGCATACACCAACTCGAAGCCATTTCTCTTGAAGTCTGCTAGGCCCTTTAAACAAGAGTCTAGCTCGATACCACTTGTTACCAAGTGGCTTCACTCTCAAGAGGGGGTGAATTGAGACTTTAAAAACTTTTCCCTTTTTAAATTACTTAGATTAATTTTTCGCAGTTTATGGAATGAATGAATCGTAAACAAAAAAACAAGAAATAACACAGAGATTTATATTGGTTCAGCCACCTCCCTAGTGACTCTACTCCAGTCCTCACAAACCCTTTGTGAGATTTTCACTATCAAAACAAAGCTTAAGTCGGGTGCTTTAAAACCCTTACAGACTCAAAGCGCTCTTCACCTAGATACCCCACCTTGTGCAAGAGCCCTTAACAACAATTACAACAAGAGATACCCCACCCTTGTTACAATCAAAAACCCTAGAGAGATACCCCACTCTCTAGTACAACCAATTGACATACAAGAGATACCCCACCCTTGTTACAGTCAAAATCCTAGAGAGATTCCCCACTCTCTAGTAAAACCAATTACAGTAAAATCAAATTACATGAAAAATAGCAATACCTCTAAGAAGGTGAATACAACAACTTGAAGATTCCCAACCCAACCCTTGAGAGAGATCAGCTCAAAGTGATGAAGAACGTGAAGAACAAGTGTGACAGTGTATAGATCGCGTTCTGCTTTTGAGATTTGTAGGTTGTGTTTATCTGTGAAGCCCTAAGTCTCTATTTATAGAGTTTGTAAAAATATAACCGTTGAAGCAATTTTTAACTCTCGATTAGTTGCTTGAAAAACATAATATGAAAATCGATTTCTTGCTTGTGGGAACAAGTGAGGAATCAATTTAGTGCTTTAAACAAGTAGGTAAAGAATCGATTGTTTCCTTTAAGATAAGAAGACATGAATCGATTTTTCTTTTAAAACCAAGAAGCCATGAATCGATTTTGTGCTTTAAAGTAAGAAGCTATGAATCAATTTTGTGTTTTAAAGTAAGAAGCTATGAATCGATTTTGTGTTTTAAAATAGGAAGCTATTAATCGATTGCTTGCTTATGGAAACAAGTGAACAATCGATTGCTTGCTTGTGGAAACAAGTGAACAATCGATTTTGTTCTTTAACAAGGCAAGTAGACAATCGATTGCTTGCTTGTGGAAACAAGTGAACAATCAATTTCTAGCTTTAAAATACCAAATCAAGAATGTTCTTTAGTTCAAAAACAATTTCTTGTAAGACATTAAGCCATTAATCTATTTCTTTAAAAACAAGTGCCTAACCTATTTAACATGCTTTTATCAATTGAAAACAAATGTTTGGTTCATTGTGAGTGCTAGTGTGTGGTGTGATTTGAGCCGATCCTCAAAAGCGGTTTACATTCATTCTTAAGACACGACCCGACTTCCTAGCAACTACCCTTAACACAGACTTACTTCTTGGGTTGGTTGTGCCTTGGAGTTCCATTTGTCACTTTGTCTTAGATTACTTCATCATCAAAACTTAACCTGCAACACAAGATATCCACACATTAATGGCGCACTAATTCCCAAGCACAGTTGTGACGAAAATTAAACTAGTTGGTACCTTCAGATAAATTATTCGATCAGTAAAGTAACAAATTTGTCAGTAACATTATTTTGTTACCTTAAGTTTGATACTTCTCGACTCTCATATCTACTTAACTATTCTCTCTTCTCCCTCAAGCTCCTGTCTCCTCAGCCTTGCTCCCCACTCCTCCACCCTCCTACAGCTTCATTCCCCTACTCTGTTCCTCTCTATATCGTTTTTACCTTCCCTACGCCCTAATAGCAGCCTCGCCTCCGCTTTTGTTCGTCTTCACTAGTAAGTGTTTGACATGACTCCCTTATAGCGTTATTTCACTAGCTTATACATTCTTTTGAAACGTTACTTGAGTAGCGTTTGAACTTATAACGTTTCATTTTTTCTCCCAGTTTTCACTACAAGAAAATCGTTGATTTGCCACGGACATTTCCGTGGCAAATGTACAAATTTCCGTGGCAAAACAACATTTGCCACGGATTTGCCACGGACAAAAATTGGTGGCAAAAACGCTCGTCGCAAATCGTTTGCCACGGAATTTCCGTGGCAAATGTTTCCGTCGCAAACTGCGGCAAATTTTTTCGTCGCCGCAAACTGCGTGGCAAATTTTCGCCGCAAACTGCGGCAAATCCGTCGCAAATTTTTAAAAAAATTAAAAAAAATAAATGGAGCAGTAGTTTCCTACTACTCCAACTTGCAAAGGCTCATTGAAATGATATTGTTAGAATTAATTAAAGTACTTCATATACTATTAGAATTCTGCAGAATCATTGAAATGATATTGTTTTCTTTATTGATTGAATTGTGAAGTACATTGATGTGCTTATATACAGAACAGATAGTCTCTATAATGATCGAACTATATGATGCTTATAGATGACTCTAAGGCTAACAAACTAATCTGTTATCATAACAGATATAATGATTTATTAACTACCTCGTAAAATCTCAATTGTACTATTTGTATATTGTACTCGTTCTTATACATTTTAATCTCTCGGCTTCAAGAGGAGCAATGACATTATCAATCGGAATGAATCTTCATCCTTTTGATTTGCATGCACCCTTCTAAGTGTTGCTTCACTTTGCATATTGTGCGACCAATGCATCTTTCTTTTCATCTTTCTCGTCTCTTGATTTCTAGATTCTGCATAAAATTGATTTTGAAAACATGCATTTTAGTGTCTAGCTTTTTTGGATAGGGTTCATATATACTTCCAAAAATACTAGTACTGCATCATTGCACCTTTTGTTTAAGATGATCCTCTCAGAACTCGAAATCTCTCGCCCGCTTTATCGATTTCATTTCTCAACTGGAACAGTGAAAGTGAATTACAACTATTCATATATTTTGTAATAATTATACCGAAAATAATTATGTAATCGTGCATAGTTTTCTATTGTAGCATGCATGGTATAATAAGCATCAAGCTGCTTATGACATGTCATGTGCATTAGATATATGATAATCAATTTTCCTTCCTGGGCCCAAGACAGATTTGTAGAGGTTCATTTAAAAATATATATACCTCTTCTATGGCCTTATCCTTCAGAGCTTGGTTGCACGTAAGGCTTTGATTTCAACTTGACATGTAGCTAGCTCCTTCACTTTTTCTGCAACAATGATCACATTGAGAGTTATAAGGTTTATAGATATGAAAAGAGACATATAGAATAGAAGAATGAAAGAGAGGTAGGAAGGAACCTTTGAGTTGGTTTTGCAAACGATTAATCTCCACCACCGCCGCCGAGCTGTTGAAGTCCAGAAAAAGGCTGCTGTGAGTACAAAAGAGAGGACCGTGCAGCCATTAGTTGTTCTTTGTGTCATCTGGCCGTGCTTGTGCTTGCGCTCTGTTGCATGTAGTGTGCTCCTCACGCTCTTTGCATCATTCCACCGTATGGTATTTGCAGTGGCAAAGCAAAGGCACACCATCAAATTATAATTAACACATGCACAATATTGAATACACTCACACTCACACATATGTATGTATGTATATACCCATTAGAAAGTTAGTTTTAGGTTGTAACAACTTTTCATAATTAGTTATGTTGGATTTTTGCATTTACTTGCACTAGAATTGTACTAAGTTTTTACTTCACAATTCATTTGAATGATATTCATATTCGATTCAAAGATTGAATTTGTAACTCTCAATAATACCCGACCCACCATGGTTGGTGGTTGGGGTTGAGAATCACTATTGTCGCTAGGTACATCGATTCCTCCAAGCTTAGCTTGGTTCCTGAAATTAAATAATAAAACCATGAGAAGAAGTCAACATGTATGTATGTATGTATAATTCTATATCCGCACATGCAAGACAATCAGATCTCTCTTTTGCTTTCCATCGCAATGTCTTTTCAAATATCCATTCTATTCTTTCCAATTTTTCCTTCTAACACATCATAACTAAAGATACAATTTGGGCGGTTCTAGATTCTCGTATAACAAAAGTTACTCCTTTTTGTGTCAGTAAATCTATATATACATGTTCAAGAAACCAATTTAGTTAACTAGCATTTTTTTATAATAACAGAAATCAAATTAATCAACTAATGATATAAAGGAATTCTTACTTAGTTTATAGTATAAAGGAATCCAAGAAAACACAAAATTAAAATAAATCGGTAGCTAGAATTCGCTCTCCACAATCTTCGTAATCAAGGATTTGTTCTCATCCAGTCATCGCTTAGAAGAAAAGATCGGACTCAAAAGCATATGAAAAATGGAGCAACTAAACGACTCTTCAAACATCATCGTCAGAGACGCTTCCCTTGGTTTTCAATTTGAATCGCAACTTCCTTTGAATCTGCGCAGAATAGTTATAGTAATGTAACATTAGCCTCCCCATCGAGAAAATCACATAATAAAGACAAAGTGAACCTTAGCTACAAATAGAGTACCTCAAGTTGTTCATGAAGTCGCTTCAAGTTCCATATGCAATCGCAATGCTTCATTAATCCCCTTAGTACTACAATCACAAAGACAAAGTATGTTTTCGAACATTAATAATTTGTCTCAATACAATTAAAGCAAAAGGAATAATCGTAATTATTGCAAATGAGGACAATAAGTATCATAACATAATCATAGCAAACATTGGATCTGTGTGGACTGCTTTTTAGCTCACATCTTGTTAAGGCCCTTAACTTTCATTAGTTCAACACACCCTTGGGAGTAGCCTCTGAGACCAACAACATAGTAAAAGGAAAACCTGAAATATTTCTCGCTAGTGAGAAGGACAAGAAGCACAAAATTAAGGAGAAGTAAACATACTCTCACTACCACCAAGCTGATTGATTGCTTCCACAAAGGCCTCATGAAGTTCGAGTCCAACGCATTCTAGGCTTATGTTGTGATGTAGTCGATGCTTGAGTTAGGAAGATCATTAACTTCTTTAGGTGGTACATGCTCCATTGTGCTCGTGAAACTGTGTCTCTGCATCAAGATGGAAGGATACATTAGTGTGTCTTATATCAAAAAGCAGATTTCAAATGATGAAGAAACACATACTGTGGTGAGAGGATGATGGAATGAACTATATACACATATTCACATTCATACGGTGATGAATCAAATTAAAAAATAGATAAACCAAGAACCTAAATGCACCCAACAAATCGTACGGCATGCTTATTTTATGACTATGCCCATAACTGGATAGTTACAGAGAGTTATACACATACCATTTGACCTGATTTTCATATGCATTATAGAACTAGTTCACATATAAAAACCAATGTCCTTAACCATATAGAGGGACGAGAAAGAGAAAGCATTTTGAGACCTTGCAGTACAAATAATATCAAAATCAACTTAGAAATATTAAAAAGAAAATTTGAAACTGACTTACCAAACAGATAGAACAGAAGTAACTTGGTTTGGATTTGGCAACAATCCTGACAACAAGACAACTAGCTCATATGACCACCACACAAGGCTACAATCACCAACATGAAAAAAATTAAATACATTATAGAGATTTTATGAAAAACAATACAATGCTCTAATTTTTGGGAAATGCTTTCAGTTGAATTGGAAGAATAACATAAAATACCTCATTAAAGAAATTTACAAAACATGTTCATGATATGATCTTCAACCAGAAATTCCAAACAATAGATATCTCATATAATCTCTTTTGTTATGCAAAGGAAATACAAATAGGAGTTTAACACTTAGACTCAATGAACATTGGGAAATAAAAATCACACAATTGCAAAACCCATAGATGCAAGTAGTTCAACACCACGAATAATATCCAAAAAATTAACGTAATTACCACAAACTCACAGCTATTGTCTGTAGTGGTAGCAGCAGAAGCCTGTGTTCAAAACAGAAAAAAAAAACATCATAACAACATGACTTGTTATTACTTGTAAAATAACAAACAAACACATGGTCCCTCCCCAATGAATATTCAGAAAAACAACATAAACCAGATGCTTACTGTGTGAATCTGATGCTTCATGAATCCATTTTCATAAACCAGATGTGAAACTTGCTTCTGCAAACGGTGATTCTCTTCCATTAACAACTCGTTCATTGCAGTCAGTTTTCTATTCACTGTCTGCAAACGAGAAGCTTCCTTCCTTTGCTTCTCACGACATCTAATCAAACAAAGTAATGCAAACCAGAAATAGAAAAAATTAAAAATAATTAAAACAAGAAATACAAATAAAACAAAACAAACATGTTGCAGTGTAGGTAGAGTTAGGGTTATCAGATTAGATCAATGGTGAGTTAGGGTTTTTTTTGCTTTTCAACAAATTGGAAGCACAATCAACACCACCACGAGTTAGGGTTCAGAACAATCAACACCATGGTGTATCACTCATGAAGAAGAGAGATGGTGGCGGAACAAAGAAGAGCAAGAGAAGTAGCGATGGCGAGTGGGTTCAAGGCGGAGCGGTGAAGCGGCGGAGGCCGAAGGAAGGAGGGTGAGTTGAGTGAGAGAACGAGAGTGATGAGAGTGAAGAGAACGAGCGTGAGAGAGGAGGTGAAGAGGCGGAGGCCGGAGGTCAAGGAAGGAGGCGAGTTGAGTGAGAGAGCGAGAGTGATGAGAGTGATGAGAGTGAAAGAGGCAATGCAGGTTGAGAACGAGAGGTCGAGAAAGAGATTTGAGAGAGTGATTGAGAACGCGAGAGTGAAAAAAATAAAAGTGACTTTTACCATCGTTTGCCACGGATTTGCCACGGCATCTCCGTGGCAAATGTCTGTCCTTTCACATGTCCGTGGCAAACCCGTGGCAAACAGCAGCGGGAAATTTCGCGCCTCTATTTTTTACTCATGCCGTCGCAAATCCGTGGCAAATTACTGACGGAATAAGCTCCGTGGCAAATGTTGGTGGCTAAAACAAGCTTTTCTTGTAGTGTTTACACTCATTATTTTAATTAAATTTCTCATTTATCCTTCATTAACGGAATCTTCTCTCTCTCATTTTTAAGCATTAATTGCAATTTGTCATTTATGCCATTTTATATTTATAAACAAGTTAAACCATTAATTTTACCAAACATTATAAATTGAATCTACTAGCTTATCTGTTATAAGTTATCCGCTATCAGCTCATTCGCTATAAGTTAGCTTATCCGTTATCCACTCTTTTTTACCAAATAGAGCCTGTATGAAATTATTATTATTTGCTTATGAAATGAACATAAAAAATTTAATTAATGCTCTCTTAAAATTCTAAAGTGATGAAACTCAAGCAGTTGACCTATTGAAGCATGACATGATTTGTGTCTAGAAGGTCTGGGTTAAAATCCCTACTAGTTTTCTGTGGTTAGATAAATGTAATTCCCAAACACTCAAAAATCCCCAATATTTTCCTGGCCTTGAATTAGGGTGTCATTCCCTCACTCAAAAAAAATTTCCAAACAAAAAAAATTCCAAAATGACAAAAAAAATCCGAACATTCCAAATGGTGTGTTTGATTTGCTTAAAATGTAAGAGATTGGGCTAGACAACTGTAATTGTACTCTGTTTGATTTAAAAATTATTCTTGGTACTGAACAAAACTGGTGCCAAGAGACTGCATAAAACCCAAATACCGCCTCTCAAAAAACCACGGTACAATTTCATTGTTCACCGAACAATGTATTCGACAAAACCCGTTCTAGCACCGTCTTGTCCAGTGGAGTACTTACTTGCTTGCGATAAAATAGTTCCGGAGTATTTCGGTTGGCGAGTTAAGGGACATGAAAGAGTGCACCATAAGAGAGTCTGAGAAGGAGGGTTGGGTTCAAGTCCTCCCTAAACTAACATTTCTCCCACCCCCACTAACAATTGTTTATCTAAAAAAATTTCCAATTTTTTTACCCATAATAGTGACATAAAAAAATTGTAGGAATTTTTAATTAAGTGATGAATGTAGTACAAACGTGATTTTCAAGAAACAACTTTATCTCTTTGGTTTTACAGTAAAAAAATATTGAATGAAAGATGAAGAAGAAGAAGAATTAATGTGGTCCAAGCTGGTATTAAAAGGCTTTAAATACAAGTGATATTCCCGCGACAACAACAGTTCTCAACACAAAACCCTATATATATAACCGCTGAAGCAAACAATAGAGTGACAAACAAGGTGTAGTGTGAGTCACTCACTAGTGAGTGTAAGTTTCCACACTAAGCACTGTAACTCTCTTTCTCTCTTGTTCCTGGTCCATCACTTCACTATTTTCAATCTATTTATTACATTCCTGCCACTCAATTCACTGAGTATTCCCTCAGTTAGCCAAAACGGGTCTCCCTTTGTGGTTGCTTGGCTTTGGTGCGGACCTCTTGTGGGCCGACATGAACCGCCTCCTCGCCTTCCTCTTCCACCAGGTACGTACGTACCCTCGCCCTCTGCACTCGTTTTTAAGCAGCAAACAATAGTCCAGATATATAACTTTTTCAATAAATTGAATGAATGTAGAAAGATGTTTGTTGCTTATAAACGATTCTGGAGTATTTTCTACTTTCCTTAAATTACTATTTTCACCTCCTCTAATTACTATTTAATACTCCCATTCCTTCTCACTACTCAAAAAATTCATATAGTTTTATTTTTGTTTTGATTCATAGGGAGTGTTGGATGAGCAATTCTTGCAGCTCCAACAACTCCAGGATGAAACATCCCCAAACTTTGTCTCCGAGGTTGTCAACATTTATTTTCACGAATCTGAGAAGCTTCTCAGGAATCTCAGAGCATTACTGTAAGTAATATTCAATCCTTCATCTTTCTCCTCTCCATTACTTTGCATTTACATTTGTTTAGCATCAACACTTCAGACGAAAGACGTGTCCAGTATAACACCGATATCAGTGTCGTGTCCGGTGTTCGTGGGTACTAATAATTTGATGGTTTGTGTGGTTTGTGTGAGTGTAGGATGGAGAGGGAGTTTTCAGATTATAAGAAAATAGGGATACATTTGAATCAATTCATGGGAAGTAGTTCCAGCATTGGTGCTAAGAGAGTCACAAACGTTTGCATTGCTTTTCGTGCTGCTACTGAACAGAACAACCGTCTCGGGTTCGTGCACCTCCCCCTCTATTATTTTTTTTTGATAATTGCACCTCCCTCAATATTCGTGCACCATTAACATTACTACTAATATTATTTACTTACTCTCCTAATCTTATCTTATTTCTAATTGCAGATGCTTGCGTGCTTTGGAAATGCTTGAACATGAATATTGCTATCTCAAAAACAAATTGCACGAACTTTTCCAAGTAAAGTTGCACCAAAATTATTATTATTATTATTATTATTATTATTATTTATTAATATTGTGCTTAATATATCATATGGTGATGAATTACAGATTGAGCAGCAACGTGCATTGGCAGCTGGAGTGAGATATCCAGTGCAGAATGAATGATGAATAAAGCAAAAAATGAAATGATGATTATTTAGATAATTAATTATTTTGTTTCTATTTTCTGTGTTAATCTTTTATGGTTTCGTGAGGCTAAGGGAAGTTATTCCAATTTTAGACAAACCAAGCTATGCAATCTTTTTGTACTTGGTTGTGTAAGAATAGAAAAAGGGAGAGAAAGGGGGTCACCTTTGGATTCTGTAATATATATGTAGTGGCATCTTGTTAATTATGCTTTGGTGTAATTTTAATCACTTTTTTTGAATTAAAGTAGATCAAATCTTTTGAATGTTGGTAGTGTTTAGATTTTTACTATTTATAGAAATTATTTTGCCTTTTTATTTTAGCTAGAGAGAAATGAAATCAATCAAGGAAGGGTGATTAACAGAACAGAAAAATTCTACCGTGGACCACATTTTATGGTGTATCTTATTTGAAAATCTTAGTTTTCCTTGTTCTCACGGTTCAAATGAATGATTATGAAAGTTGAGTTTATTTTTTTATTTTTTTACAAATGGCAAAACTATGTTTTGAACTAATGTATTTGACTAGCGAATATTGAGTACATGCGTTTGATAAGCATTAAGGTTTTAATTTTTTCGGATTTTTGAAACACTACTTCAAGTAGCGTAGCACACGTTACATTGTTTTTTGACATTTTTACCCTTATTGTTTTCTTAAATTACTTCTCTTTCCTTATTAAATGTTTTGTTATCATTAAATAATTTAATCATTAATTAAATATCTTCTTATGTCATTTTACATTTATCAGCTATTTTAACCAATGTTATTAAAACTTGATAAAATTAAGCATATTGTATATAAATTCTCATATCGCAGACCTATGCATTTTTTTACCATAGACACAAAAATGTCCAAAACTCACTACTCATTCATCAAATTCAAATCAAATCCATAAACATAACATAAGCACCTAACAACGACCATTAAACAACAATAGTCTCACAAATCCAAGTGCATATAACATAACAAAAGCACCCCAAATAAGTTTGAAACACAATTAAACAACAAAGTCTCCAAAATAAAACTAGTACATAACAACTTGTATTGTCTCCAAAATAAAACAAGTACATAAACAACTCAAATATTTCACAATTCAACCCCGAGGAGGCAAATTTGATTCTTCATACTCGGGCATCTATGTATTGTCATCATATAAATTAGAAGGATCTTCTCCATCTCCAACATTGCCTTCATCTTGATTCTCATTTATCATAGGCTCAACTAGTGAAATAACTTGTGCATCTTCATCCTCATCCAAATTCAAATGATTTATGACATTAAATAAATATATGTCAGCATTTAACATTTAGGGATCATAAACTTATAATCACAATTAAATAAAAAACATACCAATAACATTTGTAGATGGTTGGGTACATATGTTTGCATTTGCCAACTCATTACGGAGTGCCTCCAACTCCTTAATAGTCAAGAATGGTGGGTTCTCCTCCACTACCCAATTTGAATAACCATTAATTGTTTCTAGATTGACAGAGTCATAATTTTGACTCTTGAATTGATTCCGAAGTTTATTTAGATCATATATAATTATTGGGCTATGCTAGCTATTTAGTACGACGAGTTTTGTACGAAACATACGAAAGACAAGTGATTGAACATGAGGCGCTGCATAATACATGGGAGGCAAGACATAATAAAGGGTCCGCACTTTTCTTATCGCACTAACAATCATTTTTCATAATTATTAGAATATCTAAAAACATCTACTTCCACACAAAGTTGAATAGAATAGACAATGAAAAAATAAACATAACAATACCTTTGCTCCAACCTCAAGTTGTAACGAACAAAGACAAGATCATTAAGCTTTTGATGCTCCAACCTATTTCTCTTTTTTGAGTGAATGTACTCAAAAAGACTCCAATTACGTTGTACTACAAGTTTGGCTTAAGACACAAATAACCAACCTTCTCAAATTTGGTGCACCAATTCCATAAGTTTCCCACCATTGATCTAACACGTAATCAATCACATAATCACTAAGTTTCTCATCTGCGATTGGGTGCTGCGAAGTGAGAAGATGACGGTGCTGCTGGGCGTTTGTGGCGGTGGCACGGTGGTGGCAAAGTTGGGATCGAGAGAGATTAGGTCACACTGGTTCTGCCTTCACTCACTCACGCTGTTTCAGTACAAAGAAGAAAGAAAGAACACGTTACTTTCTAATTTCTAATTTAGGTTTACGTTTTAAGTTTTTTTTTTTAAAAATCCCAAAACAGCGTCGTTTTCCCTTTAAAAAAACAGAAAACTACACAACCCGGTCAGGGTCACTCAACCCGACCGAGTCACAGAGTCAACGCCAAAACCCCATGGGTCACACCGGGTCTCGAACATCCACAATTCGATTTGTGACTCGAACCGATCAAATACCGTTTCACGGTCCGACCGGCTGGGTCGGTCCGGATTAAATAACATTGATTTTAACCGTTAGTTTTACCAAATACATAATTTGCTATCAACTAGCTTTTCCGCTATGCGCTAGAAGCGCATCAGACACATCTGATGCCTATAAATACCAGCTCAGCAGTAAGGTACATGTCATTTGGGCTTAAATATCATTTTGGTCCCTACAAAATGAGCGAAAATCCATTTTAGTCTCACAAAAATAATTTTTAAAAAGGTCCCTGCAAAATGTTTTTTTAATTCATTTTGGTCCTTACCTTGATTTTTAATCTGATTTGACACATTTTAACACAGCGACGTGGATGTTTTAGCACACGTGAACTGCCTTGTCACTTAAAGTAAATGTTAAATTCTTATTATGCCCTAAATTTAAGTTATTTCTCCAAATTGAAGTTGAATGGGTATAATAGAAATTTAATATTTGTTTTAAGTGACATGATACTCTTAGGGTGTTAAAACATCAGCGTCAATGTTGCCGGCTGTGATAAAATGTGCCAAATAAACTTAAAAATTAAGGTAAAGACTAAAATAATAAAAAAAACAATTCGCAAAGACATTTTTAATTGTTTTTGTAAGGACTAAAATAGATTTTCGTTCATTTTGTACGGATCAAAACGAATGTTTAAACCTTTTCAAATATCATCAATCCTAAGCCACAAGATGCTCGATTCATGAAAATTGAAAACTCTATACCTTATACTTGATAGTTTATTTTTAAAAACTAAATCTTGGAGAATCAGTATGGTCTTGTTAAGCATTTAATAATTTACATCTCTCCATGTAAAGAGAATCCTTCATACACAATGGTCATGTCAATCAATTCAATATTTCAGGTGTGTGAATGTAAAAGTCACTCATATATGGAAGTAGAATCGCCTCACTTTTTTTTTCTTTAATAAAGAGGGTAGATAGAGGTACAAGTACCAAACAGAGCAAGATTTTCATTCCAACACTTCCCAAAGCTCCTCTCCTTTCTACTACCATACAATTCCATCGATACATAGAGAATCTAGCTACCTACAGTACCTAGATCTTGGTCAAAAGTTCAAAGTTACTACCACACTGCACCACTTTATTTCTGTATTCAAAATTTCAATTTTCAACCATATAGTCTAGTTACATTACATTAGCTATATATTGTGACGTAGTATTATTCATTCATTCATTTATTCTTCTTATCACAAAGATGAGTCCCTTCAAGTTTTGAATATACTATATACTAGCCTAGCTATGATCACAATGTAATGAAACATCAAATATAATTTGACAAGCCATTCAGTAGAATCAGTACAAAAGATTTAAGACAAGGCACATTAAATTTTTTATGTTGTTACTACTATACTCACGTTAATGTTGTTGACCGAAGTACAAAAAATTCAAGAACAAGACTGAATATATATCTGCATGGCAGATAGTTGCATAAACTGAACCACAGTGACTTGTCTAGCTCATGTACAGTTAAAATTCCTTTGTTAGTGAACTTAATTGGCTAACCATAGTCAATAGCTATAAACTAGGTAGCAATATGGGGGCCACTAGATTTTTTACATGTAGAAGGAGATTCATGTGTGTAGACCTTGATGATCTCTTGCATATTTCTACGTACAACTGTGATGTCCGTACTTAAACTAACTGTTACACGCCATTGAATTTCAGTCCTCATATTGTTGTAACTTGTAACACATCATGTTGTAAGTCCGAGTTTGATAACTATGCACACAAGACATGTATATGCTTCGCTCACATCTTAGGAAAAAAAGTGTAAAAAAGCCAATTTTGCTTCCAATGTACTCAAAAATTAGATCCTTTTTCTAGGATATGTTGTCCCAATGCTAAAACTATATATTTTACTCAAGTGATTAGATTTCTAATGTGTAACTGCTAATTTTTTAATGCTTGAAAGTTTACATAGTTTCTTTTTTCTTTCAGTTTATGTTTCTCCCTTCCCTTATTTAAGATTCCTTTGCATTATTTATAGTGTTTTTTTTCCCTAATTGGGGTGATTGTATTGAGATTTATCCAAATAGATTTTGTGTTAGTGTTGTAGCATAGATGCTATGACTTAGTGTCATGGCATAGTTTTGCCATGCCATATAGTAGTATGTATGTTGTTCATTCATTCTTTCATTGTTAGGTAACGATGGTTAATATATTATAACCTTGGTTAGTTTACAGTTGATTGTACTTTAATTTTAAGTTAGAATGTATCACTGATTAGGAGGTGCTATATAGACCATTAGTGTATGTTAGAAATTATAGGATCAAAGAGGTGAAGTTTCTCCTCATAAGAGAAGTATGCTAGAGAGCTTGATTGAGAGAATTTCTCAAATGGAATCATATTGATTGAAAAAAGATAATGGAAATGAATACAAGATGCTCTTTATATAGAGCTTAACAAACTAACTAAATTTACTAACTAATTCCTAATTAGTTGGAGCAACCCCTAACTAACTATTATTTCTAATAGCCTCCCTCAAGCTGAACGGTGTTCACAACACTTTCAGCTTGGGATAAGCAATACAAAGATACTTTAAAAATATGGAAAATAAAGAACAATCTAAATTGGTAGCAGTTGAGGTGCATAGCTAGAAGTCTTCGACCAACTATCGGGCCCCTTCAAACTTCTTCCATCGTCTCCACAACATTCACTCCAAAAGAATCAACAAACTTCACTCTTAGACTTAACCATCCAAGTGTCAAAGAATTCAACAAATGCTTAACCATCGAGCAGAAACCACAACTCAAGGTTTAACTACTCAGAGGGAGCAACAAACCAACACATAACCATCAAGCAAAAGCCACAACTCAAGGCTTAATCACTTGAAGGAAGCAAAACGCTTAACCACCATAGGGCAGAAGCAAACATCAACAAGGCCATAGGGCCAAAGGCTTAACCACCAAGCAGAAACTATACCTCAAAGTTTAACCACTTAGTAGAAGCACAACAAAGCATAACTATCAAGAGTACTCAATCACTCATGACAGAAGCAAAATCTCAATGTTTAACCATTTATTGCAGAAGCATCATGCTTAACCACCATAAATAGAAGCTAAAAAACAAGCCAATAAAGGCCAATCAAAATGTCCATCAAATCCAGAATAACATTGCAAATATAAGTAACAATTGTTACTTCCACCAAGAATACCCAGCAGTAGTAGCTCTGATACCAAGTTGAAAAACATGGCATCCATGGAGAATTAGAGAGAAAACCCTTAAAAGTCTATTTTATATATATATATATATATATATATATATATATATATATATATATATATATATATATATATATATATTTGACAAAAAGCCTTTGTGAAATCAATTGTTTCTGGTGATTTACACCACAACTGACGATAGAAGTTTCCCAAACTCCAAGCGAGAATGACAGAACAGATATTGTGCGTGGAGGATGAAGTTGTGCGAGAGGCAAACTAAATCTATTGAGGTCGGAAGAACATTCTTTAAAAGGTGAACATCAGTTTCAGATTTGCGATCGAAGCCAATATTCTGTGATTTCTCTTCATCCTTATCTTCTTGATCCATGAATGGTGATGCATCGTTAAGGGAGCTGATTATTTGACCTATCTTGACGGTGAAACCTTCAAATTCTTGTTCGATTGTCTTGATCGGAATCCCCCTCACAATGTCAAGATTTGATTCTTGACCGAAGCTAACAAACATGATATCGTTGTTGCTGATTTTCACCATTGCAGAAACCGAATCATCTTCCTCCTTCTTTGGATACGAAAATTCATCTTCCTTCGATTCATACACAAAATCCGATTCGTCTTCTTCATTTTCAAGATCACTATAAATTGCGCAACGGTATCGCTCTGATACCATGTTAGAAATTATAGGATCAAAGAGGTGAAGTTTCTCCTCATAAGAGAAGTATGCTAGAGAGCTTGAATGAGAGAATTTCTCAAATGGAATCATATTGATTGAAAAAAAATAATGGAAATGAATACAAGATGCTCTTTATATAGAGCTTAACAAACTAACTAAATTTACTAACTAATTCCTAATTAGTTGGAGCAATCCCTAACTAACTATTATTTCTAATAGCCTCCCTCAAGTTGAACGGTGTTCACAACACTTCCAGCTTAGGATAAGTAATACAAAGATACTATAAAAATATGGAAAATAAAGAACAATCTAAATTGGTAGCAGTTGAGGTGCATAGCTCCTAGCTAGAAGTCTTCGACCAACTATCGAGCCCCTTCAAACTTCTTTCAGCATCTCCACAACATTCACTCCAAAAGAATCAACAAACTTCACTCTTAGACATAACCATCCAAGTGTCAAAGAATTCAACAAATGCTTAACCATCGAGCAGAAACCACAACTCAAGGTTTAACTACTCAGAGGGAGCAACAAACCAACACATAACCATCAAGCAAAAGCCACAACTCAAGGCTTAATCACTTGAAGGAAGCAAAACGCTTAACCACCATAGGGCAGAAGCAAACATCAACAAGGCCATAGGGCCAAAGGCTTAACCACCAAGCGAAACTATACCTCAAAGTTTAACCACTTGGTAGAAGCACAACAGTGCATAACTATCAAGAGTACTCAATCACTCATGACAGAAGCAAAATCTCAATGTTTAACCATTTATAGCAGAAGCATCATGCTTAACCACCATAAACGGAAGCTAAAAAACAAGCCAATAAAGGCCAATAAAAATGTCCATCAAATCCAAAATAACATTGCAAATATAAGTAACAATTGATACTGCCACCAAGAATACCCAACAGTAGTAGCTCTGATACCAAGTTAAAAAACATGGCATCCATGGAGAATTAGAGAGAAAACCCTTAAAAGTCTATTATATATATATATATATATATATATATATATATATATATATATATATTTGACAAAAAAAGCCTTTGTGAAATCAATTGTTACTGGTGACGACACCACAACTGACGATAGAAGTTTCCCAAACTCCAAGCGAGAATGACAGAACATATATTGTGCGTGGAGGATGAAGTTGTGCGAGAGGCAAACTAAATCTATTGAGGTCGGAAGAACATTCTTTAAAAGGTGAACATCAATTTCAGATTTGAGATCGAAGCGACGACACCACAACTGACGATAGAAGTTTCCCAAACTCCAAGCGAGAATGACAAAACATATATTGTGCGTGGAGGATGAAGTTGTGCGAGAGGCAAACTAAATCTATTGAGGTTGGAAGAACATTCTTTAAAAGGTGAACATCAGTTTCAGATATGAAGTTCGTTCTGTTCCTCTGTGCATCTCTGTGATGGGTAAATCCCCATGAAAAAGGGGCAACTTTCGTGTTGTTTGTGATTGGATGTAACTGTTAAGATTTTCTCTCGGATAAATCTTTCTCTTAATAGATCTCTTCTTGTTCATCCTTATCTTCTTGATTTTCTCTCGAAGCCAATATTCTGTGATTTCTCTTCATCCTTATCTTCTTGATCCATGCATGAATGGTGATGCATCGTTAAGGGAGCAGATTATTTGACCAATCTTGACGGTGAAACCTTCAAATTCTTGTTCGATTGTCTTGATCGGAATCCCCCTCACAATGTCAAGATTTGATTCTTGACCGAAGCTACCAAACATGATATCGTTGTTGCTGATTTTCACCATTGCAAAAACCGAATCATCTTCCTCCTTCTTTGGATACGAAAATTCACCTTCCTCCGATTCATACACAAAATCCGATTCGTCTTCTTCATTTTCAAGATCACTATAAATTGTGCAACGGTATCGCTCTGAAACCATGTTAGAAATTATAGGATCAAAGAGGTGAAGTTTCTCCTCATAAGAGAAGTATGCTAGAGAGCTTGAATGAGAGAATTTCTCAAATGGAATCATATTGATTGAAAAAAAATAATGGAAATGAATACAAGATGCTCTTTATATAGAGCTCAACAAACTAACTAAATTTACTAACTATTTCCTAATTAGTTGGAGCAACCCCTAACTAACTATTATTTCTAATAGCCTCCCTCAAGCTGAACGGTGTTCACAACACTTCCATCTTGGGATAAGCAATACAAAGATACTATAAAAATATGGAAAATAAAGAACAATCTAAATTGGTAGCAGTTGAGGTGCATAGCTCCTAGCTAGAAGTCTTCGACCAACTATCGGGCCCCTTCAAACTTCTTCCAGCGTCTCCTCAACATTCACTTCAAAAGAATCAACAAACTTCACTCTTAGACATAACCATCCAAGTGTCAAAGAATTCAACAAATGCTTAACCATCGAGCAGAAACCACAACTCAAGGTTTAACTACTCAGAGGGAGCAACAAACCAACACATAACCATCAAGCAAAAGCCACAACTCTCGAGTCTCTCGGGTGCAAGTACTTGGGTGAAGGTGGAGTTCTAAAGGTATCGAAAGATTCTCTTGTTTTATTGAAAGCTAACCGAATTGGTAGTTTATATGTCTTCCAAGGGACTGTTCTGACAGGTTCAGCAGCTGTATCATCTTCTATGCCTGAGAACGATGTCACTAAATTATGGCACATGCGCCTGGGCCATATGAGTGAAAAAGGCATGCATCTTCTGAGCAAGCAAGGTCGTCTTGGTAAACATGTCATCGGTAAGTTGGAATTTTGTAAACATTGTGTTTTTGGGAAACAGAAAAAGGTTAGTTTCTCTACTGCAACTCACCGTACCAAAGGTATTCTTGATTATATTCATTCTAACCTTTGGGGGCCTTCTAAAGTTCCTTCCTATGGAGGACGCCGCTATATGATGACTATCATTGATGACTTTTCTCGTAAGGTCTGGGTTTATTTTCTGAGGCACAAAAATGAGACTTTCCCCACATTCAAGAAGTGGAAAACTCTTGTTGAAACTCAGACAGGGAATAAAGTGTAGAAGCTCAGAACAGATAATGGATTAGAGTTCTGCAATGGTGACTTTAATGAGTTCTGCACAAATAATGGTATTGCTAGACACAAAACCATTCCAAGTAGGGGTGGGAATAGGCCGGTCGCTTTAATGAGGGCCTACGGCCCATCCTACTGACAGTCACTGTGCCAGCTTTTTTGAAAACAGATAAGGCTAAGGCTTTTTCAAAAGCCTATTTAGCTAAATAGGTCCGGCCATAGGCCATCGAAAAAGCCTTTTAGGCCTATCAGACCGGCTTATTTAAATGAATATAACTAATTTTTTTAATTACTAATATTATTTTGTATTGAATTTGGTACTTTGTGTTAAGTCATAACTTGGCTAACATTTTTTGTTAGTTTAAACATTTTAACCAACATCAATTTTTGACATAGTTGAAGTTATTATTATAAAATAGAATTTTAATAGGATGTCATATAAAAATATTTTCCTAAAAAAAAGTTTTAGATCCCAATTAGAACTTAATCTTATTGACCTATTGGCTTGTTGGTCTATTTAAGTGGCTTATACCATTGAAATGTTGTAGGTCTTCTTAAGAAAATTGTCAAATAGGCTTTTTAAACAAAGCTAAGAAGCCGAGCCGGACCTAAAAATGGGTCTCACGACAGGCCCACAAAGCCAAGCTTAGGCCTAATGTTTTCAACGTAGGCCAGGCCCAGACCAAGCAAAGCCTAGCTCGGCATCCCACCCCTAATTCCAAGGAATCCCCAGCAAAATGGTGTTGCAGAACGGATGAACAGGACTCTACTTGAGAGAGCTCGTTGTATGCTCTCAAATGTTGGGTTATGGCATCAACGTGATCTTTGGACCAAAGCAGCATCTACTGCATGTTACTTGGTCAACCGTTCTCCACATTCGACACTTGACTTCAAAGTTCCAGAAGAGATTTGGTCAGGTAATCCTGTTGATTATTCTAATTTAAGAATTTTTGGATGTCCTGCATATGCACATGTTAATGACGACAAATTAGCTCCAAGAGTTGTTGAGTGCATATTTCTTGGTTATGCATCTGAGTCTAAGGGGTATCGTTTGTGGTGCTCTGAACCAAAATCACAAAAATTATGAGGCGTAGGGAGAGAATCCAACAGAGGCTCAATGTAACGCGTTAAGGACGCGAAGAATAAAGATTGCGAAATTGTGTTTTACATCTATCAGTGGCTCGATTTGATGAATTTGAAGAAGGTGGCACAGGTTGAGAGTTCGAAGGTGGCACGACACTTCAAGCTAAGGTGTCAAATAAGAGTTTCCAAGAGAAAAAGTAGCAATGGTAGAACAAGAAGGAGTCAGCAAAATCTTCCTTAGTTAACAAATATAAAGGAAAGGGAAATAAGGACTTTATCAAAGAAAAACCCGCGACCTCCAAGGGAGGAGGAGGGTCAAATGCCAATCAAGGGAAGAAGAAGAAGAAATTTAATAAAAGAAAGATTCAATGCTATAAGTATGAAAAATTTGGGCATTATGGAGATGAAAGATGAGAAGGCAAGGGAAAGAAATCCCGAAAAGATGAAGAAGAAGCCAATTTCGCTCGTGACAATGATTATGATTCTGAACCGGTACTACTCATGGTTACTATACTGTAGAGGAATCACAAGCTTCTGGGGCATTGAATTGATAGCATCACGTCAAGTGTACCAGATTGTTGCAAGTAGTAAAATCGGTAAGACCGAGAGTTGAACTCAAGGATTGCGGTTAATTACAAATTTAACGGTTTAATTACTAAATTGAACTGGGACTTAATTGGATTTGTTGACAAGAAATTAAAATAATAAAGCAATAAAATATTTAGTGGGTTTTTGATTTAAAAGCGTTGGGAATGAGCTCAATTGATTTCACCTTTATGTATAAAAAAGGCGGATCGAAGTCTTCAACGTCGGTGGGAGAGAAAAATCTCAAAGAAATTCTAAGTAACAAATGAAGGAGGGGTACCCCCTATTATATGGGTCGAAGAGGCGCGAATGGGAATGGGCCAAAGTGCAAACGTCACAACCCTAAAGATACATTAATGATAGGCGCAGGAAGCCGTACGTGCGATTCTGACACTATCGTAATGACAAGTCACATCGATCTAATCAAACGTCACACACATCAAGCCAACATGCGGCACCCGAAACGCTACGACGAGTCAACTGTTAGGACCCGAAATCCACCAACCAACTCTCTCTTGGGAGGCTGCCTCATGGGCCGACGTACTACATAGAACGACTAAAAAGACACATGGTGACCTCCAAATCCACAAGCATACTTGCCCTTGTGGCAACCCGGCCGACTGACATGAACATTGGCCAAGCTCGATGGCAATCACTCACCAGAGGATAGTTGCTGACCAAATAAGTTGGGGGCGGGACATCCCCAGATCGACCCCCACTTCAGAACTCGCGTTAGCTCGGCATAAAAGCATAAACTCAAGCCACAGCCATTGATCCTCTTAGGAATAACCTAGACGGGGGACAACAGTTTCGGACTGGGCCACACCCCGATATGGATTTGAGCCTAGTGATGTAGCCCAAGCGTGCGCAGATGAGCTGCTTTCAATGATCCGTGCACTCTGGCTTATCAACAGTGGAGATCGCACGCCTGCAACCAACAGCTCGGATCTCGCCCTTCATTGACACATCTAACACCTATAAATACCCTCACATTTATTGTAACAGGTACACATTCTCTCTCTTACCTCACACTCAAATTTCCTAGACTGACTTGGGCGTCAGAACACACACAAGTACCGCCCCACATCGGAACACACACATAGCACCGCACAACAGGAGCGACCCGATTCACATAACCGACATCCACCGGGTTCAACTTTCGAACAATTTATTTTTCTATTATTAATAAATCTAACTATACTGCAAAGCACGAACATGATTAGAATATCTCTTTCTATATTATGATTCCTTTGTATGCAATAGCCTGTTATAAAAAAATGGTTCAGTATACCCAAAATTTAAAAGAGGGTTTGAAGGCTTTAAAAATTATCCTAACCCTTTTTTTCAAAACTGCAAAACATACAACGAGAAATATTATCAGAAACCCTCCATTTTTTTTCCATCCCTTAAAAATCTTCCTTAACAAACTTTCACCTTTTATTATAAAAATAACTAATAAGTTAAATATTTTTTTAATATTATTTCTTAAATGATTTTTGTTAAACTATCTCTTTAAGAAAGATTAAAAAAAATACAAATCAAATTTCGTCATATAAAATATCAATTTAATTTCTCTTAGGAAGAAAACACATGAGAAGGCGAGGATTTTGGACGGTGGAAGTCCACCTCACCTCACCAAATTATAGCGTGTATTGACTTTGTAAATTGAATTACAGTCGTTAATGTAGCTAGATTCCATGATAGTTTTCTATCGTAGCTTTGAATTTTGAATTTTCTTAACTAGTTGGATTTGATAATGACATGCATATCGTTGGTGGGGACTTGAATTGCCGGTGTGGAAAAGAAAGGCTGGCAATGACAATATCATCATCATCATTCATCATCATCATCCAATCCCATCCTATACATTGAGTCCCATCTTGTTAGTAAATATTCCCACAGATGTTTTTGTTCCCTCTTTCCAATACCGTTGCTATATTGATTCTTTAAAGTTGAGTGAAGAAATGTCGCATGGTCTACGGTGGATTGATACTTGAAAATTGTTTGAAATTGTATTGAGTGTCGACAATTGGCGTCTTATGCGCTAGTGATTTCTCACCATTAGTAACGCTTTTTATGCGCTACGGTTGTGGGGTATCCTTTAGTACGTAGCTGGACAATAAGTAGTGCTTCAAAGCATTATTAAAGGCAAAGAAAAGCGCTATTGATTACTTTTTCTGTTGTAGTGCTTCTTCTATAAGTAGAAGTTCACACACTTCTTCCTCACGACTGATGCGGTGATTTTGTTGGTGTGTCACGTTGTTATTAAAAACAGGAGGAAACAAATGTATAAATTTAGTTTTGAAACACTCATTTTCCTTTGTTTTATGTCGAAGTGACGTTGATTAGGTTATCGACTGAGTCTTCAAGATAAGAAAGATGAAAAGCTTCTACTTATGTGGGGTAATGTTGATCGTTGTTGGTTCAAATGATTTTCAAATATCGATCAACTGTAGACAACATGAGATGCTTCCCTACAATTTTTGGTTCGGACTTTCATCGACTACTTACGAAGTGTCTCAACACTTTTAACGAATGACTAACCTCCATCCGCACTTATGAGCAAATTTCGCATAGACCAACACCGAGTTTATCCAATGCAGGATCGATTCCAAAAGCAACGAATCGACCCTCGTATCTCAGATAGCTTGTGGATGACAAAGATCGTAAACTTCTACTAATGTGGAGTGATATTGGTTGTTGTTGAAATTTTGAAAATGATTTTCAAGTATAATATATGAGACACTTGCCTCTTTATTTTTGGTATAAATCGATATCATTTCAGATGCAACCATGCAGAGACTAATCTCTCGAAATTGTGGTAGGACAATAATGGGCGCAAATCTCTCCTTCAAGAGATTAAACACTCTCGCATGTCCAAGGCGTGATTCAAACCAAGCCGGGTGCAGACAACAATGGCGTGCAAAAACTCTCTCTCAAGAGATTAAACACTATTGCATGTCCAAGGCGGGATTCAAACCAAAAACATTCGTTAAGCCAAAAGAGACTCAAACTATCTCATCCAAGTGCTATGGAGTAGACACTGCTAATTTTTTTTTGATAAGCAAATGTTAGTGGGGGGATTGTTAGTTTTCGAGGTTTGAACCTTGTACATTCTTCTTGTAAATTGCAACTTCTTCATGTCCTTTAACCCGCCAACTGAGCTACCTTTCTCGAAACGGACACCGTTAATTATTGTTTAGTATAACGTATTCAATATTTGTACTATGTATATGATGTTGGTGATTTTTCAATTGAAAAATGCAAAAGATCTCAAAAAGCAAAATAGAAGTCCTTAATCCTTTATCATGGTCAGTGAGCAGATTCTATTCTATTCTATTTTAGGTAAGGTTAAGATAGATTACTTCTTATTTTGGTAAAGTTAGGCAATACAATTGTTGCAAAACAAACTTCACCTACTTAGATATTACTACCTAAACTGTATTATTTTATGTATTAATGGTCCAAAACGTTGACTATGGTAGTAAAAATAAATTTTAATAATGTAGTTTTCTTCATCTTCGTCAAAATTGATCATTTTTTTAATCTTGCACTTTTCAAAATCTAGCTAGTGAAGGTTTTTTTACACGTCATCTTGTTATCCAAAATTGATAAAACTCAATTTCAACCAAATATTAGAATGATAATCGCTATGTTTAGATCAAGGCATTTGAACAATTTCTATTGGGAAAAAATAACATAAAGAAATTAAATGAGTATAATCGTAATACGAATTTAACGTAAAAACTCTAAAACCAGGATAAAGCTGCGAACTTTTGTCTAATAAGAATCAGAGAATAACACTGTGAAAATTTTTATAACACATACACTTCTATTAAGCACCTCATGACCCCAGTACACACACCCTTCAAAGAAAATATTCAACTATATCTCACAACACTATAAAATAATAGTATAAGAGAAAAAACAAAGTCAAATACAACTTAAGGTATTTCGAGTGGTGCATTTTCTAAAGAAGAACTTGAGCCAATTATATAAGATTGGTCTCCTCTTCCTTGACAAAACTAAACAATGTGAGACTTTTCAAAATGCTCAATTCAAATCAACTCTAACAATTTCTACTGAATTGCATTAGTCGTGTGTTGGAGTACCTTTGGGATTTAGTTTAATAAATAAATGTTTTGTTTATAAAAAAGGGTTAAATATGTTTTTGGTCCCAATAAAATTTGAGTTGTTCACCTTCTTTGATCCATCAAGTATTTTTTTTCTATCGAGTTTAGTTCCTCGTAAAAATTTTAATAGCGGTTTCATGATATTTAATAGCATTTAAAAGTGCTATTAAAGATTCTACAAAGTGTTATTAAAAGTAATGAAGTCCTACTAAATATCATAATAAACTAAAACTAATGAAAAAAAATTGAGTAGTTAAAAGTAGGTGAAATATTTTTGAAAAACTAAAATAAAAACCAAAATTATATATATATATATATATATATATATATATATATATATATATATATATATATATATATATATATATATATATATATATATATATATATATAAATCCTGAAAAAGCAATATTAAAATCTGAAATTTTTTATGACTGATAGCTTACTCTTTTGATATGATATAAAATATGTTTTGTAGGATTAAATATGTTTCCTTATATTTCCTGCCTCCTCTAATTTTTTTTCCTTATATTTCCACCTTTGTTAGAATTTTTAGGGTTAAATATATTTTTAATCCCTATAAAATTTCCCTATTTTATTTTTAGTCCTTATAAAAATTTTCATCGACTTTTAGTCTCTAAAATTTCACAATTTGGTTTTTAGTCCCTATAAAATACCAACTTAATTATGTAGGCCCATTGAATTTTTAAATGGTATTTTGCATACATGTTAATAACATTATAAACATCTCTCCCACAAAAACTTAGAATTTTCTACCAAGTGATGAATTAAATATAATTTTTTAAGTGCAAAAAATTCAAGAAACAAACTAAAGGAAATATTAACCTAGAGATCTAATTTTGAGCTTTTTTTTTAAGTGTTTGCAAAATATCATTCAAAATTCTCTAAAGGTATACATGAATTTACATTTCATAGTGACTAAAAACAAAATTGTGAAATTTTGTAGAGACTAAAAATTGATGAAAGTTTTTATAAGAACTTAAATCAAAATACTAAAATTTTATAGAGACTAAAAATATATTTAATTTTTTATATATAGAATATTATTTGCGGCAATAGAAGCAGAATAAAAAATAGCCTGTAAACCACAGCTTGGAATATAGAAAACATTAGCCACACACTAGTTTCTTTTTGTCGTGTTTTGCATAAAAACAAAAATCTATTTACGAAAATTTCTTTTGTTATTCTCCAGCAGTCCAGCTAACATATATATATAAATATTTCTCTGATTCCTACATTTGTCCAAGACATGAGGAGTCCAGAAAGTGGCACTATTACTAGATTGGCTAAAACCAAAAGATAAACTCAAACACGCTAGTAAAAGCAACCGACTCATAAATTCATATGCTTTGCATCGGTTGTATGGTGAAAAGAATCTATACTCATACAAATATCTACCACCCAATGTATTTTTTTAGTTAAACAGTTTCTTTGGTCTCTGAATATTTTTTTTCATAAGTAAATAAATATAGTAAGTAGAGTATTTGGGTTACCCAACGCTAACAAAAATAAAGAACCACACTAACCCTTCCCATGTTATTTTTGCTAGAATGAACAAAGTGTTAAAAGTAGATTAAAGTCATTAAACCGCCTTTACGGTTTTGGATTACATCACTAAACCAAAGTGTTTAGTGATGGTCACTAAATTAATGTAGTAAATTGTAGGATGATCAAATTTTTAAATAAATTGCATCTAATGGTCATAGTTTAATAGGGGTATTATGGTACTCTCATATATTTATTGTATTAATTAAATTAAATTAACAAATATTCTCGATTCCTATTTTCAAGGATAGTTTTAATTCACACTTAAATTGCTTTAATTATTGTTCCTATTATTTCTTCTTCTTCTTTCTTTTTTTCTCCTTCATTCGCTCACCCGCGTTGGTTCCTTTTTTTCTTCGTCATCTTCCTCCCGTGTTCGTTTCTATCATAGCGTTGCCTCATTCTTCATACTCCTCAGTTCCATTGGTATATATATATATATATATATATATATATATATATATATATATATATATATATATATATATATATATATATATATATATATATATATTCATACTCCAACAAAATTCTTATATTTATGGTATATTTATTTTTGTAAACAGATAGTACCATAAGTGTATTATCGTTGATCATCATGCGTTCTTCTTTTCCAAATTCTTACTTTTATGGTATAAATATTTTAAGTAAGAATTTGGCTTCCTATATATTTAAAGTTAGCATTTCATTGGTTTTTTTTAAACGTTGAACCTGTTTCCATTGTTGAAGCAAGCCATCGAAGCACGTTATTCGGTTACGCCATTGATGGCTCACTACGAGGTTGATGAACATGGGACCAATATCAGTTTTACACAATTACTTGTACATAAATCTTTTCTTTCTCATTGGTAACCATTGTTGTTCAATTTTGTGCTTATTAAACTCTATATAGACAACTAACCATTGTTGTTCAATTTTGTGGTTATTAAACTTTATAACGATCCGTTGCTTACTATATATGAATAACCAAAGCTCTGTAATTAGGCGGCTAGAAACAACTAACCAGAATCTGTTTGATTACGTGGCGATAATAAACTAGCCGCAATTAAGTGACTTCGTGGTTAGGTCATGGATTCATTCACCGCTTGCCTTCAGTAGTATGCAACATTGATGCATATCAATTCAATCTAACAATTTATTTTCTCAGTTTTTAGGTCATTATGTTTGTATTCATTTACCTATTGCCTTGCGTAGTATGCAAGATTGAAGTTTATGCTCTAGTCTGTATATTTGTTTCTCTCTTTGAAAAAATATGATAAATAGTAATCGCCCTGTTTGCAGTACAAATAATTAGAGATTGATAATTAGCACTTTATATCACTTTAAAATTTTAAATCACCTCTACTTTGATCTTACTACTACTTTGATCAAATTAGAGACTTGTTTTTTGACGAACTGATTAATTAGAGATTGATAATTAACAAGATTTTGAGCGTGAAAGAAAAATATACATGACATTAAATATATAGAAAAAATTCATATAACCCGATTTTAATGTATAGAAAAAATTCGAATATATCCGATCAATTTCCTATTTGATATTAATATCCGAAGCCCTGTAATTTGATGGCTAGAGCAATCCAACCAAAATTGTTCAATTACGTAGCTAGTAGTAAACTAGCAGAAGTTAGATGACTTCGTGGTTAGAATTAAAACTAGCCGAAGTTATGTGACTTTTCGTGGTTAGAATAACCAAAATTGTTTTGTACTGCTTTTTTTTCTGCAGTTCAGGATGGTTAGGTCCAGGATGAAATAGTTGTCTTTGTCGTAACTGTTTCAAGAAAGACAAAAAACGAAAGGAATAGGAATAGGTAAGGAAGATGAAAAACAAGATCCGGAAACAAGCAAAACTGAAACAATAAAGAAAAAAAACTAAAAACGCACCTTGCGATGGGTAGAATCCTGCGTCTTTTCTCTTCACTCTTAGTCGCTCCTTTTAGTAGAAGATGGTCCTTCTTCTTCGTTTCTTTCGTGTTGTAGCCGTTTATTCTTCTTCACTCGCTCACTAGTCATCTTCTTCCACTACAAAAAAACGAGGATTAGCGCGGCGGAATTAGCGAGGAAATTTTGTCCTCGCAAAAACGCGAGGATTAGCGACGAGCGCAAGTCCTCGCTAATGTGACCATTAGCGAGGGAATTAGCGACGGAATTTCAAGTCCCTTGCTAATGTCTGAACGTCCTGGCTGATTTGACTGCTGCAGACTGCTCTGACTACGCCAGAGTGACAGTTAGCGACGAAACTGGCACGTCCCTCGCTAATGTCCAGTTATTTTTTTACCAAATATCTGATTCTCTCACTCCTCTCTCACTCTTCTCTCATTCTTTCACTTTTAACCCTCACTCCTCTTCTCTTCCTCTTCCTCTTCCTCTTCCTCTACTCTCTCTCTCTCTCACCTACAAACTCTAACCCACCACCACACAACCACCACCACCACCACCACTCACTCTTATTTTTCACTTACAACACCCTCATTCTTCTCTCTCACCTACAAACTCTAACCCACCACCACACAACCACCACCACCACCACCACGCCCCCACCACACAACAACCACTCTCACTCCTCTTTCTCTCCTCAACCACACAACCACAACCTCTCTCTCTCTCACTCTCTTTCTTCCACACCACCACCACACCACCACAACCACATACCTCTTTCTCTCACTCTCTTTCTTCCACCACCACCACCACTCTCTTTCTCCCTTACTCCTTCTCTCTCTACGACCACCACCACCACCACATACATCTCACTCTTTTTCTCCCTTACTCTTCTCTCTTTACGACACCACCACCACCACCACCACCACCACCATCACACCACCACCACCACTCTCACTCCTCTCTCAAAATAATAATAATAATAATAATAATAACAATAATAATAATAATACTAATAATAATAATAATAATAATAACAACAGTAATAATAATACTACTACTACTAATACTAATAATAATAATAATAATGATAATTCAGATTGATAAGCGTGCCAATCAGACTAGGGAAGCGTGTTGTCAGCATTAGCGAGCGAATTAGCAAGGGACTGTCCCTCGCTAATTAGCGACGGAACACATTTCTCTCGCTAATTTCCATTAGCGAGGAGGGAATTAGCGACCGAACTGGTCCCTCGCTAATTCCCTCACTAATGGCAATTAGCGACGGAATTGGGCATGTTAGCGACCGAAAATTCCCTCGCTAATGACCGTGTTTTTTGTAGTGTTCGTTCATCTTCGTTTCTTCTTCTTCGTTTGGGTTTCTCGGTTTCTGAGCGACTTTGTTTCTTCTTCTTCGTTTGATTTGAAATCCTAGTCGCCTTCAACCTTGTGTTTATGGGTTTTGGCATGCGTTTTTCGCTCACTTTCTCTCGGGTTTTCGCTCACTTTCTCCTTCGTTTATTCCGCTTCGCTTACGGTTTTTCGCTTATTCTTATTCGTTTCAGGTTTTTCCATCCTTTCTTGGTTTTCTCGCCGTTTACAAAAGAAACGTTTTCAAACGCTTCAATTGTAGTGGTAACTCCTTCCTATTTTTGTGGCATAAATCAAGCATGTTTTTTTTAATTGCAGTCAATATTTAATGGCTAATAACTAGGAAATCCAAAATTTATTTAATTTGTAAAATTATGTTTTTATTAATTGGTAGTTGCCCAATTTGCTTCTTTTTAGTGATTCAGAGCTAAATGATCTATTTAATTACCTAAACTATACTCGTTAGTTGTCAAAAAAAAAATGTTCCTTATGAAACTTAAGGACCCCACCTCATATGAGTACTCTACATTTTTTTTTGAAGGCGTATCCTTTCAAGATAGGCATCCTTGAATTGTTTAACATGCATCATATAAGTTCTAAAAAAGTTATAGTCTCTATATTATTATACCTCTCTCTTCTCACGGAATAAAAAAGTTGGTAATTAACTTAAAAAAGTAGACATTTAGAACAATTAATTTTTTTTGCACGTGCAACTTTGGACATGTTAGAACTTAGAAATTTTTAAAAAAACAGTAATAATTAGAATAATTAAACCTTAGCAGGTGCAACTTTTAACATGTTAGAATATTTATTTTCATAGAGAAAATAAAAATACGAAAACTTTAACAAAAAGAATGGTCAAAAAGACTCAATTAAAACAATTAAAAAATTGTTTTGGAATACAAATAAAGCAGGGTACAGAAACTATCAGGATGGTTTGGTCAAAAACAAACTATCAGGATGGTATAATAATACAGTTTTACGATAATATGATACTCCCCAATCTTGCTATAATTATTTTTTAATCTTTAACAATTTCAGAATTTTTATATTAGCTTTTTAAATTAAAAAAGTTTTAATTAGGTCTTTTTTTCTTGTGGTATCTTAGTTAGATCTTTGACAATTCGTAAAAAGATTCCTTAACAAATTAACAGTTTATAAATAGGTCATTAAACTAATTTAAATATACTAAAATTAGTTCTTTAGAAAAATAATCAAAATAAAGTTGATATATTGCCAAAATATATCATAAAAAAGAAAGAAATAAATAAAGGATATTCTTCAAAGGTTTCTGGAACAATTTATATTAATACCTTGAAATAATAAATTTTAAATTTTACTATTAAATAAAAAAAAAGTTATTTCTTAAAGGTTTGAGGAACATTTAATATATTTAATATATCTTATTTCATAAATTAAAAAATTATAATTATATTTTATAACAGTAATTTTTTAATTTTACGTTTTAAAATGAAGAGCACCTATTTACAAAATATTAGAATTATTTTTACTAATGTATATATTTTTTTTGGTGAAAAGTAATGTATATCTATCTGAAAAAGAAAATTAATAATAATATGTTTACAAATAAAATAGAAGTTATAAAATATAATGTTATTACAGTTATGGTGGTCAAACTCGTGAATCAACTCATAGACTCGACCAAGTTTACGAGTTTACTATGCCAAAACGAGTGGACTCTTGCATATAATCAAAATCATGGTAGACTCTGTCAGAATCACAAGTCTATGGCGAGTTCACAAGATCAATGCATTTTTTTCAAAAAAGGAAAAGGTCCAAAATGCACTGTTTCCTTGAATTCGAATGGTTTCCACTTTACTGTTTCCTTGAGTTCCATGTTGTGCGTCGCCCTTTGTGTTGTTCTGGTTTGTTTGCATTGCTCTTCTTTCTGGTCTTTGTTGATTTAGTTGCTTCATTTATTGATTCTTGCTTATTGCTTTATTTTGTTTTTCCACGTGGGCTCTAGAAGGCTCTGTTTTAAAAAAATAGTGGATAAGCGGATAGGCGATGCAAATAATAAACCAAATAGATTGAATTTAAAGTATTTGGTAAAATTAGCGGTTGAACTGATTTTTAAATATAAAATGACAACAATAGATATTTGTAATTAATGCTTGAAAAGGATAGAGAGAATATTCATTTAATAGAGGATAAATGAAGAATTTAATTAAAATAACAATGGTATGAATGGGAGAAAAAGTATAAGATAATGGAAAAATACTATAAGCATATCTTTGATGGCAATATACATTTGGTTCGTTTAATTAATCTAGTCTTTGTACAACCCAAACTTATGCATTTATCTTGAATTCACATGTATTATACAGTTGTATAAAATCACCGTATAAAATGATCCAAAAATTGTTATCCTATTTAGTATGAAGAAACTTATACTATAGTATTCTTTTGCACGTTGTGTTAAGAATGCGATGTCATTTTAAGTTCATGCTGAACTTATTTTCCACATATATCGCTTTCGTCTAATTGTATTTTTGTATATTGGATATTGCGGTTTGCTTTTGTTTAGTCGATTTGGTTTCTATCATCAAAGCGCAAACCCTAATAAAAACCCAAGCAGTAAAAAAAAACAATTTCTTACGGTTTTGCTTTTTAGTATTGGTTTGGTTCGATTTTATTTTAAACACCCCTAGTCAATACAACGTGAGTATTGACTAACTATAATGTAACAAATAAATCTAATTAAAAATTTATATGAATTAAACGGCCTATTTACAAATTTTTTTAGTTCAGAAACATATTTAAAAAAATTAATAACTAGTTTAAAAAGTAAACAACAATTAAAAAGTTTTAGCACGTGCAAACTTGGACATGGTAGAAATTTTAAAAAATAATAATTAGAAAAGTTAATAAACATTAGCAAGTGCAACCATATAAACATGTTAGAATATTTATTTTGAAATAGAAAATAAAATATCTAAAATTTTAACAAAAAGACAGTCAAAAGACTCAATTAAAAATTGATTTGGAATGGAATACAAATAAAGGAGGGTATAATAAGATGGTATAATACAGCGTTTACAATGATATATGATACAACAATCTTATTTTGATGAAAAAAATTGATAAATCGACAAATCACCAACCTACAACACCAATTAACCAAGTTTTTGACAATTAATTGCGGTCAATTAACCAAGTTTTTAATCCACGCCTCAAAAGCGTGAAAAAGCGAGGTTGGCTAATCGCCTAAAAAAACTTGGTTAAGCACAGGTGTTATAGGATTATTGATTATTCGATTTAATTCATCAAAATAAGATTTTTGTATATGATACTCCAAAATCTTCCTTTTCAATTCTCAATTTTATCTTTTTTTTATTTTATTTTTTTTTATTTTCACATCCCTTTTATATAATACACTAACGTCATTTTGGTGGGAAAAAAAATTTTACTCACCATTTACCAATATACCCTTCATTTTATGCCTCTTGTTTATCGATATACCCTCATTTGTACCCCATTTGTTTATCAATATACCTCACTCTATATTTTTTGACCGACATACCCCCACTATATTTTGTGCCCCACCATTTACCAATATACTCATTCATTTGTACCACATGTTTACCAATATATCCCCGACTCTATATTTTTGGACCGACATACCCTCGATAAATTTTTATTTGTCCAACACTATTTTTTTATCACTTACGGTGGGAAATTTTTTTCCCACCATTTACCAATATACCCTCATTTTGTACTCCCACTCCAACATACCCCACTCTATATTTTTTTAATCGACATACCCTTGACAATTTTTTTGGTCCAACACTCTTTTTTTTTATCCACTTTTGGTGGGAAAATTTTATTCCCACCATTTACCAATATACCCCTAATTTGTACCCCACTATTTACCAATATACCCCCACTCTATATTTTTGGACCGACATACCCCCACTCTATATTTTGTACCCCACTATTTACCAATATACCCCTCATTTTATACCTCGCTATTTACCAATATACCCCCACTCTATATTTTTGGACCGACATATCCTTGACAATTTTTTTTTTGTCCAACACTTTTTTTATTATCAAAATGTCCACCTCATTTTATGCCCATTGTTTACCAATATACCCTCACTCTATATATTTTGGATCGACATTGTTGCTCTCATCCCACCGCGCGCTATTATTGCTTCCTCTTCGCCTTATATATATGTGTTGCGTATTTTTATACGTTGATATTTTTCAAAACTACATCTCAGAGCGCATAATCACCTTTCCGTAGATAGCACGGGCGTCTGTCCTGGTATAATATAAATATAAACACGTTTCTTCTGATTACAAAAACCACTTTACAGCACACGTCAAAGTAAGTAGCTTTGCTGGGCTCCAAACTTTCCTTCTCCACTCTTCACTCAAATAAATATCTCTCTTTCTTTCTCAATTCTCAACCCTTCCATTCCAATTCTTCAACTTACAATTCCTCTCATAACCCTCTTTGCAAAAATGAAAGAAGAGTTAGTTGTTCAAGAAGGGTATGTGTATAAGGAAGAGACACATCTCACAGTGTTGAAAACATCTCTGTTTTTCTCAGGTGATGGATTTGCTGCTTATGATTGTAAGGGACAACTTGTTTTTCGATTTGATTCATATGGACCTAATACTAAAGATAAAGATGAACTTGTTGTTATGGATTCACATGGTGCTTCTCTTCTTACCCTCCGTAAAAAGGTAGGTACCTTACCCTACCCACCATATCTTCTTTCTTCTTTCTTTTCTTTCAATTTTCCCCTGTTTCTCTGTCCACTCATTTCTCACCACTTTTTTAGATTAAAATAAAAAATATTATGTACTTTCTAGAAGAGTAAATAATTAAGTTGGTCCAAACAAACACCGATCAAAGGAGACCAAATCATCTCTTCGCATATAGTATCACTTTAATTAATAATAATTTCCTCAGTTCCCAATTAAAAAAAATGAAATTCAAGATGTTGACCATGTTTTTTGTCTAGATCTATTAATAAATGTATTTTTAATACTATTTATTTAATTTCACATATATATTTAATATTATCAACTTAATATAATTATCATGTGAACATAAATGGATGGACCAATTATGTTGATTAACATTTTTTTTTGATACGGATATTAAATATTTATTACTCCTAAAAAATTGAAAATTAGATAATGATGTTTTTCTTTAAAAAAAATATTTTATTTTTTATTTTGAGTTAACGCAGGGTTTGGTATTTTGTGATGCAGAAACCGAGTCTTCATCAACGTTGGGAAGGGTTCAAAGGGGAAAGAACGGAAGGTGATAAACCAATGTTCAGTGTGAAGAGATCATCGATAATCGGACGATCACGAACGAGCGTAGCAGTGGAGGTGTACGATAAACCTGGTGTGGAGTATGTTATTGAAGGATGCTTCCCTCAACGGTGCTGCAAGATATTTAACGCCACGAGGGAATTAGTGGCTGAGATTCGTCGTAAGGTGGACCCCACTACCAGCGTTATGCTTGGGAAAGAAGTGTTCATGCTTTGCATTCAACCTGGTTTTGATGGAGCGTTCGCGATGGGATTGGTTTTAGTACTTGATCAAATCAACGGTGAGAATTTCTTCGATAATGGAATTGCAGAGACTCCGGTGCACCCTACTACAGAAGATTGATGACATTCTCTTTTTTTTTACTTCTCTGTTTTATTTTGTTATTTGTCTTTTATTTTATATTTTCACTCCCTAATATTTGTTAGTTCATCTTACATAAGAAAAAAAAATGATATTCTCAACTCATGTTAATTTTCCTGTTTGATTTATCTTTCATTTTCATAGTTGTTGTATGAATGACTTTAATAAAATGGTTAATGGTGTACATTTCAACCCTTCAAAATTCAAGCCTTGCTTTAATTAATTTGAATAAATTGGTTTTCCTATCACATATATCCACAACAAGTTGCAAGCATTGACAAAAAATAAATAATAATAAATTATATGTCAAGGAAATTATGAAAGGTGACGTATTAACTTATGATAGAAACTCATTGAAATAAATTAAATATATTTCTTGTGAAATTTTTGCTATTTTTTTTCTTAATTGATGGTGCAATTTCTGGTAGAAATAATTGCTAGTTTTTTTTACTTTCTAATATAACATAATAAGATCATAAGATGTGTTTTCAAAAATATCCTTTATGACAAAATATCTTTTATGAGGACGTAGTTTCTGTTTTGTTGTTTTCTTTTTATTTTTACTACTCTTACTAAAAAAAACAAGATGTGTTTTTATATATTTCAGGTATGAAATATGGATCAAACGGTTCGAACTGTTTTTCTTTTCGAATTGCCCGAGATGTATACAATATGATTTCATCCAAATTATATGACCATACTCTTTTAGAAGCTGTGCATTCATGTATCTAAGAAAGAACCCAAAAAAAAATAAATAATACAACTGTGTCATTTTGATGAATTTAGTTCTTACCGTGGTTATTTTTCTATGCATCCATGAGAAGAGATGCGGGCAGTGGCAGAGCTTTGATTAGATGTGGTAAAATGGATAGCAGAGACAAGAAGGATACCGTGCGTAAGGAGGCGGGTCTGACTATATCCCATCACCCTTGTGATCTACATCAGTTGGAATTGTCGAGGTTTGGTTTGGGGTTTCAACATTACTTGTGTGCGAACTAGAGGCCTTTCAGGTACTTCACTATGTGGGAGCTCATGTGTTCTTGAGTGATATAGGCACAAGTTAAACAACACAGAAGTGATAGGCACTTCAAAGTATTTTAGACTCAAGAGAATAATTGTAATTTTCACTACTTTAGCAGCTTCAATTTTAGCTTTTTAAATTTCTGCTCACGTTTCTCTCTCTCTCTCTCTCTCTCTTATATAATCTATATTGTTTTACCATCGACATGTGCGCTGAAACAAACAATGTTGATCCAGTGCTTATAGGTTCATTTCCCGCAATAATAAACTCGGTGATGGCTAGTGGTAAGAACATGCTTGATGGTTGAGGCAGTTGGGAGAGTTGGAAGGAAAAGAAACAACACAATTAAAAAGGAATAAAAAGGTTATTAGCGCAAATACGATGAGATAGATTTGTTAACTCTTGCTTTGGAATTTCTATAATTTGAATTACTTTCAAAGTTTAGAAAATTGTTACACGATTCAAAGAATCATTCATTTCATATATTTTGATGGATTATTACAATACAACCAGAAGAAGAATTAAAGCAGCACAACTTGTAGAAACCATTACATATGAAGATCCAATACCCTGCAATGCACAATTGTTAGATTAGAATCTGTTATATAAGGGTGTCATAAAAAAATGATAAATAATTTTATTAAGACAAAAACAACAAAAACTATTATTATTTTTTAGTTTGTGTAAAATATTTTTTTTTGATATTTAATTTGTATGAAATAATTTGAAAGACGAGTAAAACGAAACAGAGATTAGTTAGTGCTAGCTATTATTTTTTGAGTTTAATTGGTATGTACTGTTGGTGTAAAAAAATTTACACAGTCAACCAATCAAAAATCATGGCATGTGTGATTTTTGAAGTATTTGAGATAAAGTCAAATATTTTTTATGACTTGTCATTTTGTTATTTCCTGACGGTGTAAAAGATATCTTGCACCGACTGTGTATATAAATTAAATCCTATTTTTTTTACAACATGCATTTCCTTAGTTTGTATATTTTGTTTTCTAAGAAAGTTTTGTGAATCATAGATAGGGCTGCATTAAGCATAAGGTAAATCAAGTCCTTGCTTTAAGTTTACCCAAAAAAGAAAATATTTGCTATATATAAAAAACTTTTATGATTAACTGGGGGTGTTTATTAGTATCATGGGTGTAATTAAAAAATGACCCGACCCTAACAATAGAGGCAATGGAAAATTGGGCTTATATTTTCAATTGTACAAGATGTAAATGACTATTCACACTACTCTTTTTTCTAACTTACACCCCCATGAGTTTTTTCTTGTAATTTTTTTCCAATATACACTTGAATAAGAAGCTCCAAAAGGTTTATTTTTTTGTACTCATTTTTATTTCCCAATGTTAATTTCTTGAAAATTTTCAAACATTTTAAAAGGGGGTGTATGTTAGTAAAAAAAAGCTGGTGTAAATAGTAATATTGAATAAATAAAAAGTATAAAAGACATATGATCCATACCTTGAAGGTAGCTGAAGAAGAAACAAGTCCAGTAAATCCAATATCATAAGCAATACTTCCATCATGTTTAAACAAACCAAAGTTTCTTTCAGAAGTAGGTCCAGGTTTCAAATTCTCGTTAAAAAGCGCAAATATATAAGCCTTAACAACCATCTTAGGCTTATAAGGTGTACCCTTTTTCTTCATTAACCTCTTCCTCAAATTCTTATTATAAGTCCTAGCATTCTTCACATTCGCGCCGGCTTCATTATCATCACCATGTGAAGCCCAACCAGTTTCAGAAACAATCACTTCCATTTTCTCAAATCCAGCTTTTTCCAATGCGGCATGAGCAGCATCAACTTGAGCATCAAACATATTATCATAATGTAACCTAGTTTTCGCATCGAAAATCCCCGGATTTTTCTTAAACAACGCGTAATTAATATCAATATGTTGTGGGTCATTTTTATAAGCTAGAAAAGGGTATGCATTAATATAAAAAGGTGCACCAATTTGTGAGAAGAATTGTAATAAGGGTTTCATGTAAGGTTCTATATCATCTCTAAATGTACATGAACTAGGTGGAAATGAATTAGCAAAAACAGCTTCTGAATGTGGACTATTAACCTCAATTTGATTAGTTAAATCAAGTCTATTTAATGCACTATAAATATTTTTAGCTGAAGGTAATAAAGCTTCCCAAAGACCAACATCACCACCACCTAATATTTCATTTCCTATTGCAATTCCTGAAATTTTTGTTCCTGGTAAATAGGGTTGAACATTATCTTTAATCCAATTCATTGCGCGATCTTCGCCTACACTTATGTCTTTTAATAATTCATTTGGAAGACAAACTGAAATTGAAATTCCTGAATTTTTGAATGCTGTTAGAACTTGTGGATTTGTATCATAGATTCTAACGTTTTTGATTTTTGCTGCTTTGAGTAATGTTACAACACTTTCTGGTGATGGTAGATTATCTGCTATTCTACCATAGTTTACTCCATATGTTCCTTTAAATTGTTTGTCCCCTAAAACTGCACCAAACAATAATTAATGTGAAAGTTAGTTTATAATGTATTAATATAAAACAAAGAGTTTAATAACTATAAACCTAATTGTTAGAAAGATAATGAATACATACCATGAGAAAATGATCCAAAGAAGATGATGAGAAGAAGCCCAAGAGAGAAGGAACCCGAGGAAGAGAACATAATTTGTTTGTGTTATGAGAATATTAAGAATGATAGAGCATTACACTTGTAAAAAATTATGAGGGTGGTTCCCTACATTATGTAATAATTCAATAAAGGTAACATCAACAAAGAAGAAAACTTTTCTTGAAACAAACTATAGATTCTTAACTTTTCTTGTAAAGATAGTGAAAGATTGGTAACATGAAGATTCTTAGCCTTGAACTAAAGATGGACGTTGCAATATAACAAAGGGTGTTTTCATCAGTTTAGAATAGATTCTTCCTTTCATAGCCCTTTAACTCTTCCATAAAATATGCCTTATTTTTTTTTTTTTTACTTTTCACTCTTGTTCGATTTTTAACTTTTTCATCAATCTAGACATGAGGGATGTGTAAACTGGTTAATAATACCTTTCTTAGCATCATGGATAAAAGGGATTCTGCACCTTGATGAGATCACAAGGCAGGCAAAACAATTATATATATATATATATATATATATATATATATATATATATATATATATATATATATATATATATATATATATATATATATATATAACAAAATGTTTATTTTTAAATTTTTTCAGTAGAGTATGACAGGAGTTGTATCTGAGAGTCTCGGATTCAACTCTCCACTAGTTCCCTTGCCTAGGACTGGGGTGTCATCCGCTCTCTCTAAATTTTTGTTTTACCAAAAAATAAAATAAAAACTTGTATACTTATAAAATATAGTTATAGTTTTTTAATTAATCAACTAAGAAAATATTTAATGATTATATAAAAAAATTTATTAAAAAATATTTCACAAACCCTTAAGGATTAACCTTAATTTATTAGTTTATGGTATAATTTAAAATTTACTATCTAAATAATTCGGAAGAATAAGAAAAAAAAATATTCTAATACATTAATTAAATTTGAATTATACTTGTTTATTACTTTTTGTGCTTATTTATAAACATAATATTTTATTTTATGGTTTTCAAGGAAAAAAATATTTTTATTATTTCTAATATCTGTAAAATAAAATAATTTATTAAATGGTTGACCGTTATATTTTGACATCATCTGAAATGGAGAGATAAAGAAAAATAATTTATCATAGATTTGGTCCTGTAAGAATATGCAGTTCAAACAATGTCGCCTTAAGTTGGCCTAATGCCTCTTTGCATTACAGGACCACTCAAATTAGACCCCTTACTTTAACAATTTGCAGAAGGGTAGCGCTCGTCTAATGGATAGGGTCAATGCGATGAGAATTCTAGTGAGTTTTTGTATCTCCTTCTTCATTGGTCGGCAAACATATTTATGCGATGGCGCGAAACTTATTCGAAGTAGCCTCGATCTTGCCGACTCACACTCTGAAGGTGCATTTCTCCGGATATAACTTTATGTTATATCCCTACTTCCTCGAATACCTCGACGGGGTTGGAAATTAGGTCGACACCCTTGGGAGTTTTTACTATCATGTCGTCCATGTAGACTTCGAGCATTTGGCCGATCAAAACCTCAGAAGCCTTTATTCATCATTCTTTGGTATGTTGCACTAACATTTTTAAGGTTAAAGGGCATTACTTTGCAGCAGTAATTTTCTGGTTCAATCACTAACGTATGCAGCTTTTCCTGATTGGCGGATGCATGGGGATTAGGTTATACCTTGAATACGCTTTCATAAAACAAAGTAAACGAAAGCCCAAGGAAGTATTTGTGGTTTATCGATTGTTGGAATTTCAATGAATTGTGTGTGAATTAAAAAAATCTCACATTGCTTGAAATAGACACTATGTGAGTGTTTATAAGTGGGAACCTCACCCATTGGGTTGGGCCCCAAGGGGTACCCAATTTTGTGGATGGGTGAGGACACACACAAAGTGACCACCACACACACGCGCGCGCCGCCGCCGATCGACCGATCGCCGGCTCGGGCCGGGCCGGCTGGGCTTGACTTGTGGTTGATAGCCTACTTTGCACGAGCGAATTTCTCACAAGTGCGTTGAAAATTGAATAAAGCAGTAATCGAAATTTGCTTTATCCTAGGGACGTCGTGGTTGATAGCCTACTTGCACCTTGAGTAGTGCCACGAAACATCTTAAAGAGAGCAACCTAGTCCGCGACTCATCCCAGTAATATCTTCATTTAATTTTTTAAAAAACTAAAACACTGTTGTTTGAGGAAAGTTTTGGCTAAGGAAAGACTTGGTATTTAAGTGTGTCCAATGTAACCAACCTCTCTTTCCTGGGAACCTACTCGGTTTAACATTTTTAAGACGTTTCGAATTCAACCATGACAACCGAAGAAATTCATCGTGTTGGTTCTCATTGCTGCTTCGACTTCAACAAACCATTCTGGTTTGAGGTTGCTCACTTCAAATGTTGGCAACCAAATATGCTCTTATTTTTTATTATGAAAAAGGTTGTCAATGTCTTGACTGATGAGAATCCTATGGCAGATGAAACAGCTGAATAGAAATAACATGATAAAATAGCTAAAGAAATACCCTTATAGAAAGAGAATAAATTTCTCTATACTATCTACCAATAGAAAGAGAATGGTTTCTCTATAAAGTTTATCGATGGAAAGAGAATGATTTTCTCTATACGTTCTAATAATAGAAAGAGAATGATTTTCTCTATAACTTTTAATTCTATGGAAAGAGAATAATCATCTCTATAAGGATGGATTTTTTTTAATTCATATTTTTTTGAATTTGAGTTAGCATAAAATTTTGGTCACTCTTTTGATGCTGTTAGTGGTTAACACTTAACGGTTAATGATTTTATATCGTAGAATTGCTTTTGTTCCCAATAGCAATAATTTTTTTTAGAAGTTATGTTTTTCACGACATATTGCATTATATTTTGCAATATAATTTTCTAGAAAACTTTTCAAAATTAAAACTGCGATCAGGCCCAAAAGAACAACAACTGAAATGGGAACCCCAGAAGTTTCCATATTATAAACTTCAACTACCACCACTTAGAAATGATGTTGCTCCTCCATTTAATTGTGAGAGACCATGTCATATGACACGCAAGTGTAGGAACAGGTCAAGATCTACCCTGCAGGCTAACCTGATTGAATAGCAATATGTTGTTATAATTTCTGAAATCAACATTGTTGGTGAATGAGAAAGTTGGTGGATGGTTATGGGCTTCACTCGATGTGATTATGCTATGTTTTGATCATACACTGTTGCTGAAAATAAGAAAAGCATGTTGGGACTGTTGAGAACGTTTTTTTAACTATGGTATTTTTTTAAGGCAGTGTTTACTCCGTCTATCGGAAGTTTTGTACACTATGATATTTTTTTTACGCGTGTAATGTTTTGCTCTGATAAACAAAACACATTCTTTTCAATATGAGCGACATAGAATTTTCCAAAGTTATTTTTTTAATGACTTACAAAGTATTGTGAATTTGGTAGTCAAGCTATATTATCAAGAATTCGCATAAAACAGAAAAGAAACCTGAGTATTTACTTTTGACTCACTCAGATATATGCGAATCAGATGGAACGTTAACCATAAATGAAAAACGATAGTTTGTCATTTTTTATTGCTTTTACTACATTGTAGTATACTTTATGAAGAATAAAAGTGAATAGCTTGACATTTTCAAAGTTTTTCAAAACAATTTTTTGAAAATCAATTAAGTTGAAAGGTTAAGAGCCTTTATAGCGTTTGAGGAACAAAATGTGATTCCCATTAATTTAATGGAATTATACATGGTACGACTGCACCATATTTTTTCTGAAATGAATGGTAAAGCATAAAGAAAGAAAGAATAGAACATTTACCGAATTGGTAGTTTCTATTATGCTCTATTCAGGAGCTGCATTTCACTGGTGGGGGAAATTTTGCTAACTGTTTGTTATGTCCTGAATAGACTTCCAAAGTCTAAGAGTAAAATTTCACTTTATGAGATCATAAAGAAAAGACAACCAAATGTGTCTTATTTTCGAATCTGGTTGCTTGGCTTATGTCAGGATCCCAGATCCAAAAAGAGTTAAACTCTTGAAGAGAGCCTATGAATGTGTATTCATTGGGTATGCAAGAAAGAGTAAAGCTTATGTGTTTTATGACCTTCAAGTTAAAGTGATCATAGAGTCAAATGATGTTGACTTCTATGAAAATGAATTCCTTTAATTCAAAAAATAGTGGGGGCACTAAACTTTCTATGCCTAGGAGAACGTTGGAAACAACGAACAAAGGGAAATAGAACCTCTGGGAGGTAAGAAAGCACAAGTTGCTAAAGAATATGGAACCTACTATACGGTCCATATAATAGAGGAGGATCCAGATAACATTCAAGAAGCTTTTGTCTTCATTGGATCAGATTTATGGCAAGAAGTCATAAAACAAGATGGATTATCTAGAGTCTAACAAGACATGGCATTTAGTGGATTTGCCTCCTAGGTTGCAAACTGATTGGTTGTAAATGGATTTTGAAAAAGAAACTAAAACCCAATGGCACTATTGATAAATACAAGGCCCGCCTTGTAGCCAAAGGTTTTAGGCAAAGAGAGAATATAGATTTCTTCGACACATATTCACCTGTTACTAGAATTACATCTATAAGGGTACTAATTTCCTTGGCCACTATTTATAATTTAGAAGTACACCAAATGGATGTCAAAACTATTTTTTTTAATGGTGAATTAGAAGAAGAAATCTATATGGAGCAACCTGAAGGTTTTGTAGTTCATGGGCAAGAATACAAAGTCTGTTAGTTGGATAAAATCTTTGTATGGTCGTAAGTGACCTCCTAAACAACAACATGAGATGTTTGATAATTTGATGATATCGAATGAGTTTAAAGTGAATGAAAGTGACAAATCTATTTGCACTATAATATGTCTCTATGTAGACAACTTACTCATATTTGGATCAAACATTCATGCTGTAAATAAAGTGAAATCATTGTTGTGCAAGAACTTTGATATGAAAGACCTCGGAGAATCAAGTGTAATACTTGGTATTAAGATTACTAGGTCCGAGAAAGGAATTTATTTGGATCAATCTCATTATATTGAGAAGATCTCAAAGAAATATTATTACTTTGAGCGTAAACCTGCTTGCTCAGATGATCTGAGCAAAATCTTTTAGAACACTGGTGACAGTGTTAGACAAACAGAATATGCAAACATCATTGGCAGCCTAAGGTATGCCACTGATTAAATTAGACCAGACATTACCTATGTTGTGGGATTATTACGCAGGTTTACTATTCGACCTAGTATATAGCATTGGCACGCTATCGAAAGAGTCACGAGATACCTTAAAAGGAACATGAATCTCAGATAAATTATGAGAGATTTCCAACTGTACTTAAAGGATACAGTGATGCAGATTGGAATACTCTACCAGATGATTCCAAAGCAACTAGTGGCTATATATGTAGTATAGCTGGTGGTGATGTCTCTTGGAAAACTACGAAACAAACAATATTGGTTCAGTCCACTATGGAGTCTGAAATGAGAACACTAGCAAGCGCTAGTGAAGAATCTAGTTTGTTGAGATGCTTACTAGCAGAGATTCCTTTATGGGAAAAATTGATGACATTTGTGTTGATCCATTGCGATAGTACCGCGGCTATTGCAAAAGATAGAACCGTTATTACAATAGTAAGAGACGACAAATACGTCGTAAACACAACACTGTGAGAGAATGTATCTCAAAAGGAGCTGTGAGAGTGGATCTTATACATGATCGATATGAACTTAGCTGATCCTTTGACGAAAGGATTAGCTAGGAGAAAGTCCAAAATACATCTCAAAGGATGAGACTATCGCCATTAGAACCATGAGTCACTCACGATGGTAACCCAACCTAAAAGACCGGAGATCCCAAGAATTAGGTTTAATGGGTAATAACAAGTTGTGAAGTGATAGGAGATGAACATGCTATAATGAGTAAAGAAGCATGATTCCTGGCGACTTAAGGTTGAGGTAATAGAAACTCTTAATGAGATCTATACTCTATGTGGAGTGGAGTACCTAGCTACAGGAGTACTCTTGATAGACTCACCTTTGTGAATGTGGAAGTGGGGCCGCTTCCTATGGAATCGTTGGCAGGATTCCTAGAGCGTTCACTAAATTGGGATAGACGTGCAGGGCCATAAAAGTACGGGATTATAAGAATACACCCATAGAAAAGGTTGTGTGTGGTTTTGATGTTCGAGATAGAGTTCAAGACTACGAGTCACTCTACGTGACACCTTTACTTATGCACAATCTTATAGAAGCATTTGACGCTATTTCTATGAATTGTCTGTGAATTAAAAAAGTCCCACATTGCTTGGAATAGACACTATGTGAGTGTTTATAAGTGGGAACATCACCCATTGGGTTGGGCCTCAAGGGGTTCCCAATTTTGTGGATGGGTGAGGACACACACAAAGTGACCACCACACACGCGCGCTGCCGACCGACCGGCTCGGCCGGGCCGGGTTTGGGCTTGAACTTGGACCTGTGGTGTATTTTTTCGGACCAGAAATATTTTTCAAAGAAAATATTACACTAGGCCAAAAATGGGCTTTGACAGTGCTTTTTTTGAGCTTATGACAGCGCATAAAAGCGTTGTCTATTCCAGTGTTGTTATAAGTTATGACAGCGCTTCCAAACACTTAAGAAGCGCTTTTATATGTCCCCTTTAACAGCGTTTTTTCAGAGAAAGTGTTGTCATTGATCCCATACTATAACGCGGCTTTTGAAGGAGTGTTGACATAAGTGACCTATAATAGCACTAATTCACAAAGAAGTGTTGTCTTAGGTTGGTTTTTCTTTAAAAAAAAATATTAGAATTTTGGCAGATATAGGATTCGAACTCGTTACCAAAGAGAGTAGTCAAACTGGAATACCACTGAACCACACAATTATTTGAGAATATTATGCCATCAAATGATATATGTTACGTAAACACACGTCTTCTTCTTCATGAGATCTGCAACTGGAACTTCAATTAGTTTTTTTTTGTTTGATTTTGTTTTTTCGTTTCAAGATTTAATACATTTTTTTGTTTTAGTCTCTGAATGTATTAAAATGGCAAACATGTTTTTTATTGAAAGGTACTCAATATGGTCAGCATTTTCATAAGGACTAAACTTTGAAGATTTGTAATTGTACAGAGACTAAAAGTAAATTTAACTCTTAAATTTATTGTATTTAAAACTTATGTTTTGGTCAACAAAGAAACCTTATGTTAAAATAAATGTTGGCTTAGAGACCTATGACATCGCTTCTCCCATAAAACGCTATTAAAGAGGCATCAGAAAAATTGGACCTATGAAAGCACTTTTTATAACAAAAAGCTGTTATAGGAATCCTTCTAGAAAAGCCTTACACATAGAGACCTATGACAATACGTTGTTCTTACAAAGAAATTTTAAAAGATGACACCTATGACAGCGCTTTCTTAACCTAAGCTACTGTAAAAAACCCTCAGGTATCCTTTAACAACACTATCTATTAATAAGCTACCTGTTAAAGATGCGATGTTATTCCCCTTTTTGGCATAGTGTTATTTTATTCATTTTTGACCAAGTCAAGTCAAAGTGTAATGAGATCTAATTATTAAACCGTAACGCCTCATTATTGCGACTGCTTTTTTTTTTTTTTTTTTTTTGAGAATAACCGTTTTTTTTCTTTGCTTGAGAAAGATAGAGTCGTTGGCTCTTTATTCTTCCAATGGATCCTATGGATTTTTCTCCTATATAAGGAGTGCTTTCTCACACTTGTTCCTTGCACCAAAAAGTTTTGTGAATCAAGAATTTTTTTCACAACTTTTTCTCTCTTCTCCCTTATAAAACTTTCTTGTTACTTTGAAAGCTTGAGATTTTATCCAAGCTAAGAGTGGTTTTTAAACCATATTGAGGGTGTATTTCTAGAGCGAATTTCTCACAGTGCAGTGAAAATTCGTAACAGTGTAACTGAGCCGTTTTATCCTAAGGACATCGTGGTTGATAGCCGACTTACACCTTGAGTAGTGCCACGAAACGTCTTAAAGAGAACGACCTAGTCCGCGACACATCTAGTAATATCTTCGGTTTAGTTTTTTTAAAAAAACTAAAACACTGTTGTTTGAGGAAAGTTCTGGCTAAGGAAAGACTTGGTATTTAAGTGTGTGTTCAATGTGACCCACCTCTTTTTCCTGGGAACCTGCTGTAGTAATATGCGCTATGAAACAGCAACACCAGTGAGTACCTGCGAACACAGAACACATTAGTAAAAATAACCAGAGGCGTCTGGTGACTTGTCCTGAAGAATTTATCCGCCTCTACAGCGCAAATTCCCCGAGATACAACCGGCTCGTCTCAATCGCAAATAATGAAAGAGGAATCTGAACTGGCAAGAATAAATTTTTATTTCAGACAGGAGATGAATCCAGAAATATTTGATTGGAAGAGAAAAAGTGGAAAGTGATTTTTCCAGATGTGTTAAAACTCACACATCTCTTCCATATATAATATATATAATATATTATGATCATCAAGATCAAAAATGGAACTGAGACCTCTAAAACATCTCTCATGAAAACGTAGACTTTATAATATATATATATATATATATATTGATGATAATGAATGTGTATATATATATATATATATATATATATATATATATATATATATATATATATATATATATATATATATATATATATATATATATATATATTAAAATCAATGAAAAGAAACGCTTATATATTCAAACCAACGTTATGCTTTTTACGGGAATATTATAACAATAAAAACAAAACGCATCAAGTATATATAATACCTTTTATAAGTAATTATAAGTAATGAAGTGAAAACAATTGTAACGGACTCATGATTGACATATTTTTACCACATTGAATTAATTACTTGAATTAATTTTTAGTGCTAGCAAATATCAAGAAGTGACTTGTTTTTACCACATTGAACCTTATTCATGGGATCTCCAATCACAAAGGTTGAGTTACCATCACTTCTTAATTTAAATTTGCTTAAGTGTCATTCCCCTCGATGTTTCACATATTAGTTTCTTCCCAGGGGGTTTTCAGAAGATTGATTAGAATCATTTCTGATTTCACATAAATTAATGATATAATCCTTCTCATTTATCAGTAGCTACTTTACACAATATTGATCAAAACGTCTCTTAGTCAATCAATTTCATATATCACAAAGTCTTGAGTAATAAATCGATGGCAATCTCGGAGCCGTCGGTGACTATTTCTGAATCGTGAAGGTGGGAGTGATGAAGACACCACGATCGTGGATGGAAGATCGATCGATAAGTCGGGAAGACGCCACAACCCAGCTATGGAGATTCCGGTTGATAAGTCGATTGAGCGCCAAGGGAAACCGATAAACTCGAGATAACGGTTCGAGAGAACCATAGAGACACGATCTCTAAATTTTTACTCAAAAATTCAGCTTTTTTATTTCATAAAATGCAATACAATATATAGAGAACCTTAGGTCCAATTGACTAAAGAAAGAACCTCCGCCCAATTGACTCAATAAAACCCTATAATATAAAATATACTAATAAATATAAAATCCTAATTTGAATGGAAATAACTAATTGTCATTGAATGCACCATAAATGACTTAGATCTTGTTATTCCTTTTTCCTTTGATTTCCTTTCTTGATGAACAAGTTTTCTTGATTAGCAAGTTTGTTGACTCCATGTTCTCATCAAAACTCCACAAGCCATCATAATGACTTAACAAGACTTTAAAACCCAAAAATTAATTTAAGAAAGACCAAAACACACCTATAATTATTCTATTAAAATAAAATACGAAAATTAAAAATAAAATAGAAAATATTGATTATCCCATGATTAGGATCTGAATATTTTTGCTTTTCTTTGTAGAATTCCTTCCACATGCTTAGGGCACTTAGGATCTCATCATAAACTCAATCTCATATATCATCAAAGCTTTGAGTAATAACCTTAATCTCTATAAGGTAATTATACAAGTCTACTTAGATAATTTCTAAGTGACAAACCATTCATAAATAAATCCACTTTTAGATTTATTCTCTTGTGAATCAAATTTGGCTATCATCATAGTATCATTAAAATACAATGGATATTTACTATATTTAGTAATATACCCAATATCGATAATTGTATATAAATGCTTGGAAAATTCCAAGCCACATCACTTTCAAAACATATTTATACTAAGCGACAACAATTCCGTAAAATATTTACAGAATTTCACAAGTATGTTAATGATGCCTCATACATTCAAATATAGTCCAAAATTACGAGAAATATGATATTTCTCGCAAAACCAATCTTTCAAAAGATTAGACTCATAAATTCAAATATCTCAAAATATGGATATCACATATATCCAAAACAAAATTCTCATATGTGATAATTATCAACATCATTTTTAAATCTAAAGACTATTAAATTCAATCACTTTGAACAGGTCAACAAGTGATATCATTTTCTATCTCATAGGGAATCAAACTTTTCTTGCTCTAACTTTTCTTGCTTATAAAAAGGTATTATATATAGTGATGCGTTTTGTTTTTATTGTTATAATATTCCTAGGTAAAAGCATAACGTTGGTTTGAATATATAAGCATTTTTTTTTCATTGATTTTATTATATATAAATACACATTCATTATCATCAAAATATATATATATATATATATATTATAAAGTCTACGTTTTCATGAGAGATGTTTTAGAGGTGTCAGTTCCATTTTTGATCTTGATGATCATAATATATTATATATATTAGTTTTAACACATCTGGAAAAATCACTTTCCACTTTTTCTCTTCCAATCAAATATTTTTGGGTTCATCTCTTGTCTGAAATAAAAATTTCATTCTTGCCAGTTCGGATTACGCTTTCGTTATTTGCGATTGAGACGAGCTGGTTGTATCTCGGAGAATTTGCGCAATAGAGGCGGATAAATTCTTCAGGACAAGTCACCAGACGCCTCCGGTTATTTTTACTAACGTGTTCTGTGTTTGCAAATACTCACATTTGTTCTTTGTTTCATAAGCAAGATATTACTACACCGCTTCGGTTTAACATTATTTGGAAAGGGATAAGTGCGTTTTGGACATGCCTTATTAAAATCAGAGTAATCAACTCACACATGTCGGCAACACTCCAAATTAAAAGGTCAACATGTTCTTTGAGGCATTTGATTAACTACTCTTTCACTGCTTTGAATAGGCCGACATCGATAGAATGAAGTGGAGAGTGGAGAGTGGAGAGTGGAGAGTGGAGATGTAGTCTAGAATAAAGTGGTGTCTCGTTGTTGAGTGGTAAAATTTAAATGATGTTCTTTCTAAATAACATAACTAACTGTGTTACATAATTAACTTTTATTTTATTTTATTTTTGTATAAATTGGATATCTTATGCGCACAATTACAGAGACTAATTCCTCGAGCCGGGTAGGACCACAATGGGCGGAATAGCTCTCCCTCAAGAGATTTAACACTGTTGCATGTCAAAGGCTGAATTCGAACCGAGTACCTTCATTAAACTAGAAGAAACTCCTATCATCTCATCCAAGTGCTCTTGGATAACTTTTATTATTTGATGTGGACTTTAAAGTCCTTGATACTCCTAACATTCAAATGTATGAAATATCGTTTTTTTTTGGGTCAAAATGAAATATCGTTTTTGAGAGGTATAAATGTATAAAAGGGCAAGTTTGTCATTGACTCTATTGATAGTCTCTAGTGGTCGAGCATTGGGCGGGGTTCGGTTCCACCTAGCCCAAGATGTCCAAAATCGAATGGACTCTAAGTAGGCCCATATCCGCCCGTTGCAACGCTCGGTTTGGTGCGGGTTCGGTTTTGTGCGGGTTCGGTTATGCGGGTGGGTTAGTACGGGTTTGGGCCTTATTGGGCCAATTTTTTGGGCCAAAACTCAATTAGTCATTGGGTTTTTTTGTACCCCACCCTCTCCCTTAAACCCCACCCACGCTGAAATTCCCAAAATGCCCTTTCAAAATCTGCTTTTTTCACTAATTACACGAATCGTATATATCTCTTTTTGGGGCATATATACGATGGGTAAAATTTGACATCGTATATATGTTCGGTGTGAGTATATACGATTGATGCGTTTAAGTCAATCGTATATACGCAAAATGAACTTATATACGATGGGTAAATTTTGACATCGATATATGTCCCAAAAGAGATATATACGATGGGCTTTGTTTTTGTTAACGATTTTGATTTTATTTCCATTATAATTTGAAGTCTCGCGATTTGATTAACATCAACGGTGTAGATATATTGGATAAAGTAAACGCAGATAATTACAAAAACGCGATATAATATATATACACGTGTAATACAAAAAATGTGTGAATCTATCTACAAGCCGTCAATAGAATCATCGGCTAAATCTATACATCTAGACGCATCACTGTGAGTGGGAGGCCGCACGGGAGGACACATAGACTGCCATAGGGTAAAACGTCCGGCATACGGATGCAACCATGAAGCAGACTCCGGTAAGTAGTGTTGGTACCACTGTGGGGCAATAGGAGGCAACGGACAAGTGGGAGAGATTGAAAGATGCAACCGGTTGTAGATTTTGCTCGCTCGTAATGTATATGATTTTCAACTTAGATGAACTGTAAGTGCCTCTCAAAGGCAGATAAGTGAAATTCATAGGTAAAGAAAACTGAACCAATGCAACATTATACCTGGTTGCAACCATATACCCCATCTCAGGCAAATCAAACCACTTTGACTCCGGCTGACGTCCGTATGACTCAATAGTTAAAGCTTTGCGAAGTTTCTAACGATCGGTTCTTCCCAAACATGTCGTAATACAAGGTTTTCGTCCTTTGTTTCCTGAATCAAAGCTTGCCTAATCAGAGGCCAGGAGTCCTCACCCATGTCAAGTCCAACCCCGACTGCTCTAAAACCGCAGTTACCGCCACCTTCAACATCAACAATTTTTTCAACATAGTTGCGCACGTGTGCTGGAAGAAACGGTAAGTGGATTTTAGTCTCAGCTGTCTGTGATAATACTCTAGAAGCACCCTGAGATAATTTGGTTGACCGCTGTGTAGGAATTTTGGAAGCCCCGGATTCTTCAGTCTGTTTTACCCTCTCATCCACGTGCTCCCACCCAGAAGGATCACGCTTAGCATCAAAAAATTCCTGTTTTTTCTTCTTTGGTGCACCTTTCGCTCGACTTTTGATTTAGGTGCAACCATAGAAGAAGTAGAAGGAAAGCTATCTCATTCACCGCCTCTTAATAAGAAACTTCTCCTCCTCACTCACTTTATTAAATCTTGCCAAGATAGCATCAAACGGTAAGAAATATCGCATCCGGATGATTTATCCCGAGTGGATTTATCATCTATTGCATCCAAACTCAATCTGTTTTCGGTGATCATCAACAACAAAGTAAGCGGAATAGAATTGCAGGAAGCATGAAAAATACCTATCTCACAAGCACAAGGAAGTAGATGTGTCTTCCTTTGAATGCACTGCAAGATCGCCCTTTGTCGTATCCAACCCTGCATTTCGACCTTTCAAACTCCTTAACCATGTGTCTCAAAGGCAGATAAAGAAACAAGTCCTTGAAGATTTTTAAACAAAGTGGAATATTGGACTTGACTTCAATTCTCACGATGCTTCGTTGAAAAGACCGATAATTTGATCAAAATGTATTGTCAAGATGTCATCAATAGATATCAAACATTTTGATAGATCACCCTTCAAGTCTTCAATCGTCTTTTCAAGACCAATGCAAGGATTCCGCTCAAATAATAAACAAGTGTCAAAAAAATCGAGTAACGGATAGAAATAATAAACAAGTGTCAAAGAAATTTAATCGACAAAAAAATATGTCCACGTGTCAAAAAAATCGAGTAACGGATAGAAATAATAAACATAATAAACAAGTGTCAAAGAAATTTAATCGACAAAAAAATATGTCCACGTGTCAAAAAAATCGAGTAACGGATAGAAATAATAAACAAGTGTCAAAGAAATTTAATCGACAAAAAAAAATATGTCCACATGTCAAAAAAATCGAGTAACGGATAGAAATAATAAACAAGTGTCAAAGAAATTTAATCGACAAAAAAAAAAATATGTCCACGTGTCAAAAAAAATCGAGTTTCGGTTAGAAATACCTGTTGGTTGTGGAATTCCCCAAGTGTGGGATCTGGTTAGTCCATGCTGAGATAAATCGCTCCTTGTGCGTTGTCAACCATGTGTCGTGCACATATTTAATGAGAGCAGGTTTATCAGAGCAAGCAGCCTCAAAAAACTTCAGATTAGATAGATACTCTGACTCATCAACAGAATCAATAATACATAGCCAGAGAGATTCGACCTCCTCCCGTCTATCCTTGTGAACCAACTCCTTAATCTTCGCTTTGACATTTTTTGTAACATGCCAATGACACAATAAATTTGTAGCAGCAGGAAAGACATCAAGAATAGCAGACATACAGCCGAGATCTCTGTCTGTCAAGAAAACCTGAGGATGAATAGAATGCAACTCACATATACCTCGCAGCTGCTCCAATACCCAAGAAAAATGAATAGCAAGCTCCTGCCCAATATAAGCAAATGCAACGTGGAAGCTTATCTCAGTGTTTGTGACTCCCACAATCTGTAGAAGAGGCAAATTATATCTGTTGGTCTTGTAGGTTGAGTCAAGAATGAGAACTTTGGGAAACAACCTGAGCAACTTTATAGAAGTGGGATGAGCCCACATGATATCACTGACGACATCAGATTGCGGAATCTTTCTAGACCAACATAGATAATTATGGGATTCAATCAATCTCAACACCTCCTGAATGTCCGCTTCTAGGACCCCTCTTTGTAGACCGGTGTTTGTGACGCTGCCTATAAACTTGACGAAGACTAGTCACATTCTCCGGATCTAGCTTCTTCAAAGCAGTAATAGTAGCTTTCGGTCCGACATCAAGATCCGCATGCTCGTTAACCAGATCTTTTTGCGCCTTAGACAGACGCCCAAATAAACAAGTACCAACGGAAGTTTTGAGCAACTCGTGCGTGTGTCTACCACATTTAACCGTGACACACCAACCCCCACGGCTAACAGTGCAAGTAGCTTTCAATCTAAAAGGACAGCCTCTCCTTTTAGAACCGAAAACCCTTGAATCATTAGTAAACCCGCCTTGTTTCTCGCAGCCAAAAACAATCTTATCTCGCCTTCCCCTCTTTCCGTTTGCTTTTGAGATCTCACAATAACAACAACTACACCGATATTTCTACCAATGACTTTTGGCCCACTCTCCACACACTGTCGTGTAGAAAATATCTACAAAATATATAACTTACTAAGTACTTAAGTAATTTAATTCCATTTACCAAACTTGAGTAACAAAAATATACCGTATCCGTCGTGAAAGTCAGTGTAGTATCAATATCAACAGGAGCCAACTGAGAGTCTCAGATCTCGCACAGAGGTGGGTCAATATATGTTCCAACAAAACAGATAGCAACTCGTGGAAAAAGCGAAAAAATAGCCCAGTCGTATATACCTCCTCAACCATGTATATACGATGGGTATTTTTTTCACATCGTATATACATGGCCCAGATGTATATACGATTAGATCTTCATAGCCCACTCGTATATAACCTATATACGATGGGTAGTCAACGAAGCATTTAATAATGCAATCGTATATATGCCTTGAAGGACATATATACGATGGGTAGTCAACGAAGCATTTAATATCGTAATCGTATATATGTCTTGAAGGACATATATACGACGCAGTACTTTTTCGGCGCCGCTCAATATTTAATGTAATCGTATATACCTTCCATTGAGGTATATACGATGCGTTATCTTGTGGGTCCCTGAGTGAAATAAATGAAAGTCAAAAAGTGATTAATGCCAGGGGTAAAATTGGAATAACAATAATTGGTGGGGGTGGGAGGGGATGGGGTGGGGTATAAAAACAAAGCCTTAGTCATTTTCTTCACAAATTTGCAAACCTATGATATAAACTTTAATAAATACCACTTTTGATAAATGCCAATTTTGAACCTTGTGACATTTAAATAAATACCAAAAAGTTCATAATATTAAATCATCTAAAAAGTGCATAAAAAGTCAAGTTACATGTCCATTAAAAAGTCAATAATCAGTGAAGCAAATGTTTGATGTAATCTTAAAGTAAATGTTCATTCAAGATGCTGGATGTCTAAATCGGATTCTCGCCTTCATCACATCAATTCATCAACCGTGTGTACCTTTAGAAAAATGAAAAATAAGTATTAATATGATACATATCAAAGAGACAAAGATATAGCAACAAAAGCATAAAAATCCAAGCAAATAAGTATTAATATGCTACATAGTTACAGAGGAGCATATAACAATGTTTAGTAAGTACTTACCAAACAATATTGCAACAAATGCATCAAAAATCCAAAGAAAAGTGGGAAGCAATAGCAAAAGTGGTTCTATAACAAAACAAAGTTGAGCATTAAGTGTCAGCATATATATATTCACAGCTCTTAGTATATATTCTTATCCACTAGAACTGAATTTACCTGAGTAACAGTAGCATTTTCACATCTCCATAATAGTCCCAACAGCAAAAGTGGTTCTCCAAAAAACATATGTCCTCATTTGGACATGAGTCATGCCTTGGCCCTTTGGCAATGACTCCAAAAAACAAATATTACTTTCACCTAATAGTAAGCAATAAAACAGAATCAATATACACAATAAATAAAAACCCAGTCCAGTTGGTTGTAATGATTCCACATGCACATAGGGCCAATAATACTTACACTAACTTCTCAAATCACAACCAATATTTGGTTGTGATTGAGATGATGAACCAGCAGTTGATAGGTGGGGCAGCAGCTTGAGGATCAGCAGCTTGTTTGGTTAGGTGGGGCAGCAACTTGAGGATCAGCAGCTTGTGTAGGACTAGGAGTAGGTAGTAGCGCACTGTTTGGTCCATTTCATTTGCATGCTGACAAAACAAAAACATAGTCAACATATGTTAACAAATGTATACATATTAAAACAGAACTTAATCAGATAAACTAAAATTTATACATAACCATCAAATATTCATAACAAGCTACAACTTAATCATATTAAAACAGAACTTAATCACAAAATCGTTTATGTAAATTGTAACTCAATCTCTACTTAACACACTGACTTATAAAATTGACTTTGAATATCAACCAAACAAAACTTCTCGCTTTTATTTGCATGAAAATTTGCTACTAAACAAAATCTACAAAGACGCACAAATTTTGCCTTTTGCATGTTGAGAGTATTTGTTACATGAAAAAATTACCATGAAACAACCGCATCAAATATGCTTCATTCTGGTAAAAGTTTTGTCACAAAAACTTAAGAAAAACTGTGTGCATGCCAATCCTAACAATCTTAAAGTGTTTAAGTTCTGCATTTCTTTCGGGTGAGTTTTCAAAAAAACAAATAGCTGGATTTAAATATCAAAAAATAGTAACAATAAAGAAGTAAAGAACTGAATGAAACAAAGAAGAAATAAAGAACTGAACGAAATAGATGAAAATCATACAAGAGAAATCGATTTCGTTTGATGAGGAACTGAACGAAATAGAGAGAGTAGAATGAAGAACTGAACGAAAGAGGTTTTTTGCGATGAGATTGAGGTCATACCAGAGAAATCGATTTCGATTACGTTACAGTGAGGGATTGAGGTTGAGAGAAGATGAGAGATGATTGATGAGAGATTCAGCCATTGATGAGAGAAATCGATTTCGATTTAGGGTTGAGAGATGAGAGATCAGTTTGGAGGTTTAGAGCGCCGCCACGGCCTTTCTTGTTTGTTTGTTGCTACAATAGTCACGCGTTTTCTCAAATGAGTTTTATACCTAGGTCACACATTTTGGGCGGTTCGGTTTGTCCAGGTGTGTGTAATCGATCACGCAGAACCGCGCCGGGTACACCCGTACATAACCAAGAGCGACACTTTTATAAACCGAAACCGAGCGAACCCGATGGAAGCAGCGGGCTTAGGCGGTCCCGCTGGTTCAAGTGGTTCGCTTCTATTTGATCATCCCTAATAGTCTCATACCCAAAAAATAATTAGCAAATGAGATTGCCCTTAAATATATTGGTGCTCAAAACAAACTAAACAACTACTAGAAAAGAATATGATACATGAACCTTACTTAACTAGCACAAGAAGCATTGAAAGATGCTTTCTCTTATTAATGTCTAAGTTATTTACATTGGAAAGTGATAACTCTATTAAACCAACCCTTCCTACTACCCATTTGCAAAAGGCTTAAAAGATTCATTTGTAATGCAAATTTACCAAAATAGCCACCTTCACCATATAACATAGGTACTAATTAAGGCTTATTTGGCTGCAGTTAAAGGAGGGAGATTGTAAGTTTCTTGAAAGAAATCAGTTGGATATGCTTGGTTGTGATTCCATTCATTTTTGCAATCTTCATCTTCTTCATCTTCAGTGTCCCAAAGGAATTTAGCATATGAAGCCATCACATAACTGCCAATAGTTAAAACTTATACATTAAAGTAGGAAAAACTCTTATACATTAATTAGTTGTATAAACATGATAAGTCTAGACAAAACCCTTTTAACTTTTAGTCTCTCGTAAGTCGTGACTTTTAATATTGCGTCATGACTTTTAATAGCACTTAAAAGTGCTATAAAATGTCCAAAAAAACACTATTAAAAGCCATGACGCACTAAAAGTAAAACTTATAGAAAAAACCTTGGACGACTAAAAGTAGATGAAAAAATTTTGACAGTCTAAAACCAAAGAAAACAAATTTTATAAAGACCAAAAATATATTAACCAATAAATTTAATCATTATAGCAGGAAGTCCTATTTTCGACTCTTCGAAACTAACAACTCTCTATTCCCTAACTAATTACCCACTAATGTTTATCTGTAAACAAAACTAGTAGGTTAAAGAGTGGAAAAACTCTCCTAAAGTTTTAACTCTTCTCCTATTTCCAAAACTCGAATTCCAACTCAACACCACTAATTAACTTGGACGGGATCTATGTTTCATTCAAGCACTCTTGGATATTTAACTAAGAAAAATATTATCTTATATTATTTATATTAAATCTAATATATAATGTTCTGCTAAAAAGAAACAAATAACACATTAACATGCTTCAATTATTGAAATCAACAATGGAAATATTTAGAAAGGAAAGAAAACCATAATCAATGTTGAGTTGTAGATAATATATAAATTTAAATATCATACCAATCATCTGGGGCACTTTTAATAGCTTGATCAAAATATTCTTCAGCTCGATCACCATTCTTCTCTGTTTGCCAAATTAAATCAGCATATAGGGACAAATTATGACCATCATTAGGATTAGCCAAAATTGCCCTTTCAAGATACTCCTCTGCTTTAGTATAGTCTTCACAAACCTATTTCCAAATTAAATATCAGATTTCAGAATAACCTTAGTAAAAAATAAATATAAAATTCCATAACACAAGGAAATATATTTATATATCAATCTACATGAATCTTATAGTTTCATTTCATTGCATTTTTATATATCAACAAGAATATTTTAGTAATTAATAACTATTCAGACCAATTAGGTTGGAATTTTTCCCCTTCATTTTTCAATCTTAGAGAAAGACATGACACCACCAAGCATGAGTGGACTTGCAAATAAGGGTTAGCCTGATCAGTTACTGAACTCAGATTTCATCTAAGGTCTCGAGTTCAAGTCATGGGTATAACAAAAATTTGATTAGGAAAGAGAATCACAACGACCGGCAAAACCAAGTAAAATTAGTCACTAAGAAAATTAGTGAATACCGCGCCAGTAAAAAAATAGACTTGCAAACAAATATAATTACCTCTTTCAAAAACTTTGCATAATTTCCAAGCAAAAGGGCATCATTAGGATTTGCTTCAATCATATTCTTGTAATAAGCATCAATCTTATCTCTACCATAATTATTTCCTTCATAGAAATTCCATTCTCTTCCATTTCCACCACCTTTACAACCACCAGAAATCCAACCACCATTACTTCCCATTCCATCACCCATAACTAAAGTTTGAACCCTATTTTCTTTCACTTCATTTCTTTCTTTGATATTTGTACTAAGAACATTATTGCATGATGATGATGATGATGATGATGATGATGATGATGATGATGATGATGATGATGGTGATGATGACACATGAATTGTTTTCTTAGTACTTGATGAGTTTTGAAGCTCTATTCCTAATAAGTTTTTTTGGCTTAAATTATAAAATGATAATGTTCTAGGAAGCTTAAGCATGTTTTGTTGTGGTTCAGGGGAAGATTCTTTGGAATAAAGTAACATTGAACTTGGAATTGGTGATGATGAACTTCTAAGTAACATTTTTCCTGAAAGAAAAAAAAAAGAATATAAAAATCAGGTAGTTGGGGGTAATATGAAAAAGCTAATTAATGCATACAAAGGGATGAGGGTAGATATAGGAAGCTAAGAAAGAAGTGGTACAAGTTGAAAGGACCATTGGATTGAAGCCACCTAAGAACTTAAAGTTAAAAGTGAATGAAAATTACTTGATTAAGAAGAATGGAAATGAGAAACACTTAGAAAGCAAAGTGAGTGAGTGAGTGAGTGAGTGAGTGAGTGAGTGAGAGTGAGGCTAGAATTTAAGAAACAAGTTGGTCTTCATATAACAATACCTCATAACATAAGTATAAAAAAATCTAATCTTGTGTTCTCATTAATCAAGGTTTTAACTCGCGGTCGCAAATATGGTTACAATCGACCATAATATTTACGCAATAGGTTAATCCTGGGTTCTCATTAATCAAGGTTTTAAGTTGCGGTCGCAAATATGGTTACAGTCGACCATAATATTTACACAATAGGCTTAATTATGTTTTTGGTCCCCCTATTATGACTCACTCACGATTTTAGTCTCTTAACTTCTTTTTACACAATTATGGTCCCCCCATTTTCTCAATTTCTAAAATCATCGCCCCTCCCAAATTTGGTCAAACATCTAGCTGACATGTATGTGTGTATCATACGTGGCATGCCACACTAGACGGCCACATGCGATTTTAAATTAAAAAATATAATTGTTGTTGGTTAAATTTGAAAAAGCATCTTCATCCATCAAGAGCCAAGTGAAAGAATCCTAATTCAAGAACACAAAATTTCTCTTTCATCATACCACTCAAAGAAATCACATTATTTGTTATCATATACCTAAAAAACAATGTTTTTTTCACTCGAGATTTGATGGAGGGCAATGATTTTAGAAATTGGGGAAATGAGGGGATCAAATTTGCGAGAAAAAAATTTGGGGACTAAAATCGTCAGTGAGTGATAATAGAGGGACCAAAAATGTAATTAAGCCTACATAATAAAATGCATATAATGCAACCTCAATCGTGATTGTGTTGCATAGTCATAACTTTTTAATGTCACAACCCAAATTGCATTCACTTTACAATCACGAGAATATAAAAGACCTTTATGTCGCGACTAGATGTGGGTATCAGTTGAGTTGAGTGAATTTTGTTGCGTTTAAATTTCTAACCTAATCATATACTTGTGAGTTAGAATGAATAAAATAAAACTCAAATTTTCATGTAACTCGAACCAACCTCTGTAGCGACCAGACTCAAGTCCCCATCAACTACATTTTTTTTTCCAAAACCATGACATTAGAAATCAGCACAAGATACAAGTAGAGGAGTGACTATAAATTGTAGTGCATGAACTGGAGGGGCCCACCTTGCTGCTTTTGTGTTGAGAGTTGCAAAATTTAACGGCCTAGAATTAATTGTGCAAAAGTGCAATCACAATCTCGTCTTAGCCTCCTCCAAATGAAGCCAACCATGTAGCAACACCTGGTTCAAGGAAACATGGGCATCTTTTGTTTGCATATAACATTTACAAATAATGTAGCAACTAGCAAGCAACCATTACTGAGGGTGGAAAGTAGAAGCCGACTCGTGCTATATAAATAGTCAAGACATTTTTTTTTGGAAGAAAATTTAGGTGAGTTGGGCTTTGAAACGCCATTGAAGTTAGTAAGAGCTTTAAAGGTCATTCGTTAATACTATACAGAAGATTTTTACAGATCATCCATCAAAAGAGACTACATCTCTGCTGAGAGAGAGTTAAACCCACAACTCAGAGGCGTGAGCCCAACTCCTAGTCAATTGAGTCAAACTTTATTGGCTAACTAATCAAGACTTTCTTATCTTAATATTGTATGTGGCTTGGCGGTAACTCCCGCCAATGCTCGCAAGTTTTTTTTTTGTTTTCTTTTTTTTTTTTTTTTTTTGCCTTTTTTTCTTTTTTTTTTTTTTTTTCTGTTTTTGTCACTTTTTTTCCCTTTTTTATCTCTTATATTTTAATATTTAGTCTTTTTTTTTAATATATTTTTGCAGTAAAATCAAGATCCTCCGCGTAATTTTCAAACTGTTGCTATCTCATCTTCCAAACCTAACTCTCAATTCTTCCATTTGCATGTAACTGTTTCCTGTTTCTTCGCTTCGTTGGCTTTCATTTTCGTGTTTCGCCTGAACTAGCCATTTTGATCTATTCATAATGAGGTATGTGTTTCTCTACTTTGATTTAAACGGATTGTTCTTTCTCTAATTTGGGGTTTTGCTTCTGGTACATGTGAAAATTTAGAAACCAAATTCATTTGGCATGATTTCCTTAGTGTTTCAATTTTGGTACTTCAAAACCTTTGCCATGATTTCCTTAGGGTTTCAATTTGGGTTTTCAATTAAGTTTGCTTTTTTTTCCCATCCGCTTCTCACCTATTGTTATTGGTTGTGGGGAGGAATTTTGAAATGGGTAAATGCTTCAATTCATCTTATGAATGTGTTTGTTTCTCTACCTGCATTCTCCTTTTATATGCATGAAATTAGTTCTGCAGTAGTTTATGGTTTAGTTAAGTTGATTATCATTTAAACTGATATTACATTGATTTAGTTGTTTACATATTGAATTCAAATATGAATTGTTATTATTGAAGTGTTTTATACCTATTAGTATTTATTAGTGGTTATGTGTCAATTGTGCAATAACCAAGTATTGCAAAGTGTTGTTGTGGATTTGTTAATGTTCCATTATTGTGATATCATTTGGTTTGTTCTATTGGCAGCAAAAAAAACATAGAAATAAGTTCATATTCTTCAGATATTTCTTCATCCAAACATGACTCGTATGATTGCGATGATGATGACGACACTGTGTCACTCAGAATGGTGTTAACATTGAATTTTGGGACACACTCATAACTAAGAGAATCAAAAATAGAGGTGGTGTCATGGTGAGACTTCTTTTTGACTATGTTAAATACTAGCAGTCTTCTAAATTGTTTGATTAATTCAGTGTTTCTGTAGAGTTTATTGGATTAGAAATTTTGTAGTGTGTTAGAGTAGTGTTGATATCACTTAGTTCATTGTGGTGGTGTAGTGCTGCATGATTGTTGTGTTATAGCACCTTTCACAACACACCAAAACATACGCTCCATTCTATTCTGCTTGTCAACAGTGTGATTCCAATACAATTTTGGATCAGATTTCTGCAAACCACGTAAGTACGACAACACACATTTAGCATCCGGTCCATTGCTTCTCCTTTGCTTATCTATGACATTGTACATGTCATGTTTTAGGAATCCCACATTCTCAAAACCACCAAAGTGGTTAGCAATTGTGTTGTAAATTTGAGGGGTCCTAATGCCGGATTTCCTAAACTCATTCATCAAACTAATGTCATTTTCGTTCATCTTCCTGTGGCCAGGTAGGAACCCAATAAACTGTCATCATTGAAATAGGTAAAAAACCATCGCCCTGTATCATAATCAATGTGGACGTGACATTTGGTCTCACAATCACACCTAGTATCTTTTCTGGCTTCTCTTTGACGAATTTTGTCTTCACCAAATCTATCTTTCTTAAAACCTTCTCTATAGCAAAAAAATATCTGCTGAATTTTTCACCCTCTGTGTTTCTCCTCAATTTGCTTTTCCGCGCAGAAAAACCATTCAACCTAGCATACCAATTATAAAATGAAAACGCCACCCCAACATCTTGGAAATGATGTTTTGTTAAATCAGACATTATCATATTGTGGAAGTCAATGTTGCCCATATCTTCATCGCTGTTAATGGCAATTCCATTAACAAGTGTGTCATCAAGAATATTACGACAATGATTATCTAATAGATCATCGTCAAATTCCTAAAACATTATCATTTTGTGATTATTTTTAAATTAAAGATACAAAGAAAAATAAATTAACATCCCAAACAAAGTACATATACATTGCGTTGTCTTCCATATCTTCATCACTACTATCATTCAAATCCTCTGTTAAATTGTCTTCCATATCTTCAGCTCTACTATCATTAAAATCCTCCATACTATGTTAATGGTAGATGAAACCTACGGATACCAAGAATAATGCAAACAACTGAGATTACAAACGCATAATCGATTTTAAAAACCTAAATACTATGTTGTCTTAAATAAATGCGAAAATGAAATGAAGAAATGAAATATAACTACGGATACCAATGATAATGCAAACAACTGAGATTACAAATGCATAATCGATTTTAAAAACCTAAATCCTATGTTGTCTTAAATAAATGTGAAAATGAAATGAAGAAATGAAATATAATAACATATGCTTCAAAGCACACAAAATAAAAAATGTAAAATTACCTACAAGTGTTGTCTTCTTGCGTCAATGCGAACCGAAGGAGAGAGTGAATCATTGCGAAGAATGAGGTGATGAAGAAGCAGCAGCAGATGCAACAAAGAAGCAGTGCACTAGTAGCTTGTAGCGGAGCCCACTAGTTTTACTTCTATAATGAGGTCAATGCAAACCGAAGGAGAGGTTGAATCCTTGCAGAGAATGAGGCGATGAAGAAGAAGCAGGAGAGTAGCCAAGGAAGAAGAAGTTCATTCAAACAAAAACATGAGTTTTAGAGTGGTATGAAATGTAAATATGTATATATGAGTAAGGGTTATTTGCACAAATTAAGAAAGTTACAAAAAATACCTGTTCAAAAACGAAACCTGCAGTAGCAGGTAAAAAACCACTGTGTCCACCTTTAGACCCTTTTCATCGGGTCCATATTAGATGCGCCCAAGATCAAGAAGCTAACTTTTTGATACTATACTTGTTTACAAAATTGTTCTATGGAACCATACTATTTGGTAAGCAAACTTATCACACTAACTTAAAATTTTTGTTGAGATGTTCTTTCAAGTAGCATCTAAGTTTATTATTATTTTTTTATATTTTCTCTAGTTTTTATCTTCATTATTCTATTTTTTATTCTTTTCTAAGCTTAAAATAAAGGTATATTGTCAAAAAAAATAGGGTTTGTTTTTTATTTCAATTTATATTTAGCGGTTAGTTAAACATATGATCTTACCAAACGATTCAATTTTAATTAGTCGACTTCTTGGCTATAATTATTTACTAGCTTAGTTTATAAGCTAAGTTATAATTTATTTTTGGGTTAAATATGTTTTTGGTCTCTATAAATATAGCGAATTTTATTTTTAGTCCCTCTAAATTTTTTGGGCACTTTATGGTCCCTACATTATTTTCTGTTAGCACTTTTAGTCATTGCTGTTAGTTTTCACTAACGGCACTGACGTGGCATGTGTTATGTGACATTTTAGATGAGTTGGCATGCAGAGTTGGATTCCACATCATTAAAATATATCGGGTAAGCGTACATGTTAGAAATTGGAAATTAAGAAAACAAAGTTCAAAAAAAATGAAAACTCAGGTCACATCTTTTTCCTCTCGCCTCCTTCAAGATAACAATGAGCATCCAGATCACATCCTCTTCTTCCTTTTGCCTCCTTCAAGATAACAGTAGAACTTCATAAAAATCAAAAATCCCAAATATTAGAAATCGCATCCTCTTCTCTCATAACTCAAATCAGTAATCGTATCCTCTTCTCTCTCTCTCTCTCTCTCTCTCTCTCAATTTTCGCATTGCAATCTCAGTGTGGCCCACCAAAATCTCTATTCCACTCCCCGTTCGTCGAAACCTCACCACAACCACTACAAAAAACGCAGGATACGACAGAAATTAGCAAGGGAAATCACTAGTCGTTGCTAAGGAATCAATAGCGAGGGATATTTGGCACGTTAGCAACGGATTTTTGGCCTTTAGCGAGGGAAAAAGTTGTCCTAATCCTACGTTTTTTTGTAGTGAATGTCGTTTCCTGCTCCATCAACACCGCTCACAAACTTCGCCTGCCATGATGTCGTTTCCTAATCTGTCGCCGCCTTAGCCTCCTTCAAATAAAGCCAACCATGTAGCAACACCTGTTTCAAGAAACCATGGGCATCTTTTGTTTGCATATTACATTTGCTAATAATGTAGCAAGCAACCAGTGCTAGAGGGTGGAGAGTGGAAGGCGACTCATGGTATATAACAACTACTAGTCAAGACATTGTTTTTTTTTTTTGACACTAATCAAGACATTGTTATTATTATATATTTGTGTCACATCAAGCACGCCAGCTTTTAGATTACCTTATCTTTTATCTTGTACAAATTAATAATGTTTATAGAGTTTAATAATAAGAATCATATCCTGTTACAATATTAAGAATCGTGCTTCAATTATCTTGCAATACTTTACAAGACATTCTATTAAAATTCTATTTTATAATAATAATTTTAATTATGTCAAAAATTGATGTAGGTTAATATGTTTAAACTAACAAAAAATGTTAGTCAAATTATGATTTAACACAAAGTACCATATTCAATACAAAATAATATTAATAATTAAAAAAATTAGTTATATTCAATTAAATAAAGCTACTGATATTAAAGCCGCTTTTTCTCCTACTTATTTATTTAAATAGAGCTTTTTGAAAAAGTTCTCGACTTTATCTGTTTTAAAAAAATCGACTACGCGATTGTCGTAAAGAAATTTGGTAGTGAAGTTTTTATTAAGTGGCCCGACCTATTCCCATCCCTACACAACAGTAATCCTTATATTTTGCAGGTTGCTTGGTGCAAGCCAATGCGTGGGTGGATAAAGATCAACTATGGTTGTTCTTTTTGGAATGGCGATACTTCCTCTTGTGTTGGTGTTTTCAGAGACTCCAACGAAAAGTAGTTAATAGGCTATGCATGGAGGATCCATAAATCTCATGTTCTGAAAGCTGAGCTTCTGTGTTTGCTAATGTGATTTAGAATATTTGGTTGGCTAGGAATAGATTGATTTTTTGAACGGGTGAGGTTTCAATCCCTTTGAGATTGTTAGGAAAGTTATCTTGGGCACTAGGGAACACAGTCAGGCCAACCGTTTCAAGGAAAGGTGGCATGACAATATGACATTAATCCTTATATTTTGCAGGTTTCTTAGTGCAAGCCAATGGATAGATAAAGATCAATTGTGATAGTTCTGTTTGGGATGATAGTACGAGGTGGTGTTTTCAGGGACTCCAACAGAAAGTAGTTAATGGGCTATGCGTGGAAGACCCATAACTCCCATGTTCTAAAAATTGATCAGCTTCTGGGTGTTTTAGTTGGTCTTCAAAATAAAACCTCCTCATGACCAATGCGAGGAGCTTTCTTTACCAATAAGTTTTTTTATTTAGTCAAAATAAAACTTAGTTTTTTTGTTACCTATTATTGGTGCGCAGTATCAACTGGGTTTGCCAGTGACTAATCGATGTCGGAGAATCTAGTTGACGACGTATATTCGGCTTTGCTGCTTCGTGTGGTTCTCTTCTCCCAGCAGAGTTTTTGCCACACTCAATATTCGAATTCGAGACCTTACCACTCAGACCAACCCTCATTAGTCTATATAACTTAGTTTATAAGCTGATTTTTTTACTTATTTTTATCATAGAAAGCCTATGTTTATATAAAATGTAAAACATTTAACTCAATCATTCAGTCACTTGGCACCATGAAGACATTATTTGGCTATATTACTAGTTACTAGTTAAAATATCTCTCTACATATATGTGTAGGTGAAATATAACTAGTAAGTAGTCTATAGCCATAAATATCTCTTAAAAGGTAGCCAGGAAAAGAGATAATGACAGGGACATCCCATTAAGAAAATTTCCAGAAGCTCTGAGAAACAATGAAATTGAAAACTACAATTATATGTCAACCTAGCTAGAGAGAAAATCTGAAAGCTATTCTACGAAAACAAAAATTATATTTTCGAATAGTGAGTCTTTCTTGAACCAATAAGGTAGCAACAACATCTCCATTATCGTCTGGTGTTGCTTGAAAAAACAACAAAATGAATGTGGCATTCGTTCATTGTTCCTAATCCTGACTACTGATAAGTAACTTGGCGAAATGAAACCATACAAATAACTGAAATATCAACTCCTGGAAACACACCTCAGCCAATGATGATAGTATGATACACATGCAGCATCCTAATCCTTGTAATTGTTATTAAACTCGTACCGTACCGGCTGGTCCGACTGAGATTCGATAATATGGTCGGTCCGAGTAAATAATCGGATTGTATATTTCAAGACCCAGTGCAACCTAATGTGTTTGGCATTTGCGATCAAGTTGGTGACCCGATTAACTGGTTGTAGGTTCCAACAATGACCTAACCAATTGGACTATAACATGGTTAGTTCGAGCAAATTTTTTATTTTCTATTACTAAACAACATCGTTTACTTTGATGTAATGGTATCTATGTAAAAACAAAATTGGAAACGACATCTTTTGTCTACGAGTAAAATAAATGGATAGTTGTATTAACCATTTTGTTAACAGGGCAAAGAGGGATAATAAGGTACTCATGCCCGTGGGTAACCGTACCTACTAAAATTATTAAATAATCTTTATGTTTAATGTTTAATATTTAGTTATAAATATTTAAGTATCTTTTATCTTCTTTTATCAACTAATATAAATCATCAAATATTTAATTTAATAGAATACGTGTTTAATTCTTTTATACGAATAGCAAAAATAATATTAAAATGTTAATTTTGTTTGCAAAATAATTATTTTTTATTTTATAGAAAATCAATTGTAAGTAATTAAATAAATACTCATGGGTATCCCGAGTACCCACGAATTGTCCACAAAAATCCGTACCCACAAAAATCTGCACAAGTATTTGGTGAGTTCGAGGGACATTTTTATCCAACGAGATGGGTAGCAGTCTTGACTGCCCCATTGACATCCTAGGTAGGGGTGTTCGCGGTGCGGTTTGGTTCGGTTTTGAGACAAAAAGTGAACCGAACCGCAAGATAAAATTACATGCGGTTTGGTTTGGTTCGGTTGGCTTCCTAAAATAAAACCGAATCAAACCAAACCAAACAAATGTGATTTGGATTGATTCGGCTGGTTCGGTTTTTTCCAAGACAAAAATAATTTAAAACGGAGTTAAAATTAACCAACATAAAAAAGGCTAACATAAATCTTTAAGAAAAAATCTACTGAAATATATGTAGTATATAAATCACAATGTTTAAAAGAATTTGAATTAAATATTTTGTTGTAATTTTTAAATATAGCATAACAATATGGATTGTTTGTAAGTGAGTCAAAGAATTAATTGGAGTTGGGCTAGTAAGTGAGTGAGAGTTGGGTTGTAGTTGCATTTGGGTTAGTAAGTTAGTAAGGAAGGTTGTAATTCAACAAGCCTTAGTGTTACTTGCAGTTTGGTTTGGTTTTGTTCGGTTTCAGAAATCAAAACCGCGAACTGAACCAAACCGCGCGATGCAATGAAAAAAAGAACCGAACAAAACCGATCAAAAGCGGTTTTTTGCGGTTTCGGTTTGATTTGGTTCGGTTTGCAGTTTCCCTATTGATTTGGTTCGGTTTTGAACACCCCTAATCCTAAGTGTGATTGCAAGCAACCAATATCCCTTAAAGTTATAATAATTAGTTTGATTGCAGGCAATCTATATCCCTTAAGTCATAATAATAATGTAATAGTGTTACAGCTGTCAAGTTATGCGTCCCTTGTGAGTTTACTAAATTATTCTTATCCGACATTAATATTTACCAGTATCATAAATGTAAACTAAAATATAATGACTTGCAAGTAATTCAACTTTCTAACCATTCAATTTTTCAGGGTTTCACGGTTTAGGACAAGCAGAAAGAGGAAACACTTTTTCTTGACATACAATAAGGTTATTGCATTCCTTTAAAAAAATCAAATGATCAAGAAACATCTGAACATCACAAACATATGGGGGCTAATATAACATAAGTATAATCAAATTAGGTTATGGACATTATTAATCTATTAACTTGCCTTCTAACGAACACCAACTTATACTCTCAGATAGGAAAATTGCTCGACGTTGACTTAATCTCGGTGGTATTCTCTTTGAAGCACACTCCAAAGAGAATATCACCCGAGTTAGATACATTTTGAGAATACCATCGACAATGCGTGTTCCCACAAAAAGAGAAGAACATATCTCTGTGAAGCCTAGCTCTGTGGGTAGTAAAGTGGTGATTCAGCATTCACTTTTAGCGAGGTTAGTTATCACTATCAGGTTGTTAGATCCTGTTAACAAACCTCTGATAATAGAACAACCTTACAACTTAACTAAACTACATTCAGTTAGAGCATCTGATCCTATAAATGTAACAGTATATACCTACTAATTCAATCAATCAAGGTTTCTCAATTTCAGATTCATTTCTCTAATGTTCTTCTTCTTCTTCTTCTCCTCTCATGATAGGTTCAATCAAGTAAGAAATGAATAAAGCAGTAAATGAACTCAAACAAGTGAAATAACTCTGTATATTGATTCAAGTAATATGATAATCAGTAAACCAGTGTATAGCTTAACTGATATTTACAGAGTATCAGTATAGCTATGGTGTTTCTGAAAATAAGAAAAGGAAAGGCATTCGAGAGGCCTTCTCTCTCCTAAGGTATCACACCCAAATTCCAGTCTGTCTAATCCCAGCAACTGATTCCCTATTCATTCCCTCCACATTCTCTCTCCACACGCACAAATGCACTGCCACGTCAGCAGTGCACACACTCCCCCACTCACTACTAATCATTAGTTAGTTACAGAATTTCCCTCCCCTACATCATGGTCCGCCGTAGGCCTTTTTCCCTTTTTCTTCTTTCTTTCATAAACCAATCCATATTTATCAATACACCCCCCCTCCATAACTCTCATTGTCCTCAAGGAGGAAGGATGGAAACTGAGTTCTAAACTTATCAGCTAACTCCCACGAGTTTTCAAACTCAGGAAGCCCTTTCCACTTAACCAAAATCTCTTTCTGACCTGCTGTATTTTTCCTTACAGCAATAGCAGTTTCTGGTTGCACCACAAGCATCCATTCTTCATTCAAACAACTTGGTAGAGCTAGTTCTGTTTCTTATTTTCTATTATGCTATCATAAGCTTCGGTTTCCCAATCCTGATCCTGACGCCTCCGGAAACTTCTCAGACTCTGATGTTCTCATCGCATAAAAGTTCCCCTCAATCAATGTCGTCCATAGTGTATTGCAGCCCATAGTAGATCGCCAAAATCCCATCGCCTCAAAACGCCATATTGAGGAGGTGCCACCATATAGTACAAAAATGAAATAGCGGATTGATTAAAAACCCCCACCGCAATCCACCAAGACTGCTATTCAACAACATTGCTTGCCCTTAATCTCTGTAGTCAATAGTGGTTGTAGCGGCCGCTCTAGCGGTGTAGCATTGTGTAGCGGTCCCTGGCGGCCTGGCCGCTTCCGAATTTGCCGTTGCATTGCGGTTTCGAGTAGCGGTCGTAGCACCGCAAATACCGGCCGCTATAGCGGCCAAATTTTATTCAGTTTCCAAATTTATCCCTTTTCACTCACTTCTCTAAAACATTCAATCCTCTAATTCCTCTCCAGAGTTTATTCAGTTTCCAAGTTCAGGCTCCTAAACGTATCGAGAGCTCTAATATCAATTTGATAGGAATCAAAATATTGATTTACAAAACGAAAATAATGGAGTTTTAGCCCTTACAATCAGATGTCTATCTCTGACTGGAGTAAGTTTAGAACACAATATATTTCAGAGCAAATAATTTATGGAGAATCAGAATATAACCATTCAACACATTTCAATAATTCTTCATTTGTTGTATAATTCTGTTCCCCTAACTTATAATTCAATATATACAAATTAAATGCTTACTATTTTATCTTCTAAATCTTGATCCCTTGTTTGGTCTATTCCTCCCATCCCAGGCAGAAGCCCAAAAGAATAGAGACATCCAGAAAAGAACAGCAAAGAAGATCTGTACTCTATCTTGAATTTTGGATAAAGATGTGGCAACATCTGCTCCTAAAAAAGGGTTTTGTCAGTACCAAAAGCTACAGCTTGCTATAGAAACATAAAGACCAAATTAAAACTTGACATAAAAAATTGGACATATGCCAAAAATTCAGTATAACAAAATTCAAGTTTCAATATCATTATACCCAATAATACTTTAAGCTCAAGCAAGCGGACACTTCAAAGTTGAAGACATATGCAGTGTCGACACGTGTTGTATTGGACCTGCATACCGACACTTCAATTACTTCCATTTTTCAAATTAAGACCGGTGTCTATGTGTTTGTGTCGTGTCTGGTGTCTGTGTCCATGCTTTATAGACTTTAAGAGGCCATTGTGAAATCAAGCAAACATGAATGAGTTAAGCAAATAAGCCTTTAGAACCCAATGCAGATAGTGTTTCGACGGAATATAAATAAAGTTGACAAAACCTAGAGTGGTTTTTACAAGAAAGCAATGAAAAACTAACCATATCCAAACAACCCTGTGCTATACCAGACAACAGATCATTTCAAACTAACCATATCCAAACAACCCTGTGCCCACAGTCTAGGAATGCTAGCTCACTAACTAAATCACTCCTCTCATCAATTGGGCTAGGGATCAAATCCAATATTCTATCACCAAGGCAAAAGATTTGACAATTAACGTCATGCCAAGGAAATAATTTAAGAACTAGTAAAAATTTATTATAAAAAGGATAATAATTTAATACCTAACAACAACAAAAAAATAGTTGATCATTTAATGCCAAGCATGATGGTGGAGTAGAGATCCTCTTCGGTTCTTTTCTTTTATAAGAAATGGAAAACTCCATTATTGTATTTTGGGTGTATAAAAATAGGTGACACATATTAAGTATTTCTATGCATTTATAAGCCTAACTATATTAAAAGGAGCTCTAATGAAATCGAGAGGATCTCAACGCCACGCATAATACAGTCATTTCTCAAATAATTTAGGGTATCCTTGATGGAAGGTTTTGGAGGAGGAGGAATTAGTTTCCATTCTAAATTGAGGAAACTATAAAATGCTATGTACCACCAACATTCAGATTGAAGGCGTGCGATGTCCGACAAGTGTCTCGTAATCCATTTCGACACGCGTCACCGAAATCGATACTTCAATTAATTGCATTTTTCAAATTAAAACTGGTGTCTATGTGTCTGTGTTGTGTTCGGCGCCCGTGTCTATGCTTCATAGATAAAATGTTTCTAAACAAAATTGAATTGAAATGTGATTCATTATATCATGTTACTCTTTCAATTATTTTAAAAACCCCACGTGTGGTGTATATATCCCGAAAAAAAAAAACAATTTATCCGACAAAACATCCTAAAATTATTTCTCCATAAGGAAAATAAATCAATTTTTGTTTCATGACCTAAGACAAACATCCCCTTAATTCCTATCCCTTTGAATTCGAACCAAATGAAACTTAAATTACGACACTAACTATTCTAATTTCAAATACAGAACATAACAAACATGATAGAACTATGGTCATGCACTTCATGTACAAAAAAAAACAATAAGAATTAAAAAAATTAGCTAAAACGCGAAGGAAACCCAAATATACGAAATTAAGAAAGAAAACCTTGAAGCTGTGTTGAATTGTTTCCGGGAGGTGGAGGAGGATCTGGGACGGCGGCGCGGCACCTTGGAAGACGGAGCACGGTGGAGGAAGAAGTGAGTAGTTGAAATGGACGCCGAGAAGGGAAGAAGGAAGTGGAGGAACGAGAGACAGCGCAGAAGTTAGGGAAGTTCGTGGAGACAAAGAGAAGAGCCATTTGGAGGCATTTCAAGTTGAACCAAAATGAATGACTCAGATTCTGTTTTTATGTTTCTGATTTTTTTGTGTTTACCTTTGTTTTGTTGTTAGGTCAAAATTTGGGCTCAACTCATTATTGTGTTTAGGATATTACTTTCCCCACTCCTTTCCTATTCTTTCACACTCTTAACAAAATTTTTATTCCAAAATAACCACGCGTGAGCTTATTTGTGGAGGCGTGTTTAATGACGGTTCGAACGGCGCTTGTTGAACACGTCGAACAACAAAGATACGAACGCAATAAAATTGGTGAATGTGGTGTGAGGTCCGTTATTGTTGCGTCGGTTAACGCGATACGAACGAAATAAAAATAGGGTGTTGAAACGAGTTATGAATACGTGTTCGAGTGAACCCCATTCGAACAAGTGAAATTACGCACAAGAGGGTGTGAAGTCAATATTTAACTCACGCGAACGATGTCGTTCGAACGGGTTCGAAGGCCCGTGTTCGAACACGTGAAATTTCTTGAAATAAAAGACGTTTTGGCTTGTCTTTTGGTCATTTCACACCCTTATGGGGTGTGTTTTGAGTCGGAAGGGGAGTGAGAAAAGCAAAACCCTTATGTTTATGAGGATTTGGATCCTCTAAAGCAAATCCTCTAAAGCAATTCTCTAAAGCAATTTGTAGACCATTGGATGACATCAATGGCATGCATTCAATAACTGCACAACAACACGTTCCCACATTCCTTCCCACTGCCGTGCCGCCACTTCTTGCCTTATTATTTTTTTTGACAATTCATTCTGTTATTATTACTAACTTAATTATAAGATATTTGTTACCATATATCAACCTGCTTGGCCAAGCATAGTCATTGTGTATAATCTGTGAACCAAATTAGTATTCGAAAATTCATGGTACCTACCTCAGTGCATCAGTGGAATGATTATTTTGCAGCTTATTCTTTGGTAAAAATTAGATGGTAGTATAATTACCAGATAAATATAACTTACAAGCTTATATCAGAATTGCAAAATCAAGGCTAAGCTGTTTTATATTTTTGTCCAATATCTATGAGAGAATAGACATTATCACATACTGGTTCAAATTATGCAGCAAATATTATGCAGTAAAGTTATGTAGTAAAATTGTTCCAAATTGATGAACTTCAATTTAACAAAGAGATAAGAAACATCAAAGTACCAATAGATAACTGTCTTGGATAAGTCTTATACAACAAATATGAAAACACCTAAATCTATACCCAAAAAATATGCCCAATAAAGTCTTCAAAAGAAGTTGCAGAGTTCCAAATGACTTCACCATCATGTTGTCCTCAACAGCAAATCTCTATGGATTGCTGTGATTTCACCATCATGTTGTCCCTATAATTGTAAAAGACACAAGTTAGTTAACAATTTAGATTTGGAAGAAATAATTTTATTTGAGAGTGATGCTTATCTACCGTTCAAACTTACCATTAACAAGCTAGTATAACTGGTGACACCAAATTGACTTAAAATGTCATTGTCTTCCTACACAAAAGTGAAAATCATTTTATTTCTAAATATTTTTCAGTATATCCAGGTACTCAAATTACAATTATTTACCAATATGGTTGATTGCCTTTACAATTGAACCATGTAGGTGCACTTGTATTGGGCACATCATGTTGTAGTTGACTTTGGGAAGCACTTGAGCCACCATTCTCAATTCTTTCCGTAAGTTGGTAACGTTTTGAACCTTTTTTATTGCAACCACTCTACATGACAAAAATAAAATTAATAACTGAAGTAAATGAGTTTATGTTTCTTACGAAAGCTAAAATATAAATTTTCAATAATCTAATAATACCATTGAAGGTTCTTGAGTATGTGAAACAGTTGAGACACATTTTTTCTTTCTTTGGGTAGGTTGGCGCTCTACCCATGGTTTCTTGCGTTTTGAACCCCGTTTGCCTTTTTGTTTCTTAAATCCCTTTACTTGTGTTGAATCATCATTACTAATTGATATCTCTTTAAACTTGTTAAGCAAGTCATTAGGTAAAACCCCACTTCTTGCTGACTTTGTCCACCTTTTCAAGATATAATCCTCGGGCACTGATTTGACATTCATATGAATAAAGACTCTTAAACAATGACAACATAGTATGCCAAAGCTCTCAAACTTACGGCAAGAGCAAGAAATTGACATCTTATCCAAATCAAAGGACACTTTCCACTCTCCTAAATCCCTTACTCTGGCTATAACATACTCAATTGGAGAAGTTTGTGTTGATGCTCTTCACAGTACATGCTTCAAACAACTCATACTCGTGTTGGAAAATGTCAAAAATTGTGGGAGTATAAATCTCAGACATTTGTTGCAAGATATCAGAATATGAGTTCTTGAGTCTTGGAACTTTTTGGCGTGCTTCAAATTCACACTTCCATTCACTATATCGTTTATCATCTACAACGTCCTCAAAACGCTTAAGAAACTTGATTATATCCAAGTCCACATTCATAAAAAAATTTATATCTGCATTCACACTTTCACTAAGTTGAGTGCTCCGCATTCCTAATGTAAAAGATTTGTTCATGTAACAAAATGCCCATTTCTCCTTTAAATTGTACACTCTTTGCAACCAAGTGTTTTCCTTATCACACTTTACAAGAAGAGTTTCCCAACCCTCTTCAAATTGTTTCATCTTCATAGCCATACATGCACTTCTTAAAGTCACTAAGAAAATGTGATCCACCCTTCATTAAATTTCCCAAGTGCTTGATCCCATTTTGCATCAAGTGCCACGTACATAGACCATAGTAAGTTCCCAGCATAACTTCAGCAAGTGCTATAGCCATTGATAGAGCTTGATCAGTAAATACAGTTTGAGGCATTTTTTGCTTATGTGCCTCTAGAAATGTCTCCAAGAGCCATTTGTATGAGTCACCTGTTTCATCATATAACAATGCAGCCCCAAAAATAACAGCTTTTCGATGGTGGTTAAATCCCGAGAACACAACTAGTGGTCTATGGGAGCTATTTGTGCAATACGTTGAATCAAGAGAAACCACGTCACCAAAATACCCATAATCAACGAGCATCCCTGCATCAGCCCAAAACACATCGGTGATTTGATCTTCAAAACACACCCCTTAACAAATTTTATTCCAAAAATAACCACGCGTGGAACGTATGTAAGGACGTGTTTAATGACGGTTCGAACACATGCATACAAACGCAATAAAATTGGTGAATGTGGTGTGATGGTCCATTATTGTTGCCTCGGTTAACAGCATACGAACGAAATAAAATAGGGTGTTCGAATACGTCTATGCGAACCTGTTCGATTGGTACCATTCGAACATGTTAAGTTTTACACAAGAGGGTGTATGTGCCAATATTTAATACACTCGAATGGGACTGTTGTTGAAAAAAAAAGACGTTTTGGCCATTTCATCAATGGTCTTTTCACACATTTATGTGGTGTGTTTTGAATAGGAGGGGAAGTGGGAAAAGAAAAACCCCGTTTTTTTATTTTCTACACCCACTTTCTCTTTATTAAATTTTTGTTACTCACCTTCATATGAAAAACAAAAAGAACTAGCATTAGGGGGTTGCACAAAGAATAGATGATTCGCATTAGGGGGTTCAGGAATCGAAATTAATCTATTTCTTTCAAGCACACTCTTCGGGAAGGTAATAGTTGTCCTCTGGGATTGTTGTCCTTCAGCAGTTTCTGTGAACCTTGCAGCTGATGTCATAGGGGTCGCTCAGATTAGAGATTAGTGTATATTTTTTGCTTTCTGTTGTTGTTTACTTTCCCATTGATAAAAAAAAGAAAGATGATTGTTTATGATTTGTTTCTTTTTGAGTGGCCTCCCATGTTTTCCTCAAAATGTCAAAATCATGGCTTGTTCACTCTTTAAGCTTCTGCTTCTCGACTATAACATTGATTGTTTTCAGAGTTTTAGATAATTTTTTAAGTATCAGTCCACTAAACAACATTGATCCTTAGAATTTTCTGGAAATTTGAGAAAATTATGGGGGGCATGGTTTCCTAAGGGGAAAAATATTGGGGACCACTATCACGCAATTGAAAAGTGAAGACCAAAATTGCACTAGTGATACTTGGAAGACTAAAAGTGGAATTAAGTCCATAGTTTATTTATAATGGGAAATTTTGTTTTTAGCCTCTGTAGAATGATAATTGTTCAAATTTAGTCACTATAAAGTATCTATCAATTTTTAGTCCCTAGCTATATTAACGAAAACTGTTTTCAATTCCACGATAGAGACTAATTAAAATCACAAGTTTTTCGTTTTTTTAAGGACCAAATTAATGAACTTTTTATCAAGACTTAGCTTGAACGGTTGTACTTTTAAAAGGACAGACAACATGTTGTGCCCAAATTAAAGTAGTTTTTTTTCCAACCATGTGGTGTGAGGTATTTATCAACTTCGCGAATAACTAGCATTTGTTAGGGAATTTGATTGGCTACTTTTAGTGGAATCTTTCCTATCAACCATGCATTTCATCTACAAAGCTCGAACTCAAAATTTTGCTTAAGAGATCTAGGTCCAATACTTTATGTTCGTACCAAAAAAAGAATCGTATAAAATATTTAAGTCATGGGTGGTTTGTTGATTAAGAAGAGTCATAGGATGGTTTAGTGGACAAATCAAGAAATTTGAGTGGTTCAATTTGGGACGCCAGGGCAAAGTTGACCCAAGGGTGAAGCCCCCCATGGGTAAAGGTTGTTTGGAATTGATGCCTTTAGTAGCTTTCTTATTCACTTAGGTTTGAACACTTATAATCATATATGTCTTCTTATAATTCACGTTTTTAGTAACCTTTAACTTAGGAACATATTTGAAAACCCGTTTTGATTGAGCAACATACTCTGAAATTTTTTGCTCTGAACTATTTTCCACCCGAGTGCATGCTTTTATTTCGATTGTTAGTAGTATGACGAATAGTCATGCAACTCATACAAAAGGAATACAATTTTTCATACTCAATACCCACACAAAAAAAACATAACCTGACTTCTCAACTAGAATTTGAGTCATTAGCTTTGATTTCAAATTTATATCAACCAGTATGCATGCAAAGTGACCAAATCATCTATTAAAGGAGCTTTTACTTGTTGTATCACGCACACAAACTAATTGGTGTGCCAACACTGCTAGCAATTGCAAAAAGAATTTTGAGACGCCAATAATCTTGAGCTGACCTATAAGGCTAATGCAACATTGTGTATTTGAATGTTTTATAGTTGGAGGATTAAAATCAGATTGTGAGGCGAATAACCAAAGCAAACTTGGCTTGCAATGGCAGGAAGGTTGCAATTGTATTCAACGTAAATCGTCAATAGAGGAAAAATAAAATTCAAAATAATTTTTAAAGCATTAATCTGCTATATAATAACAACATGCCATGAATGTGTTATTATCAAAGAGATAGCTCTCCAAACCTGCTATATAATCCTCCTCTGGAATAGAGATAGCTAGTTCATCTCCTTTGACATACAGGCATGGTAGTTGACTCGAAGTAATATCACATATTTTATCTCTTGTTCTGGTTAAAGCTTTAGCAAAAGATTTAGATTAACTTCTTGTCATAAAATTGATCTAAATTATCTTAAGCAAATATTTTAATATTTAAATTTGCCGAATAAAAAATTAAATAAAATGATAAATGTTTTACAAACAACACATTTAGTTTTTTATTACCAAACAACACATTTTGTTATATATAATATTTTAATCAAATTCAAAAATAAATTAGAGTGAAAAGTTTCTAAGAATATTTTTCTGGTATAATTCAGGTATCCTATGAGTGCAACTGTAGAGACTAATCCATCGAGTCTGGTAGGACCATAATGTGCAGTTTTTTAAGAATATATTGCAAAATGCATGTTTGCTAGCCATTTACTAACAGATTAATGGTTAGTTAGAAGAGACTCCTGATATACTTCTGGGACTCGTACATATATAAGCAACCAACAGTTTTATAGTTCATTGAAAAAGTGATGTATATAAGTTTGTTGCTTATATACGAGTCCAAAGGAAGTAGTAATATTAAGTTATATCTAACTCTATCTCTTAATTTTGGAGGTATCTTGAAGAGGATTTACTGAATAATAGTACTCCCACTGTTATAGAATATAAGCAAAATCTAATCAACAGAAGTTGATGTATCCTAGTGGCGGATCTTTACAAAAAAAATCAAGGGGACCAAAATAGTAACAAATATATAAACCAAATTTAACTGTGTTTTCATAATAGTTTTTTTTAGATAAACGATATTTCATTGAAGGAGCACTAGGGTGCTCAAAACCCAAAAACACAGGAGAAATTTACATAGAGTTTAGGTAGTCAAGTGGATTAGACCACCAATTGGTAATACAAGTATTAGAAACAAAACTAGAATTATCACTCCCTCTATAGACCAGCCAACTCCAAGAAGAGCTCTTGATACGATTAATAAAAATGTCAACACTGACTTCTTCATGTCTAAAGATCAGGTCATTCCTAACAAGCCAAATGTTCCAACAAGTGGTGAGCCAGATTAAATATTTAGTTCTCTTCCCCTTGCTTCCTTTGCAAAACTTTCCAAACCAACGGAAATGATCAATAACAGATAAAGAGTCAACATTAAGCATGCTCATCCACGAGCATATAACGTCCCAAATTTGTTTAGCAAATAAGCAATCCACAAAGAGGTGTTGGATGTCCTCTAGATGGTGCGAGCATAACGCGCAGGCAGCCTCTGTGTTGGCAATGATATTGTGCGGTGTTGAAGCACTCCTCTAGTGGGCAAAGAGTTGCATAACCAGCGTCATTCAAAAATGTTAATCTTCGAAGGTGTTGTCATCCATAGTTTGTTTGGTTTAGTGGTCAAAGTTACCTATGTCAATTTTAATGTCCTGAGTTCAAATATTGCTTGATGCAGTTTGACCATCACAAGAATTGAATTGGAGACCCTAAATACGTCAGTAATGCTCTTAACCACTCGGCTCCTAATACATTTGTTGCTTAGTGTTCATTCAATTTTATATTTTCTAACTTTGAATATAAAATATATATGTGTATATATTAACTTAATGGGAGCTGAGGAGTACTATGACACCCTCCGACTCCCATTAAGATCGGCGACTAGATGTATGTGAATCAAAATTTAGAGTAGATAGATCAATTTTTATCGAGTAGTTTTTGATTATATTCAATGAGTAGTAAGAAATTTAGATTGAGAAATCAAAGAAAATGATAGGTACTTTGAATTGACCCAAAAACATTGTATTTGGCGTTTTATGAACCTCGGCCCCACTCTTCCTCTGAACTTGAATTATCTCTGAAGTACTTGCATTATCGACTCAACTGTGTGACATAGTAGATATGACTTTCTACCAGTTTGGTTAGATTCAAAAAAATGGTAGTGTCAGCAATCAGAATAACAAAATAAAAAAATCTTATTACTTCAGTGATAACCATAAATTTAAGATTTAGCTATACTAATAATTAATATTAATATTGCCATATAAAATATATGTAAATTAAATTTGAATCAATAAGCTGATCTCAAGAGACTAAATATGTATGTATCTCTAAAATGGATAAACATGAAAACAATTTAAACTTCATATATCACCACTAATTTCTAGCATTTTTCATCATACACATAAACATGAGATTAATTAATATGGTGGTGACTAATGCAAGACCAAATTAATTAATTAATCAAGGTTGAAACATCTTATTCCCACATCTACATTTCCATGTGAGAAGGTAATATGTATCATCATCCTCATGAGATGCCACTTTGAAACCCTTTATTTTTTGATGATTTGGAACAACAAGAGTAGCCATGCATGGCCTGCACTTCACACACTTGTTTACACAATCAGGAGGCCTCGAACCTATCTCCCTTCTCTCCAACATCACTGATATTCCACCTACAGCTCAAACATACATACAGTTCATCCAAAAGGGTATCATGTACAAGAAGAAAGAGCCATACATACATACATACATACATATACACATATATAACATACACACATATATATATAGAGAGAGAGAGAGTCATGCAGTCGATATGCTTGAAGCCGTCTTAGACAAATTTAAATTTTATATTAAACAAAAAATTAAAACGAAGCGTCAAAAAAAAAAAATAATTAAAACGACTCTTAAAATCTGGGTTATCTAATCTTGATCGGGTATCCTATACAAGAGGAAAGAAAGAAGAAAGAGCCATATATGTTTATACTGATTGATCTAATACCAATTTGACTGATACACCGATGAAGAACTTAGTTGATTCCTCACCTCAGAAGACACCACAAACACACACACACACATATATATATATATATAGAGAGAGAAAGAATCTGGTTTGTGTGCGGTTGTAGAGTCGATAAGCTTGAAGCCGTCTGATTAAGATTAGACAAACAGCCAGATTTCAAATTCGAATTTTATATTAAACAAAAACTAAAAACGACTCTTAAAATCTGGGTTATCCGATCTTGATCGGCATCTGCTAACTTGTCGACTGCATGTAATCCCAACTCCACCTAATATAAATGTGAGAGAGAGAGAGAGAGAGAGATCATTGGGAACAATATATATAGGAGATGACAAGAATAATAGAAGGATAAATATTAATAATACAACCCCTCCCTCCCCCAGAAAACAAACACAATAATGATACTAAAACTGTGTGTTATTTTTAGTGAATACTGAAACTATCTATGGAAAGATCTGTTTGAATTTGTAGCATTAATTATTTAACAGATAGGTTTAAATTGATTAGGTTAAGGTTAAGGTGGTTTTTTACCAGATTTGGAAGGTAGGATGGAGATGAAAAAGATGAAAACCACAGTGATTTTTGCAACATTGATGAGTCCATGTAGATGAAAGGATCTAGCAGGTGTAGTTGTTGGAGCCATTCAGTGATATGTCTAAGAAGTTACCTTGACGTGTGTGTTGGTATGGTATTTGAGAAATAATATAGAGAGAGAGTGAAAGGGACTGGTTTGGTGTGAAATGAAATGAAATATCGAAAAGAAGAAGAGATTTTAAATGAGTTAGACAAAGTTGAGGGATGTTTCCTGTGTGAGAGACAGTGCTCTGATTCCATGGCTTGTCACCAATGAAAATGGAATTCACAATAGTGAAAAATGTATTGCTTTGGACTTTTTTGGAATTTGGAGATCAGACTTTGGATTGTGATAATCAACATTGACTGACTGAGGTGATGAAAACAGAATGTGACCCCCCACTCCTCTGCCTTATGTAGTTATGTTCATCACAGGTTTCACTGTTTCCATCAATTTAATTACCTACTACCCCGTTACAAAAAATTAACAAAAATTGGTCAACAGAAGTTGATGTATCTAGTCCAAATTTTGAACCAAATACATTAACTTCTGTTGACCAGATTTTGTTTATATTTTGTAACAGAGTGAATATTTTTTTATTGGGATCATTACTGGGCTACCTACGGAATGTTCTAACACTTTTAACGAATGAATAATCTCTGTTCGTGCATAGGAGCAAATTTCACACTAGCCAACACCGAGTTTGTCAACAGCTGGAATCGAACCCGAAAGCACTGGGTCGACCCTATGTTTCAGGGTAGCTTATGTCATTGGGTTAGCAATGTTGCTTTAATTAATTACCTATCTATCCTTACATTAATTGTTTAACATGAATGTCGTGTTATTTTTATTAATAGACTTAGACTTAATTTAATTAGTCTGAACATTACCCCGTGTAAATCAAGACTAATTTAAAGTAGATAATGAACAAAAAGTTTCAAATAGTAATTGAGTTAGTTCTAACATTACCTTTAAATATTTACCAGCAATATGTAATATTTTCCGAAGATATTACAAAACAAATTTACATTAAAGTTTCAAATTTTCTAAATTGTAATCCCGTAGAGACTAAATAAAACTTATCGATAGATGAAATTAAAGTAGATGTTAAGTTTCATAACTTTAGAATATTTTCTTCAATTGACATTTTTAATCGTTAGACAACTACCAATCATGTAGTAACAATGCAACCCCATGACGAATAACACGAAATTTATTTTATCAGTAATAAAATTATACCAACATGTAACGTTTTCCCGTTGTAACTCAAAAGTAGAATAATAAAATTAGAAATTTGAACATAGTGAGAGGGGGAATAGAGGGGAGAGAGATAGAGAGAAAATAAGAAAGATAAGAGTGGGAGAGGAAATAGAAAAATGAGTTTTAATAGTGAGATAAAAAAATTAAATGATGATGTGAAAGTGAGACCCACAAAATACAAAAAGTGAGATTAAATAATTGGAAGTTGACATATTTGTCCTCAAAAAATTGGTTTTAGATAAGGCTAATTTGGTATTTTTGATAGTGATTGTTTTAATTAAAGATATAGTTGATTGGTGATAGTTGATAATTGATTGATTATTAAGGTTAAATAGGAGAAAGAAAAATAAAGATATTAGTAGCGTGTATTTTGATTAAAATTATTATAGATTGATTAAAGTTATAGTTCAAAGTTGATAGTTGAAGAGGAAAGAGAAAAGTGAGTTTTAAATATGAGATTAAAAGGTTAATAGATGATTGAGAAAGTGAGACCCACAAAAAATAAAAAATGAAATAGAATAATTAGAAATGACATATTTGTCCTCAAAAAGTGAGTTTCAAAAAAGGGTAGTTTGGTAATTTTGGTAGTGGTTGTTTTGTATAAAGTTATAGTTGAAATGTAAAAGTATTATTTAAAAACAAACTGTGCATTTATCATGTGTTCTTTTATATATTAGTGTCAGTGTTGTTATCCCGTGTTTTTTTTATATATCAGTGTAGCTATATCGTGTTTTTACATACATCATTGCAATTATCCCGTGTTTTTATATTTCAATAAAGTTATCATGTGTTTTTAATATATCATTGAAGTTATCTCATAGTTTCAATTGATTATTTTTAGTTGATTAATAGATTATAGTAGACGATAGCGGTAGATTATCAAATATTTTGATGAAGTGTTTTTTTATATATCGGTCTGATTATCCGTGTTTTTATACATATCATTGCGATTATCTCGTGTTTTTTTTATTTTACATATTAGTATAGTTACCCCATATTTTTTTATATATCAGTGCAGTTATCTCATAGTTTCAATTGATTATTTTAGTTGATTATTACTAGATAGTAAAAGATAGATAGTAGATTATCAAATATATCGATCTGATTATCCCGTGTTCTTTTATATATCGAGTATAGTTATCCGTGTTTTTATATATCAATCACTGATTATCCCGTGTTTTAAATATTAATCGATTAGTTGGAATAGTCATTAAGTTTTCCTTTTTTTGATATATTAATATCGTGTTTTTTTATATATCAATGAAGTTATCCCGTGTTTTTATATATTAGTGCAGTTATCTCATAGTTTAGATTGATTATTTTAGTTTATTGGTAGATTTGATTTGAACACACTTTAGATTGAATCTAATATATATCTCATAGTTTAGATTGATTATTTTAGTTTATCTCATAGGTTTGTTTGTATAAATAAGATATTAGATTCAGCAATCAGAAATATTGGTGTCACGCTCGTTTGAACACACTTTTTTATATTGATTGAAATTCACATAGATTTTACCGAAATTACGACATAAAACCCACATCATTTAGTAAAGCTCATTTGAAATTCAATCAATAAGAGAGTGTGTGTTTTAAAAATGAGTATTAGAGATTTCTAGTGGCATACGGCTAGCGATACACTTTCTAACACTAATTTTTCAACACATGTTCTTTTATTAGTTGAATTTCAATCAAATTTATCATATGGGTATATAAATTTGATGAAGTCCACGTAAATTTCAACCAACATAAGAGGGTGTGTTCAAAAGAGTGTGATACACTGTGACACTAGCATTTCTCACACAACCGTATATTTTAAAAGTAAGTTTAAAAGAGTTGATTTATTCAAGCATAAAAAACTAGCTAGAAAGCGATGACTTCTATATAAGTCAATTGTTCCCACCTAGAATCAATTTTATCCACTATGTTAGAGTTGTGAACACAATGAATAACATTCTATTGATTGAATTGCAACATATTACAACTTGAGTTTATATAATAGAACTCAAGGAATGAAAGGAATCAGTTGGGGCTAAAACTAACCTAACTAAATCTAAGCAGAAAGTAACTGTAATACTAGATGATAACTAACTAAGGTAAAGAGACACCTAACTAGAGTTACATAAGGGTAGAATATTAAATCTTAATATACACATACACCCCCCCCCCCCAAGCTCATGGAGGGTGTGACTTGAATAAAGGAGCAACAACTTTGAGCTTGGTCTTGAGATGTAAAAACCTTGCAGCAGATAAAGGTTTAGTAAGGACATCAGCCCATTGATCCAGGCCAGGAATATGAGAGACTTTGATTTGCTTGGAAATAACCTTGTCATGAACAAAGAAGAGGTCTAGCTCTATGTGCTTAGTACGAGCATGAAGGACCGGATTGTGAGCAAGTGCAACTGCACTTTGATTGTCACAAAGAACTTGAGGAGTAGTGTGAGCAATTCCTAACTCAGAAAGTAAGGATGGGATCCAAGTAACTTCAGCGGTGACCATTGCCAAGCTTCGATATTCAGCTTCAGCACTACTTCTAGCGACCACAAATTGCTTTTTGGACCACCATGACACCAAATTTGGCCCTAAGAAGACAACAGCACCACTAGTAGATTTACGGTCATCGACATCAGCAGCCCAATCAGCATCACAGCAGGTTTAAGAAGCAAACTGTGGTTTAAGGTGCCTTTGAGATAACGAAGAATCCTCTTGACAACTGTCCAATGAGACTCCAAGGGAGAGGCCATGAATTGGCAAACTTTGTTGACAGCAAAACTAATTTCTGGACGAGTAATTGTTGTGTATTGAAGAGCACCAACAATGGATCTATACATGGCGAGGATCTGAGAGTGTCTTTGTCGTGCTTTTTGTGATTTGAGATTTGAGACCATAGGTGTGGAAATTGGCTTGCATTCCACCATATTTGTCCGATGAAGCAGGTCACGGATGCATTTAGCCTATGTCAGCATAAGTTCACCAGCAGGCAGATGTTGTACCTCAATGCCCAAGAAATAATCCAAGTGTCCAAGATGTTTTAATGAGAAGAGCGAGTTCAACTTATCAATGAGGATGCAGATGAGAGCATTGGAGGTACCTGTAAGGATGATATCATCCACGTATACAAGAAGATAAACCACGACAGATTGTTGAGTGTAAGTGAATAAAGAAGGGTCACATTTGCTGCCATTGAAGCCAAAGTGCAGTAGAGTACTTTTCAGCTTACCAAACCAGGTCCTGGGGGCTTGTTTTAAGCCATAAATGGCTTTGTGAAGCTTTCAAACAAGAGATCTATCCGTAGATTCAAAACCTTGAGGTTGTGTCATGTAAACATCTTCAGTAAGCGTGTCGTTGAGGAAGGCATTGTTGACATCAAGTTGGTGCAAAGGCCACTTATGTGTAAGTGCCATTGTCAAAATAATACGGATGGTGATAGGTTTTATGACAGGAGAGAAGGTTTCATTAAAGTCCACACCTTGTTGTTGATGAAAACGCTTGGCAACTAACTGTGCCTTGTATTTGTTTAGAGTCCCGTCAGCATTTTCTTTCACTCTGAAAACCCACTTACATCCCACAACAAGCTTTCTAGGAGGTAACGGAACAAGGGACCACATGTTGTTTTTTAAGAGAGCATTGTATTCCTCTGTCATAGCAGTGACCCAGGCAGGTTGTTGAAGGGCTGTTTTGACAGTTTTGGGCTCAATATGTGTGAGGAGAAGACTTGGAGGATATTTAGGTTTGGTAATACCACTCTTGGCTCGAGTCTTCATAGGATGATTATTGATGGGAGGGATGGTGGTATGAGTAGCAGTAGGTAAAGTATCTGGAGAAGGTGGAGTGACAGCAGGTGAGGGAGGATGAGTTGTTTCTGAAGATGCAGGAGGTGAAATATTTGGTGAGTGGTTGGCTTGAGAGAGTGTGGCAGTATGTGAGATAGGTGGAGAGGAGGGAGGATTATCCGGGTGCATTGGAGGGGTAGGAGTAGTCACTTTGTAGGTATTGAGACAAGGATATTTGTGGTTCTTTGGAGTAGATGTAGGTGAGGAGGAAGGGTTTGGTTCAAAGAGATCTTTGTAAGGAAACTTCTTTTCATTGAAAATTACATCCTTTGACACAAAAATTCTGCCATTTGGAGACAAGCACTTGTAACCTTTGTGAGATCTTGAGAATAACCCAAAAATATGCATTCATGTGATCAAAATTCAAGTTTATGAGCATTGTAGGGTTGTAGGCAAGGAAGCAGCTACACCCAAATGCTCTAAGTGCAGAATAATTTGGTAACTGTCCATAAAGCAAATGAAAAGGAACAGCACCACCAAGAGATGTAGTTGGCAGTCGGTTAATTAAATGTACAGCAGTAGCAAAGGCATGATGCCAATAAGAAAGAGGCAATTTAACTTGAGATAAAAGAGTTAGACCAATTTCAACTATGTGCCTATGTTTTCGTTCAACGACACCATTTTGGTGATGTGTGTGAGGGCATGCTAATCTGTGAGTGACACCCAATTCAGTCAAAAATTTGGAGAGAGGTCTAAACTTTCCACCCCAATCAGTTTGAAGACACTTTAATTTGCAATTGAATTGTAATTCAGCCATGGTTTTAAATTGCTTAAAGATACCAAAGGTTTCATATTTTGATTTGAGTAAATAAAAACATGTGAACCGAGAATACGCATCAACAAATGTCAAGTAATAATAAAAACATGTGGAGGATGGCATAGAAGTAGGCCCCCACAAGTCACTAAAAACAAGTTCAAGAGGAGCATGATAAATAGTATCAGATGAATAAATAGGAAGTCTATGGGATTTGCCAACACAACAAGCATCACAAAAAGAAGCATATTTATTATTCAAGGGCATATTACAGAGATTGAAAACATGTTTCAAGACATTAAAGTGAGGGTGTCCTAATCTCAAGTGCCAAATGTGGACAGCATCCGTTACATTGGAAGATACAGTAGTGTGTAAAATGCTAGGATTAACTGTGCCTATAGGTGAAGAAGAAGTGTGAGATGTGTTAGCAGAACCAGTAGTAGATGCAAACAAGTCTTTGAACTCATAGAGGCCATCCGGGCCAGCACGTCCATGCAAAAGCACTTCACGTGTAGCCTGAGATTTAACAAAACAATCATTCAAATGAAATTCAACAAACACAGGGTTATCATGAAGCAATTTATGAATGCTAATGAGGTTCTTAGTGATGCTAGGAACATGTAACAAATCATGCAAATAAAATTTGAAATTAGAGTTGAAAGGAGAATGAAAAAGCAGTTGAACCAGAGAGAGAGAAAGCAGGCAAACCTTGTCCGTGGCCTACAAAAAAACGACTTGGAGTATCGAGACTAAGCTGAGGATGTTGAATGTTCTGTCCATTATGAGTCACATGAGCAGTGGCAACCGTATCACCAAAGAAATTTGGATTTCTGAATTTGAGAGGTATTGACCATGAAGGCAGCAGCAGCAGGGGCAGGTTGGAATGGCGTGGGCCAAGGTGTTTGGGAAGGGTTGGGTGGAGTGGCTTGAGGGCGCACATAGGTATAGGGGTTCACATTAATTTTGTTGAGGCATACCTGAATTGAAGGCTTGATTAAACCGATGATAGCAGAAGGCAGCAGAATGCCCAAAACGACTGCAAACTTGACATTGGACCTTGGTGCGTCCTCCACGGCCACGACCCCGACCACGTCCACGACCACGAAAACCAAAACCAGAAGAGACTTGAGGATTAGGGTTGGAGTCACCATTGGCAGGGGCATGTTCTTGAGAAAACTTGGATTGGTTAGGTGCCGATGTGTGAGTGAGAAGAACGGAGGCCGAATCAGTTGAGTTTTCTTGACGATAACGTTGGAGGCAATTTCTTGACCCAATAGAAGGGCTTGACCTCCTCAGTGAAACACCAGAATTAAACTTGCTTTCAATTACAGAAATGATCGAATCATACAGTTGGGGAAGGCCATCAATGATCGCATCGAGATGATCTTGAGACGAGACTGGCTCACCAACAGAGGATAAAGAATCAACAAGATTTTTAATCTTCGCAAGATACTCCTTAATCGTGAGATTTGGTAATTTTGTTGCTCGAATTCTTGACGGAGTTGGCAAATTTTGGTTTTACCGAGTTTCTGGAAATAGGTGAAGATGCTTTTCTAGAGTTCGTGCGTGTGATTGGCACCAACAATGCGAGCTTGGATGTTGGTGGATAGAGATGTCTGAAGCTAAGAAAGAAACATTTGGTCCTAAGCTTCCCAAACCTCATATGCCGAATTTTTCAGTTGCAGAGAGACGATCTTGTTCCGTTAGAAATCGAGGAGGAATACGCGGAGAAACCAAGAAATGTTGAAGACGGTGAGCCTTTATCACGAGCTCTACTGTTGGCGCTTAAAGAACAAAATTCCGTCATGAAGTTTTTCGCTAATTTTGTGTCGAAACTCTTTGATTTGAGGAAGGCGGTGGTTCCGGTGGCGTGGTGATCGTTGATGGGCCGATGATTGACCGGATCTATTGTGTGAGAGTTGCCATGATCTTTGGCGGTGGCCATGCCAAGAAAAAGAAAAGAAAAGCGAAAGCGGAAAAAGAGGGGAAGCAGATCAAATTGCTCACGATTACCATGTTAGAGTTGTGAACACAATGACTAACATCCTCTTGATTGAATTGCTCTGATTACAACTTGAGTTTATATAATAGAACTCAAGGAATGAAAGGAATCAGTTGGGGCTAAAACTAACCTAACAAAATCTAAGCAGAAAGTAACTGTAATACTAGATGATAACTAACTAAGGTAAAGAGACATCTAACTAGAGTTACATAAGGGCAGAATATTAAATCTTAATATACACATACACCCCCAAGCTCATGGAGGTGTGACTTGAATAAAGGAGCAACAACTTTGAGCTTGGTCTTGAGATGTAAAAACTTTGCAGCAGATAAAGGTTTAGTAAGGACATCAGCCCATTGATCCAGGCCAGGAATATGAGAGACTTTGATTTGCTTGTAGTGAAAACAATATTTTTTTAAAGCAAAAAGATGTAGTGCAAATGCATCACTTTGTTAAGAGGCATCCCAGCCAGACTGGCATCCCACCAAACAACAATCATCTGTAGCACTACAAAATTTTATTAGAAAAAATACAAACAAATAAGGGGAGCATAAATCGAAAGCCTCAAAAACATTAGGAAAATCTATATTGAGGAAGACCAATATAGATACCACTTGGTATCCATAATCCCGCCTCATAATAAAACTAGGGATAGAGTCCCACTAAGAAAAGGTGGGATCATCGATACCAAGTGAATCCAACTTGTGAGCATAGTGGTTTCATCCCCTAAAAACATGAGAGACTACAAACTGAATTTTAGAAACTAAATGTAAACAAATATTCCAACGAGTTGTAATTTTCTAGGAAATATGCCTTTTTTTTTGGTCGAAAATATGCCTTCTTTTTCTAATCGATAACTCAATATAGCACCATGCAAATCAACAATCAAATAATGAGTAATACCAAGCCCAAGAGAAAAACAATCCAATGAAGCTCCAAAACCATCTCTAAAGAGGCCGCCACAAGCTGTCAAACCAGGAGAACCCCTAGATACCACATTCGTATTACATTTGATCCAACCAAAACTAGGAGCATTTCAATGGACCTCAATAATAGCAATAGCAAGAGATGGAATGCACTTAAGGCCGAAGGCTTTAATAACTTGAAAATCCTGAATCGAACAATATAAAAAGAGAAGTGAGAAAAGAAATATACATAATTAATTTACCCTAGTTCATAACACATGTTATAAGGTTTTTTTTTTAGATAAGCAATTTCATTGGAAAGGAGCACAAGATGTGCCAAACCGATACAATGGGAAGGGGGAGGGCCTCCTCAAAACCTCTCAGAGCCAAAACCCATTGGGAAAAGACTCAGGGAGGAAAAGAGTACCTCGCACAAAAATGCACTGTGATGGCTACCCCACCGCTTCTCCCCGCCTATGAGTGTTTATAAATTGATTACAATGCATATCATTAGGAATTACAACAAGGAAAAACAACCCAACGGGCTATTATTCCAATCCGACCACCGAGCCATGCAATTCCTCCCGCCAGGAGCTTTAAACCAACTCCAAGGCGAGTCTTTGATTCCGAGACCAATGTAGCAACCGGCGACCCCCGTTGAAAACTATATTGTTTCTCATTATCCAAATATTCCATACCACCTTGACCAAATAAGATGTCTAACCCTTTTACATTTCCTTCCCTTTGTAATTTTCCCGAATTCCAAGAAATGGTTCACTACATCATCGGAATCCTGAATACTTTCCCCTAACCACTGTGACACTTGTTGCCATACTGATTTAATTACTCGACATCCAATAATTAAATGTGCCGCGGATTCATCCTCCTCGAAACAAAAAACACAACATTTATCCAAATTAGAATTAAGAATACCTCTTTCGAACAAACTCGCACGTGTTGCAATTCTGTTCAACATTAATCTCCAACCAAAAATCAGTACTTTCGAGGGCACATCATTTTTCCACAATTGTTTCCAATGTCTCCCAACACCTACCACACTCTCCCCTCCTCCCTCATTCTCCCACATCGCCGGAGCGCCCGGCGACCAAACCGGGGCCCGGCGCGCGTGCTTTGCACGAGAACTGATCGGCGCAAGCGCTCTGATGATGAGTTCTTTGCGAGAACTCTGCGGCAGATCGCGGCTTCGATCCACTTCAGCCTGCTCTGCTACACCATCCCCGACCGATACACCATCAGCCTGAACTTCTAACAATTCGCTCAACTTTGAGTAGCACCTCTTCACCGAATCCAACAAACATATCCATCTATCCGGCGATGACACATTTAATTGTACCGAGTGCAACAATTGCGAGAAAATAATCGCACTACTTGAGTCCACCAAAATTAACTCCTCTAACCATTGACAATTCCATCTCCACACGTTGTCCTCCCAAAACCCCATATCCTCCACCACAATGTTCTTATTGTTACATCTACTATAAATTATAGGAAAAAGTTCAGCAAAACTATCTCTCCCAAGCCATTTGTCACTCCAAAATTTCATTAAATTTCCTCTCCCCAACTTCATTCTTGCTATGTCTTCAAACCATGTTTCCTTCAATTTTGTTCCATGGCCCAATTGGCATAAGTCCCGCTACCAAAAGGAATTTTTCTCCCATCCTCTCCTATACTCTATCTCGCTAGGCCATCTTCCATTCAACCCATATCTTGACACCAATACTTCTTTCCATAAAGGATTTCCTTCCTCCGTTAGTAACCTCCATCTCCATTTCGTCAATAGAGCAATATTGAACACCTCCAAATTTTTTACTCCAAGACCTCCCTTATCCTTCGGTTTACAAATCGTTTCCCAACTAACCCATGCCATTTTTCTTGTCTCTCCATCTCCACCCCATAAGAATCTTCTTTGGAGCCTTGTAATTTCCTCTACTACTTTTTTTGGTGCTTTATAAAAAGAGAATAGGTAAAGAGGTAGAGATGCAAGTAGAATTTAATAAAGTAAACGCGCCTCCTATGGATAGTTGTTTACTCCTCCAACTATTTAGCCTTGCTTTGATGGAATCCAGAATTGGTTGCCATGTGCTTGATTAATAGTGGATTTGCCCCAATTGGGACAGAGGAATTTGAGCAATTTGAGCCCAATCTACACGCAAGAAATTGTGAGATCCTCCATAACTCCTTCCTCCATACTAAATCCCACCACATTGCTCTTAGAAAAATTCACCTTCAAACACGATACAAGTTCAAAACTCCTTAAAATAGCCTTCAAACACCATACACTAGTATCACTTCCATCACGGAAGAATATGGTATCATCTGCGAGTGCAGAATTTCCACACTTAAAGATCCACTCACTTTAAACCTCGTCAAATTATTTGATTCTACACCCTTCCTTACGGGACGCTAAGCCTTCCCTTTGCTACAAGAAACAAAAAGCGAGCGGGGTCCCCACTGTTTCAACCCCTTACGAGCAACAAACTCCTCGGATGGGCTTCCATTAACTAGGACGGAGAGATAGAATTAGATGTAAAACACGACCTCATCCAACACCTCCATTTCTCGCCAAAGCCCAACCTTTGACATATAGTCTAGATATGACCATTGCTAACCGAATCATATGCCTTCTCAAAGTCCGCTTTTAGAATCACACACATACGCTTTCTTCTCTTCGCCAAATCCATAATCTCATTCACCACCAACACTCCATCGAATATTCCTCCCGTCAAAAAAGCACTTTGACATCACGAAATTACCCTCTTAACACCTTTTTAAACACGCTTTCGCTAGCGCCACAAACATCTTATATAAACACCCGATTAGAGAAATAGGCCTATACTCTCCCAATACGTTTGGATTACTACACTTAGGAATTAAAGCCAAGAAAGAAGCGCTAATTTCCTTAGGTAACCTTGCTTGTTTGTGGAACTCATCAAAGAAAGTCATAATCTCCGGGGAAACTAACTCCCAACAATTCTTTATGAAAGTGAAATTAAAGTCATCCGGACCCGGGCTCTTATTACCATCACACTCCCACACCGCTTCCTTCACCTCCTCCAGAGAAAAAGGCAAAACTAACAGCTCATTATCAACGTTTGCGATTCTATTAAAATTCACCCCATCTAATGTTGGCCGATCAAATTCCTCCTCTTTGAATTTCTCTTCAAAATGTTCCTTCACCGCACTCTTTACCCCAACCACATCCTCCACCCATTCGTCATTCACCAACACCTTCAGAAGTTGTGTCCTCCTCCTATTATTCTTCATGCAAGCATGAAAATAACGGCTATTTGAATCTCCTAGAGCCAACCATCTTACCCTTGATTTTTGAGCAAGAAGGCTTTCCTTCACGTGGAGTTCACTCCAAAACTCATTATTCAATCTTCTTCTTTGTTCATCATCCACTCGTCCTCCCTCCGAAGACAACCTTTCCACTTCATTCAAATCCTTTACGATATTTTCGATATTGAGGTCTTTAACTCCAAATACCTCCCTATTCCATATTTTCAGTTTCTCCTTTAGCAATCTCAATTTCTCCTTCACCACATACCAGCCCTTTCCCTTTACGTTGAAAGATGCCCAACAATCTAGCACATACTGATTAAAATCCTTGTGTTCCACCCAGCAATTGTTAAATCTAAAGGGCTTTGGTCCCCAATTCAACTCCGAGGAAATTAACCAAACTGGACAATGATCTGAAATCTCTCTATTTCCAACCCATTGTGCCTTTATGCCCCACTTCGATATAAGTCGATCCGACACAAGAATTCTGTCCAATCTACTTGCCCTCCCATCGGAACCAAAGCACGTAAATTTCTTACCTAGTACCGGCACATCAATGAGTTCCATATCCTCCATGAAAGCTAGAAACTCGCTTGCCTCAGCTTGATTAAAGCTTGTTGTGCACCCACTTCTTTCTTGTCTAGAGGTCACTGCGTTGAAATCACCCGCTATACACCAGTCACCTATCTCAAATTGTTCTTTTAGGCATTTTAGATTAGTCCACAACCGCCTTTTGCCTCCCATATTACATGCAGAGTACACGTTAACTAAATAGTAAAGGCAACCCTCCACTTTTGCACACATACCAATAAAATTATCCCCCGAGAAGAAAAACATAACCTCTAGTAAGTCTGCCTTCCAAACACACAGCAGTCCCCCTGAGAGACCCGATAAGGTGATTTCACCTTATTCACTCGATTGTCTTAATATACTTACACCAAGAATATTATTTACCTCTCTCTTCACACTGCAAGAATATTATTTACCCGCCTCTCTAAGTAAAGAGTTTTATTTACCCGCCTCTTCAAGGTGGTTCTACGGTAATGGAACAAATCAAACCCTAACCGGTAAACAATTAAAGTCTATCGTAAAATATTGTGTAAAATACTATGAATGGTTAAGATTGAATCAGTTAGTCATATTAATTTTTATACTATATTTTATAGTCATATTAATGATTTCCCTATAATATATTAGATTTTATCCTTCACCCTAGAAGGTCTCTTCGAGAGAATAGTATTCTTTACCTTCCTTTATCAATTTTATTTATCTTTTAATCAAAACCAAAGTTGTCTGCACGACATAAAAGTAGATGGGAGGAGCAGCAAGTACACCCACAGAAGGTCCTAATCAGATGGTTGAACTGAAGACCTCAATTTCTACTTGGAAGATCGAACGGTTAGGGTTGTTTGTTGGTTCTATACAACAAATTAACCTGATTGTATATGTACGGCGGATAAAGGAAAGAAGAGGGCAGGTTCATAAATACAACAGTTTCCGGAACAGATGATTGTTGCAGCACATGCACGTAACTGTTCAGATCAAAACTATCACGTCATTACCGTACACACTAGCAGTGTCACATTGCTTTTACTTCTATTTCCATTGTCAAGTCTTTTCATTCTACATTCACTTCACATAATAATGCAGCTACCTTTTTCTATAGTATCCTTCTTCTTTCCCCCATTTTTCAATGCTTGTTTAACTCGATTGTCAAAAAAAAATTTGTTTAACTATTTTATATAAATTAATCATTAACTAATTATTGATTAATAATTAACTTATATAAAATAGTTGAACAAGCGAGTCTAGTTTATATGTTTAGTAACTCTTGCTAAAGAGTAGAAAAGTAAGTTGTTAAATAATAAAATAGAAACGGTTAATTATTATCCCATTTTTCGTTCCTTAAAATATGATCGAATATTAGTGTATGTTTGGTTTGGCGGTTGGAGCACTGAAGTCTTTTGAGATTAACTTTCGTGATTTTAGAAGAAGAAAAAAGATGTTTGGATTTTGATTGTAAAATTGATTCTGCTTCCTAGAATTGATTTTCCTTGAAGCAACTATTTTTGTAACACGGTAGAATCAATTCTGTCAAAATCAATTCTGCTAGAATCAATTCTACTCACCGCTAAACCAAACATACACTTAGTGATTTTAAAACCAAGAAACACACGACATAAGAAACTATTAATTATTATCCCGTTTTCCATTCCTTAAAATATGATTGAATATTAGGAATTTTAAAAGGAAGAAACGCACACCATAAGTACAGAAATAAACATTATTATTATTATTATTATTATTATTATTATTATTATCCTATTAGGGATTTTAAAAACAAGAAAGCATACGCCATAAGTACACAACAAAAACAAAAACATTCACTTAAGTACGGACATGAGTTAGTTTTATCTAACCACGAAGTCACATAACTTCAACTAGTTTATTACTAACCACAAAATTAAACAATTTTGGTTAGTTGGCTCTAGCCACCTAATTACAGGGCTTTGGTTATTAATATAAAATGGGAATTGGTCGTTATACTTGTAACTAAAAAGTGACAATATAATGTAGCACTAACATCTTAATTATGTATTTGTCATACATGCTACGAAATTATAAAAGTAAACACAAATTATGTGGCCGTCATACATACTACTAAATTACTAAAAATCACATAAGTAGCTAGGAACATGAGTTAGTTTGTCTAACCACGAAGTCATTTAACCCGGCTAGTTTGCTACTAGCCACATAATCAAACAATTTTGGTTAGTTGGCTCTAGCCACCTAATTCTGAGCTTGGTCATTCTTATAAAATAGGAAATTGGTCGTTATACTAACCACATAATTCTGAGAACATTGGTTACTTGAGCTCTAACCATCTAATTATAGAATTTTGGTTATTCATAAGTAATAGGCAACGTTCTAGAGTTTAATAACCACAAAAGTGAACAACAATCACTACAATGATTTAGTCAATGGGCGGGTTTTTTTTCATCTATGGCGGCGCTTTTGAGTCTTCTTTGAGCGTATATAGCTTGATTGCACTCCAACAATGGGGCGCTCCCAAAAAAGCGCTACCCATTGCCAAGCGCGTTCTCGGATAGGAAGCACTCTCTAAAAAGCGCTACCCATTGCCCAAACGCGTCCTCAAATAGCCAAGACTCTCTAAAAACGCTACCCATTGCTCAAAGCGCGTCCTCAAATAGCCAACACTCTCTAAAAAGCGTTACCCATTGCCCAAACACATCCTCAAATAGCCAACACTTCCATAAAAGCACTACCCATTGCCCAAACGCATCCTCAAATGCTTGACACTTCCATAAAAGCGCTACCCATTGTATAATTTTTTCTTTCTATTTTGTGTATTTTCCTTTTTATATTTACAATTTACTGGTCATATCATTAATACAATCCAATCTAATCCAATCCAATTCATATTTGTATACTTAAACACACACACACATAAATATAAAATATATATATATATATATATATATATATATATATATATATATATATATATATATATATATATATATATATATATATATAATTAGCTAACAACAAATTACAATACATGCACTTAGATGAAGTGAAACAAACTTTCAATATCCAAATGTATCAATATGTCAACATAAGATTAACCTGAAACAAAACAGCTAACAAGTTACATTATCTAATTCATAGGTGTCCAAAACTAGCTATCAACTTACAATATGAACCAAAACTAGCTAGCTAACTTATATGTATCCAAATCAAACTTTAAAAAACTGGGAGACATAACCGCACCACTCTCCCCTAAACTCAGCAAACTGCTCAACAAAGTATGTCTGACACTGACAATCGGGAAAATAAAATTTGGAATAAGTATTTGTCAAAAAAAATGCATGTTATATCTAAAGCAACAAAACAACAAAAGTACCTGAACAATGAGATCCAACAACGAAAGAGATGAACCAAAGAGAGTGCACGAGAGAGATGAGCGAGAGCCTGTGCAAAAATTCTATCAACTACTTTCGACTTTCATATACGAATATCCAAACCAAAGAAGCATTCTATCGACTACTTTCAACTTTCATATACGAATATTCAAACAAAAGAAGCATTCTATCAATACAAAAGTACACAAATACACCAGTTATGAAGACTTTTAAAATAATTATTCTGATCAAGTGTCTAAACAGTAACAAAAACAAGAGAACATGATAATAAGAAAAGTATCTCAACAGGATGAAGCAACAATGATCAACTCGAACGAACGCGAACCGGATGTGAACTCGAAACAAAACGAACTCGAAGTCGAACAAGTAACTTGCTTCCCATAAAGATAAAAAAATATAAGACCAACATATTCTAAGAACACAACTTTCACCTTCTATATATAACAACCCCTTTTCTTCTCTTCTCTTCTCTCACCAATTCATTCATTTATAACATTCACATGCATCCAATTTCTAGAACACACAACAAAACAACAACATTTACAAAATATCACAAACCAAGTAATATAATTGAAATTGGTCTTCTTTGAGTCAAAAACACAAACACATTAAATGCAAACCAAAAAAGACAACACACAACAAAACAACCACATATACACAATATCACAATATCATAAACCAAGTAATATAATAGAAATTGGGTTTCTTTGAGTCAAAAACACAAACATTTTAAATGCAAACCAAGAAAGACAACACACAACAAAACAACCACATCTACAAAATATCACAAATCAAATAAGAGAGATATAGAAGAAAAATAAAGGAGGAGAGAGTTTATGAGTTACCTCGAACACCAAAACAAACTGGTGGAGAGAGAGAGAAACAAAATGGAAAGTGAAACGCGAAGGAGGATGAGGGAAGGCAGACGGAGTTGGGAGGAGGAGGAGGAGTTGGGAGAGAGTGAGAGTGTTCGGAGTTGAGAGAGTGAGGGAAAAGTGAATGTTAACAGCTATCAAGTGAGAGAACGCGAGGAACAAAATAAAATTAAACCAATGGGCAGCGTTTGTAAAAAGCGCTGCTTATCACTTAAAAAGCGCTGCTTATCACTTGAGGCGTCTTCACCAATGGGCAGTGCCTCTTAAAAAGCGTTGGGTATGGCTAGCGCTTTTATAGGCGAGGGGCAGCGTTTTTTAAAAAGCGATGGGTATTCGGAGAACACGTGAAGCGATGGGCAGCGTTTTTTAAAAAGCGCTGGGTATTGGGAGAACGCGTGAAGCGATGGGCAGCGTTTTTTAAAAAGCGCTGGGTATGACTAATGCGTTTAAAGGCGATGGGCAGCATTTTTTTAAAACGCGCTGGGTATAGGTTAGCTGTTTTGGCCATCCGTGGCGTTTTTACTTAAAGTGCTGCTTATAGGGGCGCTCTTTTTTAACAAATCTGGTGTTGTGAATGGTTAGTTGTCTATATAGATAGTGTAAACATGCGTTCATTGTCGTGATTAAGAGTGTGGATGATTACCAATGAGAAAGAAAATACTTACGAGCAAGTAACAGTGTAAAAAGCGATATTGGTCCCATGTTCATCAACCACAGTAGTGAGACATCAATGGCGTAACTAAAGAGAGTGCTTCAATGGCTTGCTTCAACGGTGCACATTGATTAAAGTAAAAAAAAAAAGGAAGCGCGAGAGAGGAAGGAAGGAAGAATAAAATAAACTGACGAAAGAAGAAGGATGAAAGTATAGGAACATGAAGAAGGAAGGAAGAATAGGAACGCAAAAAGAAGGCAGAAGGAATATGAACTGACGAAAAAGAATGAGAAGGGAGAAAGAATAGGAGTTAGTTAATTAATTGAAATTGTCCCTTAAAAATAGGAATTAGTTTAATTGCTAATTAAGTTTAATTAATATTAGAAATATTAGAGAGTACCCTAATACACTCTTATTGAATAATAACCATTGGATGCAATTTAATTAAAAGATTGAGCATCCAATGGCTCAAATTAATTTAGTAAGAGTTACTAAGCTAAATGCTTAGTAACGTAATTTGTAGCCCCCTTGAATGGATCTAAGTTGAGGGACAGTGGCGGCAGTGGCAGATCTTTGAGAAAAAATTGGAGGAGCCCAAATTAGTAACAAATATATTAAATAGTTTCTAGAAATGATTTTAAATTATTCATACTATGAGCATTTTTGTTCTAATTTTGAAAAAATACACAAAATGACTTCAAAAATAGAAAATGATGGCGAAGGCATCGAACTAGGGACTTGAGTCGCTAAAAACACACCTAACTAGGGATGGCAATGGGGCGGGCGGGTGCGGGGAGTACTTCTCCGCTCCCGTCCCGCCTCCCAAATTGTTCTCTGTCCCCATTCTTGATCCTTGCCTCGGGAGTTTTTCTCCCCATCTCCGTCCCCACGATCCCCGCGGAGACTCCAAAAATTTATTAAAAGTTAGCAAAAATATAAGCTAAAAATATAATAAAGTTTGAAAAAAATATATAAAAGTAAGACAAAAAAAATAAAAGTTTAACATTTTAATATAAAAAATATAAAAGTTAGTTTTACTTTTATTTTTTAATATTAAAAAAGTATAAAAGGTTGAACACTTTAATATTTTATTAATATTTTAAATTAAAACACGTATAAAAATATTAAAAATTCAATTACTTATAATATATATATATATATATATAATAAGTATTTGCCATAATAATATTCTGGTAAATTGTTTTTGACTTTTGAAAAAATAAATTATTTTTGAATTATCAATGTACTATTTGTACTTATTAATGTATATTTTACAAGGCTGGTAAAATAAATAAAAAATGCTAACGGATTACATGTTAATTAAAATGTTGTATAAGTCACCTTATGTCTTCATTTATCTTTTACCTTAAAAACTACCACATTAGAATTGCAAATTATTCTATTACCAAAAGAAAGAAAGAATTGCAAGTTTATATGATAACTAGTAACAACTTTTAAAAAAAGTTACATGATAAAAACTACCACATTAGAATTGCATGCTTACATGCTAGCAAACATGATTTTCATGTGATACTTGTACATGATAACAAAATCACTCCACCTTATAAAATATTATTCAGTCACCTCTTCTCCCTTATTAACTTGCTTAGTCTCATATTCAAGACTTTTTTCGTGCTTATAAAAAAACACTTTTTTCTGTGAAGAAAACTCATGTGTCAATTATCTTGCAAAAATTGGTGCTAGAAGTGATTCTAGTTTTGAGGTTGTCAAGACACAACCTATAGAGATGAAGCGATACTTGTTGCCTCATGCTTTAGGCACAATATTTTGGAGGTTTCAATACCTCTTTTTGTTGCTTTCCTTTTCTGTTTCATTTCTCTCTTGTACCAATAAGTAACCAGTTCTCAATCCTAATAGGGGCTCCCCTGTCGTATCTACTGGCTGGTTCTCCAGCAATAGTTGCCAATTCTAATAGGGGATCTCATGTCGTATCTACTGTCGTATTTGGTGGCACATGTAATTCCTAAATTCTTATAAACCGCCAAATTATAAACTGCCTTAAATTTTTTAATAGACAAAGAATCATTAACTTTTTTGAACCATTATTCTAATTTTTTATTTTACTTTCATTTTCTTTTTTATTGCAAACTAAATATATTTTATTTTCTTTAACAAATATTTTTTTTACTTGCTTTTGTTTTTTTCATGTTAATTATTTTCCCGGGGCTTGCATTTTGACACCTAGCTTACAAACTTTAGTCATGTACGTTTAAAACTGGCCTTTTATATTATTAAGTTCAATTTTACATATCTTAAAATATTAATCATACAACCTACGGTTACGTACAATAGATTCATTATAATAATTTGGACAACTAAACATATACAAATAAACAAGTAATCCCAATTTTTCTACCTCTTATTCCTAACTTTATTATGATTATTTAACATCCTTATATTTTTTTATTTATGATAAAAAATTAGTAACAATATTATAATAAAATATATAAGTATTACTTTTTAGAATTACAAAACTTATTTTACATCTTATTTACATATAAATGTACTATGTAGTATTATTTATAATAGTGAATATTAAATACAAATATTATTAATGCAATAATTTATAGAGTACGTATTTTTACTTTTATCTCTGATATCTATAGTTGTAGAAGGATGACTACCTTCAGCAGATACCGCCCTATGTAGATGATGACGAGTCCCTCCTTAGAAATTGCAAAAAAAAGCTTTAGTTTATGGAGTTGTTTTAAGTTGCGTAAACCCGAGACTTTCTTTTCATGCAATAATTGAAAAGTTTGGTTGAAATCTAACATGATACAGTTGAAAGTATGGTTTATATCACTAAAGGGTTATATATGTAAATTACTAATTAATTGAAAACGAATATGTTACGATTAGCTTTTATTTCGGGTCCTATTAATGAAGCAAATTGTTTGGAATTGATTAAAAAACAAACACTCCAATAACTCTCCACAAAAAAAGGGAGAGCTGTAACTAAACAATCCCAGCATCCAAATCCCTAAACCCAGAAATGAGAAACGAGAACCCAAAATGAGAAACGAGAACCCAGCAACCCAAAACCCCAAAACGATTGTGGCTAGTATGGTACTAGCCACGAAATGAAACAATTGTAGTTAATTGTATCTTAATTATATATAGATTATCAGTAACAACAAAAGTGACCAACAATGGTTAGAGATCAAATAAGGTTAAAATAACGTGGAGAAATATGAAGCTTGAAGGTTCATCAATCCCGTATTGAGCCATCAATCCCGTAAGGAAGCTTGAAGGTTGTAACTATGACGTGAAAAAAATTGAAACATGAAGCTTGAGGATTGATAGGAAAAATATTGGGAAGGAATGATAGTATTGAAGCTTGAGGATTGAAACGTGAGGATTGAAGGTTGTAACTATGGTATGAAGCTTGAGGATTGAAACGTGAAAAATATTTAAGGAAGAAAAATCAATATGGAGAAATAATAGCAAAAAAAAGGGAAGAGAAAAAATGAGAGTTAAAATGTGGCATTAAATGTGCCATAAAATAAGGAATTGATATTATTATTCATTTTTTTTTGACCAAATGATATTATTATTAATTATTTCGAATAATTTAATTAATAGGCAGATTTTTGGATTGTACAAAAATACCCTCCTTAATTGTCAACCATAGGATACATTTTTATTAATAATTTGATCATCCAACGGATTACATTAATTTAGTTATTGTCATCGAGGAACGCTTTAGTGATGTAATCCATGAATCCGACTTACATCACTAAACAATATCTTTAGTAATAATAACTAAAGGTTGCAATGGTAAATGATAAAAAATAAATTAGAGATATTAAAATATATGCAATTTATTAATTCCTAAAAAAAGGAGAATTAATAGGCATTTAGGATAAATAAAAACTGACGCACAAAATTAGGAGAATTAATATGCATTTATGATAAATATTATGCAATTTATGAATTTTAGATTAAATCATATATATATATATATATATATATATATATATATATATATATATATATATATATATATATAGAAAACTAACCAACGATGTGAATGACCGTGGCTAGGTGATGCTAACCACATATGTCACATGGCTATGGTTAGAGAGAGTCGGTAGCCACCATCTCGCTATGGTGTGGTTAGATAATAGCGTCAACCGATTTGGCCACCAATGACCAACAAATTGTTAAAAACAATATCAATGAAATTTAGAAACGAGTCAACGGTTAGAGACTTCTTATATATATATATATATATACTAGTTTATAAACACCGTACAAAGACGGTAAACATTTTTTCATGACAAAAACATTATGATTTTGTCGTAATAGTTTCGAAAACATTATGAGATTTAGAATCAGCATCCGCGCTTTACCGATCGGGTCTTTCAGTTTTATTTAAATAGTAGTATACGATAACACTAATTATGCATCCAACAGAATAAAATTAATATTAGGTAATAAGTTGAGAAAAAATTAGTTTTATTGAAATTTTGGTACAACATAATTTCTTTGAAAGAAGAACCAGTATTTATATACCAATTAAGATGCACAACATATATATATATATATATATATATATATATATATATATATATATATATATATATATATATATATACGATGCACATCAATTGAAAACTTGTTTTATGTTTGAGTAACATACTGAAAATCACTTATTTTAAAAAAATCATTCTTAAAAAACTGATTTTCTTGAGAAGCTACTCAAAACAGCTTCTCATATGAAGCAGTTTTTAGATTATTTTTAGCTTTTCAGTTTTTTAAGAATTTGTAACAAACAGACAACATGTCATAAGTGATTATTTTTAAAAAAAACTGATTTTTTAAAAAAATAAGTCATAACAAACGGCCTCTAATATTATCGTTTTTAGACTCAGCAGAGCTACAATTTTAAAAACAAATTCAAATATTTAAACTCAGCAGAGCTACAATTTTTTTTTGTTGCTAATTTGAGATCAAAATACTTATTTTGAAACTAACACAACATCAATGACGGGTCTAATTGTAGCAATAATGGCATGGATTTAACTAAGATTAAGATTAAGATAAGATAATGGGCAGCAATAATGACATGGGTTTAAGGATTTTATATCATAACCGTTTGAATATTACATAGGATTTTATGTCATAACCGTATGACTATTTGACAGCTAAAAAATGTCTTAATTGTCTTAATTATTTGAAATCTGTATGGGTTCATTGAGTTAATTAATAGTGAGTGTGAATTTTGTATTAAAAGTAGCGTATGGTGCAATGGTTGTTTTTGTTGTTTGACACTCGAAGGTCAAGTGTTCAACTCCCATGTAAGACATTTCTTTATTTTATTTTAATAAATTACTGACATCCAGCGTGGATTTGTGGGCTCCACTGTTAATGACGTGTAAAGCCACATATTTGAAGAGATCTCTGTGGCTTTTCTTAGGTGGACGCTTAGGTGGAGTTATTCGTGATTTAAATTACTTATGATATATATATATATATATATATATATATATATATATACACACACACACACACACACACATAGAAAACTAACCAACTATGTGCATGATTGTGGTTATAGGTGATTCTAACCACATATGTCATATGACTATGGTTAGAGAGTTGTCAGCCACCATCTCGCTATGGTGTGGTTAGATAATAGTCTCAACATGTTTGGCCGGCCACCAATGTCGACCAACAAATTGTTAAAAAACAACATCAATGAAATTTAGACGAAACGATTCAATGGTTAGAGACTACTTAATTAATTCTAAAAGTATACCCGTATATGTGATGGAGAATGGCTAGAGACATCTTATATATATATATATATATATATATATATATATATATGATAGAACAAACAGTAATTTAAGTAATATTTGATAGTATAACCGTCCTAATTAATGGCCTTAAACATAGGAGATAATGGTTTATTGTTATTTATATTTAATTAATTATTAAAAAGAATATTTTATAGTACTGAATTACCCTCCTATAATAACAACCGTCAGATACAATTTAAGTAATATATTTATCATCCAACGGCTAATATAGATTTAGTGATCATCACTAAGCATAAGGCTTAGTGATGTAAGTCTTAGCCGTAATGAGTCCGCCTACAGTTGAACAATTCCACTGAAGAACCCCGTTGGACTACAGTTTTTGGACCAAATCTAGAGGAACAGGAACAATTTGGTTTTCTCCAAGAATAACTTCTCTAAGCAAACTTTGGATCCCTCCTTCTCCTCCTCTTGTTGTGTGGAAATTGAATTGTGATGCTGTCAAAGGTCGAGATTCTAGGTAGTACCATTTATCTACTTTTATTAATAACATTTATGACCATAAAAATGTAATAACATTATTAAAAAAAGAGTGGTGCTATAAATAACGTTTCATAATACTCAGTATCCTTATAACATAGGGTACTTTAAAGATGAAAAAAACCCAAAAAGGTAACGCGTTAAGAGGACTTTCTCACCATGGGAAAATTTTATACTCTCCCAAGTTAAATGCAACCTGGTTGGTTATGGTAGTAGGATCAATCACTTATCTTTTTTTACTATGTTTAAATGTTTCTCTTATGTATTTTTGCAATTTTCGTAGATACATTTCTATTATTAAACACAAATACAATGTAAGAGACAATTTTCATAGATATTGGTATGAAGGTTGAGTTGTTGGCCTTATGCACATTATATATTACCTGCATTATATCAAAAACACTTTTTAACCGGTAGTTTTGAAATCCAAAAATTGCTTAGTCCCTATATGGTTCTACGTTGAGAAGCCATGGACGAGCGTTAAGAAGCTTCAAACGGGAATTATAATGACAACGCCCCACACATTCAACAACCAAACAAACTATTTACCCTATTTATAAGTTGAGTAGCACTATTTGGTATGAATGCATGATAAGCATTTCTCTTATAAGTTAGTTCGATCTTCAATTTTGTAACTAACTTATTAAGATCATTCGCTCTCTCCGCTAGCTTATCGTTTGGGACAAGGTTGTTAGACTCGAGAGTCTATATAGATTCGTGAAGGATTCGTAGACTCGACTCGCAGACTTGACTCAGAGATTCGTAAGAGTCTTTAAAAAATGAAAAATGACATTAAAGTACCTATAAAAATGACACTTATAAATAATAGAACATCAAAAACAATTCAATATTTCAATTTCAAACTCCTTAATAAAGCAAAAAAAGTACATAGATAAGATCCTACTACATAAAACATAAAAAATTAAATCCAAAAATAAAAGCTGAAAACATTTCATAAAACATATATGCTAATGACTTCCACTACAAGAAAATGCCACATTTTTTAAGGTTTTCGACCACCGATAATCCGCTCGTAGGTAATGTTTTTCGGCGGCTCGACCGCCAAAACCGTTGGAAACATAATTTTTGTTTTACATTTCTGACGGCCAAAAATTGTCAGTAACGTTATCGGCGGTTTTTAGCCGCAGGTACTATCAATTTTTTCGAAATTTTTAAATTTAATATTTAATTTAATGAAAAATAACTAGGAGAGGATGAGAATGAAGAAATTAGAAAGAATAATAATTAAGGAGAGTATGAGAAGAAATGATATAGGAGAGAATGAGAAGGAATGGATGAATGGGAACAAGGAATAAGAATTAAGGAGAGTATGAGAATAAATGATACTAGTGCGTTGACCCATCCGATGGACGGGGGCAAAGCTTCAGGTTGTACGGAATGATAATGGAGCGAGAAATAGTTAATTTGCATCTTGAGACTGTCGCCTATTTTCAAATTTTGTTCTTTGACAAAATTAGATTAACAGTAATTGAAAGCTTCAGGTTCTGCAGAAGGATAATAGAGGGGAAAAATAGCTTGTTTAAATATGGACAAAACAGGAACATATTCCAAATACAACCATCATAATCCATAAACATTAAAATATGAAAGCATAATTTACACAGATATTTGAATTTCCCTCAACATCTAAAACAAATCCTTGGAGCATCTTCAACAATTTACACTTTCACCACAGTTGTTCTTTTATAAACACATCCTTTCATTCCCATAGAAGCTACATCGTAGATAAAAGATTTGAATGAATTTCAAGATTTCTGAGCACTGCATAAAAGAAAACACCGTCAAGTTCAGGAATATTTGTTGTATGGAAAAAATGCATCTTATTTTACAGTACAAACATATCAATTAGTAACATTTTGTCAAAAAAAATAAATATCAATTAGTAACATAACTTGAAGACAAACATATACATCTTTTACACTACTCGTGTCTTTATTATTTACTAAACAATAATATTATGTAGCCAAAAATTTCAGCCAAAAATAGACAAAAATCAACTTACAACATGAATTAACCAAGTTTTTTAGACCATTAACCAACCTGCTTTTTCACAGTTTTCGAGGCATTGATTAAAAACTTGGTTAATTGATCACTTGGTTAATGACCTAAAAAAACTTGGTTAATTGATATTGTAAGTTAATTTTTGTCTAAATTTTTTTTTGTCCAAATAACATTGTTGTTTACTAAATTGAGTTAACAAATAAGACATCATTATTAACGAATCTGTTCTAGCAACTGATGTATACAAAAAAAATGTATATCATATAATATAAATGAGAGATTAAGAACCAAAAGATTCTGGAAATAAAGGCATAGATAGTAACCAAGTGTTAAAAGGGCATAGTTAGGACCTTTCCAACACCAAGACACTTCCTACAATTTAGATTTATCACAACTTGCATAATTACATTAAAAGATAAACAAAAGGTCAGACAAAAAATATAAGCTTTATAAAGTTTATACATGTTAGGGAAGAATGTAAAGCTGAATGAGACTATTGTAGCAATATATGAAATTTATAACATAATTGTATCTTTAACTTTGGATGAAAAGTGTAAAATGGATATTTTAAAGGAAAGTCGCTCCTTTACATCACATATTCACCTAGCCAGACAAATTCATCAAAATAGCTGAGATTTAGTCCATTTTCAAGTTCAAGAGAGGCCACTAATTATAGAAGGAACCAAACATATTTTGTCAATAAAATCATAAACCATGCAGATAAAAAAAAAACATGAGTCATTAAGGGATAAAAAGGACTCACTGATGTGTCTTTCTCAATTCTTGGCAGAAAATTTTGAATTACACAAGAATGGATAAGTTTGGGAAATAATAAGTTGTATTCTTACTCTAAAACCAACATACCAGTTATGTTGCAAACTAAGCCTAACCAAAATTACATTGCTTCTGCTACCAGAAAGGCAGAAACTAAATAATAATGGGAGTAAAGGATTGGGACTCAATGATTTTACCAGCAGCTAAATAACATAATAAGCATTATACCTAGGAATTTATCAATTTGCATAGTAATGTAAAGAAATACAATTCCATAAGACTATCATTGCATCTGGTATTGGCTTTATCAAGAATCAATAAGACAAATTAACAAACACATTTCTCATTACTTGCTTTTCACCTAGAAAAAATTCAAAATCATTCTCTCATCTTGATAAAAATCAAAACAATTATCACAAATACATGGCAGTAACAAAGAATTACAAAAAGAGATACATATACCTCTGATATTTGTGGTATTTTTCTAGTAAAGCAATTAAGTGCTAATCATGTGAAGGGAACCCAATCAAAGAAATACCAGTTTTATAAAGGCTAGGAAACTTCCAAAATAACTAAAAAATAACTCTTGCCTATTGCAGCAAGTGAATTGAACGCAATTGAGTTTACATATAAAAAGAAGTACCACTTTTATAGAGGCTAGGAAACTTTCAAAATAGGAAGGATGTAAAAGGCAAAATCCCATATTCTTAGGCAACTAAGGCAGGAAACATTAAATGCTTGATTGAGAAATCAAACCCCAAACACATAAAAAAATAAAGAGAAAAAAGAAGAAGAACTAAACCTTAAATAATCACCGAAAGAATTATCCTCAAATTTTAACAATGTAGTTTCTTTCAAGTCACTTCCCCAAAGATAAGCTAATAGCAAAATCCAGCAACCCACCAAAACAATTCAACAAACTGAATTATGATAGGGTTCTTAAATAGATGTGGTTAAGCTTAAGATTGAAAACAACCAAAGAATGACATAAAGAATGATATATAGGAAACCTGGAGATATAACCAATTAGATTAATGTGCTTACACATGCACTTCAAAACCACCACCATATAGTGACCAAGATTGATGGAGTGCCAATTAGGCCTAAATACTCAATATACAAAATCCCCAATAAAACAAAATCAAAAGCATGACTATGTCAAGGTATAGATGTAACATAAAATTGAAAGTTGTAAATGAAGGAATGAACGTACAAATAGCATAAACATCTAATAACATCATAAGTTGCTCATCAATTACCAGAATTAAATATACACATTTGAAAATTAAAGTTAAGTAGATAAGGAAAAGAAAATGGGGAACAAAATTATTTGAATTTTCACAAAACATGTATCAAGCTTGCATTTTCACAAAGTGCACTCTTATAGTAAGTAATTGCTACTAATTTAGATACACACAGATTACACAAATGATTAGTAACTTGTAGAAAACATAAAGGAAGAAAGACAAAGACAACCAATGAAATATGCAACAAATCAATGAGTGAAAGACACAAGGACCGATGATTCTGTTCTCAAATTGTGCAAAAAGAAATGGGACTTTGAGTCATGATCATTGCAACAAAAACTGATTCAATTGAATAACATCCAAATCCAATCACAATCCACTTTATCTAATAACAAAATGAATCGAAATTACTCTCACCATCATTAGTGGTTCCTTCCCCTTATTTGCTCATTTACTTCTTTTTTTTTTCATCGCCCTTTATTCTCACTCCATGTCTTCGATTCTCTGCATCAGCAAAAACTACCCAATAAGTAACAAATACCCAAAGCACATTGACAATAATATGGATGTCAAATACTCAAACATATCAGATCCCACAATGCAAAACAAAATGATGAATGGTCAGCTTCTATTCAAATTAAAGTCCAGCCATTAGAAAATACACATAGAAATATTATTTGTAGTGAAATAATAACTAAGCAAAACATATAAAAAATATTTATAGAAACAAAAGCGATAAAAAATTAAATTCCTTCTATTAGATGATTATTTTCACAAATAATGTATTTTGGATCATCATTAGATAAGCTAGATCATTTTATAAGAAACTACTAAAGAAAACTGAGAAGTTAGGGGAAAAATAAACCTACAATGGATTTGTTGAAACTCGGCTCCAAGATAGCCATTGGATACGGAATCGGTTGTATCTTGTTGCTAAAAGGAAGAGCACAAACCTCATTTTGTATCTATCTTGTTGCTAAAAGATTCAATCAATTGATTCCTGTCAAACCCCATATTGACCACTTCCGGAAGGATTCCTTGTCAATCTACAGAACCATGTCAATGTTTGATTTAGGCTGGACGGATTATAATATCATGTAGCAAACACCTTATTATTCACAACATATTTGTGTGTGTATTTTTAAAGTGTAAAACTTTGAAAAAATAGACGGAAAGTAGAAGAAAAGATACCACAACACAATTGATACAGATTTAAGGTTAATTTCAGCAATATTTTGATGAACAACACAAATCCCCATTCAAAGAAGGTAGAATCTCAAAATTAGTTCAACCAACATAAAGAAAACCCAATCATTATAAATCCACATCAAGAAAGGCTCAAAAATTAATGAAAAAAAGAGAAATTACCTTCCATTACTAATCTCATTTTTAGCAATGAAGCCAAAAAAGGGACTACCGATTTGCTTCTTCAAGCATCTTCTTTTTAAAATATTCCTGCAGCTAGCTCCTTAGCCTTTTGCCTCTGAAACTCTAACGTAGTAACATTTTTATCATCCTAAACAATAGAAGCTAAGTTCTGATTCGTTGGTCCCAAAACGCCGTCGCCGCCGTCGTCCAAAAAAAGACACCCACGTCGTTTGCCGTCATCCTTGCCGTCGCCACCAAGCGACGTTTCCACACGCCTAACCGGAAACCTCTGCCGTTGTCTCCCCCTTTGTTTCCCTCCGGTCTTCCCCTTCCCTCGCGTTATTCTTCTCTCTTTGAAATACAGATGAAGAAGAAAAGGGGAAAGAAATATTCAAAGAGGGGAAGAAGAAGAAGAAGGAAGGATTCCGAAATAAGGGATAGAGAGCTCCGGGATGGTGATTATGTGCGGTGGTGAGGCAAACAGAGAGAAGAGGATGAAGAGAAGGTTAGGTGGGTTTGGACAGGGAGAGAACAATGAGGGAGATAGGGAAGAGAGATTGAAGGAGATATTGGGAGAAAGTTTGCGTGTGAGAAATGTTTGAGGTAAAGTGAAAGTAGTGAAAAAGGAGATAGATATAGGGAAGAGAGAGAGAGAAGATGGAAGAAGAAACACACTTGGCAAGGTCAATCTGAGATCAAAAACAGAAGAAACACACTCCATTAGAGCAATGGTGCCCAAAAAAAAACTTCACCTGAAAACTTGACACATGGCAGACAATGGAGGAGCTGACGGGGCAAGAACGCCACACATGGCGGCGACTCACCGGCGGAAATTTTGGAGTGAAGGGGGGCATTTTGGCGGGATCCTACATGGCATCGCTGATGTGGAGAATACATCAAGATGTATATTCTTTGATAGGAGATAATGAGAATAAATGAAGGAATGAGAATAAAGAAGTAAGAAGGAATAAATATGAAGGAGTGCGAAGGAATAAGAAATGGGAAAATGTAGAAGAGAGATGTATGAAGAAATTTAAGGAGATTGGAGAGTATGAGAAAAAAGAAGAAAGATAAGACATGGAAAAATGTAGGAGAGAATGAGAATGAAATAAAGAGTGAAATGAGAGAATGGGAAGAGTGTAGGAGAAAACCTTATTTATTGGCATTTCCAGACGGTTCCGGCACCCAAACACCGCCGGTAATAGTAACATTACCTGCGGGAACTTTTTTCCGTTGGTAACATTGACTAAAGTTTTTTGCCGTCGATAATGTAATTTTTTTCGTCAGTAAAACACTAAAGATCGCCAGTAACATTACCGGCGTTTTTTGGCCGCTGGTAATGTAATTTTTTTCCTCGTGTAAAACCACCAGAAATGCTACCGACGCCTTTACCGACAATTATGGCCGCTGATAAGTCTGCTTTGCATTTAGTTTTCATGGTACAAAACAATGTGTTTTTATATTGAATTTAGGAAATTTCATTGGTTTAGGACCATAAATTGCCACATTTGTTATAATCATGATTTTCAGGTGCAAATTGATGTTTTGGATCATGTTGAAGCTTGAAAGAATGAGTTGAGTGGATAAAAGTTCTATCGTGCGCCCAAGGATGCATCTTCCAAGCATTTGGAGTGCTTACTACTTCAAAGAATTGTTACAAAGCGTCCAAGCGCTTCTGCATGCGTCTGGGGCGTTTCTGCTTGTGTTACTTCTGTTGCCCGTGCGCCCAAGCGCTTCTGCGTGTGTCTGGGGCGCTTTTACATCTGATGTTGATGTTTGTCATGCGTCCAAGCGCTTCTGCCATGCGCTTGTGCGCTTTTGCTCTGCGTTTTGATTTAAGTTGCGATTTTCATCCAATTTAAGCATCTTTTGACATATTCTTGACCTAGTTTTTGGAGAGAGAGCAAAGGAGGCAGCTAGGGACTCAACACCCTTCATCTCCATTGAAGATTCAAGACTTGGGAACAAGATTCAAGCGCTTCTGCCCCTAGTAGGTGACTTGGTAGTAGGTGATTGGTATAGATAGATAGTAGATATATTTAAGGTTTAAATATGCTTTCAGTCCCTACAAAATATGGAGTCATTTGATTTTAATCGTTGCATTTTTTTTAAAAGTCCCTGCAAAAACAAACTTTATTATTTAAGTCATTCCGTTAGTCACACCGTTAACAAGTTGCTTATGTGCCTAGCGGATTTCCTATGTGGACTTTTTATTTTTTTTAAAACTAATTATTTGGCATCTACATTGGATTAAAATTACATGTGTGCCCTAAATCCCCAAATCTTCTTCTTCTTCTTCTTCTTCTTCTTCTTCTTCTTCTTCTTCTTCTTCTTCTTCTTCTTCTTCTTCTTCTTCTTCTTCTTCTTCTTCTTCTTCTTCTTCTTCTTCTTCTTCTTCTTCTTCTTCTTCTTCTTCTTCTTCTTCTTCTTCTTCTTCTTCTTCTTCTTCTTCTTCTTCTTCTTCTTCTTCTTCTTTCTTTCTTCTTCTTCTTCTTCTTCTTCTTCTTCTTCTTCTTCTTCTTCTTCTTCTTCTTCTTCTTCTTCTTCTTCTTCTTCTTCTTCTTCTTCTTCTTCTTCTTCTTCTTCTTCTTCTTCTTCTTCTTCTCTCTCTCTTCTTCTTCTTCTTCTTCTTCTTCTTCTTCTTCTTCTTCTTCTTCTTCTTCTTCTTCTTCTTCTTCTCTTCTTCTTCTTCTTCTCTCTTCTTCTTCTTCTTCTTCTTCTTCTTCTTCTTCTTCTTCTTCTTCTTCTTCTTCTTCTTCTTCTTCTTCTTCTTCTTCTTCTTCTTCTTCTTCTTCTTCTTCTTCTTCTTCTTCTTCTTCTTCTTCTTCTTCTTCTTCTTCTTCTTCTTTCTTCTTCTTCTTCTTCTTTCTTCTTCTTCTTCTTCTTCTTCTTCTTCTTCTTCTTCTTCTTCTTCTTCTTCTTCTTCTTCTTCTTCCTTAAGTGAGATTCTCCCATGGCTTCCCAAATCTTCTTCTTCTCGTTGTAAATCATCTTCAAATGAATCTCTCACACTCAAACCCAAACCATTCTTCAACACTTTTAGAATGTGACATCAAAATGAGAGAGAGGCGGGAGTGATCGTCGATGCTCAAAAGGTGGCATTGCATAAAGAGCGGCTCTGGCGACTTCCAAACAAAGGGCACGTGAATGAACCGAATACACACCAGAATGAGAGAGATCATGAGGTTGTGCAGTTATGAGACTATACAGTTGAAGGAAGGCTTAAAAGAATTGATTTGGACTACGTATACCAACAAGGTGCATCTTCTTTTAGGGAGCCCTCATAAGAACTCCATAGTTAAATGTGCTTGACTTGGAGTAGTAGTGGGATGAGTGACCTTCTGGGAAGTTTCACGGAAAGCATGCAAGTGAGGACAATACATACTGAAAAGACTCGTGTTGGTTTGTGGGGGTAGTCGACAATCTTAAAAAGCCGTCGGAATGTTACATAGGAAACCCATTATTAACCATATTCAAATGCATCTCCCACACTCAAACCATTTATTAATCATCCTCTCTCATTTTCAGAAAAGTTGCTATTCTATTTTCAATATTGTCAAGTTTGGGCACATTGGTATTGATATACCTGACATTGAGGGTAAGGCAGTGAGTTTGTTCTTATGTGGTTGTTTAATTTAAACATGTCATTGAATTGTAATATAGTCGCTATTGAAGATAATGAGAAATGTTATTTAGCACAAACAAAAAACAATAAAAGAAGAAGAATTGGGTAAACAACCAAAGAAGATTTGGGTAGCCATGGGAGAAACTCACTCAAGAGCGAAGAAGAAGATTTGGGGATTTAGGGCACACATGTAATTTTAATCCAATGTGGATGCCAAATAATGAATTTTAAAATAAATAAAAAGTCCACACAGAAATCATCATAGACACATAAGCAAGTTGTTAGCGGTGTGACTAACTGAAGGATTTAAATAAAAAAGTTTGTTTTTACAGGGAGTAAAATCAAATGACCCCATATTTACAGGGACTAAAAACAAATTTAAACCTATATTTAATTAACTGGTGCTTCTAGGGTGAGGAACAAACTAAGTCTCTCACCGGTGTACCACTTAAATTGACCGTTGATATAAAGTAAAATGCTATGAGTGGTTGAGATTGTATCAATCAACATGAAATCTCATGTACTCATAACATTTTACGTTATATCTAACGGTTAATTTAAGTGGTACACTAGCGATGAATCCCTCACCTTAGAAGTACCCCTTGTCACCCTTAATTAACTTAATTTTTATTTTAATTATTTAAGTAAATTAGTTGCACATCTATTTTAATTAGCTAAATAGTTATTTTAATAATCTAATATCTATTTATACAAACAAACAACTTATCAAATTAAATTTTAGACATCTTACTTTTTTTGACACACCACCACCACTTTTGTTTTATTTATCATTTTTTAATTCTACTTTCTCTTCCTTTATCACTCACTCTCTTTCACATTTCCCAATATTTCTTACACATCTATTATTAGTGGCTCCACACCCTTTATTTAAAAATATTTATTTTCCCAAATTTTTAATCCACTTTATAATTTAATATAATTAAATTAATATTAAATAATCTACAATTTACTCCTATTTACTATCTAACCTAATATCTATTTATCTATTTATACAAACAAACCACATTGAAATTATTCAAACAAGCCTCTCCTATTTACTTGACAATTCATCAGACTAATGACAACATTGTAATTTACTATATTTCATACTTTATCAAATTTCTTCTCTTAATTCATTTTCTTCTCACTCCCACTTTTTTCCAACTTTCTCTTACTTTTTTTTCTCAAAATTCAAAATTAAAATTAAACTCACCAACTTTCTTTACCCAATATCTACTAATCTAATATCTATTTATACAAACAAACCATACTTAAATTATTCAAACAAGTTTCCCTATTTATTTGACAACTCATCTAACTAAGGGCAATATTGTAATTTACTATCCTATTTTTTTCAAATTCCTTCACCCAATGTACTTTCTTCTCACTCCAATTTTTTTTAACTTTCCCCTCTTTTTTATTGTTTAGAATTTCGAAATTCAAATCAAATCTACTAATAAACTAAAATAATCAATCTAAACTACGAGATAACTTCACTAATATATAAAAGCACGGGATAACTTCACTGATATATAAAAAACACGATATTAATATATAAAAAAAAGGAAAACTTAATGACTATTTCAACTACTGAGTAATATTTAAAACACGGGATAACTGTACTGATATATAAAAAACACGGGATAACTATACTGATATATTTGATAATCTATCTTTTACTATCTACTATAATGTACTAATCAACTAAAATAATCAATTGAAATCGTGAGATAATCGCGATGTATAAAAAAACATGGGATAATCGTCGTTGGGTGTACTATCCATGTTGTAATTTCATGTTGTAAGTTACTTTATTTTTAGCAGGGGGAGAAACAGTGAGGTAGGAGGATGCCTCACTGTGGTGCACTCTGCACGGGGTACTCTTTTTCCTACCTGAGTCTTTTTCCCAATGGGTTTTGGCTCAGGGAGGTTTTGAGGAGGCCTCCCCCTTCACTCTACCTCCATTGTAAAGGGTTGGGCACCCTTGTGCTCCCTTCAATGTTATTTGTTTCTTATCTAAAAACCATGGGATAACTATACTAATATGTAAAATAAAACACATGAGATAACTACAATGATATGTATAAAAACACGAGATGACTTACTCGATATATAAAAACTCTTCTTTGAAATATTTGATAATCTACCATCTATCCGTTAATGTCTTCTATAATCTATTAATCAACTAAAATAATCAATTGAAACTATGAAATAACTTCACCGATATCTTAAAAACACGTGATAACTTTATTGAAATATAAAAACATGGGATAATTGCAATGACGTATGTAAAAACACGAGATAGATATGTGACCGATATATATGAAAACACGAGATAACAACATCAAATTAATATATAAACACGGGATAAATGCACATATTGTTTTTAAATGATACTTTTACATTCTTAGATTTTAATATTTATCTAATTTTTTATTTGAGACTCTTTTTAACCACTTTAAATTTGTCTTTTTTTCACGAGGTGTTGGTTGCTGCACTATTTAAATTATATCTAAGTTTGATCATGTAAACAATATGGTAAGACTGCAATGTGCGTATGCGAGATATCCTACTAGTTTATTTTAAATTAATTAGTGAGGATAAAATAGTAAAAACATAGTTCCTAAACCTTTTCTCCCACTTTTCTTTTAAAAAAAAAAGCCCCAAAAAAATCACGCCCCTCTCTTTCCCATTTCTCCCCTCAACCAAACGTGAGAAAATCAGTCTCTCTTCCCTTTCTCTATCTTCCCTATCTCTTTCCCTCCTATTTCACCTCAAACAAACACCCAAGACTTTCTCTCTTTGTCACTTTCTAGAGTAGTATTGCAAGGAGAGTCAATTGAAACAAACACCCAGGACTTTCTCTCTTTGTCGCTTTTTCAAAAACTTGAAGCTAGGGTTTTTGAGTATCCACTCTTATCGTTGAATCGCCCTTTCTTCTCCCCCTTTCGTGCTCGTCGTTCCTTCCGACCGCCGTCAACCTCCGATTATCCCACATTTCGGTTCAAATTGTTCACTTTCGTGAAATGGTGGGTTCTAGAGTTCTGCAAGGAGAGTCAATTGAAGCTTTCAATGAAGGGATTCGTTTGATTCTAAACCGTTGGTCGGCGCTTCAAACCGCCATTGAGAATGAATGGGGTGGCCGTGACTCTCACCTCAAAGCTCAACAACTCGCCACCAATGTGTTTTCTTGGTTCACTCAATCCAAAGGTATAAATTGCTAAACACACCTCCCTTTTTTTTTCTTTAATTTGAATTTTATCTTATTCTGATATTATTCACTGTTTATTCTCAGAGCCACTTTATATTGATGACCTAGAAAGTATACTTGATGAAGGCATGCTTTCACTCAATGTGGAGGTTGAAGATGGCAGTGTCGAAGAGGTTTGTTTTTTCTTTTTCAAAATTTTATTATAGCTTTAATAGTTGTATTTGTTCCTGAACTCGGCTTGTGTCTTTTTTAATAATTTTTTGGGATTTAGAGGCCGTTTGGATAAGCTTATTTGAGTTTATCTACTCGCACATGTAACACTCATAAACTGTTTGGGAGAACTTATGGAAACAGCTTTATGACATGTTCATAAGTTGTTTTCAGTTAATTTCCATAAACTTCAAATGATAGCATATGAAAACAGCTAATGGCTTATAGAAAAATAGTTTAACATTATTTCACCTTTTATTATATAAGCCGCTTATGCATAAGCACTTATATGATAAACGCTTATGCATAAGCGCTTAATTAAGCTATTTATCCAAACAGGCCCTTAGTCAAATAGAATTCGAGCATCACATATTCCTTAGCTAGTCACTTGATGCTGATATCTGCATTATTTTTTAATATACGTGTTTATGATTATGTAGGTAGCTGAAAATCTAATAGTTCTACATGAAGAGTGCTTAGAAGGTAATTTTAGGTCTGTTCTGAATCTCAGAGAAGCCGTTCTTAAGCAGCCCGCGCATCCTCGTGTGACCCAGGTAAAGTACCACACAATGCTTTTGGAATCAAACTTAGGGTCGGGTTCATTTTAGATTGTGATCGATTTGAAAAAATTTGATGTCCAAAGAGCCGATTTTAAAATAATAAAGTTTAAAAAGTTGATTAGTGTTTGATGTGTAAATGTAAAGAATTTTATGGGTCTCATACATAAAATTTATTTTATTCAATACCTTATTTTGTGGCAAAAACTCTGTTGGGAGGGAAGAACCACACGGGCCGGCAAAGCCGGTACTCGTGGCCAGCCAGGTTCCCCGGTGTAGATTAATCATCGGCAAAGCCGGTGGATACTGCGCACCAAAAACATGGTAACCAAAAAATACCCACTTCAGGATCAAATTTAGTCACCACGTTTTTTTTTGCTACCCAAACACATCAATAATGAATTTCAATTTCATTAACTTTGTTGTGTCCTGTTTGGAAACTGCACGCAACAAGACCATATGGATAATGCAGTGTTCACTGTATTATTTCATATTGGGTTTGAATCTTTGGCATTTATTTTGGTAATTTTTTTATTTGTTCTGTTTCCTTCCATTCTGCATTGCATATTTCATCCATGAATATTGGAGTGATGGGATAATATTCTCAAGTAGTCCAGAAGTAGGTTATCATATTGGGTTTGATTGAAAGGGAGTACTCTACAGATTTTACTCGTTCTCTATTCTCTATGATATATTATTCTTATTGGCATCCTTAGTGCACTCTAAAAATAGTTCTTTGAAGTTATATATAGAGCATAGACACACACACACACACAAGTCTTATTTGCATCGTTTGTTTATTCCTCTCTCTCTCTCTCCCTCACACACACACACACAAACTGACGCATACAAATTTCGTACCTTTGCATTAGAAAAAAATGAGGGATTCATAGGAGTTTTGGTTCCTCAATTCAGGAATGTCGTCTAGTTGCTCTGTTCTTTCTTTTAAGACTTTTAACCTGCCCATCAGTTGAAAATCTTCAAGCTTTATTATAGCTGCTTGAACAAACTATGATAATTTATTTTGGCACTTGTATTATTTTTCCTTCCCTGATACATTCATCCATGAAGGTTAGAGTGATAGAATATATTCACTAAGAAGTGCCAAAGTATTATATTTGTTTACATTAGAAATAAGGTAGAAGCTACCATGCATTTTGTGAATAGTTTGATATGCACCCTTACTTTCACTCACAAACAGTGAGTAGATGCAAAAATGTGTAGCATTATTCAAGTTTGATAATGTAAAACAATGAGAATCCTCTAAAGATGAAATTTGTTCCGAAGAGACCAAGCTTAGATTTAAGACGCACTCCTTGTCAAATATTTGTATGTATCATCCCCTACCAGATTTCCCTCACATATTCCTCCTCACCTCGATTCCGTCTCCTACGTGTCGCCTAAATGGTACCTATGTTTATAACTGACACGCTTATGAATCCCCAAATGTTTCTCCCTCCTTCCCATTTGGCCAAACACCTCTAGCATCTTTGTCACACACTTCCCCAAAGTTAGGCCTTGGCCTGTTAATTACTTGGGCTGATGACGCTTTATCCATTGTGGGTTGTCGTCAATGTTATTAATCTAATCCCACAGAAGTTATAATCTTTTTAGTTTTTACGTGTTAAGTTTATGAAATATTATAAACTGTTATTGCAAATGATCAAATTTTGGGAGTACTTGATCTTGCGATTGAAGAATGTTAATTGGATTATTTACTGTATTATTTATTAATGACTAAATCTTGTATTTGTATGAATGTTTTCTATTCTAATGTTGGAATGGGTTCCATCTTATAATAGGATAGTATTAGGTTTTGGCTTCATAGGTATTTAAGTCTCTAAAGAAGACACTGCAAACAATTATAAGCTTTTGATGATTCGTTGATATTAAATCTTCTATTCAAGGAGTATTTGAGTTTGAGTTGTAGGAGCGCCCTGGCTTAAAGGAATATTTAGGTTTTATTAGGTCGGGTGAGGTTCCAGTCACGAGAAATACTCTTGGAATACTCGTCATCCATTAAAACTCCAACCAGGCTTGCCTGCATTCCAGTTTTAGACTTTCTTTCTCTACGTTCCCAAAAACAGCTTAGATCAAACTTCAATTTAGATGGCAATGATCTATATGTGAACTTAGAATATGACATTTTTTGTGACTTTGATTGTTCCATGCAACTAATCCCAACTAGTGGGAAAAAGCTTGGTTGCTGTTTTTTTTTTTTTTTGACACAAAAAGTCTAATGCATTTCATTCAAAATAGTAGCAACAATGCATGTTGGTACATCAAAAAGTGTTCGAGAAGGGCCTGATAACACGGCTACCCCTGCTAAAGTATGAGCCACCTTGTTTGCGATCTTCTAGAGAACTCCACATGAGAGTTTACATCAAAAAAACTAAAGTCTCTCCTACAATAATGTAAAATACATCCATAATCTGAAACAATTGTAGGGGCCTTATTGAAGTCATCAACAACAACTTTTGCATCCATTTCAAAAATTACGTGCGGTAATGAAGTCCCCAACCCAATCAATTGCTAATAACAATCCAAAAGCCTCACCTTTGTAAACCTCAATTGATGGTGCAAAGGATTCCAATTTGGCAGCAATGAATTCCCCCTTGTCATTCCGGAGACACATCCCAAAGCCAACCTTATTGCCGTTCACATCAAAAGCAAAGCATCAATGTTGCACTTCATAAAATTAGGAGGAGGCCTTTTCCACTGCATTGGTGCTGTAGCTGGCTGCATCGGTTGTACTGCAGTTGCTGGATGCGAGAAAATGCTGCTGGCCGATGTCCATTCTGATAGAAAAATAGCTGCAGCGCGAATGATTGCAGCAGCAGAGTCTCGGCAGTGATTCCAAACCAGATTGTTACGACTTGACCACAAACTCCACAAATTCATAGCCCAGACCGTTTGATTGTCCCCCTGCAGCTGCTGCAAGACAGAAAAAAACCAGCAGGAAAATGATTCAGCAGTAGCAGCCTCGTTTATAGCTCATTTTTTTCTATCTATCCTTTTTAAAATTTATAATAATGATAAACATGTACTTTTGTCATTTTATACTATGTTAGATGGACAATTTTTTTTAACACACTTTTAGTTTCAATCAGATAGTTTTCTAGCTATAACCCATCTTATAACTATTTTATACCAAACACAGTCATATATAGGTTCTTTCAGCATGTGTAGATGGATACATATTTCTCCTTGATTACACGTCATAGCCATCAACTTTTCTTGAATTAATGTTAGACATTTTATGTTGTGCTAGATTGTGAATGATGATGATGATGATGAAGAAGATGAAGATGAAGAAGATGATGAAAACATTGGGGATTATAACTCTTCAAACATGGATGTGGACACTCCGAACTCTGAATCAAACATGAATTCAGTGAACAGGCCAGTTAATGGGTCTCTGCCAGAGGTTGCTGGTGAAGCAGATGATGGATGGGTTACGGTAAACAGGAAAAATAAGGGTAGAAAGAATTAGACGATGAAATATTATAATTTTATATTATATTATATTATATTATATTATACTATACTTCTTGAATATGTGTAGTCAACGTTTGTTTTGTTGTGCTTTTTGAGCTATTTCAAATCATTTTGAGGTGTGTAACTATATATCTAAACTTTTTGTTTACTTATTTAGAGGAATCCATCCATCTTAGGAGGTCTATACAAATGAAATGGATAGCCAAATGATTTTTGGAAATACTGTTTCTATCCAATGCATTGTATGATGCTAGTTTGTACTATGTTATGTTGTGCGATATTCAGCCAATGAGCCAAATGTTGTTTCACAAACTTAATGCTCACTTTAATGATTCCCCATCATCAAATAACTGATTTTCACTCATTATGTATTAGGCATTTATATAATGTATAATTCAAAACTTAAGTAGTGGTCCATCTATTTACCACCATTTTTTTTATTACCATTATTTACAACACCCTAATAGCCACTATGCTTACATTTCTTCAAAGTCACCACACTAACACTTTTTTCACGTAACACTATTTTTTCCCCCTATTTTTTAAAGGGTATCGATAGTGTTTCCCACTTTTCCCAATATGACTTGAATCGACTATCATTTATGTGTACTAGATTACCGCGTCTTATGCATTTTATGTGACAATGCAGTTTCTGGATGTAGTTTCAAAAACATCAACATTTATTAGGGGCATAAAAATACGCGACACATATATATAAGACGAAGAGACAACAATAGCCCATAGTGGGATGAAGTCTAGGCGTGTCCAAAAGCTCATTATATAGATGACTCATTCTACACCTGTGCGATGCACAAGACGTGGTTATAAGTTGTGAAAAAAAAAATTAAAAAATTATGTATTACAAACTTAGTGGTTGATACGAATTGATAATTTACAACTAAACATAGAAGAGAATTTTTATGTTAACAGAGTTGTCTTTATATATGATATATTTGCGAAGATACGAACCAATGCATGATGGTGATTTAGACTGTGAGAAATGTAATAAAAACACTCTTTAACAATAATGAGGGCAAGATAGTTCAAAAAAAATGGATGTCAACTATTGGTTAAAAAAATGGTATTGAAATTTCGTTGTAGATATTAACTAACCAACGGTTATGTTATATATAATTTAGAGCTTGTTGTATTTACCTTCCAGAGATAGATACGAATTCCAAAGAAATTTCGTGATCGTATTTATCTAGATATGATTCCCTCCCAGAAGCTTCAAAAATAGTAGGTCGTATTTACCTTCATCAAATATAAATCAAATTTTCCTTAAAAAATTGCATCGTATTTACCTTATTCTAAGATAAATAGGATTCATTTTTTTAAATTTTTTTGTTTTTTGTCAGGGAAATCATATATATAGGTAAATACGACTTGAAAAAACATAAATCGTATTTAACTATTACAAACATAAATCTGGTTGGTTCAATTTATGTCAGGAGTATGTCCGTCTAAAAATATAGAGTGGGGGTATATTGGTAAACAGTGGGAGTACAAAAATACACAAGATATATTTACCATTTTTTACTTACATACGATTTGATAAGAAATATTTTAGAGCTCGTCGTATTTACCTTCCAGGAGATAGTTACGAATTCTAGCAAATTTCGCATCTTATTTATCTAGATACGATTCCCTCTCAGAAGCTTCAAAAATACTAAGTCGTACATATAAAGGGATTTAAAAAAAAGTACATAAATGGACTAAAAAAAAGGAAAAAAAAAATTTTCCGCTCAAAACGTGAGAAATCACGTTAGTGTATTAATATATAGGGATTACTCAAATGCGTATGCGGGAAGGTGATTAATGCGCCTACTGGATGTAGTTTCGAAAAAGCATCAACATTTGTAAGGGGGTATAAAAATACGCAACACATATATATAAGACGAAGAGGCAACAATAGCCCTTGGTGGGATGAGGCAACAATGTCGGTCCAAAAATATAGAGTGGGGGTATATTGGTAAATAGTGGGGTACAAAATGAGGGGTACATTTTGATAATAAAAAAAAGTGTTGGACAAAAAAAAATTTGTCAGGGGTATGTCGGTCCAAAAATATAGAGTGGGGATATATTGGTAAATAGTGAGGTACAAAATGAGGGGTATATTGGTAAATGGTGGGGAACAAAATATAGAGTGGGGGTATGTCGGTCCAAAAATATAGAGTGGGGGTATATTGGTAAACAGTGGGGTACAAATGAGGGGTATATTGGTAAATGGTGGGAATAAAATTTTCCCACCAAAAGTGGATAAAAAAAAGTGTTGGACAAAAAAATATTTGTCAGGGGTATGTCGGTCAAAAAATATAGAGTGGGGGTATATTGGAGTGGGGTACAAAATGAGGGGTATATTGGTAAATGGTGGGAATAAAATTTTCCCACCAAAAGTGGATAAAAATAGTGTTGGACAAAAAAAAATTGTCGAAAGTATGTCGATCCAAAAATATATAGTGGGGGTATATTGGTAAACAGTGGGGTACAAAATGAGGGGTATATTGGTAAATGGTGGGGCACAAAATATAGAGTGGGGGTAGTCCAAAAATATAGAGTTTTTCCCCACCAAAATGACGTTAGTGTATTATATAGTAGGTACAAAATGAGGGGTATATTGGTAAATGGTGGGGTATAAAATATAGAGTGTGGGTTTGTCGGTCCAAAAATATAGAGTGGGGGTATATTGGTAAACAGTGGGGTACAAATGAGGGGTATATTGGTAAATGGTGGGAATAAAATTTTCCCACCAAAAGTGGATAAAAAAAAAGTGTTGAACAAAAAAAAATTGTCAAGGGTATGTCGGTCCAAAAATATAGAGTGGGGGTATATTGGAGTGGGGTACAAAATGAGGGGTATATTGGTAAATGGTGGGAATAAAATTTTTCACCAAAAGTGGATAAAAAAAATAGTGTTGGACAAATAAAAAATTTGTCAGGGGTATGTCGGTCCAAAAATATATAGTGGGGGTATATCAGAAACAAAGTGGGGTACAAAATAAGGGTATATTGGTAAATGGTGGGGCACAAAATATAGAGTGGGGTATGTCGGTCTAAAAATATAGAGTGGGGGTATATTGGTAAACAAATGCAAGAGACAAAATGAGGGATATATTGGTAAGTGGTGGGGAAAATTTTGTTTTCCCACCAAAACGACGTTATTGTATTAATAAGAAAGATGTAAAGAAAGAGTCTTACCAATATCAAAAAAAAAAAAAAGAAAGAGTCTTACCAACTCAGTTGGATTTTGTTGTACACTATTTTTTTCATGCGTAAAATATCTTTTTGGTTCCTACAAAATTCATTCTAAATTCAATCCTTATATTATCTAAATAGGCGTTTAGGTCCCCAACTTATTTTTTTTGGTTTTCATCATTTGTCCCTGCCATTAAATGATGCCGATTGTGTAACAGAAATCTGAGTTGGCATTTGCATGTGTAATTTTTTATCTACGTGGCTTTTTTATTATTCATGTAGCTTTTATTTTTTATTTTACTCTAACTAATTAAGTTTTCATTTTTTATTAAAATGTCTTCTTCCCTGCGACACTGCTACAGTGCACCAAAATGTCTTCTTCGCTACTGGCTTCTTCACCAAACTATTCCGTTTTTCTTCCCTACACCATAGCCAGTCCCAAAACTTTGTACACCTACACAAAATTGTCCCCTGAATCTCATTCTATTATCGATTTCACCGATTAAAACCTCTATCTCGCGTTCTAATCCTCACAGATTTAGCAGAGATGGGGAAGAAAATCACCATGAACCTTAACTTCTCCCAAAAAATACCATTCGCGATAAGCAGAGGTAAACACCTTTATGAGCGAAGATAAATTAAGAAAAACTCAAAACCTCAGTGAGATTGAAGGAAAGAACAGGAGTTAAAATGTGACTGAAGGAAAGAACATGAGGAAAGTTTGAACCTTTTTGAAAAACATGCAAAGGGGAGATGAAATTGGAAATAGGGGTTGTTGATAAATTGTGAAGGGTAGAAGTCGAGATTCAATGGCTACTTCAACTATTCTTTACTCTCATGGCGACGCCGTTGATCTGTGTCAGAGGTATTGATCAAGCAGTGTTCACTCGAGCAACGTTGGTGTTTGAAGAAGAAGAAGAGGAGTGGCATGTTCCAAATCAGCAAAGGACTAAATGTTTGAGTTTTTTAAAATTGAGGGACTATATGTCTGAGTTATAAAAGGGTTCCAATGTATGAATTTTTGAAAATTGGGAGGCCAAAACTATAATTTAGCCTTACTATTATTACAATTTTAAGTATAACCAACTTTGAGTAAATAAACCCAATGAACATATATCTAACTACTAATATTCTAGATGTTTTTATTTCAAAAATACTATCGTTTGTAATATTAGTATTTATATTACCTTGTATCAATAAATCAACTTATTCTAGATGTTTTTTGTTTCCATAAATATATTGTTTTTTTTAATTGAATTCACTAGTGGTGGAAAAGACATTTAACATCAGTTATTTTGGACATTTAAAATCGGTTATTTGCTGATTTTAAATCTCTCGATGAAAAAAGCAAAACATTTAACATCGGTTATTTAACCAATGTTAAATGTCACATGTAGCATGATGTGTTTAAAAGGTTGATTCGAAATGATGTTTCATTAATGTTTTTGTTGTCTGAAAACAAACATTTTATCATCAGTAAATATCCCTAAAAATGACTTATAACATCAGATTAATCTGTGTTTTAAGATGAATGAGTTGTATTGTTTAAAAATCCTAAAACCTCTATAAATAATACATAAAATATTAATCAAATACTAATAAACAAACAAACTCTTTTTACCCAAGAACTATATAGTCTTTGAATTCTCCATCGCATTGGGAAATACAAAGGCACACTCACGTAAAGTGCAAAGATAAAAAAAATTTGATTAAATCTTTCATAACTCATTTAATGCAAATCTAGCAAAATAGTAATAGGGGATTATGTTGTTTGTATATTAATCCGCATTTTAAGACCAATGAGTTAAGTTCTTAGTCAAAAAAAGATGAATGAGTTGTACAACTCATAAAGTCTCAAAATCCCTATAAAACAGTCTAAAACAAATAATTAACAATAAATAATTTTTATAAAGTTTTTTCAATTCTTTTAATAATAAAAAAGAAATAAATATTTCTAAAGTTAGTATAATTTTGAACAACTAATCAGATGTAGCCTTTTCCAAAAGAATATCGTAGGGAGCTAATATATTCCCCATGCATAATTTACTACTGAATCTAAAATATGATTTTTTAAGACCATTTTCTTTTTCAAATGGATTTTTCAATATTTTCCCTAATAATTCAATATTGATGCAATTTCATTGACCATGAAAAATTTCTAGATTTTTGGTTGCTAAAAGGACTTTTATAACATGTTGATTTCAGTGCCCTACCCCATGTGAATACTCAATTTTACCCCATATTTTCGAACCTTTTAAAAAAATCACAACAATATTTTAATTGTACATATTGAGCTTTTAATCATTGACGTGTGTCATACAACCCTTTTTTTTTTTTATTTCTTTCACTTTCTTTCGTATTTTTAATTATTTTATTTTGATTAGCTCGTTTTATAAAAAAATTAGTGACTAAATACAAAAATTGAAATTATGTTAAATTTCTTGTTTCTCCTTAACCAATTTGTAAAATTTTTGGGACTAGTTACTGTTGAATTTCTTAACCATTTGTTAAATTTTACTTTGAATGCAGGTGGCTTGAAGTAAAGGTGGTGGTGCACAAATGAACTCGATAGCCCAAATGATGAAAGCCTGATCCACTTGGTTAACTGATGGCTTCAAATAAAAACACCACACTTGAGGTTTCGGGTTAAAGCGGGACTTGAACCCGGTTGAATTGGATATAGCGCGGATCCTGCTTGACCCGAGATATATAAACTTCACTCTCACTCTTTCACCGGTGTTTTAAGATTCACTCTCTTCTAATCTTGAAACCCTAATCTTCTCTCTTCTCTCTCTGGAACCCTAGAGTGTTGCTGCTCTCACTACTTGTTTGTGGTGATTGAAGCTGCAATTCTCTGGTTTTAGTGCTGATGATGATTCTTGATGATGATGAGGCAAAACCCTAAAGGTTTTGTTCTGAATCAACGAAGTCTGAAGCTTCGTCTTCCACTTCTCACTTCGCGAACCTTTCGTTCAGTGAGAACTCTTCAATCGTTGCTTGGTTTTCACAATCAAGCTTCAATGAAGGTAAAACACACACAGATCCTTCCTTTCTACGGTTCAATTTTGTTTAAATGTTCAAATGAGATTTAGATTAGAAACCCTAACCCTAATTTCTCTTTTGTTTCAATTTCAGGTACAAGAGTTCAAGATTGAGGTCTAAACTACTTCAAACAAGGTAAATCACAACACTTATGTGATTTACCATCAGTTCTCTTAGTAGTTTCGCAAACCCTAACTTCTTTCTTGTATTTCTGTATGTTGCATGTACTTCAACTAAGTTCTTTGGATGAACGCAGTTCTGAAACTCACCCAGAAACCTCTCTCAGGTTCTCTCAAAGGTAAACCCTCTTCTATTTCTCTCTGTTTTCCTCTCTTGCTAATTCAGTCACTGAATATTGCCCTAATCTCTTTCTTTTCTTGTTTGTGAGGTACAATCTCTTCACTGCAGCACTCTCAAACCCAGAAACACAAGTTGGTTAAGGAGCAAATGTTGAACAGGGAGTGTAGAATAGGAATAATAGCGTAGAAACTTTGTAAAACTGAAAATGTAAATTTTTATTGACTTTTATGTATGTTGTACAACTGAATTAGAGCTAAGATACAATATATACACTATGTAGAGACGGACATGTCAGTTAGATGGTTGTCAGAACTAACGGCCTCTAACTGAATAAACCATTAGGCTAGGTTACAAAACTGAAATAATAAACTCCAACGGTTTTTAAACTGAAAAGTTTGTTTGAGCTGAAAGTTGGTTGAAGTTAGTTTGTTTCTGTTTGAAACAATTATGGACTACCTTTTGTTTGACTTGTACGATAAGGTAGTTCATAAAAACAGGTTGTTGTTAGTTCGGATTGCTAAACACAACAATTACAACTCAATCAAAAAAAGATGAAAAAACATATAAAGCTAAAAATAATATATGAATTAAATTGTTCAAAAATCATTTTTAGGCTACACGAAAAAAATTACAAACCAGAAAAATAAAAAAAAAAATTGCCAAAAAAAGGAAACAATAAAAGTTACAAAGCAAAAGAAATTTTGAAATGAGAAAAAAAAAACCTCAATGGGCATGCGCATGGCAATGGCTTGTTCTTATTGCTTGCTTGGAGCAAGCATTTTAGGTTGAACTTGCAGTCAAAGTTCTGTTTTTAATTAACCACCCAAATAGACATTCTCTCCTTCTCCTCTTCCTTTTACTTTAACTAAAGAAATAATGGCATCCAAAAGGAAAACACATTTGGAAGACTTCGATGAAAACATTCTCATAAAAGATTCTTGTTATGGTTGCCGATCGAATATGGAGTGCAGGACCTTGCTAACGCTAGGTTGACAAGCCGAGGGTTGAACCATATCGGAAGCAACAACCTCGTCTACAAGAACGTCTCTCTGAAAAATGTTCCAGATCAAATCAACTGGTACACAAGCGAGGGTTTCAAAAAGCGGCAGATAACATTAACGGCCATTTGCTGCTCTTGAAGGATGATCAATCTGGACTGAGCAAGGGAACTGATACGCTTTTACAAATATTCTTTTTCCTTGTAGCCAGGTGTAACCTAATGAATGTGTCTTGTCTTATTGCCGTCGAGGAATGTTTAGGTTTAGATTCCCACATATTTCACCACAGGGGCTTAGAAAATGGCGCATATGTTGTTCAAAACCAACGTGCAAGGGGCTTAGAAAATGGTGGCTTTTGTGGTACCAAAATCTGACAATTTTGGTATGGTACCCAAATGGATCAGTAGCCGTTGATATATAATATATATATTGAATGGTGAAGATTAGAGACCCAAGACTTGTATAATGTTTTTGTTTATATAACATTTCAATAATTAATTTGTTGACCCTAATGTTTTTGAAATTGCTAATAATTGCCTTCAAAAATTTAACTCAGTTTAAAAAAAAATTTGAGTTATTTTATCCACATATTACTATTTCACTGCAGTAAAAAAAAGCTTTAAAGATTATAAAGATATATTAAAAAAAGTAAATAGGGAAGTCTTCTTCTTCAACGTTTTTTTCCCAATTTTTTTAGAACATGAAATTTTTCTTCCATGTTCAACGTTTTGAACATCAGATTGGGATTCTGGATAGTTTCGTTGTTCTTCAAAATGTATTTTTTTTAGGTTTGTGTATGGTTATTTGAAACTTTGAAGCAATTGAAGAAAATCCCTAATTAGTTGGTATGAAATTAGTTCAAGATTTGGGAATATTTACATATCGTGAATCGCTTAAAAGATGGATTAGGTGACTTTGATATTGGTGAGAGGCATCCTACTCTAATGCAGCGCATATCCAGGTTAGTGAAAATGGTTAAGTTCGTATTGTTATTTGTTTACACATCTGGGTTTTGAACACTACAGAGATGATGAGAAGATGTGATGAATGGTCATGAATTGAAAAATGATACAGACCTTAATATAGATTTGGGAGTACAATCGACAAGGACTATCATCCCACATGGGATTTGGATTTACTATTATTTTAGGGGAAAGTTAGAATCAGTTCGTATTTGTTATTTGTTTACACATCTGGGTTTTGAATTCATGTAAATTTTGAATTGAAAGTTTGTATTTTGAAGGTTTTTATATTGATGTTGATGGTAAAAGGTTCCTAAGTATTGATGATTGTTGGTATAAGGAATTTTGAAGTTGTGGTTAATTTTCGCTAATTACATTTTGAAAGGATATAATCAGAGGTTAATAATGTTTGTAGCCATGGATTGTAAAATTGAATGTTTGAAAAAGCTAATTGCATGTGGTTATAATGTATGTTGCATTTCTAAATGATTAACTTGTTTTTGTTTGAAATTTTGAAAGTGTTTTCTTTTTGATGATTAAGTTGATTAAGTTACTAATTTAATGTTGATCTTGGTTTACAAATAATTTAATTGAACCGTTTTGTGATTCTGATGAAAATTGTGGTAAGGAAAAACTAGAATTCATGTAGGGTTTTTGCTCGGATTGTGACTAATTACCTGTGCTACATTTGGGTGATTTGTAGGTTGTGAAAGAGGGCAATTATGTAGTCCAATGGAGGGATTGTAAGGGCCATTGCTTGTGGTAATTGCAGATATGTGTTAGGCTTTCTTCTTTTCATGGTGTAGTCAATGTAAGGATGATTTATGGATTGTACCCTTTAGTTGGTAAATTAAATTTGTTAAGTAATTGTGTTGGGTTGATTAGTAGTTTATTCTTGATTTTTAACTTGATTGAATTGCAGTATTGCATTATTTGATTGTAGTAATAGATAGTTGTGTTATTTTAACTAATTTAGTAGAGTTGAATATAGAAATTGATTGTTTTGTAAGTTGATTGATATAATATTGGAAATGTGTAAAGATAGACAGCTGAGGTAAGTTGAGGTGAGTTGCTTTTTTGAACAATTTGATAGTTGTGTCTTTATGTTGAATTAAACTAAGTGTGGTAATGAAGTAAAAAAAAGAATTGCTAATAGGTTAACAGATAAAGTAGATAGTGATATCATTAATAAGTTGAGGAATACAGATTGGTAAGAATGAAAAAGTCTCATGTAGGGAACATAAGAAGTCTACTATCTTTGCAAATAGATTAATACAACAGTAATTCAGAAATACAATAAGTAAAATTGCAAAACAACATGACTTGAAGCTTCCTTGAACCATCCAAAAAAGTTCTATTTCTACTATTGAACCATCCCCACTTCTACATCCAAAAAAGTTCCACTTTAACCATTGAACCATCCAAAAAAGTTCCACTTGTAGTAGGCACACCCAAAACACTTAAGTTGAAGCTTGCAAAATTAATCCACTTGAACCAAAACTCAGTTTCCTTAAGACAGACTGTTCCAAAACACCTCAGCTCTATCTTGAATTGAATCCCTTATTTCATTGTTTAGTCCCAATAGCAAGTTGCAGGCCATTGTCATTCTGACCCGATTTTCTTGGAGCTGAAAGAAGATAGAATGTAAGTTAAATCAAAATTATTAAAAATTTAGGCTGAAAGGGAAATCAAATTTTGAATACAAACCACTCCCACAATGCTTGGAAAGAAGTTGTCTTCCATTTGAAGCCAGTCAAGTACCCAAACACCTGAGTTGATTCTATTAAAGAAATAAAGTTGTTAGTAATATTCTTGAAGATGTGATTTTGTAGTTTACATAATATGTGCTTACCCATTCCCACAGTTAGGGATACCCCTTGCCTCCTTAATTGGCCATTCATGGAAATTTACACATCTTTCCTTGAATGTATCTCCATAGTTTGAATGACCAATCATTTGAGCCAACACTTCAGCCTGAAAATGGTAGTCTAAGTTAGTTTATGAAGATGTTTTGAAACAGTGTTTAAAATAGTGTTAGTTTACTAACCAGTTGGTGAATCTTAGCCTGCGTAACTGTAATTTGCTCAATTGGTAGGAAGGGGTCCATCTGATAAATGGTCATGTCAGGTAGTGAAACAACCATGATGAAGCGTTGATTATCGACTTTGGTTTTGTAAGGGACATAGATTTAATTGAGTAAGGGAATAGTGTTAGAATGTAATACAAGTAATAGAATGAATGACAAAAAATTCAGAAATATGATGAAGTAGTAAGTGACTAACATAATCAAGGTTTGGGAAAGGTTCCATCCATTGTTTGGAATATTTTTCATACGCATCATAACATGTAATTCCTTCGAAACTAAACAGCTCGGCTTCAAACATTGGAGGGAGAGACCATACATTCCCTTTGTTAAATTTCTTCTGAACCCAGCGGGTTTTGTCATAGGCAAGGGCCAACATTTCACTTCTAACATGTTTTCCAGGGCACAAGCTTAGGAAGTCACTTCTTGTGGCAAATAGGTCACGAGATACAAAAAGTATCTCCCTGCAGACATTGTTTAAGACATTAAAATAAGAGTAAACCATTGTAATGGATAGTAATTGTATATATAATATTTTACCCTAGGTCTTGCTCTGGATGAAAAATATATACTGCTGCTTGTTATTCTTGAAAGTCTAAGTGCATATCATTAGTAGGCTTGAATTTAAGTCTCAATCCCTACATTACCAAAAAATTAGTTTGTTTAAAAAAATTATGTGTTGAACAAAACTGGAACCTGAAAGAAGATTGGGTTATAGAGCAAACCCTTGGTATTGGTGTCCTAACAAACTTAGTAGCAGCCACTCTTGAAGGGTTTAGGGTTGTTATTCCAACATTGTCAGAAGCAACATTTTCTTCAGCCATTCTAGTATTGAGTGCCAAAATTTGAAGTTGTTGTGTAGGTGAATGGAATAGTCTCTTTGCAAGTTGTACACCACCAACAACATTGGAATTTTCAGCATAACGTGAATACCTTGAAGATTGTCCTTCACGTTTGTGTTTTGTAGTTTCCCCAATAACAAGTTCCTAAAACAGTATGCTAACTAGTGAGTATATGAAGAGTTAAAGGGATTAAGGTCCTAAAACATTATTGGAACAATATGTAAAGATTTAAAGTCATTAAGGTAAGGGAATGGTACCTTATGAGTTGTTAATGGATGCTTGTATTTACTAGGAGTGAGTTGTGACATTTGAGTTGATTTGCATTTCTCCACAGCAGATGAACGAGTCCAACATGCAGGTAACTGTGGTTTCATTATGTTGATATTGTTTTCCATAGTTGGTGTAACAGTTGGACGACATAGTTTCTTTGAACCGTTTTCTTTATCGTCATCAGTAAGTGATATAATCACGTTGTTGATGTCATCATCTGTTAAGTTGTGTAGTAAAGCCTTTCTTTTAGCAGCTGAGCCACCAATATCTCCAACGTCTTCCACAGTAGAAATGTCATTGTTTTGAGCATGTGGAGTGTTCTGAGAAGTATTGTTTTTCTACAAAGGTATTTCTTGGTTGTTTGTGGTAATGAAATTCTCAAGTTACTTCAGAGTAGTTTGCATTGCAAGTGATGCTGAACTAAGTTGATGAACAATTTCTGAGTTACTTTGTAGTTCAACTTTAAGATCTGTTATAGCTTTCAAAACATCATCCATAGTAGCCTCAGAAGGTAGTTTTGTAGGTCCAGTTTGAGGGAGTTCACTGCATTTGTTCATATAAAGTAGATTAGAAGAAGGCAGAACGTAGATTAGAATTTGAAAGACAAATTTACACCATAGATTAGAATACATACCATGTTGCAGGGGGTATAACGTCAGTAACAATGACATTACCAGATGCAAGTTTTTTCCCATTAGAATGCACACTACATTGTTAAGAAACAAGTGTTAATATAACAAGTATATTCAGAAATAATGTAGGCCGAATTTACTTGACTTACTTAGACATATTTTCAGCAGCAGAATCCATTTGTGCAAGTAGTTCCATCATACTTTTAGTCTTTGACATGTTGAATAATTGTTTTTTTGCTGGATGTTGTATTCACAAGAACTTGGTTAATGTATTTATACAGGGTTTGAATATGTGGAGGTAATCGTTGGACTCCTTGGACTTTGATTTTGATGGTGGACAAAATGGTGTCCATATCAAGGATTTCATATGTTGTAGCTCCAGGTTGCACAAATTAAGCAAATTGATGAGACTAAGCAAATGCAAAAGAATAGAAGAAAGTCCTATTTGTGTGCAACAAGGGAGGATTGAGTTGTTGTAATTGAATCCTGGTTTCATGCTTGGTGGAAAGTAACTATTTTTAGTGTAAGTGAACATAGGGAAGCGTAAGAAGGAGTCAACTGCATTTAATGCTGGCTACCAAGAATGTTTGCTTTTTATTTGTCTTAAGTTGTAAAAAATCATTATTATAAGTAATTTTTTGTAAATTGATTTATAGTAAATGACAACAAATATATAATTGACTATTTAAAAAGGATGCATAACATTATATTATTTGCAACATGATAACACGAATTCCTTAAGTTAAGTTGTACTACAATGACATTAATAGGTTCATGTTACAAAGAGCACAAAATAAATAAATTGAAGAAGAGTGACAATATAAGTAATAAGATTAATTTTTTCCTCATGGATAACTCAGCATTCAACTTCATTTGGAGGTTCATTGTTTTCATCCTTTCCTCCTCCATAACCCTCAGTGCAAGTGCAGATACGTTAGCTTCACGTTGATCATCTTCGAGTAGATCTTGTTCGTCTACATCTTCTTCCCAAATCCAATAGTTGCATGAAGATTTCATCTAAAATAAGATTAATTATTAATAACAATGTGGAGAAGAGCAATGTCATTAGGAATGATGAAGTAATTGAATAGTTGTTAGAAGAACGTAAATCACCGTCCAAAATGGGCATTTGAAGTAATTTTCCCAGCGTTGATCCATTGCCTACATGTCCTCATGATTGAACGTGAACCACATCCACATTTTGGGCCTCTACGAGCTGAGGATGATGCTGATGAATTGGTTGAAGTCATTGTGAAAGTTGTGTATGGTTAAAGTTAGAATTGGTTGAGTTAGCACAAAAATGTTGTGAGTTAGTTTTATAGTAGCAATAGAAGCAATGTATTAAATTGTTGTAGGTATAGTTTGGTGGTGTATTAATTGTGATGTTCATTAAATAAGAACCATATATTAAACATAGTGGGTGGGTTTAAATTGAATGATAGTATCGAATATTGTTGTTGGAAAACAAAAGAATTAAAATGAAAAGTAAAGAAAAATGTCAAGGTTATTAAGCTGTTTTAGGTAGAATAGAAAAAATATATTCATTTCAAAGAAAGGCATGTTAGTAGGTTAGAATAGGTGGTTGCTTTTTAGTATTGTTTACAGTGCCATGCAATAGTCAACATCAACAGCAGTGACAGTGCTGGATAAAGTAAGAACCGTTTGTAATGGATAGTTTATGTTTAATGGTTAAGTTAGGACTAGATAGTTAGGATGATAGTAGGTCAGTATTAGATGAGGTAAATAAAATTGAAAGACATAACATTATAGTTGACGAAAAGTTCTAGTTGTACGAAAATGCCAAGAAAAAAACATTAGGTAAATAAAATTGAGAAGACATATTTTTATTAATTTGTCAAGTTAGAAAAGTCTTTTAATTATTTGGATTACACAACTAATTGAAATACAATATACATTAATAACAGTAACATTAAAAAAGTAAAACAATAATTACACATAAAATATACACCAGATTTGATAATTGTTAGTAGTAATACTGTGTAAGAGTCTTGTTTGAAGAGGAAACAGTAGTCATGACGGAAAGAATCAAACTACGGTTATGACGTACATTAAGAGCGCATTTATAATGACCAATACTCTCATCACCGCCACAGTGATCCAAAAGCAGAAGTGGAAACCATTATACGGCAAAGTGAGGTAGGCCAAATCCAGCAATATTTATGAAATCCGAAAATTCTAAAGAACAGAATATAATAATACAATGAACTATGACCCCATCCCCCACCTTATGAACTCCGAAACTCTGATTAGGAGGCTATCTCCAATTAGAATTTGCGGATTCCATAAGGGAGAAAAAAGAATCAATGTTAAGGAATGTCTTTATGATATTTGATCATAGTGCACAATAAATAAATGAACAGGAGAAGTAGAAGGTGTTGGTACTGGGTGGGATGTGGTATGGTGATAAGTTCCTCTATTTATACTAGTATATAGTGTGTTGAAAAAAATAATGTAAATAATACTAGTAGAGTATAAAATTTAACAAAACGAAGGAACTAAAATATTGGAAGGACACATTTGTATTCTATGATATGAAAATATGAATAGTATATACAATAATATGGTAGTAGTTGTTATTTAATTAATATATTTAAGTAAAAACAAGTAGCATAAATAGTACAAGATGTTTTTTTAACAAAGGTACTAGGCGTGGGAATCTAAGTTGCGTGTAAGGAGTGTACTGTGACAGAGGTACAGGCTTTGTCCTTTTATGTTTGTAAAGAAAATAATGTTGTTGATGCAGAAGTTTGTGTGTAGTCAGTGGTGAATAGTGTTTCACTGATGAGATCAGTGCGTGTTGGGTTTATTGTTGAAAGAAAGGTCGTGGTGTTTGTTTGTTTTATACTAATTGTATCCCAATACTACGGATACAGATACTAATATGTATTATATTAGTATAATTTTTTGGCAAGAAAACCATATTGTACCAAAAAAAAATTCAAAAATAACTCACTTTTTACATTATATACCAAAGTAACTCACTTTTTTTACTCGCCCCCAACCACCCCAAGTTCTCCACATGGTTTTTATATTTTTTAATTTTCTGATATTTAATTTTATTAAAATGTAAATTAATTTAATTTAATTTAATTACAGTTATTAATTTAAATAATTAGAATAAGTAGTAAAGTATAAATACTAAATTTAATTATTTTTAAAAATATAAATTTAGGTGACACAAAGTAATATTAAAAGAACAAGAATTGATTTAAAAGACTAAAACGAAAAGTACAGTAGTAGTAAATGTGACTAGTTTACATTGCGGTTAGGGCAGTTATTATTGTTGTGACCCTCATTTCTACATATTCCGCATCGTTTAGTGCGGGTACCCGTTTCTCTTTGATCCATCTCTGTACGAATACGAGTAGACTGTGGACGACCCTTTTTATCTCTTCGTTTAGTTGGATCATGTTGTAGTTCAATAGTATTGCTTCAATTGGACGTTCACCACAAATTCACACTTCCCACACTAGATGAGTCTATACTACCTTTGATAGAAAGAGCTGGGTTTGGTAAAATTGCTTCAATTGGCTCGTTCAAAATCGAACCATCCTTGGTGGCAGCAAGATCGAACGCTGGAGACCAGAAACACACACGTTTCATCTTCCAGTAGGGGAGTGCACAATAACTCTCCAAGACGTCCAATTGCAGTTGGGGCTTTCAGTTGATGGAAATGCCCTTACTGGAAATTGTTGGCAAAATATTTATTAAATTGTTAGGATGAGTTAGTGATTCTTAGGGTTGTGAAGGTTTTAGGGTTAAACATCGTAAGTTGTTCATTTCGAGTGATTGCCTTCACTACGTGTTAGGAGGAGTTAGTGATTCTTAAATAGTGAAGGTTTTAGGGTTAAACATCATAAGTTGTTCATTTTGAGTGATTGCCTTCACTACATGTTAGGATGAGTTAGTGATTCTTAGGGTTGTGTAGGTTTTAGGGTTAAACATCGTAAGTTGTTCATTTCGAGTGATTGCCTTCACTACGTGTTAGGAGGAGTTAGTGATTCTTAGGGTTGTGTAGGTTTTAGGGTTAAACATCGTAAGTTGTTCATTTCGAGTGATTGCCTTCCCTACGTGTTAGGATGAGTTAGTGATTCTTAGGGTTGTGAAGGTTTTAGGGTTAAACATCGTAAGTTGTTCATTTCGAGTGATTGCCTTCACTACGTGTTAGGATGAGTTAGTGATTCTTAGGGTTGTGAATGTTTTAGGGTTAAACATCATAAGTTGTTCAGTTGACGAAAATGCCCTTACTGAAAATTGTTGGCAGTTGTATTAAATTGACGTGGCTACAACGTGAATTTAACAATGTTCTAGAGGGGGCTTCCATGACCGTACTTAAACAATATTGTAGGGCTTGGTTGATGTTGTCTACGACATCTACATTGCATGCAGGGACAACATGATGTCGATTGGGCTCGATATCACAATAGTTGGCTCGACTAATGGAATGAGAGAGAAAATCGGTGTGCTGTGGGTCAACCGTATTACGCATTCAGAAATTCAAGGCCATACATTTCTGTCGACCAACAGCTAAGGGATCCACGTGCTGGTGTTGCTGTTGCTAATGTGGATGAACAAGATGAAGAACAGCTACCCGGTCCCTGATATGTTATTTAATCTGTTTGGTTTCCACGCCGGTACACCCGAATCTGTGTAGTTTTTCCATACCCACCTCCCCCTGAGGCCGGCCGTGCTAGTTTTTAATCAGTGCCCCAATATTTTAGGGTTAAACATCGTAAGTTGTTCATTTCGAGTGATTTTCTTCACTACGTGTTAGGAGGATTTAGTGATTCTTAGATAGTGAAGGTTTTAGGGTTAAACATCGTAAGTTGTTCCTTTCGAGTGATTACCTTCACTACGTGTTAGGAAGAGTTAGTGATTCTTAGGGTTGTGAAGGTTTTAGGGTTAAACATCGTAAGTTGTTCATAGAATAAAATAGCTAATTTAAAAAGTAACTAATTTTTAGAGTTAGTGATTTGCAGGGACCAATTTAAAAAACAACTATATTTGCAGGGATGAAAAAAATATGTGAACTTATTTTATTTTATTTTTTCTTATATTAATATAATTTTTTTAAAATATAAACCTTCAAATAAAATAACTTTTTAAAATAATGTTTTTATATTAATTTAAACCTATTTTATATTAATTTAAACCTATTTTATATAAGGTAATGTAAATAAATATATTTACTTGTTATGTTTATTTTGTAACCTTGAATTAATGTTTTAAATTAATATCAATTTATTTATTGAGCAATTGAATTTAATTAAGTACTAAACGTTTGTTAATAAGAGTATGTGTCTACTTTGTCATTGTTATTCACGTTAATAGGAGTAGTAACCAATATTTTTATGAATCAATAAAGACAATTCGAAACCAACCAAACACCACCCACCGTGTCATTGGTGCAATCAAAAATCAGTCTTGTTCGCACAGTTCTCCAATCAGACGCAAATGTCAAGTCCGGTCAGGATCAACAGCGGTTACCGTTGATTAATTCCACAGAAGTCACAAGAGCCGTTAGATGAGTTTGAACCATTATTTTTTTAGTCAAAAGCTAGTACCTATATGGCAATCTCTGCTACCTAAAAAGGTAAAGCAGATTCCCACGCCTATATATTCTCTTTTTATTCCTTTAAAATTTTTTTTTTCCTTCCCAATACTAATGTAACTGACCTACAATGAAGTCAGATTTTTAACAATTGTGTAACTACAACCAAAAACACTGTCCATCTCCACCGTTCAATTTTTAATAACGTGTCATTATTGATTGCTACTACCCTCTACTATATATATAACACCTAAAATGGAATGAAGGACCTCACTTATTTCCAGCAAAAACATACATTACGTTGCTAATCAAAGTAATGGCTCTTCAAAACAAAACATTCCCCACTGTGATTTATCGTAATTCGGTATTATGTTTTTCATTTTAATCTCTTTCAATTTTGTTTACATGTATATATATCTATATCCACAACTTATAAATTAATCACTTGTTATCGTTTTTAACTATTATTTTAGGGGTACATCAAAATATCGGACAGTTTCTACGAAACTTATCGGGAGCGACTACTTCACATAACAACGGTTCCAGAAATTTCAACACCCAGGTACCATTAATCGTTGATCGACATATGCAAATGCTCCTTACAATAACATTATTAACAATCTCCAATATGTTCTACTCATATCATTCGTTGATGTTCATATGGAAATGTTCATTATAACTGAAATGTTCATTATAATTTGCAATTTCATTCTTTACATTTACCCAATTTCATACCTTATATTTTAAAAATGCCTCAAACCCTACAAATATGTTGCATATGCAGGAATGATTCAACATTTACATGTAATGCTTGTTAAGTGCAACTCATTTGTGTTTTTATTTTACAAATATGCATCAAAGGTCCTTAGTAATTTATCAATTAATTTAAGTTGGTTCTTCATTGCTTTGTAACTCTCACTTACAGGACATTGACTTGACAATATTTGTTATAACCTACTCTGACATTAGGGGGAATAGAATTGTGAGTAAATCAACCCTTTAACCATGATTACATGTTTAAAGTCTATTGTTCACAATTGTGACTAACTAACTCTATCCTTTGGTATAGAAATATCCTAAAAAATTTACCGACTCCTGGGGTTCCCGAATTGATGATTCAGTTCTACTCAAAACGAAGGATGGAAAAGAGTGGTTCATCTTTGTCGAGTGGCGGAACAGAAACATTTGGCTGGGTCAGGATTGGCCTGATTTTAGAGACAATTATCAGTTCCAGCTATTCAATACAATTTTGTTCAAATACAAAGGGGGATATAAATTTACTGTGCTTATCTTCAATGGTCCTGGCCTACTATATGGATGGGAAGATCGTGATCCATACAATAAACCTGTTCCATTCTTCAAGCAAATAGTCTCCAAGAATTATGCTAACAAAAATGTAAGTATACTAACTTCATAAACCCTAAAAGGCTAAAACTTAACACTCACTAATTTTCCAATTCTAGTAGTATATCATCACCAATTGTTTATTTCAACAGGTTATCCCAGAGGAATTTACATTGGTCTATGGTAATCACATAGAGAACCCACTCACTTTGGTTGGTCCAGATGGTCTAAATTGGAAGGTTGTGTGGGCAAGAGTAGACACTTCAATTTGGTTTACTTAGGGGTGGGCTAATTTCGCCCAGCACTACAACATCCATAAGAGAGATTTTCTATTTTTCAAGGTATCTGAAGTTAATGTTTATATTTACTAAGCCTTTGGTTCAATTTGTTGAAAGTTTTCTTTTTAATTTTTTTTATTTTGTTTCAATACATAGTGTAATTCAGTTTAATTTAACTTCGCCTCCATGACCTCGATGATGCAGAGAAAATTTGGTTCATGTCGTTCACACTCATAGCGGTATGATTGAAAGTTTTAGTTGTCTTGGTCCACATGACAATATCGATGAGGATAATAAAGTACGAAAACTCTGGTCAATGAAACTCAGTGAAGCTGCAGCAAGGAGGACTTTAGCTTTGGTGAGGGTTATCATCAACAAACTCTCATATTTCTAATTGACATTATTACTTAATGTTTTTCAATAATGCTTCTGATAAATATAATTTCTTATCTTGTAGTATGTCCCTGCTTACATTGTCCACACCATGCTACCACATAAACCGGATTATATTCCTGTCATTCTACCTTCTGGTGAACAGGATGAATGGAAGCTGATATGGAGTCCAGGTCGGGATGATGAATGCCACCTTGGAGATGGCTGGTACAAATTCAAGAGGTCACATAACCTCAAGCCTGGCCAGCGTATCACGTTTAGCCGCCTAGGAAAAGATGTTCATTTTATTATTCAGCTTCGTTGACCAAAATGCATTTCCTCTTCTCTTAACTATTTTGAACATTATGAACACTTGGTTTCTTCTAACTTGAGCTACTGGAGATTGTTGGTTTTGTAACAACTTTCGTTGCTTGTTTTAATAATTTCTATTACATTGTCAATTTGCATATCTAGGCATTTGTTTTAATTAGTCTACAACTTTTAACCCTTTAAACACAAACACTGTGTTACACACACTAAACAACTTTTCTAGTACACTACTATATTAACCATTTCAATATATAGAAAGTAATATACTTAATTCACTTCTTCCATAATAAAATAAATTCCATTGTGGTATAAAGTATCTCTCACTTTTTTATCTATTTTAATTCCCCTCTATTTTTTAAATATAAAATTTCAATCATTCAAACACAACATTTGTATTGTTCATCAAAATACATACCATAATCTTATAAGTACTTAACTCATAACAACTCATTCATTAATAATATACATATTATAACATAATAACTACCTCTTCTCAAACCTACCCCTGACATGAACTGCATGTAAAACTGCATATAGTTTTACTCTCTTCAACTCTCATCAAACCTAGCTCTCAAAATACGAAGTTCTTCATTCAAAACACTATTTTCTAGACGTAACTCAAAGTTGCACTCACAAGCTCTTTGCAGCTGATCTTCCAAAAGTTCAACATTACGTTGATTGTAATAGTGTTTATTCCAAAAGTTCCTGCAAGTAGTCTACGCAATCCTCACGCGCATCAAATTCTGTACGTGCATACTTCCCAACTGATGTTCCCGGCTTCCCCATTGCCTTGTACATTATTGTACCATGATATTGATAGTGCCTCCTATTGTTGTAATCCTTGAAATCTTGTAACGTGTGCAATTGTTGTTCAATCTTCAACTGGTGACAAGCATCACGTAGTACGTTTTGCATGCTTTGGTTTTCAACAATTATTTCACCTTTTTGATATTGACGAACACGTCCATCATCAACTACAAATTTATAAAAAAACTTGCAATTTTAAAAAATAAACTTTATGTTTCAGGAGAACAACAAAATATCTATTGACTTACAAAATATACAATACATACCTCTTGGAACTTCAATTTTTTCAATGATTTCACAATAGTATCCTTGATCCCCCCTCAAGAAATGTTCAATTTCATCCTTCTTTGGACAAAACGTTTTTTTCGCATTCACGAATCGTTTCCACCCATTTGAAGCATCCATTTTGGAGTCGTAAATTCGAACCACACTTTCTTTCCACCCATTAACTTGTGCATAACAATCAATCCATGTGTAGTATACCCCTGGTTTCCTTCCATTATATACAACATACGTCTTGTTGTATGGAGAACTGTCCATTTGTAATGACAATCTGTTTTACTCATATATAACAATTTCCATTTTACAATTCCAAACTTTTTTATATAATGGTCTCTATATAACTATAACATTTATTTTCTCATTTATTACCAACCTAACATATTCAATAATGTTGTTGTTATACCCCAATTTTGTCCGTCTTCTTTTTCTTGTTTTAGTCGTTTATTTTTATTATAGTCGTGTTTTGGAGTCGCATGATTACGAGAATTGTTAGTATAGCGTCTCGGTTACTAACCCGAACCAATTTTCAATCACCCCGTTCAACTAAATCGAAATACCGTTGTTTAAATTAGGTATGCACGCGAATGATCGATCTTTTCGTGCGTTCTTCAATTTAATCTCCGTATTTGGGTTTAGTCGTACATAAGTAGGTCTACCAAAAGTCATTTTTCTCAAAATTGGCTTATCTTCAATTCAGGCCTAAGAATGCGATTCCGAGTTAATTTTAGTGTTGTTAGTTAACAAGCCCATTTCTTCTATTTGGGTCTCGTTTTAGCATATTTGTCTAGTCCGGCCCGTTCTCGTCTTTGTATTTGGCCCGACTCCTTTTTCTTATTATTATTTTTCTTTTGTGCAGTTAATTTATTTTGAGCATATATACAGTCCAAAAATGTCAAAAAAATTTCTATTTAGTTTTATTTACAATTTAGAAGTGTTCAAAATGTCCAAAAGTCCAAAAATGCAAAAAAAAATGTAATATTAGGAATACAAAAATAGCCAAATCCGAAAATAAATATAAAAAATACAAAAAAAAAGCAGTTTTAGCCCAAGTAGCAGTTGGACTTGGATCTTCATGCTCTCCCAAACCCTAGTCTTGGTCCCCAAGACTCAAATCCAGATCTGAAAAATAAAGAGAATCAAGGTAAATCAATTCATTAATTGCTAAACCTAATATTTTAGTATAAATACATGGTTAACCTTTAGTCTAGGACAGGCATATAACACTGCAAAATCACCTAAAAGGATTAGGATTCAACATCGAAATCCTAATCCCTGAAACAAGCAAAAATCAAATTTCTGAGTTGAGAACAAAGAAGCAGGTAGCAATCATAGAAAGTATGATCATAGAAACAAAGGAACAACGATAGCGGTTTAAAGAAGCGATCCACAAACAATCTTGGAGATTATTTCAGAGGCTAGAAAAGAGGTTGGTCTAACCTATTATCTCTCCAAAATGTAGTCCAATTTTTGATCTCCTTATTAAAATTAGTTGTTTAAAATAAATTTCAATTGATACTATATTTCTTCTTAGGATGTTGATGCTGTGAATATGTTAGGAATAAGAATAGTTTAGAATCAGTTTCTTTGTTTGAGCTTTAATCAGAATCGATTTTTTTCTTGTTTTTGCCAAAACGAAATCATTGCAACAATTAGTAACTAGGACTAAATCGGTAACAGATTAGACCAAAAATTAATAGATTTGTGTTTAAAAGAAAACAACCGGATTACTTTCTTGTGGTCTTAAGAAATAGGTAATCCATGGATTAAAAGAAAAACACATTTTGTTTGTTGCTTTGGTTTTATACAGATTAGCATTCTTTTGTTATTTTTTTTATGAGGAAAAAAACTAAAAAAAACACTCACAATAATCTTGGATCAAGAATTTTTTTTTAGCAAAATCATGGATCAAGAATTAGATAGAGTAGGGAGGAATAGAAATATGTAGGCTAAGAACAATGTATTGTTGTTTTATTCTCTCTCCTAGATTCTCGTTCTCTCTCCTAAGATTTTCTTTAACTTTTAAAAAAAAAATTCTCTCTCTATTAATGAGTGAAGTGGCTACGGGGGAGAAGGAAAAAAATCAGGGGTTGGAAACTTTCAGATCCACTTTTATTGCCCATTCCCTTTTCAATTTGTTTTATGGTTTTTTAGTTTTCAGATTACTTCGTGCACCACCAGTTTAACTCACACACCCCCTGCTCACTTAAACTCAATTCGCAGCCCACTACAATATAGATTGGGCTCTGCTTTTTGCACTCCAGTTTTAATAATACAACTCTCTTGCAATTAATCACACCCCATTTTACAATTTTCACCCCCTTTTTTCTCTTTTCCTTTTAATTCTTTTCCAACTCAAATATAAATACTTTTTCTCTCAAAATTAAGTAAAGACTAAGTCGGTTGTACAACCGGGTTAGTCATCATCCCATGACCAATGAGCCGTACAGTTCAGTAATCCTAAATATTTATAAAATTGTAAATAAATCATTTTTCCTAATGAGCTGTACAGTTCAGGAGTTCTAGAATACCTATTCTAAAACCAACTCACCTCACATCAAACAAACTTCTTTCAAAAAAACCTCAAAAATACTTTCAAAAGTAGGGGACTAAGTCGGTTGTACAATCGGGTTAGTCGTTCTAGGAATCGATGGAGTCATGCAGTTCAAGGAATCCTAGGACCCCTACACTAAAAAACACCAACCAACAAACCTTTTTCAGGAAGAACTACGTAGCTTGGATTCCTCCATTGCATCCGGAGGTACGTAGGAGCAAGAGTCTACTCTTGTCAAGCACTTAAAATAAAAAATTAATTAAGTCTTTTTCTCTATATATAAAAGGGTAAATATTAATGAATCGTAATTAATTAGACAAAGGATGTCGCGGGGTGCTAATACCTTCCCCGCGCATACTGACTCCCGAACCCTAAACTCAGCCTTATCTTAAACCTAAAAGGGATTTTCCGAATTTGCCCTTAATCTAAAATTTGGTGGCGGTTTCCTTTCGAACTTCGAAGAATCCTTTCTCGGATTTTTCGGTCGCTACAGTTGTACTGTGTTTGTTGCACCTAACAATTTAGTGTTACTAATGTTATATGTTTTAAAGATTTTATTTATATTATTTTCACCTGCACCATAAAGGAACCAACGCTAATATTCATTTCATTTGTCTTTCTTTCATTTCCCTTACCTAATTTTAGAACTCAATAATTGCCTCCAACTTTGAAAACAATACATTTCGTGATGGCTCAGTGGTCTAACTATGCTTTCATGACTATTGGATACCGAGTTCGATACTTGCCAACGCTAATTCGCTCAATTTTTTTTCAATTCCCAAGTAATATTTAATCAGTTCAGTTGATTACAAAAACATATTTCACGATAAAATAATAACTAACAGAATCTAACACGCGACCTATCACCACCACTCAATACGCATAAAACCAATTAACCTACAACCAATTAACCATCAACCATACTCAATTAACACTAAACAACCCACACACAACATAACATCAACAATAATGTATCAATTACAAATTTTACCAATTCCATCTTTTACACAGCAATACATAATCACTACAAGTTTCTATTCAATTACCATGCAGCCAAAGCAAAACTAAGGTCTGTTGCTTTAAATTATAAATACTACAAATTCAACATAAATTCTCAGTCTTCCATTTAATAACCTCAAATAACTCTACTTTGACTCCCAGCACCATGTGTGACCAATTAGCAAATTTTACCAAAGACACTTTCCTTATACAACACCAACAACAGCAGCAACCATCCTACACATTTTAAACACAATAACAAGTAAAAATGCATTCATTCAATTACAATCAATCAATCTTTATTATAAACTCATAATTAATTACTAATTACCTCATCTTGAATTTAAATTCTCGTGTCCACAGTGGCATAATCCCACTCTTCAAAACCTTGTGTGTTACTTTCTTCATCACCAATGTTCGACGATTCCTCAACCAATCTACATGAAATCATGTGGGTGGCTTCCTTGGTGTTCTGCTACTTTTTTTTCTTTTCACTTTGTGATGGTCTTGCTGGCCTTGAACCACAATCATTTGTTCGTACACCGGAACGACTATGGAAACCACGACTAGTTAATGTATCAACATCTGTCATCACAACATCCTCACCTCTTGCAGCAGCTTCCAACCTCTGAGTGTGAATCGTAACAAGATCAAATGTCCTTCGAACCAACTCTGGCCTACCACACTCCAATGCAGCAATCGCCATTTTATGACAACGATCCACCATACCCGTGTACTGTGTAATTATGGAAGGGTCAACAATACCTGATTTACTCATTTTTTGTAGGGGGATACAGTCTTTCGCAGCCTTTGTCCATCGTTTATTCACTACACAATCTGGAAGCTGCACTATATCCAAGTACCAAATAATGTATAGCATATGTTCACATGGAATACCTAGTGATTCCAATCTTTCACATGAACACTTAAATTCTAACTTTATTGGAGAATAAAAACTTCCCATTCATATCCCTCTTTGCGGGCCTTCACCACTGTGTAGATAAACTCAGTTTCCGTACGTTTAAACCCAACAACCCTACACAAATAAACCTTTTCAAGGATAGGTACAAAAAGACTAAATATCTCTCTTGTATAGATTTCAGATGCTGATTTTTCTAAACACTTAAATTTTGTTTGCATCACCGGATCACCATGTGATGAAATAAAATCAGCTTCAGCTTCTCTATACCTTATATAGTTCAACCAACGAAAGAAATGTTCTAAGAATTCCAGCAAATTGTTTTTCACACTAACATATTTACCAATTTCTGAGTGTAATCCCTCACACCTTGAAGTCGTCCGAAACCCAAATAAAAAATTTTCACGTATGTGTGCTGTGTAGTCCACATACTTCTCTTTTCATACAACTCTAAAACCCAACTGTTCTCTTCCAAACCAAATTCAGCAATCAACTTATCCCACTTTCGTTCAAATTCATCTACATTACAATCACCAAGCATACAAAGTCTCAACCCAGATACAAACTTTGGATCTTTAATGTTACTTACTACATTACGCTACAAGTGCCACACACATAAACGATGATGTGCATTAGGAAAAACTATTTTGATAGCATTTTTCATAGATACAGTACCATCCGTTATAACCGATATCGGACTCTTGCCACCCATTGCATCCAACAGACATTGTAATAACCAAACATATGTTTCCTCACTTTCATTTGTCACAATTGCAGCTGCAAATTCTATGCTCTGGTTATGATGATTAACACCTGAAAACACAACCAAAGGACAATAGTATTTGTTCTTCTTATAAGTTGCATCAAAAGCCAAAACATCACCAAATACTGAATAATCCATCCTACTAGCACCATCACACCAAAAAATTTCCTCAAGACTTCCCTCTTCATTAACAATATGCTTCCAATAGAACATCTCATTGTTCTTTGAAAGGCTATCAAGAAAATCCAACACTACTGTTGCATCCGTTGTTTGGAACTTCTTTTGCTTTGATTGTTCGTTGTACATGTCCCTCTTCATAAACCCAACTTTATCAAAACCTCCAGTCTTAGCGGCAAACAATCCATATATGTTACTAGTCCCTATACCAACACTCCTCATCATATTCATCTCATACTTATCATGCTCTTTCATCTTTCTATGGGCCGGTAACATCCCAGTCCACTTCTCTAACACCAGTTTGTGGTTGTGTTCATCAACCAAATATTTCATGTACCATCGCCCGGACATTCCATCTACATGTATTTGACATTTCGCCCGACATCCACATCTTGTATTAGGTTTTGCTTTTCTCACCCTACCCTCTCTATTATAGTGCTTTTGTCTCCTATGACCTTCCTTGTAACATACAAACGTCTGCTGCGTAACCTCGCCAATAGCATTCCTCATCAAGCTACCTTTTCTCGCAGAAAAAACTTTTATGCTCCCATACCAGTTATAGAACATAAATGCCACACTCAAATCTAGAAAATGCCACTTAACAACATACTCCGCTGATGACAATTCCGACAAATTTACTTTAATCAAATCCTCCTCACTATTTATAGCTGCTTCCTCATCAAAATTAAATCCACCGCCATTGGTTTCATCCCAACACAAATCTTCCTCATCTGACATACTTTCAGATTCTTCATAAGATGATTCTGAATCTTCACATTCCTAATTATACATCAATTCTTTCATCATTACTACCAACAAAAACAACAAATGCAGCGCAGTTTAAACATACTAACTTTATTTGAAAAATACCTCTATTGCCTTTCCTTTAAACTTAACACCTGTTGAATCTCCTTTGTTAACCATTTCTTTGTTCCTAAACCACCACTGCACATAACACAAATAATATTTCATACTAAGTTCACAAATTATAAACTACAACGTAAAAACCACATCCTGACATAATCAAAATACACTTGTAAACTTCTTTAATTAAATTTTAATCACGGTTTAATTCACTTACTTACTATGTCTTCATACATTTGGAACTAACCTTAAACCAACAATATCCAATGTCTCCTAAACAGACATTATTCAAACAAACACTCACCAACAAATATCAAACAGACAACCACATACACAGATCTACCCATATCCAACGTTTCCTTCCATCTAGATAACCCTCAACACCAAAAACCAAATCTCACAAATATACCCTTTAACGTTTAACAAAAAACACATTTCAAATCTACCCATTAACCAAACTAACAAACAAACTTACAAATCTACCTATTAATAACAAAATCAGACTTAACCTGAAAAATTGAATCAAAAAAATCTTACCTTTAAGCCTTCTTTTCCTTCTATTCGTACAAATACCAGCTGAAAATCACTAACAACATGAAGATTTTGGTAAACATCACCCATACAAACTGAAGAAAAATAACCTTTCCATGGAGGCTTGTAAGAACTTCATCAACTTCACTGTTTATCTCTCTTCAGTGGCCAACCTTACTACTAAATACTCTCTTCTTGAGTTTCAATACTATATTAACTCAAGTTACTTATTTTATTAAATGCCTATTGCAAATTTATTACGTGGAAAAAAAAGGGCACCGACATAAAATACTAAAACATTAGGGTAGTTACTGTAAATAAACATAAACAGGGTCAACCTACCATAACAGGTCAAATGTCATTTGGGTACCATACCAAAATTGTTAGATTTTGGTACCACAAAAGCCACCTTAGAAAATGGCGCATCTGTTGTTCAAAATCAACGTGCAAGAGTTTGCCGGGTGCGGATTTACGTGATCCTCCGGCTACATTTAGTGAAAGATGCCATATTGATTCTGAAATTGATTGGTTCTGGCGTCTATGTTTGTTCCGTGAGTGAATGAATCCATTGGGTTTCCTTAATTAACTTTAGTAGTAGTAGTTGTTGTTAAATTACCCATTATTAGTAGTAGTTGTTGTCAAATTACCCATTGTATTTTCGTTATTTTCGATCAATGGAATGGAACCTTTTAACTAATTAATAAGTACTGCGCTATTTCTCCTTCAATCATTTTCTTTTCTTTTTCATTTTTCGTTACGTTGCCTCTTTTCTATGCATAATATGGTATAATGATGCATATTTTTTGTTCTTTTTAATTACTTTCTTCTTTATCCGTATTCCAATTAGGTTACATTTATTTCTATCAACTTGTTTCATATCAAAAGCACCTTCATTCCTTTTAAATTTATACTCCAATTAACAACCATTAACAACTTTGGATCACATTTGGAGTGATAAGGGGCCGTTCAAGGTGGTTGCCAGTTTTTGGTTTTTGGTTTTGAAAGTAAAATTTGAAAACAAAACCTGTTCGTGTAAAAAGGGGTTGAAATGGTTTTTTACTTAATTTCACAACAGATTTTGGTAAAATCCTGAAACCATAAAAATATGTTTCCTATTACTTGTTTTCAGTTTTAACATTAATCGTTCGGTTCTCTCTTTCGTTCGTGCGTCCTTCCCTCTTCTTCTTCTTCTTCTTCAGTGAGACTTCCCTATTTCTTCTCAAGTGCAGATTCTTCTCTCTTCTTCTCAAGTGCGGATTTTCCCTTCTTCTCAAGTCCAGACTTCTCCACAACAAGGTATGCTCTCTTTTCCTTCTCTCTCTCTCTCTCTCTCTCTCTCTCTCTCTCTCTCTCTCTCTCTCTCTCTCTCTCTCTCTCTCTCTCTCTCTCTCTCGCTTCTATTCTATTCTTGGTCTGTGCTTTTGGTATAGTTGTTTCAGCGTTCTTTCTTGGTATAGTTTTCAGCGGTTTTATTCTTTCTTTTCTGTAATAAAAAAAAATCGTAACCCAATTGGTTTTATTGTGTTTGACCCTTTTCTGGATTGTCTAATGGTTTTTGTTTTTGGTCCTTTGGGTCAAGGTTTTTTGCTCTTGTTTGTTGTTTCTGGTGATGATTCCTGCTCTGCTCTTACTGACTATGTGGACCTTTTGTTTGCTATATGAAAAAGTTTGTCTGTTTTAGTGTGAAATATATGGGTAAATACTCTGTGTTTTTTGCATTTGTGAGTTTCGTCGACGATGCCGGCAACGACAACAGCGTTTGCTTTTTTGTTTCTGTGAAAGTTATTTCAGGTTTGATAGATGTAATAATTATTGAAGACCCCATACATCATGAAAAATGAAGTGATAATATGAAAAACACTTAACTGGAACATTGTTACAGTGTAAATTTGCTTTTGTATGCTATTTGTTCTAGTTAAGTGTATATCATTGAAATTGGTTTAAAAGGCCCTGCTATTTGTTCAAGTTAAGTGTATATCATTGAAATTGGCATTTACTAAATTGATAAAAGTGGAGACTGGATTAGGGTACAATTCAGCCACAGGACAAATTATCGCCTCAAATGATGAATGGAAGAAGTTATGTGAGGTATGTTGTTATTTGAGTATCCACATATTTGTGAAGTGTCGTGATTTTACAAATACTAATAATTAAATAATAATCTTGCAAAAGTATAAGTCAGCAAAGCAATTTAAAAAGAAAGGGTGCATTCATTATGATAAACTATGCACCATTTTTGGGGACACAACTGCCTTTGGTGTCAATCAGCACCCTTCAACCAAAAGTCCTTCGATAAGTAATGATGACACGGAAGGTGAAAATGATTTTGACCAAGAGGAAAATAGCTATCAAACTAAACGGAAGCCAAATGATAGTGCTGACTCAAAAAAAAAAGGAAAGCAAGAGAGAACATTCAAATAGCATTTGCCAATGCTTTGAAGGTTATGGGAGAAAGTTCCAAAAGAAAAGTTGACATTTTGGAGAAAATGAGCACTAGTCAGATTATAGGGTCATCTTCTAATACTACAGGGGACGTAGATGGGCGGGACAATGGATCGAATATGAAATTGATGACTTGTTTGGGAATTCTTGACAAACTTGAAGGTATTGATGCAACTTCCTTTACAAAGGCAGTGAAGATGTTGAAAGAAGATCCTCTATGGAGGGATGTGTTTCTAGCATTATCAAATGAGAGGAAGACTGATTTTGTCCTAAATCTCTAAATATTTATTTTTATATTTAAATTAAGACATGTGAAAGATGAATATTTATATTTGTGTTTGAATATGTATTAGGAGATGGATTTTGGATTAATATTATGATAATGGATTTTATGATTTTTGCCAAAATTTATTTGTTTTAATTTATTTTAGTTTGTTTATTATTTTTTTAGACCTAATTATTTTTATGTGTCAATATATTTTTATATTGTATGACTTCATAGTGAGGTGAGTTAAAAAGAGTAAGTGGTTTAAAATGGAAACTCAGTTTGAAACTGAAATTCAAAACTCAGAACGAAATTTCAAAACTCAAAACCAAAACTGGTGGTTTTGGTTTTTGAAAATTTCAAAACCAAAAACCAACCCGAACGGGGCCTTAGTGTTGGGAACGAACAGATTTCTTTTTTGGGAGTAGATGTATCAACATTACTGCTCTTTGGAACCTCTCAATCAATTTAATACATTTAAGACTGTCTATGGTTCACGATATATAAATTATATCGAATCAATGTGAGACCTCCAGATGTTAGCATGATAGGTGAGGGAAGTCATGAGCCCTTAACCTAGGCCTCCAGAATTATTATTTTTGCCTTTAGGGAATGTACTATTGGCCAGTTGGGGTTCAATCAAATTACTTCGGGTAACTGGTGATGTGCTAAAAGTTTTAAAAAGGATTCATATTGTAATTCATATTGAATTGCGGTAAATAGGCGCATACTTAGATTGAGAGGAAACTCTCAATGGTATTTACCAATTTGGAAAAGGATTGAGTGCGTCATAATAATCTTCTAATAAAAAGGGTATGTAATTCATAAATTGAATTACCAGTGATTGGTTGTAATTCATATTGAATTTCCAGTTAAAGGATTCATAAATGAATCGAGAGCGTGGTTAGGGGTCACGGTACTGAGATATGTATCTCATACTTTCATATGTTGTTGTTTTACAGAGAAACAGAGGAAGAAGAAGAAGACTAAAAGACACAAGTAGGTGGCGTGCTCGAGGAAAAGATTGAAGACTTAGTCCTTTCAATCTTAGTTTATGTTTTCCCTTGTTTTCTTTGTACCCGATATATGACTTGAATCATTTAAGTTATGTAATTGTTTCCGCTCTTTCCTTGTGATGATATTGAACACCAAATTGTAGGTCGAACCGATATGGTTTGATTTAAGCTATGACAGGTTGTGACCATTCGATTTTATTATTATGTTGATTTGTGCATTTTAATATTTCTACTGGTTAGAGATATTAGGGTGTTACACCACATCATTTTATAATCAATAATAAATTATTAAAACTAAAAATAATTTATAAAACTAAAATCAAAATTAAAGAAAGAACTTCTGTTTTCAGAATCTGATACAATCTCTAAAATTTCAATCCTCTTCAAACCGAGAAAAATTTAAAAAACCCAGTAAGTGGTTTGCCTTTCCCTGTGTCATTTCACTGCCTACTGGTAGTTGTTCGTTCTCTGCATTTTTCTTCTATCCTTGTCCATTTTAATGGCATTAGGGTTTCATTTCAATTAGAGTCAATGCCTAAAGTTAATATAATTTTGTACAACTAATCGGATGTAGCCTTTTCCAAAACAATATATCGTGGGGCGCTAATGGATTCCACATGCATAATTTACTACTAAATCTAAAATATGATTTTTAAGACTATTTTCTTTTCCAAAGTGATTTTTCAATGTTCTCCCTAATAATTCAATATTGATGATAATTTCATTGACCACGAAAAATTTCTAGATTTTGGGTTACTAAAAGGACTTTTATAACATTTTGATTTCAATGCCCTACCCTCTGGGAATACTCAATTTTACCACGTGTATTTTCCAACCTTTTAAAAAAAACACAAAAATATTTTAATTGTGCATATTGAGCTTTTAATCCCTTAAGTGTGCCATACTGACCCCTTTTTTTTTTTTAGATAAGCAAAAATTTAAATAATAGGAGCATTAGGTGTACTCAAAACCAAAACAAGACTTTCACAAGAATTGTTTATACACGTAAGAGCATTGAGCCACCAAGAATCATGGATACCCTGCACGCTACCCCATCCCTTCCTCCCCTTCCTCACCTCCGCACTAGACAACGACAAGGAAGTCTCCAACCACCAACCACTCACCCTTGACAAAACATTGTTTCAACCATTTCAATTCCTCCCGCCCTCTCCTTATATCAGATAGATAGCACGATGCATAGCCACATAGATGATATAATCGTTAACTTCAAACTGTTGATTACCCAACAAAATACTTAATTCTCTCTTTTATCCCTAACCTCCCTCTTAGTTTCTGGTAAGCAAATCAAATCAAACTTACCCGGCCTGATAAGCAACGATAAATGACAGTGATTGGCATCGTCGCCCCACCCACAAAGATTAATTGCGATAAGACACTCAAGGCTCACCATTATTGGACTCCCCCTTATCCCTTGCTAGCTGAACCTTCTTCGCTCCTACTTCAGTCAACTTGATATGCTCCTCATCAGGTAAAGAACCCTCCACCCTTAACTTCTCAGCACCTTCCCACACCTTATTAGCCACTACCTTATTTTGAAGCGCCCAAAAACGTTTATTAGAGTTCTCAATATCTGAATCAGAAGGCTCATAATTAGCAAGTGGAATTGTTCCGTTCTTAGCTTTCTTTTGGACCCAATATCTTCAACTTAATTGGTTTCTTATGAAAATGCAAGTAGGGCCATTTTGGAAATTGGAAGGAGATCTATGACTTAGAGATTGGGCTTTCAGCGGCACAATTGTGGCCCACCCCATGAAGGCCTTGGTCCACGTTAGTGTCTAAGTCAATAGCATTCACATCCAAGCTATTAGGCAATTGACAACCTGATTGAACGGTTTCCTCCACGTAACTAGGAGCAGAATTTAAAATCAAATTAGAGGTCCCACCAATCAATGAAGTTTGACCATCCTCAACAAACTCGTTCGATTCACGTAAATGTCTCACTTCTCCCTCATTAGTGGATCCGTTATCATCCATTATTTGTGTAATCGCCTTCCCTAAATCACACAAGGAATTAACCTCTGCGTTTGATATTTCCACGCCATCTTCTTCTGCACCTGGATCATCTGCATTGCCGAAAAAGTGTGAATCAAAAAACTCCTCCTCAAAACTTGGTGAACCAGCCTCCTCATCTAAATCCTTGTCACAGACCTTATTACTCCATTGAAGCGGACCACACCAATCTTCCACTACCTTTATTGTAAACAACACATTATTAATAGAAATCTGAAAAACCTTGTTCACCATAGTTTTGATTGCTTGCAGGTGCAAACCATAATACAAGCTACATCATACGACCTCTTCTCAGTCAAGACTTATAAATGCGAGTTAATATAAACTCCCACATAGGCAGATAGTTTAGTGAAGAATTCAACATTCCATGCATGAACCGGAATCCTATAACATCTGAGCCAAGTGACCCTTTCAGTATCAACATCCGATGGTCTCCACGGACGAATCCATTTGAACTATTGATACAACCAATCACGCGCCCCTTCAATAAAACCAATAATGTCCTCATCCTCTTTATCTCCTTCAAGAAGAACTAAATTTGATCCCATCGGTGTAGCTTTGATGGAAAAAACCCCCTGCCGGATAAATTCATCTTGAATAGCATAAGACTTCCCGGGAAAAATAACCTCCCCTATCATAGCTCTAGAAAGGAATGAATCGATAGGAATATCACATGACCAGTCGCCTCTGTCACTACTCCCCTTACGTCCTCCTCGAACCACATCCATAGCAGAACTCCCCAATCGGCTAGGAGTCGGTGGAGTCTTTTGCTTCCAAATTTGGGTAGGCGCCTTTGGTCGATGCTCCAAAGCACCCTTACGACGTCGTTGATCATGGTTCACCTCCCTTTGGAATCTAGGAAGGTTAACATGATCTTCTCTCCCTCCACAAAAATGTTGTCCAAGATAATAGCAAATCTTTCCAGTTCTTTGACGTCAAGAAAACGCACAAATCCAAATCTCCTCCCGCCCGCATTCCTCCTTGCTGGGATCACCACCTCTTGAATTCTTCCATGTATAGAAGAAGCGTCAAGCATATCCCCTAGCCCGACACCTCTCCAGGAAACAAGAAAAGAAGAACGATGTGATATGCCCTTCGCCTATCCTCCTAAACCCCGAGGCTATGTCCATCGATCTCTTTCCACTCCACCCAATTCCCCTCCTATCTTTCTTTCTCACGGCATGAGATGAAGTGGGGGAGGAATCTCGAAAACATCAGCAGCATCCATAGGTTTGGTTCCACTCCTCCTTGTTTAGGAAGAAGCGTTTCTATTGTGTGTCGGCAACCGCTTGCTCCTTCTCCTTCCTTCCAAGACTCTAATGCAAATCGAAGTCTTGACTCTGTGAGAGAAAGCTATATGATGGACACAATAGGGAGAGAAATGCAAGAGAGTAGTTGAAGGTCTGTAGCTCTTTGACCTAGGAGAGGAGGTTTCAAATCCGGAACATAATAACCTGCCGTGGAACACGCTGGGGATATTACTTTTTTTTTTCACAACAATTGGAATGACCAAATAACATAATCCCCTCTTTTTTATTTATACCACTTTCATTCGTATTTTTATTTATTTTATTTTGATTAGCTCGTTTTATAAATGCCATCACTCATTGTTTTTTTTTTGTCCTAACACTCATTGTTTTTTATTGTCCAACACTCATTGTTTTTTTTTTTGTCAAAATGTATCCCTCATTGTTAAACACATATTATTTTGGGTTTTTTTGTACCCCCACTGTTTACCAATATACCCCCACTCTATATTTTTGGACGGACATACCTCTGACAAAAATTGAATCAATCGCATTTATGTTTGTAATAGGTAAATACGATTTATGTTTTTTCAAGTCGTATTTACCTATATACGATTTCCCTGACAAAAAACAAATAAATTAAAAAAAGGAATCCTATTTATCTCAGAATAAGGTAAATACGATCCGATTTTTTATGGAAAATCATATTTATGTTTGATGAAGGTAAATACGACTTACTATTTTTGAAGCTTCTGGGAAAAAATCGTATCTAGATAAATACGATGCAAAATTTGCTGGAAATCGTATCTATCTCCTGGAAGGTAAATACGATGAGCTCTAAATTATTTATGGTCAAATTGTATGTAAGTGAGAAATGGTAAATATTCTGTAAATATGTAATTTTTTTAGGGGTATTTTAGTCTTTTCACCGTATTTCATTCTAAATCACCACCCCGCATTGGTATGTATCTTCGCATATATATCAATTCTTATCAATCACTAACTTTACAATTCATAATTTTTTTAACATTTTTTACACAACTCCTTATAACCACATCCTGTGCATCGCAGAGGTGTACATCCTAGTGAATTAGAATGTCCAAATCATTAAAAAAATAAAAAAAATCCGCCATATATCGTTTTGAATACGTATATACGATTAGACATAAAATAGTCATCGTATATACGTACTCAAAACGTATATACGATTTATTTTTATTTTTTTAAAAAAATTAGTTTTCAAAGGGGTATTTTGGGGTTTTCAAATTTGGTGGGGGTATGACAAAAACTACCCTTGTTTTTATTCACACCAAACAATTCATTCAGACCACCCTGCAAGTTGTTACAAGTTGTACCAGATCGTCAGTTTTCTTCACCAGCTTATATAGTGGAGGCTTTAGAGCAGCTTAATGCAGCTGCTAATAAATATGGTTACAATACTGTACTCTGAAGCATATTGGTTTGACCGGTCAGTTCCCACTGTAATGATAAGAACACCTTTTGATGTTAAAATTGGTTGGATAGCTTCCCCTCTTTCATACCCATGTGGGGAAGAATGTACCAAATTGTACCAAAATACGAATATATATGAGATACGGAAGGAATACTCGTATAATATAATTATTTTTTATTTTAAATTAAATATATTATACACCTATACCACTTAACTTAATTTAAAATAATAAAAATATATTATACAAGTATTCTCTCCATATCCCATACGTATTTGTATTTAGTACACTTTGGTACACTTTTTTGGGTTTAAATAGCATTACTAGTGGGTGGGGGAAAGGGTATTCCTTTTTTTTTTGGTGAAAGATTGGACCAACAGGCCCAACTAGAGATCTATTACTGGGCCAGAAGACCCATTAGCATCCAGATACAGCAAGTTGACCAAAAAGTCCGGGACAAAATTAAAAATTACAATTGAGTCCCACAACATGTGGTTGTGATTCGCTAGCTGATCAGCAACCATATTCAACTCTCTCTCAATTGGCATCCACTCATATTCCATTGACCCATTCCCCACCTTCAAGATCTCACGAACCAACCCAGCTACCCTATCATCATCTTCACCTTCATTCATCAGTAACTCAAGAGCTTCCATAGAATCCACCTCCGCAATTAACTTCTTGAACCCTCTAGTGCAAGCAATCGAGATGCCTTGAAGAATACCCCAAAGCTCTGCCTCCACAATCGAACAAGAATGAAGCTTGTAAGAATACCCAAACACAAAATTGCCCTGGGAATCACGTAAAACACCATCACAACCAGCTTCTCTCCCACCATTCTTGACCGATCCATCACAATTAAGTTTCCAATACCCAATTGGAGGAGTAGTCTGATAAGTCTCAAATTTAGTGTCTTTTTTAGTGTTCATTTTCATATAGTTAGTATAGCAATTTAGTTCTATTTTTGAGCTATTTTACTACATAGTGTTTGTTTTAATTTCAGGTCTATCTTTGAGGAAAATGAAGGATTTAAGCTTAAAAAGAGAAAAAACAAAGTTTCAAGTCAAAAAGAGAAACAAAGAGCTGAAAAATATAAGAAAAGGCAAGTAAAAGTTGTTTCTACACGATAGTTACCACGACCGTCTTTGGATTTGGTACGACAGTCTTTGAACTTTTTTCTTCCTTTGCGACTGAAAGTCTACGATAGTTGCACGACCGTCTTTGGATTTGGCATGACCGTGTGGATCGCATCGATTCCAAAGATGTTCTGATTTGCTCTTTAATGGCTTGTAAATTGTCTTAAGTGATTTGTCTCTTCTCTTTGGCTATATAAAGCACGAAAATTGCGAGTGCTTAGGACATCTTAGGCTATTGCAAACAATTACTCTAAAGTTTAATCTAAGTTTATGCAATTTTCTCTTCATCTTTTATTTCTTGTTCTTTTAATTTTTACGCACTTTAGTTTTCTGTTCTTATTTTTACGCACTTTATCTTGGTCATTTACATTCTTGTCATTTACATTATGCCAATTATTACTCTTGCAATTTATTTTTCAATTATGAGTGAGTAGAAACTTGGTCTTGGGTTATTGGGAGTAATCCAATGATAGGTCCCTAGTAATTCCCAAGACTATTCTCCACTCCAAATTGTTTTATATTTCAATCTAATTTCATTGTCCTTCAAATCTTATTTTAAACATCAAGCGAGTACAGAGAGGTGAAGTTTGATGTTGGAACTATGAAATTAGACAAGGGAATCAAAACATGAGAATAGTTTTGAAACTCTTGAGACATTATAAAGGTGTTATGCTTAATGGGTTTTGGTGGCAATCAACCATGAGAATAGGCTTGATTGTTAGTTCAAAACACGCTCTTGTACTCTGAAAGGAGACATTAGTTATATTCGTTGCCTTGTCTTTGAAATACACTACTATATAATTTGGTGAATGGTCTAAAGAATTATTTTTGGTTCCTCATTGTTGTGATGAAACTATAACCCGAGATTATTTTAATTTCTGAATTTTAAATCAAACAATCACTCCTTCTACTAAAATCATTCCTTTTAGCTAATGACCACTAAAAAAGAAATTGGTAATCACAAAAGTCTTTGTGGGATCGATACTTTTTATTACGCGATAGAACCGTGCGCTTGCGGTCTATCATAGTCCACCCAATTCGAGAATTCCCAATTTGTAAATTAGGAATAGTGTGAAGAACATTCATCTTCTTCTGAACCTCCACAATTCGGATTACTTGATTCCTAATAAGCACAACAGAATTTTGGACATTGGAATGTTTTTGGGAAAACACCCAATCATTCCTATTTCTCCAGATCGTATCCAGCACAACACAAAACAGCAATTGCCAATTCTCTTCCTCATTACTGTAAGTTCTGTTCCTTAAGTTCAATTCTAACCAATTTTTCCAGTTTTGAATACTGAAAAAATTTCCTTTGCTTCTTAAGTTGAAACTGCTCCAAATGTTGAAGCTTTTCCTAATGTTCAAGGATAAATTCACTAATATTCAGCATGTCTTTTTTAATTCAGGGGAATATTCTTATTTGATGTTTTTCCTTCTATATCTTATATATAAATCTTAGGCAAAATTACATCAGAAGACCTTTAAGTTATTTATTTGTAATAAGTTGACCTTTTAAGTTACCTAACATTGACACCCGTTGGTCCTTTTAGTAAAATTCCATATCGTTGATTACATCAAAATACACCAAAATATGCTTGGTTGCATCAAAATACATAAGCTAGAGTAATCACAATATATAAAGTAGCATTGCATCAAAAAATATAAGCTAGAGTAATCACTAAAATGGCCTATTTGTTACAAAAAAAACTTAAAGAACCAACTTGTTACAAATAAATAACTTAAAGGTCCTCTGGTGTAATTTTGCCTAAATCTTATATCTTACCTTATATATAAAGGCTGAATAGCACCCGAGAGTACTTGGATGAGATGGTAGGGAGCTCTTCTAGTTCAGCCAATGTCATGGATTCGAATCCAGTATTGGGCATGCAGTAATATCAAATCTTTTGAGGGAGAACTTAGTCGACTATTGTAGTCCTACCTAACTCGAGGGATTAGTCTCTCCGTTGCGCGCAGAGGATACTTGGTTTATACAAAAAAAGGCTAAATAGCGAATATTTGTGTATCAGCCGTGTATTCCACCCAAATTATCTTTTCTTCATATTTTAAGCCGAGTATTTTGAAGTACTATAGAGTTCAAAAAAAATTTAAGGTTCAAATGCTCAAAGTTCATTCCTCAATAACTAGTTTAGTGGAAAAAGTTATATTTCGAGACAAAATATGTAAAGTGTGATGCTAAATAGTGTATTTAAATGTACTTTAGATTTCAGAAAAAATCATAGATGTTCAATTAAGTGATATTCATTTCTCAATACATTGATGACTCACCAAATATTACACTATCTCGATGATGATTGAGTCCAATGAAGGGAGCAAATGGCGATAAGTGCTATCAAAACACACTACATCTCTGAAATAAGTATAATCCACGACCATTTTAGTGTCTACCCAGAAAATATTTGTTATTTGATCATCAACACAAGTTGAATGTCATAAAGAAGGCTGAGCTTCCTAGTAGCAAAATTGGGATGATAGAACTCTACAGTGAGAGGATTGTCTAACCCCAGCTATTATATCTCTAGCAATGAGAACTCGACTCCAGGGAGATCATGTATTGACAATCCTCACTGGCCAAGTCTGATTCCAATGGAGCAAAGATAGGGCACCGATTCACAATAATTGACTGCAAGTTGCAAAGCATCCTAAGGACTCCCAAACATCCTAGAGGTTCGATGGACGTAGCTGAAGTCAACTAGAGTCACAAGAAAGGAGGTTTGAATTGTGACCCTTTTTAAAATTCATTTCGTGACCAACCAAGATACATTAAGGTGTTAGTTGCATCAGAAGATATTTCCTATCTTCTTAGGAAAATATTCATATGAGTGGATATGGATATAGGTTGGAGAGAGTGAATCAATGTTTAAAGAAGATATAGATAGTGTATTAAATCTAGTATAAGTATCTTCTTTGAGATTGGATAGTGTAGAGAAGATAAGATGGTAGAGAGGTGTATTTGAATCTTCTCACACTAGTGATGATGTGCTATGGTAATGCTTGGTTAGGAAGATGAGATTTAGTGAATTGAGAGGATAGATCAGTACAATTTGACTTAAGATTTTAGAATAATTCCTACAATGTCGTAAAAGACAACATCTTAGGATAGACCAGTACCACTAGTTTTCTTTTCACAAGATCGATAATTGTATTTCCCTTAAGACAACATCTTAGGCATCTTCACTAACAATCAAGCAACCAATGTCATGTTAGGAAGGTACTAACCCCTAAGAACCTACTTAGGCTTCTTCATTAACAATTCAATAACAAATGCCTTGTTAAGAAGGTACATGAATAAGGTAGTTTTTGGGAATACAATAGCTTGGTTTAAAAGATGATTTCTAACACAATATAATCTCCAAGAGTATGAAAATACTCAGAAATTATCCCACAGGAAGTTTGGAGTGCACTGAGTATGATTGAGAGATGAGATGTGCTTCAGAAACTTCTTTAGAGGCTTGAGAAGTTACTTTAGAAGCCATATGGTAGGAAACATTGACTCAAGCTTCTCACCAACTCTCACACATTGAATGAGATCTTCCATTAGGTATTTATAGAGGTTCTATTCCAAAAGAGTCGTTGGAAATGGCCTCGATACTCAATATAGCCGTTTAAAGCCGTTAGGACACTTTTCAAAAAATCTCTTTGCACTTTTCTCGCGCAACACTTTATAGTCGCCTTTTTACTTTCTGCAAAGATCTTTGACAAAGAACTCACTTAGACCTTACGAACTTGATTTTCACCATTTTGAAAGCTTTTAAACCGATCCCATATCTTCTAAGGCTATTGTTGACCTTCATAATTCATTCTTAATGTTAAGATGATATATATGACCATGTGACTTTTATGCTTGAGAAGCTTGATGTATCTTCTAAACTATGCCTTTCAAGTAGGTTTTGAACAATCTTCCTAGGAGTGTTTCGAACAACATTCTCGAGCAATCTTTCGAACAACCTTACGAGTAATGTAGCTTCGAATGATGTAGCTTCCGGGTATTGTTTTGATGTATTTTTTGTGATACATTATGGCGTGTCTTCTCAAAGTTCTTTGAAGCATCTTTAGTTGTCTTTTCTTATCATGAGTGGCTATATGGATTGAGTCTTTTCTCTTGATAGACTTCTTATTTCTTGCCATCTTATTATACATGAAGAACCATCTTCTCATCTTGAGAAGCAATAAGCTAGTGTCTTATTTATCTTGAGAAGATTCTTGAAGAAACAACTTCTCATCTTAAGAATTCACTATAGCTTATGTCTTCTTTATCTTCTCGGGAGCTCTTGACCTTCATTCTTATCATCAACATGCCTTCTTATGATATGAAGTTTCTTGAGGATAGTATTCTTAATTTGTGAAGTTAGTATAGCTTATGTCTTCTCATCTTGGAAGATTCTTACTATACCATACTCTTCTTGAGAGGCTCTTTGAAGATTGTCTTCACATATGAGAACCCATTATAGTTGTCTTCAATCTTATATCTTCTTATGACCTCAATACCTCCATACCTCCATACCTTTCTTTTAAGACGACAATTGTGTCTTCTTATATGGTGCTTTATTAGCACACTAACTTCTTGAGATTTGATTGTATGGTTCTTGCACTTAGATCACTCAAGAAGATCCATTAGATCACTAATGAATCAGAGAGCTTAAACACTTGTCAAAAAGATTTGTTTCCATCAAATCCTATCCAAGGGATTTTGCCTCAATAGTAGCCATCAATTGAGTGCCCAAGACTCTAGCATTGGTGAGTGAAGGGTACATGAGAAAATCAGCTGGTGAAGGTCCTTTTAGTACAACTGCGCCCATAGTCAAGAACCAGATGGATCCTTGAGCTTCTTTGTAGCACTTGTTCTAGCAGATTTGGTTTAAGAGGTTGTGCATATCCACATAGAGGAGAAGGAGCGAGTGTAGTAAAAGTACTTGCTAAAGCAGTACATGAGAAATGTTGCATGTTGAGCATCTGAAACGTCGCCTGACGTGTGGGCATTCCACTCAAGAAGGGTGGATTAAGCATTGTCAAAGTCATAAACGAGTTCGCTAGTAGGATAGTTGGGATTGGAGTGGACGCATTTTCCACCGGTTGGGAGCCCAAGGATGGCTGCCACGTCAAGTAGGGTCAGAGTCATCATCCGCCAGGGAAAGATGAATGTGTTGAATGAAGTGGACTAGAATCCCATGAGAGGAATAAGAACATCAAAGTTGGGAGTAATTTCTTTGGTGGATAACATGATCATGTCATACAAGCCCCAAGACTTCCACATTTCAGAATGAGTCAAGGCCATCCTCTTGGGCGAGTTCTTGTAACCTGGCTATGAAGCCCTGATACCCCAAAATAGGCCATGTACCCGTATCCGTTTTTTATTTGTACCGATACGTGTCGGATACTTCCGGATACGTGTCTTGGGAGTATCTTAGAATTTATGTTTATTTTAAATCAAAAAAAACAAAAAAAAAAGACTAGATACTTATTGGATACTTCCGGATACGTATCTTGGGAGTATCCTAAAATATATATTTATTTTTAAATCAAAAAACAACCAGATACTTACTCTTTTTTCCATTATTTGAAGAGAAATAAAATGGATCCAAAAAGGGCATAAGTTATGTACATACTAATCTTCGTCTTTTGTCTAGGAACGATGAATGATATGGTAAATGAGAGACAAAGATGTGAGACATTATTGGAGATGCACATGATCCACTTGATGGTGTTAGAATCGAATAAACAGAGATATCTCTTGATGAACCAGAGTTGAAAGCTATGTTATTTTTTGATGATGGAAATGGAGGAGAGGAGAAGGACACAGTTAGTGTTAAGTAGTTAACAGTAGGCAATTTGCCGATGACTAATCTACGCTGGAGAACCTGACTGGCCACAAACACTCGACTTTGTCGACCTGTGTGGTTCTCTCCTCATAATATAGTTTTTGTCACACCCAAGATTGGAACCCCGAGACCTTGGAATGGGATCCGAGTCCAATTACCTCTCAAACAAACTCTTGTTTTTTTTTTTTTGACAGCCAAACAAACTCTTGTTGGTACTATGCTTACTTATTTTGATCACAAGTATCTTTATGCTTTATATTTTTAAATTTTAATTTAATTTTTTGTTGAAGTATCCCTGTCGTATCGTATCTTGATTTTCAAAATTTTCACGTATCCACGTATCATGTCGTATTGTATCCCGTATTCGGGTTTCATAGAACTTGTGGCTTCCTTCGGCCAACCCCTGAGCTCGACGGCTTTTGCGTGTATAGTAAACCAGTCATGTGTAATTCGAGGGTTGTCTAAGGCGAGGTCAGGGTCAAAGGACTTCTCAAATTGAGAAATGCCTCTTTGAAGGTCAGTGGTGAAAGGGCGTAACGTAATAAGATTCCAAATGCTAGTGAGAACATTGAGATGTACTGGAGAAGCATTGGGAGACGCTGAGGATGTTTCCTTGGACAATTTTTTTTGGAAGTCAGTGGAAGACATCATTAGAGTAAAGAAAGAGAATTGAAAGATTAAGAGAAGAAAGGAAAACGGAGGAAAATGTGGCTAGGAAATTTGGCAAGAGTTTCAGCAAATGACGCAAATGGGAACGACAGTGTTGCAACAGTTAATTATTTTAGGAGCTATTTATAGCTAATGGAACTAATGAAGTAATGATTAAACACAAGCTAATTGTTTCCCATCGCATCGGATGAAGTTAACAAGTTGTTTAACAGTTAGTTTAGCAGTCATAATGATGTTGTCCTTACAAGCTATTTTTGAGTTGCTATAGCTACTAGTTTCTTTAGCTAGACAACACAAAAAGGGGGCATTTGTTAACACCAAAATATGTTGAGGTATTGGCCGAGGAAAAGCTTAGCCGAGGCGAGGGTCTACCCGGGTCTAAATGAGCCGAGTTACCCAAATCATGGGTAAAAAGGGGGAATATGCTACATAAAAACCTATATCTACACTAATTCTTCTACTTCATTTAATTATTCCTTAGAAGAGCAACCAGATAATAAGGGTTGGTTACCTATATAACTGAGAAACAGAGTTTCTTTCTTAGTGTAATCGCTTGAATAAAAGGAATAAAGAGTTGAAACTCTTCGCCAATCGTCGACTAAATCTAAAGTTTGACAACAAAGAGTAATTCTTATATGGTCAAAACTTTAACATGTAAGATTTGGGAAACCTAATAAAACAATGACAACACATTAAAAGCACACAACTAGGTCACAAACAGATGGAAGGCTCTCTCTCTCTCTCTCTAAAATCCAGGGTATTGTCTAAGATTTAACGGTTATTTTGAATTAGAAAAGAAAATAATTGTTTAATCTTTAATAGTTGTTTCGAGGTTTATTTAAAAATTTTACCGAAGAAGTTTTTCGAATCTGAGATTGAGAGTGGTTTTATTTTTGTGTCTTCCAAATTGTGGGGGATTGTGCAAATCAAGGTGCAGTGCGCATTTGAGGCCAAACTTGTGCAATAGAGCATGTGTGACTGTTGTGGCTGGTGGTTGACGTGATGGCAGTTCCTTGCGATGGCCGGTGGAGTGAGGTTGATGGAGGAGCAAGAGAAAGAGCGAGAGTGGGACAGAAATAAAACAAGTGCCTTCCAGATATTTGTGTCCCGGTTGTGTGTTTTCAATGTGTTGTCATCATTTCATTAAGTTTTCCCAAATCTGACATGTTAGAGTTTTGATCATAGAAGAATTACTCTTGAAAATGTTACTTTCCTTGACAAAAAAATGAAGAGGACAAGAATAAATATCTATTTTCATTGAAGCAACAATTTCACACATTAGTAGTTCCAATATATTTTGATAGCATGTGCCTAAATAGAAAAGGGAAATAAATAAAAAACAAACACATTAAATAATCAACATAAAATAAGTATATTAGAAATTTTCACAACTCGAAAATTTATTTTTTTTCCTCAATAATATATGCTCAAAACTACACACAAGTTATTAATAATGCTATAATCACACACAACATCACAAAATCTATTTCAAGCTCACAAATCATAACGCAACAATACAAAATCCCCCATCATTGTACAGCCACTTATTTTAAAATGAAGTAAGCTTCATTAAAACCTTTTGATATAGAAACATCTAGAAGAAAAAAAAGTACAATCCCCTGATTTCACTGTACGGTCACTTCTTTGACATCCTCTTTAGGTTTCTCAACCCTAGGAATTGTGACAGTTAAGACACCATCTTTCAACTCTGCTTTAATTTCATCAGCTTTGGCATCATCAGGCAAAACCATGCTAGTATTATAGTAACCATAACTACTTGATGCCCAATATTCATCATCATTATCTTTTCCACCTTCTTTTTCTTCTTTGTGTTCTCCTTTTATTGTCAATACCCCATCACCAATTGTGATCTTCACATCCTCTTTGGGGATTCCTGGCATGTCATACCGCAATTTGTAATGGTCAACACTCTCTTTTACACGCCCACTTAGAGACCAAGGTGTTAAATTCATGTTGTCAAATAGCTTGTTGATGTTCTCAGTTGCTTGCATAAGTGCATTACCAAGACCTGATGGAAAAAACTCTAACAATCAAACAACAAAAGTGTGAGAAAAGCATAAAATTTTGAAGTTTGTAACTCAACATTAATTTTTTTTAATATATATTTACTTTTTACTAGATTTCATACTTTTACATTTTAAATAAATATATTTTAGATGAGTAAATGAATAATTTTTTTTCTTATTCTATCCTCTTAATTTCTCTGCTGAAATTCAAGATAATAGTTTAACTAGCGAGCGAGCTAGAGTGTGTGAACTCTATATTTTAGTGTAGAGTGTGTATTATACTCAAGTTAGAGTGTATTACTAAATCTTTATATAATAGTGACACATCTTCTTTTCTTCTCGTTCGTTCAACCACAACTCGTAATAAATAGCATTTCCGATTAAAAAAACACTAATTACTAACTACTTTTAGAAAAAACAGTTACAGAAAAAATAGATAGATTTCGTTAAAAAAAGAAAAAGAAAAAATAGCTAGAGGGAGTAGAGAATAGTAATACCAAACGGTGCAGGAAGAAAGTCACGATCATTGTTTCTGGAAAGCCATCTTCTGCTACCTCTCCTTCTTGGAGACTTTTTACCACCTTCTGAGACAGTTAATTGCTCCTCAGATTTACCCTTTTCACCCCCTGTTGCACTACTAAACCTTGCAATCAACTCATGATTGCACCACTTGTTTTGTTTCTGCACACCCCCACCTATCAAGGAAGAGGAACCAGACACTGACACCCTTTGCTTCAAATTTCTCAATGCCAAACGTGCCAAAGCCATTTTCTATCAGAGTTCTTGATTTCTGTTTTGTTTGTTTTTCGTTGATAATGCAATGGAAGAAGTTGTTACAACTTATATAAATAAGGATTAGTTATGGTTACTTAATTGGCTTTGGATGTTTATAGAAGTGTCTAAGAGATTCTGTGAAAAAGTAAGTGGAATCTGATAACACAAATAATTGGGATTTCTAGTTCTTTCTCGTTCTCCAACGTGACATGACATGATATGATACGATTCACAAGAGTGTTCTAGAGGGAAGGAACAAGAACTTCCCAGCATCTTCCAAAATTTTATGTTATTTCTCACTTCTTTTTTCTCGTGAGACATAACATCGATCCAAAAACCAAAATTACGTGTTGGGCCTGGCCCAAATTAAGACATTTTCTAATCTGATGTCATGATTTGCCCAATTACCATCCTACTCACCACACACCCCTAAACCTCACATGCAACGCTGATAGACGACGTGCTTTTTAGGGGTTTAGTTGCCTAGCACCAAACTGGTTTGGTTGTCAAGGTCTGAATCAGTTCGGTTAAGAAGATTCGTACCTAACCAAAATTCAACTCATAGGATTTGACACTTAACTGGTTCAGAGGTTGTTGTCGGACCAGAGTTCGATTCATTTGTCGTGCACCAAATAAAGTTCAAACAATGGGGATGTGTGTCAAAATAAATCAGCCTCCGCAGTGCTGATTCGAACTGGTTCGATTGCCGTCCCCGAACTCATTAAAATCTGGAGTAAAAAAGACGGACAAGCTAGGAACATTTCACTTCATTAAAGGTATTCTGCTACTTTCGCTGGGATTGGGAAAAACACGGGTCTTCATTTATTGGTCCGCAATTTATATTATATGCCTTATACTCTAAATTGAACTACTTAATTATAAATAATTCAATTCTAGTAATTACAAACTGATATTATTAATTTTTTTGACAAAAAACCCTCAAACTAATTATTGATTTACATAATTTAGCATTGATTTTGGTTTGTTCCCGTGAATTTTTTTTCATTTCTATTTTTTCATTTCTCTTTTATCTTCAATTATGCTTTTTTTTTTCTATTTTAATATGAAAGTATCATAGAATACTCTTTTTCCTTATATATGTTTTTCTTTAAGAAGGGTTTTATATCATAAGATTTAACGAGACTTGTTTTCTTTCTTTGTTTAATATATAAGGGGAATTACATTCACCCACTCCAAATTACGATTAAGGGAATGTTTGTTACGGATTAAAAAGTAAGTGATTTTGTTGTTAAATAATTTAGAGATTTGTTTTTAGAGATTTTTAAGAAAATGAGAAGTTGTTTTGTGTTTGTGTAACATACTGAAAATCACTTATTTGAAAAAATATCATTCTTAAAAAACTGATATTCATGAGAAGCTACTCAAAACAACTTCTCATATGAAGCAGTTTTTAAATTATTTTCAGTTATTCAATTTTTTAAGAATTTGTAACAAACGGACAACATGTTATCATAAATGATTTTTTTATTTAAAAAAATATTTTTTTTTAAAAATAAACTGTAACAAACAGACAGTAAATGACACAGACACTCCCTCTATTTTTAAAATGGACACTCACAATCCATATTTGTTTAGAAAATTTCACTCACCTTTGCTAAGTTTCAACTATCCATTTAAGAAAAAGAATGGGCCGGTCAATTTACCATATTGCCCATTTCAATTATTGTTTTTTGAGGGCAAAATTGTAAATTCATAATTACTTATCTTACTTTTTATTTTTGTGGGACCCACACTTTATTTTACTTTCTCTTAGATTTTTTTATCTCAAATTTAAAACCCACTTTTTACCCCCCCCCCTCTCTCTCCACATTTCATTTTTTTAATCTATCTACTATCTATTTAATCAAAACAACCATCAACTATCTATTTAATCAACCCATTCACTACCAAAAATATCAAACTACCTATTTCTATAATATTGGACAGGAAAATATTTTTACCATTATAAATGGATATTTTGTTTTTAAATTCTTTTTTTATGTTTCTTTTGAGTTTTGATGGGTAAACATTACATGTTAATACAATTTCATTGGGATTGATTTCTAACACGTCAATGTAACACGTTGTAAATGTAACACGTTGTAAATACAATCACTTTTAATATTTTTTTTCATGAATGTTTTTATTTCTTACAAAAGAACACTTTTCTTTTGAGCCACAACAAGAAAATACAAGATATTGTCGTAATTTTTTTTATATTTTATTTTTGAGTTTTAACAGGTAAACCATACATGTTGCTATGATTTCATTACTATCAATTTTTTTATGGTGGAACGTTATACATTGTCAGAATAGTTATTTTATATTATGCATTTGAGATAAAATGAGAAATGTTACATGTTACTGTTATAATTTTATTACTGATAAAATGTATTTCGCAACGATCAAAAAAATCAAATGCATACAATAATTTAAATTAATGAAACTTCATTTCTTAACAACTTGAAAGATTTATTGTAATAAAACTTTATCTAAGTCTATTTATACAAAGAATATGATATTACTCGTGTGTATGCACAAGTATACTTCTAATTATTTATTAAAAAATGCAAACAACCCTCTATTATTGTACGATAAAGTTTTTACAATATGTTTTATTTAAAAGATTCAAACAACCCCTCTCTATTATTGATGATAAAGATTTTGGAATATGATTAGATTTTTGTGTCGGTGTGTTTTATTATCAAAAATGGAGTTGTATTACTATATTATCGCTGGAAAAATCTACCAAAAAAGAACAAATACAATCCATTAAAAAATCAGTTTTTTGTAAAATCACGACTTTTCAACTTCAGTGGTTATATTTGACAAAACCATAACCTTTTGTGGACCAAAGTACACTTCTATATTTCAAAGTTAAATAGTCCATTTTCATTTCTTCTAAAGAAAACTCCATTATATAAATCATTCACAACTCCTAATATTATTGAGATGAAGATTCAACCAATTAATTCTAAAATTTCAACTTCAATGAATATGAAACCAAATCAGAAATGAAATGCTTTTTCTTTGACAAGAAAAGCATAGCAAATGGATAATAATTCAAGCATGTGGAGTCACCAAAGGGAGTTTTTCAAAACTTGCCAATTTGGATAAATTAACTTAGACAATCAATTAAAAAAAGTATAATAATACAATTATTTCAAGGTCTACAGAGAGAAATCACACTCAATGGCATGTGACAATTGATATACAAACTGCAATATTTCAGCAATCAAACCATAAAGCGCTTCCTCAAGCTTCAATGCTTCAGTCATATAGGCCATCCTGTTCCCAAATGTCCACAAGAAAATCTACCATTTCCTATCAATCAGTAATTAAATAGAAGCAAATATATCAGATAATCAAATTTCACTTAAATTTGCATAGATGGTTTGTTTAGACTTTAGAAGCAGATGCTTACAGCAAGAGGGATAGGCTGACGGAATGGCTTGTTGCTTCCGAGTAAACTATCGTATGTCGCATTCCAACTGCAAAGCCAAAAAATTTTGGCAAGGTACAGACAGTAAGTTCTGACAAGATAGACACACAAGTTCATAATCACACGTAGAAAAAAAGTTCACCCGCCACAAATGGAGATCTCATTGACCGATTCAAACAGTTTTACAGCGCGATACACCAACATGAAATAACTCGTGGAACAAATTTAACAGTATAACTACAATGTCAATTTGTAAAGTTTGATACAAAATCGGACAAGGAAAAAAGGGTATACAGTGATCCTAACACAAGCGAAATTACAGATATAAGAAGCTGCCAATAAAATTAATCGAACAATGTTATTTACCTCAATTTAGGTTCTCGCAATTGTTGTGTTTGCTGCTCGGGCTTTTTATTTCCAACCCAACGTTGTCGTGTCTGATTCCAGAGAATTAGGCCTGCAACCAAAAATATTTTCAGGAATGCACTTGCAAGTAAGATTACTAATACTAATGATTGTGCGACAACCTATGTCTACAAATCTCGTGCGCGACAACTTAATATAAGTACTAAGACAGCCAACAAGATATAAATAAGACAATGAATGCAAAACTGACTACAAATTGTCGTGAAACCTAGTGAACAAGATAAGCTAGATAAGATCCAAAAGAAAATTCAGTGGCCAAAAGCATATCAACAAGAAAGGAGGTGACAATTAGCAGCTGATAGGACACTACTATTGGTTAGGAGAGATTCTCTCTCTGGTTTAGGAGTCTTGGACTCTGAGTTAGTTTCTTATTGTCACCATTGTAGAGCTCTTGAGCTCATCTTTTTCATTCAATAATATACGGTTTCGTAATTCAGAATTTACAGGTTCTATCAGCAGCATTTCACAAATGACTATTGCCTAAAAAGAAAAGCAAATGAACAATACTAGTCAAACCTACAAAAGATATATATTATTTGACAATTCAACTATAACTAAACTGAACCAACATGTCACTCCAGATTGCATTTCACATATGAGCAGCCATCGACATGAATCCGAATATCTTGTCATAGTACATCAAAATGACCAGCCCTTATAAAGGAAAACGTGGAAGTCTAAAGAAACTACATGACAGAGAATCAGCTTTATTTCATATCATCTAACACCGCTCGGAAAAAATGCACATACACACATTATGTATTAGCTAATATATTGTTGAAAACATAGCAGATCAACTAAGTGGACACTTATAGCTCCAACTTTACAAAAACCATATTAAATTACGTAATGCTTGTTCAGTATATTATCTACACAGTAAAAGCAATGAGGAATACCATGATTTACAAATTCAGGGGGGTTGCTGCTGTTGGAAGAACCACCTTGAGGAACAGCGGCTTGGTTGGTTAGACTGGTTGAAGAGATACTCCTAGTGACTGAACAGCACTGTTATCCATATCATGCGTGCTGGTGGTCCAGAAATCCTCCGATGTACTCGCTCTCTCGGCTACTTTACTATGTTTTGTCAACCCTTTTGATGGTTCATCCACAGTAGTAATTATTGTGGGCCTTTTATAACATCCAACACAACCACTGCTCTGTTACAATCACATTAATTTCTGTTATGCACCACATCATAATTATAATTATTACTCCCTCTTGACCTACTCAAAAGCAAAAAATGCAGTTTTAGGTTCATTGAATAACTAATGTATCGGGTCTATAATTATCGACCCGATACATTAGTTATTCAATGAACCTAAAACTGCATTTTTAGTTTATAAATAGTTCAGGAGTATTATCATATACTATTGCCACAAAAAACCACAATAATCCAAACACTTCAATTTCATAGCTGCAAATTTATCCACACACACTGCAACCCAATCAATTTAACCAGAAACCCTAAGATAATTGAACAAATAACATAGAAAATACACAGCTTTTCATCCTCAATTCACAAATCAGAAATGCTGACAGTAAAATCAATAATCAATCTTTAATCCTATTCATGAATCTTCTAGAAAAGCATATAAATCAATATAAACAAATCATCATTCTCTCCCACCCCCACGACGTGATTATTAATCAATTGAGGGAAAAATCATCGATATCCATAAAACTATATAACCTAATTGAAGGAAAAAAAAAAGACAAAACGTGTTAAATTTATTAAATTATTGTTGGATTCAGAAAACCTACCCCATATGCATGAAGTATTTGAAAACCCCCAAATACAAAAAAACCTCGTCAGATTAGATCTGCGATTTGCAGAGAAACGAAGAAGATGAAGCTCGATTCCAGAGAGCAATCCTAAATAATTCAAAAAGCAAAGATTGAAAAAAAAAATCAAAAAAGATGTGAATTTGTTAAAGAAAGAGAGAGAAAACGCATAAAAGAAAGGAACCTTTGAAATACAGAGAAAGTGTTGATGTGAGGTTTGTTGGAGTCTCTTGAACCGATAGCTTTCCCCTTCTGATGTGCAAACACACCGACGGGATTGCTTTTGGATTCTTCTTGTTCTTCTTCTTCCTCTCTCTTCACCAATGAACAAATCCAAACAAACAATTGATCAAAAAAAATCAAACAAACAAATATAAATAAATTACAAATTATAAAATACAAGTTTTTATAGGCAAATGTTAGTTGTTTTAACTAAACTGATACCGAGGAGAAACATTAGTTTTTAGAGTTTGAAAACCGAACCTCCTTCTTTGGTCAAAAAAAAACTGAACCTCCTTTTTTGAAAATAAATTACTTCATTTCAATAAAAATAATATAATCAAAAATCGTAGAACAAACATAAAAAATTGATACATCGGTCTCATTTTATAAGTAGTTTAAGATTTTGATACATTTGTTAAGAAAAATGATTAATTATTTAGATTTTATAAAAATTATTGTCTAATTTACAATTTAACTATTTATCTCTCTACATAGATAAATGTTAATCATTTATTAAATATAAAAAAATTTCAAAATAAGAAGGGCATAAGTGGAAAAAATATTAAATGCTTCCTTGAAAATCTAAAACAACAATCAATTTGGGACAAATTGATTTTGCTAAAATAATTTATAAAATAGGATGGAGGTAGTATTATTTAACTTGTCAACTAAATGACTTTTTTAAGTTAGAAAAAGTTTCACGAATTTTAAAAAACTTTGCAGAAATTTGATGACTTTTAGGATTCTGCAAGACATCAAGACTTTAAATAAGGATTTTAATGGACTTTATCACAACACTTCAAGACTTTTAGGATTTTAGTGGACTTTAATGGACTTTAAAGTCAGTAAAATCAATATAATTATGTTTTTTTTTACCAAAAAATCAATATTAGTTAATTTACCTTAATTTCATGCTCTTAGCTTAGAATAATAGACTTAAAATTACGGTCTTTGAATAATTTAACTGGTAATGTTGAAGATGTAGATTAGCCCACTAGCCACTGATTCAATTGGAAATTCATCGAAACAATATTATTTGCGCAGAAAGTTATGTAGCGTTGCACCAATGAGTGTCCATTTGGTTGATCTGCTTTGTTTTCAACAATATATTATGTAGCTCCAACTTTCTTCTTTTTTGTATTAAATTAATAATTTAATTCTTAAATGATATAGTATGGCATTATTTAATAAACTTGATATGTTTTATACTTTTTAGTAGTAATTGACAACTATCAATCAAATCGAAAATTATTGAACTACTCAGTATTATGAAAAATGTTGGCAATGGTTTCTTTTGTATGCTCTTTTCAATACTTTCTCTATGATCAAGTAAAATGCATGAAAGTCTTATTATTTTGGAATAGATTCCCTTAAATTAGTAAGATCACATAAATTTCAATCGACCATAGAAAGTATTGGAAAGAAAGTGATAAAGTGAATATTGATACCACTCCTTAAGTATTATATTCCCTGTCTCATTATCCATAATGGGTTGGGGTTGGAGGATTTGTTGAGAAATTTTTTCTCCTCTTTTGTTTTTTTTACCTCTGTCACTGGGATTTCTATTTTGATTTTGAGTTGGGGTTGGATTATTATTTTGATTTCCATGGTTTTCATTAATGAGCTCTAAGATTTTGGGTTGTGGCTGAGCTCTAAGTTTCCATGGTTTTCATTTATCAACTTTAAGTTTTTATTTCGATGGCTTGCGATGTTTCTGGGTTGTGGTTATGGTTCAGCTTTGGTTGAAGATGGTCATGGAGATAGAGAGGTTGGAGAAGATGAGGAATAATGAAAAATAAAAAATAATGACTTGACATGCCAAATAAGTATTTAAAATAAAATAAAATGATTATTAAATGACACATAAGAATTTTTGTAACATCAGTCTAACAGAATGACTAAAATCAAAAAACTGTATTTCGCAAGGAGTTTTTCTAATTTTTTTTCCAGGAGCTTAAAACAAAACACGTTATATTTGCGGGGACCTAAAACATATTTAAGCCGATCATTTAAAAGTGCAAAAATTTGCAATTACAATATTTGGTGTTTTCTTTTTGAAAGAATGTTTGGTGTTAATTATGGTTTCATGTACATACGTAGATTGAATTAGTTGGTGGTTTGGTTTTGAAATTTCATTATGAGTTGTACCTAAATTTGTTTCATATGCTTGTCACTAAGAATGTCTTTTCTTATTCCTTCTTGGTGAGCTTATTACATCGGTCAAAGTCTTTTTGCATTATTGTTGATGATCCTTTCTCCATAATATAAAATAATGGGGTGTACTTCCCCTTATCCTGTTGCTTAGTTTATTTATTATTATTTGTTTCTATCATCCATCTTTCTCAATAAAAGAACATGGCAAAGTTACTGCATTTCATTCATCATTAAACTATAAATAAAAATAGGTGTTGCATCAAAAATTTGATAACAAACACTATTTGAAGGGAAAGTTTATTAAAAAACTTGGAAGATGGATATTGTCTGTTATGTGTGGCATACATAACCACGCATTACAGACTTACCATCAAGGTCATCCAAATGATAATAGATTAACAACTGAGTAGAAGGAAGTGGTTTCAAGAATGACGAAGAACTTGATTGCTCCGAATCGAATCTTGGCCGAGCTGAGGTCTACTTACCCTATAGACGACCACTTCAACCTGAAGCAAATTTACAACGTACGGTCATCAACTAATCATCAGGGTAGGACTGAACTACAACAGTTGATGAATTTGCTGGAGCATGATAGGTATGTTTATTGGCACAGAGTTGATGAAGGGACTGACATTGTGAAGGACATTTTTTTGGCACACCCAGACTGAGTGGAGCTATTGAATACATTTCCAATTGTTTTGATGATCAATTCCACATACAAGACCAACCGGTATAGGTAACCGTTGGTTGAGATTGTCGGTGTGACATCAACGGAGCATACTTTCTCGGTTGCATTCACTTATATCAATTGGGAGAAGAAGGGTAATTTTATTTGGGTACTTGAAAAACTGAAGGGATTGTTTAGAAGACCGGAAGATATGCCAAAGGTGATACTTACCGACTGTGACACGGCTATTATGAATGCTTTGGCCATTGTTTTTCCTACTTCCGAAAACTTGTGTGCCAATTTCACATAAAGAAGAATGTCAGGGCAAATGCAAGGTTGTTGATTCATCCCGTGGTTGTTGCCGAGGGGCAGGAAGAGCGTCCGACGGGCCGAGTTGATGAAGTCATGGAATATTTTCAGAAAGTTGTCCACGCGAAGACGAAGGAAGCTTATGAGTTGGCTTGGGGCCAATTTGAGGCGGTGTGTCAACCTTTTGACAACTTCGTTTCATATGTGAATAAGACGTGGACCGACCCCCATAAAGAGAGATTTGTAGAAGCGTGGATAAACCGTCATATGCACCTAGGCAACACCACTACCAACCGTGTGGAGTCGGCACACTCAGCTTTAAAGAATGTTCTACATGACAGTAGGGGCGATATCTAAAAGTGTTGGGATTCAGTGAATGAGATGCTTAAGACACAACATGGTGAGTTGAAGCGAAATTTTGAGTTGGGTCTAAGCAGAGTCAAATTTAGTCATTGGAACAAAATTTATGACAACCTTAAGGGCTTAGTTTCTTCATGTGTAATGGACTATCTCAACAAAGAGTCTAAGCGTAGCTTCTTTGAGATGACCTCTTCTGAATGCGGATGCGAGAAAAAAACGACGCACAGTCTACCGTGCGCATGTCAGCTTTCTAGGTAATTCATTGAACTAACTCTTTTAGTTTTATATAACATAGGCTTAAATATGTTTTATGCCCCTGCAAATAAAGCGTGTTTTGGTTTAGCACCCTGCAAAAAAAAATTAGTAAAAAGTCCTTGGTAAATACAGTGTTTTGATTTAGGCCTTTCTGTTAGAGTTCTGTTAGTCTGGCGTTAAAAAAATGCCAACATGTCTGCCACATGGTAAAAAGTCTTGCAAAATACTGTGTTTTGATATTAGCCCTTGCAAAATATTGTGTTTTGATATTAGCCCTTGCAAATATTAGCCCTATTTCTACTTTCTAGTGTGGGTGAGAGAAAGAAGAGAGCGGTTGTGGTGTGGGTGAGAGAGAGAAGAGAGTGGTTTTGGTGGTGGTGGTGATTGGTGTGGGTGAGATAGAGAAGAGAGTGGAGAAGAAAGGGAATAATAGAAAATGATGAAAAATAAAAAATAATGAGTTGGCACGCCAAATAAACATTTAAAATAAATAAAAATGAATATTAAATGACATATAGGTATTCCGTCAGCCAAGTCAGCATTTTTTGTAACATATCTCTAACAGAAGGGCCTAAATCAAAACACTGAATTTTGCAAGGACTTTTTACTAAAAAAAAAATTGCAGGGTGCTAAACCAAAACACGCTATATTTGCAGGGGGCTAAAACATATTTAAGCCTATAACATATAATGATTATGTTTGTAATCTGAATTTCATATATTTTGTAGTTACATGGTGAGCCTGTCTCACATTCCGTTGGATATACTACATAATCATTGGAAGAGGCTTACTTTTGTTGTTTCCCATGATGAAGACAACTCCGGATCCCCAAATGATGATCTTAATTTAAAGATTGAATTTGAGGCTATACAACAGAGGTTTGATGCCGCTGATCGTGCTGGTAAAGTAATGATAAAGCAAAAAGCACGTGAGTTGGCATTTCCGGACACTACTTCCATGTGTCCACCTCCGGAACGAGTCACTACAAAGGGTGCACCTAAGAAGGATAAGGGAAAGAAAAAGGGGAAGAAGAGCGATGAATTATCAACAAAGCGAGATCCATCATTCTGGGAACTGTTGATAATTATTTTGATTCCCAACAAGACAACACCTCCGTTGCTGCTCAGTCACGCAAACAACATACTCCACCGGTGTCAAATTCATCAACTCCAGGACAGAGTAGAAGTTCCACCCCAAGTACCTTTCCGGTACCTAAAGGTGGACCTCCTAAACCTACAAAAATGGCTAAAAGTGGAGTTCCTACACCGCCATTACCAAAGAAGTTTGATCCTACTCCCTCACAAATCGAGCAACCAACCCAAACAACAAGTTCCAACCTCACACTCACTCAAATTCAAGGACTAACACTAAACCCAACCCCCTCCCATCATTCGGTCAGAAGCATACAATCAATTCATAGATTATATGCCGAAGGAGATGCATCGCTTTGTTGAGGATATAGTGAATGTGCAAGGTGACGGTAATTGCGGGTTTTGGTGCTTTGCTAAACTACTTAGAAGGGGTGAGGACGATTTCTGGAGCGTGAGGAATGAATTATTTGAAGAGTTACAAAAAAACATCGATTTGTACACCACATTGTTTGAAGGAGGGATGTCCAGAGTCCACCATATTATGAAGGCTTTGAAGAAACAACATAGGGAAATTACAGGAGCAGAGAATTGGATGATTGTTCCAGAATGTGCTTATTTGGCTGCAAATAAATACAAGGCCACGATTGTTTGCTGGTATCGTGCTCTTCCCTTTTTTGTTTATCCATTTCTCATTGCACCAATCAAGGCTACACCGGTCTTCCACATATTGTTCATGGGTAACCACTTTGTTACACCGGTGTTTGCTGGTGTTTTTAGCAAACAATCACTAGTTTTCAATGTTGAGATTGTGAGATCAAACTAGAAAATCTCTTTGACGATTGCCTTTAAGTTTTGTGTTTTAGACGTGTGTAAGAACAGAGAATGATAGAAAGAAGCAAATTGAAAACAAAATAAAAACAGGAAATGCAACAAAGGTAAAAAGAAAGTAAATATTGCATTAATTGAAAGAAAGATGGTTCACCAACACGTATAATGTATCTGTTTCACTCGTATTTCGCTTTGGCTTGGAAGTTGAGTTTCTCGAGTTCTTGTGAAATGTGGTGACCCGATTTTCTATTACAAAGGAGTATTTATACTCATGGGAACAATCGTGGGAAAACGATAATCGCTCTCCTAAAAATAAGGGAAAGTAACCGCCCACTCATCGCCGCTCGCACGTTTTCGACCAACTCATTGTCAACCGCTTGGCAAGTGTTGAACCCAGCTCTGTCGAAGATTTAAGCCTCTCTTGTCGAAGGTTTCTTGCCTTGCTTGCTTCATAGCTTTGAAAACCGAGCTTGTCGAAGTTCACTTGCATCTCTTGCACTTGCATACTTTTCTCGCCGAATTGATGGAGTATTGACTTGAATGTTGACTGTGGGCCCTAAAACATTATTAAATGTGGAGTCAACTCCATTTAAAGCTACATTTAAAGTCATATCGAAATTTTGAGGTAACAGATTGCCCCCAAAAATGCTTGACGGAGTAGGAAATGACCAGAAGAAAGGGCATTTTTGAATCTTGTGCAAGGGTCATTTTTACCGCCTTTTGCACTTCAACAATTGGTCGAAAAGATAGTCATCAAGACTTGCACAGATAAAGTAAACCGTTTCATTGGCACACGTTCTATGGTAGGTGGGCCATCACGCTCTCTCAGCGTCGCAAAGCGTGTGGGTAATGGTGAACGTGCAATAATCGTTGCTTCCAAACATATATAAACGGCTAGAACCCTTTCAAATCCCTTTTACTCGGTGGAAACCTTGCGAAACGCTCTCTTTGCATTCCTCATCTCTCGCACTTTGCAAAAATCCCAAATTCACAAAAGTTTCAAACTTTCGCTCTCTATCTTCAAACGAAACCCGATTCCAACTGCGTTTATTTTTTTCGCCTATGGCTTCGCTATCTCTTTGATGTGATGCAACCCGAGAGTTCAAAGAAACACGACGAGCCCAAAGAAAATCCAAACCCTTGGCTTCGTTGATGAATCGACATCAATGACACACGATCTACCCAATGGCAAACTCGGTGTATTGATTCCTTCATCGAGATTTACACCCATGCTTATTTGGGTCCTCTCGCTCGATATTTTCTTTGGAAAACGATGAAGTTTTCGAGATTTCCCTAGCCACGTTCGCCTTCAACCTGAATCTTCGCTAAAACCCCTTTTCACTTAGAGTTTCGACCAATTCTTCTAGGGTTTTTAGGTGCGCCCCAAGCTCGACCAACAAATCTATATAGATCGGCTTGACAAAGTAGAAGCTAAGAAAGCCAAAATCTGGAAAAAGCAGGTGTCTTCGACCTTATCCAACTGTCTAGGTATGGGCCCAAATATGATAGCACCCTAATTTTGGCTGCTATGCGATTCGGGATTGTGCTACTCATAGCCTCCATCCGAAATGTGGCATGCTATCCTCGTTACTAGATGTTCACGCCATTACAGTCTAAAACCCTAGGTAAGACCTTTGACCCTACACTCCCTGAGTACGAGTACAATCACCTTCAACAATGCTACCTTTGCCCCTTACATTGGTGAACACCATAGACTCGACACTGAGGAAGTGTCCGCTATAGAGCATGTAGCTTTCTTAACCCTCCGGTTATCTCTCTTTTTTTTCTCAGTACACGCGTTCCTTCTGTTTCCAAATCTTATATCCCATTGGCAATCCAACTCCATGAACAAGAGGATATCAACCTTGCCACGCCGATTCTAGGGCTCTCCACCAACAACTTGACAATCTTTGTTGTGGAATTGAAAGAGGACGAACCTACAACCAAGTTTTTGGCTTCGGCGCCCTTATGGTTGTTGCAATCGTGGTTGCTAGCCACTTTTCAATTTCGACTTAGCTTGTATATTCCAAAATCAGTTCGACCATCTCTCAAACGAAAAGAATCAAGGAATTCGGCTATACGCTTAAAGCCCAAGCAAATAGGCCTTATCGCAGAAGAATCCTTCTTAGAGTACTTGACGTCTTTTCAAATGCACTACCTTCACAGAATCTATGGCCCCATTCGTCCAAAGGCCTTATGGTCCCACATGGTTTAAACAACCATTTCCTTCCCCTTCGTCGAATCAATCGAGGAAATCAACCAAATTTGGCGAGCTTACTCTCTCCTTCTATCCTCTCCACTGCACTTACCATCGCAAAACTAAAAATAGTTTGGGAATCACTAGGTATTTCCCAAGTTATTTTGCTGTGCGATTTGGGCTTTGTCAATTCGACTGCGCCAATGTGTTTTCACAAAGTAGAATTTGCAAGTCCGTAAACAGAGACGGCTTACAAGCAAAGCTTTCAAGAAATTTCATTACAAAGCCTTGAATTTTGAACCTCTCGGCCAACCCAAGGTTTTCATGCATCGAGAAGTTTCACGAATGGTGGATCGTTACTATATTAATGCTGCTGGAGAAACCATTGACACTTTTCCTGAGAACCTTGTGAAGAAGTTAGTGGCTGCTTTCCCTTCAAACAACAAAGGTACATATTTTTCGACACTTAAAATTTTTCTAAGTCTTAAACACTTCATTTTAATTTCACTCCTGTTTACTTATCAATATTTTCGACCTTAGAAAAACCTGCGTCGAAGTTGAAGATCAAAGTAAGCAAGACCACTTCAACAAAGCCTTCTCCACAAATCCAGAAGAAAGTGGCAGTGAGTCCCACCCCAGACATTACTCCAAAGATGGTATGTTGCCATATTTACCTTAAGTTGTTTTTCGAACATGACTTTTACTCACGTCGAAAACTTTTTCCAGAAAACAACCAGAGCAACAAAACCTCTCCCAAAGCTCAAGGCCAAAGAGAAAGCGGTAATTTCCTTCAGTTCTAAGGTACTGTGCACATGTGATCTGTCGAAATTGCTTTCCAGTTTACCCCTTATTCTTTTGTGGTATTATTTACGCCATAACCTTAATTCTCTTTGCAGGATACTGAAAGTGACGATGATAATGCCACCCTTCAACAAAGATCAAGGAAAAGGAATTTATCTAATCCCCAAAGGGCGACAAAAGGTATTGTCATCAATGAGCCCTCCGAACCATCATCTTCTCCTCCAGTCAAAAGACTTAAGGTAGACAAGGTAAACTTCCTTCCGAAGCCATTTCGAACTTCTTTGGTTTCACCTTTCCATTTCTAACTCAAGTAATATTGCTTACCGTGAGCAGGTAGGTGGCCTACTTGTCGAGAATCCTGTTGTCGAGTCTTTGACTGAGGTGGCAGAAAGAGAATTGTCTGCTCACAAGACTCTCCTTGCCTTCTTCGCCACTCTGTGATCAACAAGAAATTTTTCAAGCACTCGTTGATCCCGCAATCCCTCGCTTTCGAGGAGCTCGTTCCAAATGCGTATAACGCCGAACCGCAGGTCGTTGTCGAAGAGAATGCTCAAGCTCCGCAACCCAACGTTCCGTAAATTGAAAGACACGAAGTAGTGGCTACTCTGTTGAAATCCCCTCAAGAGAATATGGTCAATCAAGAGCAAGAGGAGCCTAGAAGGGAGGAGCACGCAAATCAAGGCACTTCGCCAAAGAGTCATCTAACAAAGGCGCTTAGTGGCCAAGAATTGGCCGAGTGAAAAAACAGATCCTTTGGCGGCTTTGAAGATCATCTTTGAGCCTTAAAAGCTCGTCAAGTCGTTTGATTTGCGCTCTTGAACACCTCTCTCGTTCCATCAATCAGAGACGACAAAGCCTACTTCGCCAATCGAAAGCTAGAGTCTTGGAGGGGATCTCGTAGCAAATATTGAAAATGACCCCTCTGTGTATCTTGAGGTAAAATCCTCATTCACAAGATCACTAAGTTGGACCCTCCTCAAAACCTCCTTACTTTCTTCATGGAATTTGGCCCTCTCTTCGAGCAACTCTCTCTCCTGATCAACCAACGGTCAAATATCTCCAAGCAAAAGGCTCAAGAAAATCAACTCTGCGAAGTGGAACTTGCCTCTCTCAAAGCTGATCAAGATGATATAGAAGCTCTCAAAACCAAGTAGCCAATGATGAAAAAGCAATTCTTTGAATGGGATGCGAGAGATCACTCAGATTGGCGAAGAGATCAAAGCACTCCAAACTAAATTGTCAAACGCTAAGTATCAAAAGGGCTTGGTCGTCGAAAGAATAAGCGCTGCTTCTTCGTCAGCCAAAACTACTAAGGCGTTGACAGCTATAGAACACTTGGAGAAAATTGACCAAAGATCAAGCCATTCTCATTTGAACTCGACAAAGATCTACACCTTCTTGATACTTCTATCTCTTTGAGTGCCAAAGATTCGAGAGGCATAAGGCAACTTTGTCGAACTTCGAGACTTTGTACTAGTTTAGAACTTTAAAAATGGCTATGTAATTTCAACATTTCCTTATACCTTGCCATTTATGAACAATTTTCGTTCATTTACGCTTGTTCAATTTTTATCTCAGTTAACGTTGGCTTGTATTGCTTTAAATACCGCCATTTATTCTAAAGATTCTATTTTCGTCACCTAGCTCTTCGACTTCATAAGCGTCATTCGAAAAGCATTGCAATACGCGAAATGGGCTTTCCCACCCTGGTGACCATTTGCCTAAAACTCTATCTTTTTTATCCATAGGTAATAGGACTTTCCACACTAACTCTCCTTCTTCAAAGGTTTTTAACTTAACCTTCTTGTTGTTGTAAGCTTTAGCTACTCTCTCTTTCTCATCGAATAAGCATTTCTAAAGCTAATGACCTTTCTTCGCCTAAATCAACTAATTCATCAATCATCATATTCCAATAATGATCAGAGGGAATTCCCCCTTGTTTCTGAATCCTTGTTGATTGTAAACAGATTTCAACAGGTAACACTGCATCATGTCCATATGTTAACCTGTAAGGAGTAGTGTTTATAGACTCTTTAGGTGACGTTCGACAAGCCCATAACACTTGGTCAAGAGAATTATGCCAATTTTTGGGCTTACGCCCCACGTGCTTCTTAATCAAATTAATAATGATCTTATTAGCAGCTTCTACTTGACCATTGGCTTGTGCGTAGTATGGTGTCGAAGTCAGTAACTTGAAACCAATTTCAGCAGCAAACTCTACCATCTTTCGACCAGTAAAAATAGTACCTTGGTCTGTAGTAATGGTCTCTGGAATTCCATATCTGTAGATGATATGGTTTTGAATAAACCTTATCACCGCTTCGATCAACATTGGCTAAAGGTATTGCCTCCACCCATTTAGTGAAATAGTCGATTCCTACAAGAATGTATCTGTGACCTTTTGACGAAGTTGGTTTTATTTCTCCAATCACATCCAAAGCCCAACCTCTAAATGGCCAAGGTTTCACTATAGAATGTAGTTCGTTTGCAGGCACATGTTGTATTCCAGCGTGCTTTTGGCATTCTTGGCAACCTTTAGCAAACTCTATACAATCTTTCAAAATGGTTGGCCAGTACATCCTGAAGTGATTAATTTGCACAAGAAAGGGGGGGATTGAATTGTGCCCTCTTTTTAATTTTTAATACCTGCAACCTTCTGTATTGTTTCTCAAGATTACTTGGATATCAGAAGGTTGAATGTTAGTAACACAAACAATAGTCAAGTAAAAAGTAGTGAAAGATAATTAACTTTGATGAATTTAGATGTCTTTGCTTTCGTAAAGAGTGTTGTTTTCAAAAGATAATCAAAGTAAATCTCATATAAAATTCTGATCTTGACTACAGAAGGTTGGTGTTTTTAACCTTCTCAAGTAGTTGAAAACTTTGGTGATTGTAAGACGCTTTAAAGCGCTTAATAAGAAAAGCAGATAATGACACAAAGAGAGTTATAGAGGTTCACCAAACTGTGGCTACTCCTCTCCCCACGCCCACGTGAGAGTTTCCACTATTCTCCAAATAGATTTACACTTGCTTTAGCTTCAATCGCCAAAGACTTTTCACCTCCACTCACTTTTGATCACACACAAAAGACAAGTGCTAACTTACACACTTCACCAAGTCTGTCTCAACCTACTAGAAAACTCTCTTCTAGTTTCCTAAAGGTATTTCCTTAGGATCACCAACAACACTTACTTTTCACTAGGTAGTTTTCACGAGAACCTTTCAACTAGGATCACCAACACCACTCACCTCTTACTAGGTAGTTTGTTGAGAACCTTACAACTAGAATCACCAACAACACTCACCTCTCACTAGGTAGTTTGTTGAGAAACTTACACAATATTTCTTACAGTAAGGGGTTTGGGTTTGGGATGATTTAAAAGCTTGTTGATAGATAAATACAATGTGTTTCAAAGAGCATAACAAGCAAGCACACACTCAAGATAGTATTTCCCAATTCTGAACTTGTAGTAGCTTGAAGTGTGGATGAGAAGGTTGGATTTCGTTTAGAAGCTTGACTTGAAGGTTCCAATATCAACTCATGGTTTGCATTTGAGTAGAGCAGCCCTCTATATAGACTTTGAATCAGAAATATGGCTGTTGGAAAGAAGGAAAGAGCCGTTGGAAATTGTTGTAGCTTTGTAGGTAGGTAATGATGATTTTTGAGCTTTAGGTAGTAGCCTTCAACCTTCTGAAGCAACATTTTTGCTTTGTCTTGTGCTAACATCTTTTCATGTCAGCACTTTACATCATTCCTGTCAATTCAGTTCCTATTCATGTACTACACAATTTTTTACATGCTTTATTTTGAAGCTTCTGAAGCTCCTTTAACATGAACAAACATGCTTTTAATTTACAAACAAAAATCAAGGAGTTCTTTATCATATAAGATAATATTTCTGAAACTTTAATTCCTTGAAACTTCATTTGATGCATTTTTGATTAAGATTTGAATATGAATATGTTTCCGTAAAATGTAAGCTTGAAATCTTCAATTCTCTTTTAACCTTCTTGAACACTTAACCTTTCGAACCTCTTTAAGGAGTAAATCAACCTTCTCGTTGACTTCAATCAAACTTTCTGTTGACTATTGGTCAACCTTGTGTTGACTTTTAGTCAACCTTCTGTTTGACTTTCAGTCAACCTTCTGAAGAAAGTTACTTTATCTTTTAAGCTTCTGTAGTCAACCTTCTGATGGTTTAACCTTCTGTTTTCAACCTTCTGTAAGGTACCCTTTTGTAGGTAACCTTCTTTTGGCACATTTTATCTTTGAAAACCACTTGGTTTATTTTGTAAGGCCAAGAATTTTGCTATGAAACTTATTCCCTGTTCTTTACCATACTTGATTGAAAACTTGTTAAATCATAATAAGATTAGAAAGCTTAACTCATTACTTAAGTTTGTATCATCAAAACATGGAAAGAGATTTTTATTTCTACAATCTCCCCCTTTTTGGTGATGACAAACTTGAGAGTATGTTTTAAGTTTTCTGTTTTTCAAGAATAGACATTTGAATACACAGTAACTGCATTTAACACATTCATAGCAAAGGGATAATTATCATGTATAATTGCATCAATAACAAGTGCAGCAAACAGCAAACATGCATAGTTTTGATAATTATCAAATTACAAACCATAACATAGCACAAAATAAATATGTCCAAAAGATAATTAAAATGTCAACAGAAACCCCAAAATATATCACTTATAAACTAAGTAGCTAATAATCTCCATTCTCCCCCTTTGTCAACAGCAAAAAGGAGGGAAGAAAGGGAAATTAGCTTGCTACTTTGTTGGAGAAGAATCATCTGAAGAGTTTGAGGATGAGGCAGGTTGAGGAATGTCTTGGAAGGGTTGAGGAGAGAGGAAGTCAGAATCGCAACATTAGGAACCATAGTAGGTACTATGTTCTCCATCACCCATTGTTGGTAGGCATAGTTTTACGGTGCTTCCACCTATTTTCCCGTGAAGTATTCCAATGCTCATCGAAGCTTGTTGTTGTTCTGCACTTCATCTTCTTCATTTGTTTCTCATGGTGTGCTCTCATCTTCTTCATTGCCTCCAATACTTCCTTCTTGTCAAGATATCGTGAATGAATCTTCCTTGTTTTCTCAAGGTTTTTCGCTACTGTGTGCCTTGTCGATGATGAGAGAGGTGCATTCATAGTTTGACAAAAGGATCCAAGAGATCCAAATTGTTTTTGGCAGATCGTAAGGTAGTTTAGAAGGTCCCGAACCTTGTGTACCTTTGGTGCGTAAGAGTCATACATAGGAGAGAACATGAATCTGTGAATGTTTTTTGAAGCAAGAGTATTACCGGTGAAGTTCTAGGATTTTCACGCCATTGGGAAAATAAATTTGCTATTTGTTCATCGATCCTTGAATGTCATGATGAAGAGGAGCAGGAGTTGATTGTGTATTTGGACCAATTGAGGATCGGGAGTGTGGAGTAATTCGGTGAGAGCAATAGAAGCTATGATTTGTGGCTAGTGGCTTGATTCTCGAGGGTTTTCGTGTGTAGCTTGGTCTTCAATCACTACATAGAAACGGAGGAACGGCGGCGGTTAAAATTGAGATCGTGGCGGCGGTTCTAACCGCCGTGGCTTTATGTGTGGCGCGGTTCCTCGTAGCGCCGTTATTTCTAGCGTCGCCGAGTAGTTTTGGCGGCGGTTCCAAGAATCGTCGACAAACCGCCGCCGACGTGTGGTGGGCGGTCAGAATCGTCAACAAGCATTTTGAATTTTTCGCCAGCGAGTTCGCGGCGGTTCATAATCGCCGCCAAGTTCTGCGCCAAAAATTCCCACCAACACTAGCGGGCGGTTATTCACCGCCGCAGTTACGCGCCAAAATTTTTCCTAACAACACTAGCGGCGGTTGCAGAACCGCAAGTTTAAAAATAATTTTTTTAAATTTAAAACCCGATTTTTGTTTCTCGCATCTTTCTAACCCAACTTGTACCTATTAAAGAAACTACAATTATGCCAAAATCACATACAGCCTTCTAGAAACCAAATTTAGTTCATAATAACTAGAACTTAGTTCATACATCCAAATCTAGTTGTTCATGGCACCAAAATACAACCAACTAAATTAGTTCATAACATCAAAGTACAACCGACTTAACCGACTTAATTAGTTCATAAAATCTCAAAGTACAACCAACTAGCAAAACTAGTTCATAACATCAAAATACAACCAAATAGAATCATCTATCTAGATGTCCTACGGGATGGGCTTGCTTCAATTTGTCCTGTGTGACTGGCACCAGAAGAGCGTCTCAAATCATCTTGTGATTCCAAGTTAAGCGACTGGAAAAAAAGAGCCATAAATTAAGTTAGAAACATGGATGATGAACAAACACAACAACTCATTACAAATTAATTCACTCAATCAATCAATCAAACTAATACAAAGTAGTTTTGTAATAGCTAAAGCATTACTACACGATTCGTAAAAGTAACGATTACGTTCACTAAGATCAGAATAAATGGTAGAACCACCACCATAATCATCACTATGCATGATATCCTTGAATCCATCTTCACATGTCTCAGCATCAGACATAGCAGCTGAAACCAAAACATCAACTCTATCATAATCTCCATTACCAAGTGCTTCTGATGAGTCCTTCAAATTCTCTATAGCTTTCGAATATTCCTCTTTACAATCACTTAAACAACAAGACTTGTAACCCTTACTTGTCTCATTAACAAAGATAAGAAAGGAACCTAGGCTTACTCTCAACTTTAATCTTTTTATTTATTTATTATTGTGCCAATTGAATTTTATTCGAAAAACCAGAGATGGTCAAGAGAGCACACCATTTTCTTACATAACTTTTCAAATTGGATTGAGTGGAAAGACAATAAATAGTTTTCTAGTGAAGCAAAAATCATTTATTCTTCTAAACCAAGATTCAACTTGCGCACACAAAGACGCGTGCTTACAGATAGATAATAAAGAGATACTTACACTAATTAACATCATGGCTCATGCCACTCTCCACAACTAAATTTAATGCTTAACGCTTCAATAAGTTATTCGAATCATATGTGCATCAAAAAAGCGTACTAGCATTTTAATCAAGCAAGAATCGTCATAAATAATCATGATAGTAATGTCGTCATAAATAATCAAGCGAAGAATCGTCATAAATTAGCAACTTTTCCATTGGATCAATAAGCATGATTTAATGCATTAAGACAAATATTGTCTCACCGGATTTTGCTTAAGAAGTTGCATAACAAAAGCAAGTTGTTCCTTCAAAAGAGGTAATTCAAAGAACTTGTTCCTTTAGAGCATCAACTTCAAGCAGACTTTTGCCTTTAAACTTTCAACCTCAACAACTTGTGCTTGTAAAGAATCAATTTGACTCTCTGATTCGTGACATCTTTTCATTAGCTTGAAAATCATATGAATCTGTCGTAGAACGAACCGCTTTTCTGCAGAGCTGAGTTGGTGTTACACCGAGTCCCATGCCTCGACTATACCCAGGATGTTCTTTCCCGAAAACTTCAATAAAGGCTTCATGCTCAGAAGAACCCTCAAGAACTGCTTGTTGTAGGATTTTCACGCCATTGGGAAAATAAATTTGCTATTTGTTTAGTCGATCCTTGAATGTCATGATGAAGAGGAGCAGGAGTTGATTGTGTATTTGGACCAATTGAGGGATCAGGAGTGTGGAGTAATTCAGTGAGAGCAATAGAAGCTATGATTTCAGGGCTAGTGGCTTGATTCTGAGGGTTTTCAGGTGTAGCTTGGTCTTCAATGTCCCTAATTATTTCATGAACAGCTTGAGTGATAGGAGATAGTGGTCGTGTTTGTTCATTTTTCTGTTCCTCATTCACTTGGGATTGATTTCCATTTAGCTCCCCCTGAGCTAGACCCTCATGAGAGGTGGTATATGGCAGACAAATGACTCCCTGAGAGAATGGGTAATAGATAGCTCTATCAGAAGGTAGAGATTCTATAGCAGAAGGAATAGTTTCAGAAGCTTGATTCTCAGGTTTCAAAGGCTTTCCTAGGTCTGTGCTGAGGTTCTCATCAGAAGCTTCTTCTTCCATTTGTTCAGGTTGGTCTTTTTCAATTGGAGTGTCATTCAAGTTTAAGATATTTTCAAAAATTTCTCTCCATTCTTGAGATGGTTCAGATTCAACTAAATTTTCAAATGTGGATTTTGGTGGGGCTAAATTTATGGGTTCGGCCCGATAACATGATTCTGATTCTAGTGGCTCCCCCTGAGGGGTTGACAGAGGTGCATTTTTATCAGGACTTGGTTCTAGGATAGGTTCATCATGAACAGGTTTTGTTTCTGGAAATATTTCTAGTTTCTTGCTAAAAGGTTTCTGTCCCATCTGTTTAGCACTCTTGGACCAGAAGGTTGTTTTTTCATGTATAGATTCTTCCCTAGGCACAGAGATTTTCTTAAATCTGAATAATTTGGTCAAGAACATACCATAGGGTAGGGATGAGATCTGCCTAATGGTTTTGCACATGTCTATCATATAATGAAAGATAATGTATGGAAGGTTAATCTTATTCCTAGTGATCATGTGATAGACTAAGAGTAGATCAATAGGTTTTACCTGCTCAAAACTTCCTGCTCTAGGAATCAGAGAGTGGACTACCATATTGTGCATGATACGTGCTTCGTCCTTTAATCTTCGATGATTTAAGCTTTTCACTAGGATTCTTCATCGTAAGCTTTAACTTCCTCTGTGTAACTTCGGTTTGATCATACCAATCTTTCCCATACAAACATACTTCATTCTCGGGAATTTTCAGGGGCATTAGCTATTATGGTTGGTGTTACCATTAATGGTGGTTTCTTTTACTTGAGTAGTAAAAGAGGATTTAGTTTCACTCACATTCATGTATCCATAGAATTCTTTTATAAGGTTGGGATAAATAATTTCTCCTTGGGATGAGAATGTTTTGCCAACCTTGATACTCAATGTGTTCTTGTATATTCCAACGAAGCTTCAGTTCTTCCAACAGATAAATTCTTCCAATGAGAACGTTCCTTTTACCCCATTTTTCCTTATCAAATACTTGTACAGCAAGGCTTGTTCTTCAACTTCAAGATTTCGTTCTTCATCAATCTTTTCTTTTCCTTTACTTCCTCCAAACTTAATCTTAAATTTTGTCCTTTTGGAAGAAGATTGTGGTTGAAGCGAGGCTTTCCTTTTCGATTCGATTTTGATTCTCGCCATCATTTCGATGCAGTAGAGTCATCATCATCGAGGTGATTGGTTGACTGTTCCTTGTTCTAGGACCACCGTATTTCTTTGATAGAACCGGTTTTGATTCTAGTTGATCTTCGAGAGGAGTGGGTGAAGATTTGGAAGATCTTTGTTCGAGATGGAGCCTTAATCTGAGTGGGAGGAGGTTTAGAAGCACTTAACAATGCGGTGGAAGGTCATGGGTTGTGGGAGTGCTCGCTTTTTCACACATGGAATTTTTGTTCTCACCATTTTTAGAGAGAAAATGTTTTTCGTGAAGAGAGAAGGAAGAGGAGCAGAGAATCGGTTTAGAGAGAAGATGAGTTTTGAGATGGTTTAGTGTGCGTGGAAGAGAGAGAGATAAGCACTAGCCGTTGTGACTTGATAGGCGCAGTTATGACATGACATAACTGTCATAGAAGACAGTTTCTAGTTACTTTATTAACTGTCCCCAATGATGATTTTAATTTATCCTTCTCAAATTCAACCTTACGAATTTGATCCTTTCCAAGCGAACCTTCTAAAGACATTAGAAGGTTGGGGCTTTTGACAAATTTTTCTCCTAAGGACATTTTAAAATGTGCAAAGCCTTTTTAATAAACTTGAAACTTTCTTCTAACAAAGGCTTGGTAAATATATCACTAATTGATGCTTGGTGTCAATAAAAATAAGTTCCACATCCTTCTTTTGAACATGATCTCCGATAAAATGATGTTTAATATCAATGTGTTTAGACCTAGAGTGTTGGATGGGATTTTTGATAAATTGATAGCACTAGTATTATCACAATAAATGGGAGTGCATGTGTACCTTATAGAGTAGTCCTCCAATTGATTCTTAATCCATAGAATTTGTGAACAATAAACCACAGCAGAGATACATATTCTCGCTTTCAAAGTAGTTGATAATGCAATTGAATTTCATTTTCTACAAGACCAAGAGATTAAGGATTCCCCTAGAATTTGACATGATCCACTAGTACTTTTTCTCACAATTCTATCACCAAAGATAGTCAACATCACAAGTAGCTAATTAGGTCAAAATGAGTATTCTTTTTATACCATAGACCAAGATTGGTTGTTCCCACTAAGTATCCGAATATTCTTTTGATTGCAGTGAGATGAGATTCTTTTGGAGAAACTTGAAATCTAGCACATAGGCCAACTGAAAACACAATGTCAGTCTACTAGCGATTAAATATAATGATGAACCTATCATGCCCCTGTATTCTTTTCGTAAATTGGTTTTCCTTCTTCATCCTTCTCAATTTGTACGAAGGATGCATAGGAGTTGCCATGGCTTTAGCTTCATTCATCTTATATTTCTTGAGAAGATCTTTGATGTATTTTTCTTGACTAATAAAGATACCTTCATCAAGTTGTTTAATTTGAAGTCCTAGAAAGAAACTTAATTCTCCCATCATACTCATTTCAAATTCACTTTTCATAAGTTTCCCAAAATCTTTGCATAATTTTTCATTTGTTGATCCAAAAATAATATCATCAACATAAATTTGAACAATCAACAAATCTTTATCAAGAGTTTTCTTAAATAATGTAGAATCAATTTTTCCTCTTGTAAATTTGTTTTTGATCAAGAAGTTACTTAACCTTTCATACCAAGCTCTAGGAGCTTGCTTAAGCCCATATAGAGCTTTGGTGAGTTTAAAAACATGGTTTGGTTTCTTTTGATCAACAAAACCAGGAGGTTGATTGACATAAACTTCTTCATTTAAAAAGCCATTTAGAAAAGCACTTTTAACATCCATTTGAAATAATTTGAAATTTTTGTGTGCAAAGAAATGCAAGTAAGATTCTAATAGCTTCTAACCTTGCTACAGAGCAAAAGTTTCATCATAGTCAATACCTTCCTGTTGGTTATACCCTTGAGCAACAAGTCTTGCCTTGTTTCTCACCACCTTACCATTTTCATCTAGCTTGTTTCGAACACCCATTTGGTTCCTATAATAGATGATTTTTGGAGGTATCACTAAGTTCCATACCTCATTCTTTTCAAATTGAGAGAGTTCTTCAGTCATTGCTTCTATCCATGATTGATCTTGTATGGCCTCATTGATTGACTTAGGTTCTATTTCAGAGATTAAGGCCATTCCAAAGCAAAGATTGTCTCTAAATGAAGTTCTAGTTCTAACAAGATCCGAAGTGCTACCAATAATTTGATCTTGTGGATGGTGTACCACCATTCTCCAACTTCTTGGTAATTGAGAAGGTTCATCGAAGCTTGAGTAGCTTCATTTGATTGTTGAGAAGGTTGAATGTAAGCTTCGGTTCATCCTTCTCCAACCCGTTTTCATGTTGTTCTGTACCTTCTTCTTTGTTACGATTGATCTCATCAACATCAATTACTTCATTTGAACTGTTAGTTTCATTAAATACAATATGCATGCTTTCCTCTACGGTTTGAGTCCTAAGGTTATATACTCTATAAGCCTTTGATGATGTTGAATATCCCAGAAAAATTCCTTTGTCTGATTTAGAATCAAATTTTCCTAGATTGTCTTTGTTATTCAAAATGAAACAAGTACAACCAAATACACGAAAGTATGCAATGGTTGGTTTTCTATTTTTCCAAATTTCATAGGGGGTTTTCAACAATTTTTCTAATGGAAACTCTATTTAAAATATAGCGGTGTGTTTTACAAATTACGCCCCAAAAATATTTTTCAATTTTTGAATCTTCTAAAAGTGTTCTTGCCATTTCTTGCAAAGTTCTATTTTTCCTTTCTACAACTCCATTTTGTTGTGGAGTTCTAGGACAAGAGAAATTGTGAGTAATTCCATTTTCATCAAAAAAGTTTTGAAAAGAGAAGTTTTCAAATTCTCCCCCATGATCACTTCTTACAGAAATAACATTTGTTCCTTTTTCATTTTGAACTTTCTTTAGAAACACTTTGAATGCTTCAAAAGCTTCATCTTTGTTTTTCAAGAATAGCACCCATGTGAATCTAGAGAAATCATCTACAATTACAAAACCATATCTTTTTCCATTGAGGCTAGCGGTTTTGGTAGGACCAAATAAGTCTATGTGAAGCAGTTCTAGTGATCTTTGGGATGTGATCATGTTTTTAGGTTTGAAACTTGATTTGACATGTTTACCATGAACACATGCTTCACACACTCTATCTTTTTCAAAATTGATTTTTGGTAGTCCTCTGACTAGTTCCTTTTTGGAAAGCTTTGAAATGGTTTGCATGCTTATGTGACCAGTTCTTCTATGCCAAATCCATTTGTCATTTTCATAAGACATAAGACAAGTTTCTTGAGAAAGTTCATCAAGACATAGGCTATATAGATTTTTATTTCTAGATGCAGTAAACAAGACCTTACCAGAGGAAATTTCTTTAATAAAACATTTATCAGATTTGAAAGAAACTTTATGACCACTATCACATAGTTGACTAATACTTAACAAGTTATGCTTTAAACCTTCTACATATTGAACATTCTTAATTTTAGGGGATTTAGAATTACCTATAGTACCTATACCTTTGATGCAAGCTTTATCATCATTGCCAAAGATGACATAGCCTCCATCTATTCTCTCCATTGAGAGAAATTTATCTCTTTCCTGTCATGTGCCTCGAACATCCACCGTCTAAGAACCACGACTTTTTCTTGGATGCTAAGAGGCATTCTGTTTGAGATGTTAGTAATGATTTAGGTACCCAATATCTTTTGGGTCCTTCATGGTTAGTTTTCTTCCTGTAGAAGCTTCTTTTCATTTTATAACATACAGAAATATCATGACCAAAATGTTTACAATATGTGCATTTTGTCTTAGGCTTTCTAGTCCTATGATTCTTCTCAGTTTGTTTTTCTATAGGTAGCTCAAAAGTATTCTCAGTATAGACATAGCTAATTCTTTAGTTAAAGCAGACACTTTTTCTTTGAGAAGGTTATTTTGTTTTTCAAGATCGTGAGTGTATAAGGTTTGGTTGCTCTAAGACCTTATCTTTCAAAAGTTTGTGTTGTTCGAGAAAGTTTAAAGTCGAATGTTGAAGAGTTTGAACTGTTCTTATCAAATATTCATTTTGTTTTTGAAGCTCTTCATTCTCCTTTTTGAATTCAAAAGTTGATTTTTGAACATCACACATTTTTGGGCAAAAGTGTTTGAATCGGATAATAGGTTTTCAAAAGCATGTTCAAGTATCTTTGCATGAAGCACAAGTTAGTGATTTAGAAGTGCTTACCTCTTCTAGGTCAAGTATCTCCTACGAAGCATGAGTTGATTGATTCCATACTTGATGCGGGAATTATTTGAGAGGTTCTCAGAGTCGGCCATTAGACAAAAATTTGCGATCTCTTCATCATGGTCCGAGTTGGTTTCTTCCGAGTCATCCCATGTTGCAAGTAGAGCCTTTTTCTTAGGTGTGAACTTTCTGTTGCTTCCTTTCAACTTTGGACATTCATTTTCAAGTGTCGGGTTTGTTACATTCATAGCACACACAGGTCATTTTCTTTGGTTCCTTCACTTTTAGGTTGATCTTTCTTGAAGAAGGGTCTTTCGTTATTTTTCTTTCTAAATGCCCATCTTCTCAACCTTCGGTGATTAGAGCCATTTCATCCTCATCATCAATGTTACTTTCATCATCTTCACTTTCTTCTTGAGTGTCCTCTTGAGCTTTAAGTGCCATAGCTTTAGAAGGTTGTGAAGATTTTTGAGAAAGCTTTGAGTGCAATAGTTTTAACCTTCTTGGGTTGAAGTTCATCCATGATTTCTTGTTCATGCACTTTTAGAGATCCAAGTAGATCTTCTATTTTGAGAATAGAGAGATCTTTAGCTTCATTATAGCAGATCACTTTAGGTCTCCATACCTTTGGAAGGCATCTCGGGAGTTTTCTCACTTTGGCTTGATTTGAGTAGGTATTTCCCAGAGTTCAAATCATTTGTTATTGTTGTGAATCTGCTAAACATTTCAGAAATTGTTTCTTGCTCCTCCATTTTGAATGTTTCAAATTTATGGATAAGAAGGTTGATCTTTGCTTCTTTGACTTGGTCATTCCTTCATGGGCGATCTTCAATGTATCCCAGATTTCTTTGTGCGTTTCTTTCCCAGGCTACTTTATCATATTCACTTCTACCTAGAGCACAAAAGTTAGATAAAATTTAGCTTTAGAGTTTAGAAGTACCATGCGTTTATCTTCGTGTGTCCAGTGTTTCTTGGTTTAGTCATAGTGGTCCCATCATCAAGAGTTGTAGTAGGTTCAAAAGGACCATCTTCAACAATCCCCAAATGTCGGTGTCTTGAGATTCTAGGAACAATCTCATTTGATCTTTCCAATAATAGTAATGTTCACGGTGAATCCTGGTGGTCTATTTTTTGAAGCTCCTTCAGGAAGGAACATCACGAGTTGGAATGATGACTCATCACTTCTTCCAGGATCTTTCCTCTCACACTGCAAAGTGTGCTCACCCTCAGAGGTGAGCTCGATGCCAATTGAAGTGATTAATTTGCACAAGAAAGGGGGATTGAATTGTGCCTCTTTTTAATTTTTAATACCGCAACCTTACGTATTGTTTCTCAAGATTACTTGGATATCGAGAAGGTTGAATGTTAGTAACACAAACAATAGTCAAGTATGAAAGTAGTGAAAGATAATTAACTTTGATGAATTTAGATGTCTTTGCTTTCAGAAAGAGTGTTGTTTTCAAAAGATAATCAAAGTAAATCTCATATAAAATTACGATCTTGACTACGTAAGGTTGGTGTTTTTAACCTTTCTCAAGTAGTTGAAAACTTTGGTGATTGTAAGACGGTTTAAAGCGCTTAATAAGAAAAGCGGATAATGACACAAGTAGAGTTATAGAGGTTCACCAAACTGTGGCTACTCCTCTCCCCACGTCCACGTGAGAGTTTCCACTATTCTCCAAATAGATTTACACTTGCTTTAGCTTCAATCGCCAAAGACTTTTCACCTCCACTCACTTTTGATCACACACAAAAGACAAGTGCTAACTTACACGGCTTCACCAAAGTGTCTCAACCTACTAGAAAACTCTCTTCTAGTTTCCTAAAGGTATTTCCTTAGGATCACCAACAACACTTACTTTTCACTAGGTAGTTTCTTTGAGAACCTTTCAACTAGGATCACCAACACCACTCACCTCTTACTAGGTAGTTTGTTGAGAACCTTACAACTAGAATCACCAACAACACTCACCTCTCACTAGGTAGTTTGTTGAGAAACTTACACAATATTTCTTACTGATAGGGGGTTTGGGTTTGGGATGATTTAAGAGCTTGTTGATAGATAAATACAATGTGTTTCAAAGAGCATAACAAGCAAGCACACACTCAAGATAGTATTTCCCAATTCTGAACTTGTAGTAGCTTGAAGTGTGGATGAGAAGGTTGGATTTCGTTTAGAAGCTTGACTTGAAGGTTCCAATATCAACTCATGGTTTGCATTTGAGTAGAGCAGCCCTCTATATAGACTTTGAATCGTAAATATGGTCGTTGGAAAGAAGGAAAGAGCCGTTGGAAATTGTTGTAGCTTTGTAGGTAGGTAATGATGATTTTTGAGCTTTAGGTAGTAGCCTTCAACCTTCAAGCAACACATTTTGCTTTGTCTTGTGCTAACATCTTTTCATGTCAGCACTTTACATCATTCCTGTCAATTCAGTTCCTATTCATGTACTACACAATTTTTTACATGCTTTATTTTGAAGCTTCTGAAGCTCCTTTAACATGAACAAACATGCTTTTAATTTACAAACAAAAATCAAGGAGTTCTTTATCATATAAGATAATATTTCTGAAACTTTAATTCCTTGAAACTTCATTTGATGCATTTCAGATTAAGATTTGAATATGAATATGTTTCTAAAGCGAAGCTTGAAATCTTCAATTCTCTTTTAACCTTCTTGAACACTTAACCTTCTGAACCTCTTTAAGGAGTAAATCAACCTTCTGTTGACTTCAATCAAACTTTCTGTTGACTATTGGTCAACCTTGTGTTGACTTTTAGTCAACCTTCTGTTTGACTTTCAGTCAACCTTCTGAAGAAAGTTACTTTATCTTTTAAGCTTCTGTAGTCAACCTTACGATGGTTTAACCTACATTTTCAACCTTACATGTAAGGTACCCTTTTGTAGGTAACCTTCTTTTGGCACATTTTATCTTTGAAAACCACTTGGTTTATTTTGTAAGGCCAAGAATTTTGCTATGAAACTTATTCCCTGTTCTTTAACACACTTGATTGAAAACTTGTTAAATCATAATAAGATTAGAAAGCTTAACTCATTACTTAAGTTTGTATCATCAAAACATGGAAAGAGATTTTTATTTCTACAATCTCCCCCTTTTTGGTGATGACAAACTTGAGAGTATGTTTTAAGTTTTCTGTTTTTCAGGAATAGACATTTGAATACACAGTAACTGCATTTAACACATTCATAGCAAAGGGATAATTATCATGTATAATTGCATCAATAACAAGTGCAGCAAACAGCAAACATGCATAGTTTTGATAATTATCAAATTACAAACCATAACATAGCACAAAATAAATATGTCCAAAAGATAATTAAAATGTCAACAGAAACCCCAAAATATATCACTTATAAACTAAGTAGCTAATAATCTCCATTCTCCCCTTTGTCAACAAGAAAAAGGAGGAAGAAAGGGAAATTAGCTTGCTACTTTGTTGGAGAAGAATCATCTGAAGAGTTTGAGGATGAGGCAGGTTGAGGAATGTCTTGGAAGGGTTGAGGAGGAGGGAAGTCAGGAACTGCAACATTAGGAACCATAGTAGGTACTATGTTCTCCATCACCCATTGTTGGTAGGCATAGTTTACGTGTGTGCTTCGACCTATTTTCTATTTGAAGTATTCCAATGCTCATCAGAAGCTTGTTGTTCTGTACCCTCATCTTCTTCATTTGTTTCTCATGGTGTGCTCTCATCTTCTTCATTGCCTCCAATACTTCCTTCTTGTCAGCATACGTGAATGAATCTTCCTTGTTTTCTGAAGGTTTGCTGCTACCAGGTGCCTTGTCTGATGATGAGAGAGGTGCATTCATAGTTTGACAAAAGGATCCAAGAGATCCAAATTGTTTTGGCAGATCAGAAGGTAGTTTAGAAGGTCCTGAACCTTCGGTACCTTTAGTGCAAAAGTGTAAGAGTCATACATAGGAGAGAACATGAATCTGTGAATGTTTTCAGAAGCAAGAGTATTACCAGGTGAAGTTCTAGGATTTTCACGCCATTGGGAAAATAAATTTGCTATTTGTTCAGTCGATCCTTGAATGTCATGATGAAGAGGAGCAGGAGTTGATTGTGTATTTGGACCAATTGAGGGATCAGGAGTGTGGAGTAATTCAGTGAGAGCAATAGAAGCTATGATTTCAGGGCTAGTGGCTTGATTCTGAGGGTTTTCAGGTGTAGCTTGGTCTTCAATGTCCCTAATTATTTCATGAACAACTTGAGTGATAGGAGATAGTGGTCGTGTTTGTTCATTTTTCTGTTCCTCATTCACTTGGGATTGATTTCCATTTAGCTCCCCCTGAGCTAGACCCTCATGAGAGGTGGTATATGGCAGACTAATTGAGCTAAACCTTTTTAACAAAGTGTTGGCAACGACGAAATATTTAATAAGGTGCTCGTTGATGCATTTGTATTCTTTTGTCAATTGTTTGACAACTAATTGAGAATCACCTTTTACTTCGACATGACTTGCCCCCAACTCAAGTAAAATTTTAAGGTCTACTATTAAAGCCTCATATTCAGCTTCATTATGGGAGCAAGAGTCTCGAATTTTGAACTTATACTTCGTTGGAATGCTTTCTGGAGAAATAATTAAGATCCCAATACCCACTCCATTTTTATGGCTTGAGTCGTCGAAGTATAGTTTCCAAGGACGTATGTCTAATGAATGGATTTCATGTTCGACAACAGAGTGGTCCACTATGAAATCTGCAACCACTTGTCTTTTGATTGATTTAAGAGGCTGATAAGTTAAGTTATATTCTAACAAAGCTAAAGCCCATTTACCAATTCTACTATGCAACATTGGCTTTGATAACATATGTTTAATAACATCAAAATGCGAATAAACATAAACATCTGCTGATTTTATATATTGCTTTAATTTCGTATAAGAGAAATACAAGCAAAGGCATAACTTCTCTATTGGACTATAACTTGTTTCAGCATCAATCAAAACCCTACTAAGGTAATAAATGGCTCTTTCGACACCATTATCATCCTCTTGTGCTAACATGCTACCTATCGTGTTATCAGAAGCTGCTATATACAATTTTAGCATTTTGTTTCTAATAACAGGCAATAAAATTGGTGGTTTCATTAAATAAGACTTAATTGCATCAAAAGCTTCTTGATGAACTTGCTCCCACTTGAATTCATCTTCTTTCTTGATCCTCAACAATGGCGAAAAAACTTGTGTTTTGCCACTTAGATTGAGATAAATCTTGAAGAAATTGATCTTTCCTAGCAAATGATGAAGTTCTTTCTTGGTCGAAGGAGCCTTCGTTTCCATAATTGCTTTAGTCTTATTCGGTTGATCTCTATGCCTTTCTTGTGTACTACAAAACCCAAGAATTCACCCGCACGCATACGTAAAGCACATTTGGTTGGATTCATTTTCAATCCATATTTCCTCATTCGTTCAAACGAACGTCGAAGATGGTCTAAATGACCAATTTACGAGGATGACTTAACCACCACATCATCTATGTATATTTGCATAAAATCATCAATAAAATCATGAAACATAGAATTCATTGCCCTTTGATAAGTGGCACCAGCATTTTTAAACCAAAGGGCATTACTACCCATTCATAAACACCTAATGCCCCCTGGACATCGAAAAGTCATTTTCGACACGCCCTCTTCAAGAATAAAAATTTGATTATACCCCGAGTAGCCATCTAGCATCTTGAGATAATCAAATCTTCTTTGCCGAATCTATTAGCATTTCTGCTCATGGGCATAGAGTATTCATCTTTAGGTGTTGCATTATTTAGATCCCTAAAGTCTACGCAAACTCTAAGTTTTCCATTTTTCTTCATTACTGGGACAATATTAGCTAACCAATCGACATACTGGCGATTCGATGAATTTGCTCTTGAACGACCTTTCGATTTCTTCTTTGATCTTAGCCAATATTTGAGAGCAAATCTTCTTGGCGTTTGCTTTCATTGGTTTCTTCCCGGTCGAATAGGTATTTGTAGTTCCACCACTCTCGACTCAACCGGGCATTTCGTTGTACTCCCAAGCAAAGCAATCTTTGAACTCCTGCAGAAGTGAAATAACTTGGGTTTTGAAGGCAGCATCAAGGTGTGCACTAATATATGTTGGCCTTTTGACTAGGCCATCTCCCAAATCCACTTCTTCTACTGGATCTTGAGCTTGCATGCGCTTTGTTGAATCCCTGGGATCCTTTTCAAAGCCTAATGGTTCGTCATCATAAATGCAATCAAGTTTGTCATCTATGACTTCACCACTTTCTTCAGATGAAGCTATGGCTTCGACAGCCATTGTTTGTTGAATTATTTCAGCTTCCAAAGCCGTTTTCACTTTATTTTCGGCCATATAGGCCGTAATTCTATCCCATGCGTTGGGTGCTGACATCTAAAACCTTCTAAGAGTCAGTATCCCATCCTGTTGGGGGTAGAACACCCTCAGGATAGACACTTGCATCTTCCACCACTTCCCTCTCCCAAACAAAACCATGTGTTGGGTACAATCGAACAGAGGAAAGCACATTATCAGATGAGATGTATGCGATGGTGGAAGGCGTACATGGCGCAATATTCGCCATTTGTTTTTCAAAATTCTCCTTGGTGACATTGTTGACATCAATGAAGGAAGTAGCTTTGAGTCCGCTTCGACATATTCTACCAGACCATCATCCTTCCACATCACCAATTTCTGGTGTAGGCTTGAAGGCACAGCACCTACTCCATGAATCCACTCTCTGCCAAGGAGCAGGTTATAGCTTGCCTTGGAGGCTATAACAAAGAACATGGTAGTTCTCTTGACAAAGACCTACTACTACCTCCACTTCGACGACCCCAAAGACCAGGGCGATTTGCCTTCATAATTTGTTAACACAATATTATGAGGCTTAAGGTCAATGCATGTCGAACATCCCTATGGTTTTCGGCATTGCTTGAGGCATCAAGTTTACCGCAGCGCCTCCATCTACCAATATCTTGTTGACACCCACGCCATTAACCTTGGCTTGGACATCTGGAGAGGCTTCAAATGATGCTGCATGCCTTCATCGGCCTCTCGAAAGTGGCCATTTGTTCTTCGACACAGCCGTTGTTCATTACGTAGTAACAAACTGGCTTGTGATTAGCCATATCCTCGATGAAGTTTTCTTCGACATCGTTTGGGACTGTAATGACATCATATTCACTGGGTAGAATAGACACCACATTGCAAATGACATCAAAACTAGCTTCAGAGTCTTCAAAATTTGAAGTGACGTCTTCATCCATGTCGAAGTCAGAACTTTTCTTCCTCAACGATGATAGTGGAGGAAAGATTCTCTCCATTGCAGGCCTCCTTGGTTCTTCTATTACAATAGATTTACCCTTGGCCTTATTCCCAACCTTCACTTGGTTGGCAACACCTATGTTCACTTTTGTATTCCCCACGGCTTTAGAAGTCATATTCTTAGCCGTTTTCGAAGTTCCCGGCGTTTGCTCGTTAGAAGCAAGTATTGCTTTCTTCTTCGAGCGTTGAAAGCGACGCCATTGGGTCTTGGTCATAGGATTTTTCCCTTTGTAATTATTTTTGTAGTTATATTTCGCAGCCTCATTTGCATTTGGCTTCACAACTTCAACTTGTGGCACAACATTCCTATAGTGGTTACAACCAGCATGTATCCACTTTTCGTTTGGAAGTTTAGCCCTTTGAACAAACGATTTGGCAGAAGCTGATAACACAAATTCTTTCTTGGTTGTGTTCTTACCAGCAAACTGTGGCTTGCTTGTTGAAGGTCTGTTCGAACTCTTGACCTTATAAGGAAGGTCCCCCCTTTTGAAGCTAAAGTTTGGCTTTTTGTCCAGCCATTTTCTTTTAAGAGGTTGTCGAACTCCGTATCCTTCGACACTTTTTGGCGCTTCCTTGTCGAACACAAAGACTACATCGGGGCATAACATTACCTCGAGTTCTTCACTTGCACCTATTAAGGAAGTCTATTAATTCTTCTTGACTTTGGGGTACACGAATCGCACCTTCTCTTCATACTCCTCTGAGTAAGCTTTTGCACAAAGATCACCCCCTTTGCACTACACTTTTAAGCTTGTCGCAGAGAAGGTTTGTGAGTTTGGGAGAACCTACCACCTTTGCATCAACCATGCTTATATTCATTTCAACCAGGTCAAAGCATACATGGCTTACGCTGATGAAGTGGATCGCGTCAATCTGCATTGGTGCTTTGTTCTTTTTATCACCAAACTTAAGTCTCCTTCTTCGATAGCCTTTTGAACTATGTCTCACGAAAAGTACACAGCGGTCGATTGTATGTCCCAAAAATTATGAAACTTACAAGAACCCTTTTTCTTCCTCTGTTCGAGAGGAGGTACTTTCAGGCCATTTAGCACTATTATTTGGCCATCAGTTACTAACAAATCAAAGATTTCATCACATTTAGTAACATCAAAAGTGTATGTTTTAGGCACAAATCTATCATTTCTAGGCTCTACAGGTTATTCCCATTTATGAGCCTTAATAATTTACTGAGGAATAAGGAGGACCAGTGCTTAAGTTCAAAGCCACATCAATTTCTCTCATTCGACATTATCAAACGCGAAGTCGAATTCCTCATCGACATAGGCTATTTTCTCTTTTTATGAAACCCCACCGAGTTTTCTTTTTATTGAACTTATTCACTCTAGCCTTTTCTTCTTTAAGCCTTTCAACTTGTCGAACTCTATCGGCTAATTGGGCCATATCTCTCAAATGAGAAGTATCCAATTTCTTTCTAATTGAATAATCAAGGCCACCTGCAGCCATTTCGACAAGCTCATGTTCATGCACTTGTGTAAAACACCTAGCCTTTAATAGCCTAAATCTATTCGGGTAGTAGTCGTCGATAGCTTCAGGTGCACTTTACGTCGAACACCGCCAATTCTTTAAGACTAATCTTCGATCGCCCATATAAAAGCGCTCATGAAATGAAAAGCCTTTTCTAATTGCCCCCATGTGTACATGGAACCAGGGGGTAAAGTGGTAAACCACGTAAAGACATTCTTAGTTAGAGAATTTGGAAAATATTTCATTTTCAAACTCTCATTTTGGGCTATATCCCCGCCTCGGTCATGTAACGGGCAATGTGTTCGATGGTAGACTCATTGGTATCACCCCAAACTTAGTAAATTTAGGAATTTTCCAACCTCTTGGCAGTGCACGCAATACATATTCACACGGTGGTGATATGAAATTAGGCCTATGTAAACCTACGTTAAGGCCATTATGTGCCATTATGGTTTCTACCAAAGTGGCTATGTTATCTTGAGCACAAGCGTTATTTCGTTGCACTTGTCGAACAACTTCATCAGCGTTTTGGTTTCGATTTACCATAACTACTTCGGGACATGGTTTCCCATACCTTGTTGTTCGCCTACAACCGCTTGGGCTTCGACCAAGAACTGATCTCTGTGGGGTATTAGGCGCATTATTCCCACAATTGGGTACTTGCCTATTATTTCCGTAGGAGCCCCAAAGAAATCTGCAATCCTACCCATTTGGTTTGCTAACATTTGGTAACTTGTATTGGTGTTCGAATCAGCGGATTGAAAACAGTACCAATTTGTTGGGTTAGCATATTAACCATATCATGATTACTCTCGTCTACTTGTTGTCTTAATGCCAACAAAGACGTGTTAGTTAATGCGGTAGGATTTCGACCAAGTGTGCTTTCAGAAGACACATGTGAAGGGGAAAAGGTCGAAACGTGTGGCATTCCAGTAGGCATGCCATATGCACCAAAAGGGTATGGTGGTAGACTCATATTCGGAAACGTGTCTCTAAACTATTCCTGTTGCCATATAAGGACTAGAAGGAAGTCTATACTTTTGGCAAAGACATAGATTGTGTCGACCCAACATTGGTCATTGACATCGTGGGAGCGGTTATTGATGTTCTTTGGGGCCATTGTCCCCTGCAACACCGACACTTGCAGAATCTATGGTTGTTCCTTGCCTTGTGATACCATTGGGGTTAGAACTAGAGGCATTGTTAGAATTGGTACGTACCATTCTACCACTCCTCAAGTGCATACAAATACATACACATATAGAAACAACACAAAATTAATGGCAAAGGTCCCACTGGGCGTGCCAATTTGTTTGCTGGTGTTTTTAGCAAACAATCACTAGTTTTCAATGTTGAGATTGTGAGATCAAACTAGAAAATCTCTTTGACGATTGCCTTTAAGTTTTGTGTTTTAGACGTGTGTAACAGAGAATGATAGAAAGAAGCAAATTGAAAACAAAATAAAAGCAGGAAATGCAACAAAGGTAAAAAGAAAGTAAATATTGCATTAATTGAAAGAAAGATGGTTCACCAACACGTACAATGTATCTGTTTCACTCGTATTTCGCTTTGGCTTGGAAGTTGAGTTTCTCAGAGTTCTTGTGAAATGTGGTGACCCCGATTTTCTATTACAAATGAGTATTTATACTCATGGGAACAATCGTGGGAAAAACGATAACTGCCTCCTAAAAATAAGGGAAAGTAACCGCCCACTCACTGCTGCTCTGCACGTTTCGACCAACTCATTGTCAACCGCTTGGCGAAGTGTTGAACCCAGCTCTGTCGAAGATTTAAGCCCTCTCTTGTCGAAGGTTTCTTGCCTTGCTTGCTTCATAGCTTTGAAAACCGAGCTTGTCGAAGTTCACTTGCATCTCTTGCACTTGCATACCTTTTCTGTCGAATTGATGGAGTATTGACTTGAATGTTGACCTGTGGCCCCTAAAACATTATTAAATGTGGAGTCAACTCCATTTAAAGCTACATTTAAAGTACTGTCGAAATTTTGAGGTAACAACCGGTTATAAATAGAGGCTCCCCAATGCCAGAAACAATTACACTATGGACAAAATGTAGGAAAGACATAGCAAAAAGGGTGGCTGTGCAATATCTGGGACCTTTGCAACAATATAAAGCTTTAATCCCCTATTCCCATGTTCCTCAAACTGTTGATTTGAGCCAATATTGATTTTGATGTTTTTTTTGGAATTCCTTTGTCAATTTAATGATTTCGTTATGTATAAGACAATTGTATTAAGACAATATCATGTTTTGTTTATCTAATTGAGTGATTTAGTTTGATTTTAGTAGCTATTTTAGTCGTGAAACTCCAAGTTTTTTAAAAAACTATCTGACTTGAGTTCTTTGTCGTAAACCGATTATTTCTGTCAAGTATTAGGAAGGTTCGGCCCTCCCATAGTCGAACTGGTTCACATTTCATAAAACCAAACATTACACAATGTAGGATTCGATGGACGTCCAGTCGAACCGTCTATTTTCAATGTTCGATGGAGGTCCAGTCGAACATGATCGGTTAGCCATGCGCCGAACAGTCTATTTTTGTCAGTCACATGCTTTTCACGTGAGGGCAATTTAAGATTAAACCAAATTTGAGAGTGTCTAATGAGTAGAATGGGGTTCTACGGAACATTGAGTCCTATTAGCCTTATCCGTCAGAAAAAAAAAATATTAGCCTTAAAAAGCTATAATGATGATGATTCGACTTTAAAAATTCACATTGGCAGGAAATGAAATATATACACTCTAATATAATGATAAAATTGTGTCCAAAAAAAATATATGATGATAAAATTAAAAATTATATTATATAATAATTTATCCAAAGTAAACTTATATGATCGTAAAAAATAAATAAAGTTGTAAAATTCAAAATTATATACAAAGTATTATCGTTGTCCGTTTATAAAAATTTTAGTATCTTATGTTATTTTTTTGTAAAAAAAAGTCTGTTATGTAATTTTAACTTGAGATCTATTATGGTAATTTCACACCTAAAAGCAATTCTAGTCTAATCTATCCAAACAATAATTATTTATATAAATCACTTTTTTAGTAAAGATATCCAAACAAAAATCACGTCACGTTTAACTCACTTCAACTAAAATCAATTATTCAAAATCAATTCTAGTCACCGCAGAACCAAACACACACTTGGAAACCGAACACTTCACCCTCATGAACTTTTAGCAATAGTGAACATTACAGAATTTTGGCTTGGATGAATTGACTCTTTTAATCTAAGGCAAATACCCACACCACCTAGATTCATATGATATACAGATGCAGTATCAACATTACATTTAGGGTGTGTTTGGTAGTAAGAGAAAAGAGAGGAAAGGAAAGAAAAGTAAGGGAATATACCATTTTCCTTTGTTTGGTTGCCTTATAAAATAGGAAGGAAATAAAAGTTTTAGTGGGTTCCATTTTGAGGAGAAAAGTAAGGGAAAACACTTTTTTATGTAAATGACATATTTACCCTTGCACCAAAATTAATGTATCGAATTAAAAAATATTTTACTTTTTTTAGTAAAGGTTAGTTTTGTCATTTCATATATATACACTTTTTTTCCTCTTATTTTGTCTCCTCTCCAACCAAACAAGGGAAGAGGAACATCCGATTTTCTTTCCTTTCCTTTCCCTTACCTTTCTTTCCTCTCATTTTCTTTTTGAACCAAACACAGGCTTAATGAACCAAATATAGGCTTAATGGTTTTTGCCAAATCAATGTGTTTATTATTATTATTCTATTAATTATTAATTAATTTGTACTCCCTCCGTCCCAAATTGTTTGTAGTTTAAAGTTTTGGCATACCCTTTAAGAAAAATGATTAGGAGTTTAGATTTTTTAAAAAGTGTTGTGTAATTTACCAATTAACCATTTATCTCTCTACATAGAAAAATGTGAATCATTTAATAGACGTAAAAAGTTGTCATCATTAATAGGGGCATAAATGGAAAAGAATATTAAAAGTTACATTGAAATTCTAAAACAACGATCAATTTGAGACAAATTGATTTTGCTAAAACAACAAACAAAATGGGACAGAGGGAGTAACTTTTAATCAGGAGGGTTGGATTAATCCAATGGCTCATATTGGTGGTTGAGAGATTGCAGGAGAGGTTGAAGCAGGAGGGGGATCCAGATCCAATTTGAAGTCGCAATTCTTCGGTTGCAAAGAGCGTGTCAGTCCTACGCTTAGCCTAAAGTGATTAGCGATAGATTTCATTTCATACACAGAGAGAGAGAGAGAGACATTGTAATTTGGAAATGATTCTGTTTGCTCAATCTATTTCAAGGTTCACGAGAACAACCATGCCGTTTTCAAGTTTGAGGTGTGTTATCTATGTTTCCAATCCAATTTTTGCTTCTTTGTTTTTTTGCTTCTCTTCAACCTCAAAGCGATTATCTTCCCCTTCCCCTGTTAATGATAACGACGCTGTTTCTTTGTTCAATCACATGCTCTATATGCATCCTATTCCACCTATTATTGAATTTGGCAAGATTTTAGCTTCCCTTGTGAAGCACAAGCATTACACCATTGCTATTTCCCTTCATAGAAAAATGGAATTGATGGGGATTGCACCTAACCTTATCACTTGCAGCATCCTAATCAATTGTTTCTGTAATTCGAGTAATATGCCCTTTGCTTTCTCTGTATTCTCTAAGATTCTCAAGATGGGCTATAACCCAAATGTCATAACTTTGACTACACTCATCAAGGGTTTTTGTCTCAAGGGCGAGCTTCATAAAGCACTGCATTTTCATGACAAGTTGATAACATTGGGGTTTCATTTTAACCATATTAGTTATGGCACATTGGTCAATGGCTTATGTAAGATAGGAGAAACTAGAGCAGCAATCCGGTTGCTGAGGCATATCGAAGGGAAATTGGTTCGGCCTCATGTGGTAATGTACAATGCAATTATCGATAGCATGTGCAAAGATAAACTCGTTAATGATGCTTGTTGTTTATATTCTGAAATGCTTGCTAAGAGAATATCTCCGGATGCCTTCACTTACGGTAGTCTAATATATGGTTTTTGTATCGTGGGTCAATTGAAAGATGCGATCGATTTGTTAAATAAAATGAAATTGGAAAACATCAATCCGACTGTGCATAACTTTACTACATTGGTTGATGCTTTTTATAAGGAAGGGAAGGTTAAAGAAGCAAAGAATGTGTTAGCTATGATGATTAAAGAAAGTGTGAAACCTGATGTTGTCACTTACAACACTTTAATGGATGGATATTGTCTGGTTAATGAAGTGAACAAGGCAAAGAAGATGTTTAGCATTATGGAGCAAAGGGGAATGATTCGTAATGTTTGCAGCTATAGTATCATGATAAATGGATTATGCAAGATTAAAATGGTGGATGAAGCAATCAATCTCTTTAAGGAAATGCATTGCAAAAAAATCATTCCCAATACGATAACTTATAGTTCTCTTATTGATGGTTTGTGCAAATCGGATAGAATTGCATATGCTTTGGAGCTTGTTGATGAGATGCGTGATAGAGGTCAACCACCTAATATATGTACTTACAATTCTATATTAGATGCTTTATGCAAAAACCGTCAGGTTGACGAGGCAATTGCATTATTATCAAGACTTAAAGATCAGGGTATTCAACCAGATGTGTACACATACACTGTTCTTATTGCTGGATTGTGCAAATGTGGAAAGCTTGAGAATGCACAAGAGGTTTTTCAGGATCTTTTGCTCAAAGGCTACAAACTGGATGTCCATACATATACTGCTATGATCCAAGGATTTTGTAACAAGCGTTTGTTTGATGAAGCGTTGTCTTTGTTATCAGAAATGGAAGAAAATGGTTGCATTCCAGATGCTAAAACTTATGAAATAATTATTCTCTCTCTCTTTGGAGAAGATGAAAACGATAAAGCTGAGAAACTTATTCGCGAAATGATTGCAAGAGGTTTACTGTAAGACTAAAACTAAGTAAAATGCTTTTCTAGTTCCACAGATGGCTTATATGACCAGATTGGAATGAACTCGCCTAAAGCGGGAGATAATTTAAAGCTACAGCTCTCAAATTGTGTGATAGGGACTTGAGTATTATGGGGTGCTCAAGTCCCACATCGGGTAGTATGGGATGCTCGGTGGAGTATTTAAGTGGCTTGGTTCTCCCCCTTTGATAGCTAGCTTTTAAGGGAGGGTTCCCCAAGTGCTTAGATACTTATCAATTGGTATCAGAGCTGGTTGTTGGCGTCTCGGAGAAGGCTACCCCCGAAGGGTTCTGACCGGTGGAGGGTTCTGACCAACAAGAAAGTTGAGTGAAGTGCCACCGAGTAAAGTGTCGTGGAGTGCAGCCGCCGAGGACGTCGGCTCTCAGGGGCGGTGCTATGATAGGGACTTGAGTATTATGGGGTGCTCAAGTCCCACATCGGGTAGTTTGCATGCTCACTTAAATCGAGTGCGTCGAGTTATGAAGACCTACAAGGTTGAAGTGAGAGGATAAAGATAGTGATTTTGTATGTGTGTGAGGATGCTGAAAGTTTTGTGTCTGCAACATAATGTGTACTTTTTGCATGTTGCAGCTATAATTATGGTCTCTAAGGAAGGTGGAAGAGAGGTAATAAAAGTCTAAGAATGACTCATAAAGACTTACCTACATCAATTACGGCTTAGGATCTAAAAACAAATTAACTAAGCAACTATAAATTATGCAGATTTATGAAATGGTGTTTTCTGTTATGTGCAGAATATTTCTGTTATTCCATTGCAATTGTGTTTGGCAATGAATGTTTGAAATACTTGTACATAATCATTCTAATCTTATCATGGAGTTTAATGCTGAGCTTAATGTTGAATTTCGAAGACCGGAGTTGTACACAACAGACACAAGTTTAGCAGTTAGTTGATGTGAGCTAAGAATAACTTGGCATGTTTCTTAAGGCTAAATTAAATTGCATAATAGTAAGTAACTAAGTCCCTTTGCAGCTACATACTTAAATTTCTACATAGGGAACTGGATAGGTCTTAAATTTGTTTGATCATTAGAAACACAACTTAGAATTGAGAACATGAATTCTTATAGGAAGCATGATTCTATTTTCTGCATAATTTCCAATTTTGCAGTTTTGGATAAGAACTTTATTTTAAATTTTCCTTTGAATTGTTTATAGAACATGTATAAACTTGATTATAAAGGTTTGCAAGATTTGATAATGAATTGATTATAAACATGGAATATTATGCCACGTCATTAACTAACTTTCATTCTTTCTCTCCCTATGGCCTCACGTCCTTCTAGAATATAACTAAGTGTACATAGAAAAAAGTTTCATTTCATAATAACCTTAGAGATTCTGAACCCAAAGTGGGATCTTAATCTCTCCACTTTGGTTAATAGTATGGTTCTCATCTTTGAAGTTGACATGAAATTGTTAAGATTTGGAATTTTTTTGGCACAGTTTTTAGATTTGATAGTTTGCTAATTTGTGGGGATATAGATATGATCTAAGAGGGGTTTCTAGTGTTGAACATCACTAGTATCTAATTTCTCATGAAAGAAAATTTGATTAGTATTACAAAGTATACTTTTGTGGTTAATTTTTTTTATACGCAAATGTTAGTGGTTAATTAGTTAGGAGAAAAATGTTAGTTTCTAAGATTCGAAGTCGAACCTCCTGCTTACACTCTTTCGATGGCCTTTAGCTCCCTAGCCGACTTGGGACAAACTACAATGGTTAACTAAATCTGTATATAGTCAACTTTTAAATCACATCAATCAGTCAATTAACTACTCCAGTGGTATGGTAAACAGATGTGTCAACTCTTTGTTTGGATAAATTGAGGATTTGAGGCTGAAAGGCTATTACAAACTTTTTTTAATAAGCTATTACAAACTTTTGTTATCTTTCACTGTTAGGCACTGTCTTGTGGAAGGAGGGGATTCTATTTCTAAGGTGGGCCACCTGAATAGGTCGTTCACGTGCACTGGTGGTACTTGAAAAATAGTTCGAAACTAGGACGAATATTGATATTGCTCCCTGAAAGTAGAAGCTCATGGTTTTCCTCCGGTAAGCAAATATACCATATGGGCATGTGAAGGCGGTCTTCTCTTGGTCTTCTGGAGCCACATCAATCTGATTATAACCAGAATACCCGTCCAAGAAACAATAAAAATCATGCCCTGCCAACCTCTCCAGCATCTGATCAATGAAAGACAGAGGGAAGTGGTCCTTCCTTGTAGCAGTATTCAACCTTCTGTAGTCAATGCACACTCGCCATCCCGTGACAGTTCTTGTAGGAATCAACTCATTTTTTTCATTCATGACGACAGTGGTCCCACCCTTTTTAGGGACAACTTGGACAGGACTCACCCAAGAACTGTCTGAGATGGGATAAATGAGGTCGGCTTCAAGAAGCTTGGCAACTTCTTTTCTGATCACTTCTTTCATAGCCGGATTTAATCTTCTTTGTGGTTGCACCACCGGCTTATGATCTTCCTCCATGAGGATCTTATGCATGCAAAATGAAGGACTAATTCCCTTCAAATCCTCAATGGACCAAACAATAGCACCCTTGTGCTCTTTTAAGATTCTAAGTAGCTTCTGTAACACCCCCTTCTAATCTCTATTACTACTATGTAAATAAAATCAGAGTTTTCAAAAATCGATACAAAAGAGTGTCACATTTTCTTCACTTAAAAAAAACCAACACACATTATATGACACTAGGTCAACAAAACAGCATGATATATAGCACAATAGTTTAGGGACGAGTCCGCAGACACCTGTTTAGTTACATCACATAAAAATAATCTCCAGCACCACAGAATGACGACAAGTCTAGGGAACATGACAACAATGCACCAAATAGTATCAGTCTAAATACATCAAAAGAAAACAACAGTACTACGACACCCCTCCCCTGGTGCTACATATCAGAGCTGACACGACCAACCAAGAAGGCATGAATACCTTCACTCAGTATCACCTGCAAGTTGCCCACATGAGAGGCAACATAAAAAGCAGTAGGGTGAGTCTCTTTACATAAATAATAACAAGTAGGATAAGCATTACATTAGGAAAGCAGCTAGTACCACCAATCCACAACAATTAAGGCATTATCATTTAATTATAACATCAAGAAACAATATCAACGGGTCAGCTAAGCAGCACCAAGATTCACCACGAAGACATGAGTATATGTATGTATGCAATATGCATGTGGATCCATCATCATCGCAATAAGCCTCGAGGGCACTCACCGCTTTGGCCGAAGCCTACATCACTATTGAATGCACATGATTTATGTGACACCATGACAATGCACCACAACACAATAAATTTACCATAACAATCATTAACTCACCGCTTTGGCCGAAGCCTACATCACCGCTTTATCATCACCACAACACCACACACCTCATTATTGGATTAAATGTCACACCAAGGACTAAATCCTCACCTAAGGACCAAATCACCTCCTAAGGACCCTTTCAACACCCAGGGACCATTTTGACCCCTAAGGACTATTTTGACACCATAAGGATTAATTTAGCACCTAAGGACTATTTTGACACCATTAGGATTAATTTGACACTTAGGGACTAATTTTGAACTCACACCTAGACACACTTGCCCAGCCAGGCGCCAAAACAGGCGCACAGGGCAGCCAAATGGCGCCCCATGTACAGCACCACACAGCACACATCACTACTCACACACAAGCGCCAAGTTCCCAGCGAACTGGCGCCCAGACCGCTGACAACACTCCTGCGCACAACAATGACAGAAACTGGCGCCCGATTCCTGGGAATTGGCGCCCGCCTACGCCTCACCACCAGCTGCACACACACACACCAGCGCAGATTCGGGAATTGGCGCCCGCACACGCAATGATGAACTGGCGCCACTTTTCCCAAAGAATGGCGCCGCGCTCACCACACACACACGCACGCAAAGCCACAACATGGCGCCACCCTTGGCGCCTTCACTCACACACTAGGCGCACGGTTCCTAGGCATTTGGCGCCTAGGCCGTGGCCCAACTTCACCTACACCATAAACACTTCCACAACTCTTTTATTCAACAATTCAAATCCACTTCAACAACACTCACGTAGACATTTAATCAACATCATGAAATCAACATATTCTCATATTTCATCACATTGAAACATTTTATCAAACACATTGCATGCACATTTAATAACACATTTATTTCCAACATCAAGCATCATAGTATCACCAAATTAAACTCAAATACAACAAACAACATAAGATTAACACAAAACTCAAACAATCAAACCATTCCTAGAGCTATTCCACACATATTGCATATCATACAACTTATTATAGATGTAAATGAGAGCCCCCTAACCTTGAATGAGCTAGAAACTTCAATCCAACACCAAAAACCAACAAAATGAAGTGCTCCTACCCTCCTTTCAGCTAGAACTCGAAACCTCACTCTTCTTGGGTGGAAATGAAGAATCAAAATGAACAAGAATTAGGAAATGGAGGCTACAACACTTAAAAGAGGAAGAAAAATGGTGAAGAAAGGACTAAGAATCATTACCTAGTGGAACCTTGAGAACAAAACCTATCCTTCCCTTCTTCTCCACTGCTGTCGTCGGCCTCTCTATCTTCTTCTCTCTCAATTTCTTCTTTTCTTTCTTTGTTTGGTTCAAAATGGGCACTACCCTAAAGACCCCTTAGGTTAAAGACTGGGAATTGGGCTTACTAATGGACTTGGGCCTTATTTACACCACTCCAATTAATTTAATTCACCTCCTGAAATAAAATAAATCCCAACTTAATTATTCCACTTAAATAATTTAGACCCCTTTTTGATAAAATAACTCAACTAATTGATTGACTTAATTAAATGTTGCAAGCCTTAAATAACTTAATTAAATAAATAATTAAATTATTTTGGGCGTTACACCTTCTCCTCCTGCAATTGGCTCAAATTAGAATTAATGATAGCGGGAAACAAATTCCCCTCACCAAGGAACACATATTTCAAATGGGAGGGCAATTGCTTGAGCTCAACCACATGTGCTTTCTTCACTCCCTCTTGGATGCATTTTTCTTGAATTTTCAATTCTTCCCACTTAGGAGGTGCACGGAGAGAGTAGGATGGGGAGGCATCTAACATAGCAACGGCTTCTTTTACCTCAGAATCACACATTTCTCCAACCTCCTCATTTGATGACACAAGAGCTTTCTCAAGAGGTAAGTAAGGAATTTGGTCTTGAAACTCCTTATCAATGATGGAATCAAGAACCTCAATTCGGTAGCAACCTTCCTTTCCCTTCGGATGCTCCATAGCCTTGAGCACATTAAAGGTCACAGCTTCATCTTGAACTTTCAATGTCAAAGTTCCATCCACCACATCAATTATAGCTCTACCGGTAGCTAGGAAAGGTCTACCCAAAATCAACAGGATGTCATTGTCTTCTTCCATGTCAAGAACCACATAATCCACCGAAAAGATGAATTTGTCAATTTTCACAAGGACATCTTCAACTACACCATATGGATGCTTCACTGAACGGTCAGCTAGATGCAAAGTCATCATGGTGTTCTTTATTTGACCAATCCCCAACTTTTTGAAAATAGAGAGTGGCATTAAGCTGATACTTGCTCCAAGATCACACAACGCTTTCCCAAAAGTTCTATCCCCAATAGTGCAAAGAATAGAGAAACTTCCAGGATCTTTGAGTTTTTGTGGGAGCTTTCTTTGTAAGATTGCACTGCATTCCTCGGTGAGCATGGTATCTCCTCATCCACGATCCTCCTCTTCTTTGAAAGGATATCTTTCATGAACTTGGCATATGTGGGCATTTGTTCAAGAGCTTCTGCAAAAGGGATGTTAATTTGCAATTTTTTAAAAACATCTAGAAACTTACCAAATTGCTTTACATCTTGCTCCCTCTTCAATCTTTGAGGGAAAGGAAGCTTAATGATTGGCTTTGGAAGCTTAGACTCCTCTTGCACACTAGAATCCTCTTGCACCTTAGAAGGTTCTTCCACATCCACCGAAGCTTTATCATTGGACACGGTAACATCTTCTGGGCTCTTCTTTGTCACAACATCAATTGTTTTTCCACTCCTTGTGGTCACGACATTAACTGTCTCATCACCCTTTGGATTAGGGACGGTGTCACTAGGGAGAGTGCCCGGAGGTCTTTGTGCAATTTGCTTGGCCAATTGGCCCACTTGAGTCTCAAGATTTCTGATGGATGCCTCTTGATTTCTTGAGCTAGCTTCTTGATTTTTAAAACCAGTCCTTGTCTCCTCCATTAATGAAGAAGTTTGTGTAGCTAGTTTCTCAATGGCTATCTCCCAATCTGCTTTCTTTGGAGGAGCATTTTGGCTTTGCCCTTGATCCTTCCAAGAGAAGTTTGGGTGATTCTTCCACCCCGGATTGTAGGTGTTGGAATATGGATTATTTTTGACAAAACAAATCTTCTCTTGGACTGCTAGGGGAAGATCACAATCCTGGTTAGAATGTGGACCTTCACAGTAGTCACACTTCAAACTTGTCACAACATTTAGTTGAGCAGAATGGTGTTGCACAGAATTCAACTTTAGAGCTTCCATTCCCTTTTTCAGTTCTTCCAACTGTTGAGTGATTATCTTCTGTTGAGCCAACCCCGCACTCTGAGCATATAAGTCAAGTAGACCTCTTTTTGATGTTCCTCCTCTATCATGGGCCGCCAAGTAATCATTTGAAACCATAGCTTCAATTATTTTTCTTGCTTCTACCGCAATCTTGAAATTCAAAGAACCACCTGCTGAGGCATCAAGCATCATCCTAGCATTCAGTCTCAACCTAGTACAAAAGATTTGCATTTGTTGATGGTCATCAAAACCATGATTTGGGCAAGCCTTCAATGTGATCTTGAATCTTTTGTAGGTCTCATAGAGCGACTCACCCTCTTTTTGCTCAAACTGTTGATTTCTCCCCTCTTCTTAATGAACATAGAAGGAGGGAAAAATTGTTGAAGAAATTTGTCTTCAAGATCATTCCATGTAGTGATGCTACCTTCAGGTTGCGAGTCAAACCATTCTTTGGCTTCATCCTTCAAAGAGAAAGGAAAAAGCCTCAGCTTCTTAGATTCTTCAGTGTTACCATCCACTTTCACAGTTTCACATAATTGTGCAAAACTTGTGAGATGCTTATTTGCATCTTCACATGGTCTTCCACCAAATTGCATCTCTCTCAATTCCCGAAACAATGTTGGATTGATCTCAAACCTATTCTGATTCACGGTTGATGAGCAATCGGTAACCTTTGTCTGTTTGTGTCACGATTCCCATAGTCTCCAAGAGTGCGTCTCACTGGTGGGTTCGCCATCTCTTCAATCACAGGAACCTCAGACACAATCTCTTATTCTCTTTCTATTTCTCTTTCTCTGAGCCGCCTCTCTCTTGTAGCCTTCTGATTAGCTTTTGCGGTCTTTTCAATTCTACGGATCAAAGAAGAAGGTCACTAAAGCGATGCCTTGCATACACAAAGTTAGAGAAAAGCAAGTGATTAAGAGACAAAAATAAAATAAAATAACTGAAAATAAAATTCAATCAAGTAATAGAAGATTAAATTGATAAAAATTTGGCAATCCCCGACAACGGCGCCAAAAACTTGATGGCGAAATTGGCAAGTGTACCAAATCGTCGCAAGTAATAATAAAAACGGTAAGAACCGGATGTCGAACTCAAGGATTGCACGTACTTATCAATTTAAAATTCCACTAATTAGATTGAACAAGGGACTAAGTTTAGTTGTGTTGTCAATAAAATAAGAATAACAATAGAATGATTTTGTGTTTTTTAGAAAATAGAAACAAAAACGCTTTTGAAATGTAATAGATGATAAGAGAAGTTAGGGATGAATTCCTATTGATTCCACACTATTGCAAGATGATTTGTTATAGAAAATTACTCCCTCTTTACCTTTGTTATCAAACCCAACATTAATCAATTCCTAATTCCTTAGGCAACCAATCCTTTATAAACAACTAAAAACCCTAATTCCTTAGGTGATTCTAATTGAGAACAAGCATTACAACCAAGGGTTTTCCAGATACAACAACTCCAAGACTATTACTAGACTAAGAATTGAAGGTATTCAATCTCAAGCATTCAAATACAAAACTCCCATTTCATACATAAACCATACATAAACCGTACATCATTTCATGAGTGATCAATTCATAAAAAACATTAAGAAATAGTTCACGTGCACTGGTGGTACTTGAGAAATAGTTCGAAACTAGGACGAATATTGATATTGCTCCCTGGAAGTAGAAACTCATGGTCTTCTTTGTCCTCACGTCTGAGACGGTGACCTGATCAATGTTGGTTCGACAAAAAACAAATGAAAACAAATATAAGTTGATTTTTGACACACTTATTTATTTCTCTTTGTTTTTGTCGATATAACACTGCTCGAGTCAGCGTCTTAGCTGTGATGACATAGAGGATCGCGAGGTTTTGCTTTTGGGGTGCGATGTCGGTCATCATCAAAGTTTCAGACAATTTTTCAAGTATTTGTCCATATGAACCACCTATCACAACTCACAGTTGTCCATCATAGAATTTGCTGTGAAAGGAAATATAATCTTGTTATAAATCTAGGAACATTTTTTGGGTTATGTCATGATTGACTCTCTTAGATGACATTTTGTTTTTGTGGTTCACTTGCTTGGACAGGTGGATTGGGAGATACCTACCTCTTTGGAATGAGTGAACATGTTGCCAAACAGTCCTCTGACACCAGTGATTTTAAGGAACCCAAAATTGGGATGGATAATTGCTTTTCTCTTTTTTGTTAGCTTTCTTGGACTCTTCTCAGTTGTACCTCTTTGAAAGGTATGCCAAATTCTTGAAATATTTGAGACTGCATTATCCATTATGTAGTCTAATGCTTAACCTTTACCTCTTTAGCAATTCTTATCAGTAATTCACTTACGTACATCTACCCTCCCCATACCCTACCGGGTGGGAGCCTTGCTATGAAGCACTGACCCAGACATGGAACACGACATTGACACAGACACGTAGTCGCCGGTTTTAGTTTGTAAAAGGGAAGTAATTGAAGTGTCAGTGTTGTTGTCAGTGTCTGACACAACACGTTTGGACACCAGACACGTCTTCAACCTATAGTGTCGGTGCTACATAGGAGCCTTGTGCACTGAGCCGCCCTTCTATACAGTTAGTGATGGGTGTGGATTTCAAGCCTTCCCTTCACTGGGGCTCAAAGCATATGAAAACAAGTTGTCACATACCCTAGGCACAAACAAGCTTAGAACTTAATTGATGTGAGTAAGAATGACTTGGCATGTTTCTTAAGCCTAAATTAAATTGCTGCATAATGAGTAACTAAGTTCCATTGCAGCTGCATAATTAAATTGCTACATTTGGATAAGTCTTAAAATTGTTTATGGTCATTAAAAACACAACTTAGAATATAGAATATTGATGCTTATAGGAAGCATGATTCTATTTTCTGCATAATTTCTGATTTTGCAGTTTTGGATGAGAACTTTCAGCAGCTTTATAATTGAACAAAACATAACAAAGAAAAAGTATCATGTATCTTATATTTGACCCTATTACTACTTTGTTATATTTGATTTTTTTACTGTGACCATTTTTCAATTTCAGGAATTAAATTTAATTTGGTTAATAATATACTTCTTAGATTTGAAGTTGACATGAAATTGTTAAGGGTTTGATTATTTTTTTGGCACAGATTTGGATTTGAGCTAAGAGGGGTTTCTAATGTTGAAGAGGGAAAAAATTTCAAGCAGGAAAAATAGATGTTAACCAATGCAGTGGTTTGTTAAATCTGTTTATAATCAACATTTAAATTACATCAAGTACTCAATTAGCTACTCCAGTGGTTATATTTGTGTAATTGTAAACAGTTGAGTCAACTCTTTTTGTTTGGATAAATTAAGGCTAAAAGGTTATCACAATCTTTTGTTATCAAAGATTAGAATCTTTCACTGTTTGGATAATTTATGTGCTCGAATCTTAGTTGAAGTCATTTCCATCTCTCACCCAAATTTTATGTAACAAAAATTGGGACCCTAAAGGAAGATGCATGGTAGGCTCTGTTAGGCAAAAAGTAGCGGATAAGCGGATAAACTAATTTTATAGCGGATGAGGTAGCTGATAGCGGATGAGATAGCAGATTAAATTAAAAGTGTTTAGTAAAAGTAGCGGTTGAAGTAGCTTATAAATATAAAATTACGTAAATAGACATAGGTAATTAATGCTTAAAAAGGAGAGAGAAATTCATTTAATGGTAGATAAATGAGTAATTTAATTAAAGTAGTAAGGGTAAAATTGAGAGAAAAAATGAAACGTTATAAGCTATAAGCTCAAACGCTACTTCAAGTAGCGTTTCAAAAAACGTTATAAGCTACTGAAAAAACGCTAAAAGCTCGTATTGCCAAACACCTACAACTAGCGGATCCGCTATAAGCTATCCGCTATAAACTAGCGGATCGGCTTTAGTCTCATGGGAGCTTAGTTCTCCTAATTTTATGTTAAGTACTATCTCAATTTTCTACCTCTCATTTCTTAATTAAGATGCCGGTCAAACTCTAGAGGGAGATGGTTAACCTAGGGACGTCTTTTAGGGGCGTGTGGAGGAAGTTATGAATTATATTAAGAACCAGTAGGATACCCGTGCATACGCAGGGGTGTTATCATGTTTTTTTTATGAATGAACTTAGAAAGTATTAAATAGTCTGAATACTAGGAGAATACTCGTGCGATGCACGAATTGTTATATAATTTTTTTCCTTTAATTTTATATAGATTTTATACAAATATATACATAAGTTGTCGATATAAATTATGTATTTTAAAAATATAGTATTACATTAATATATTGTTGAATTTTTATTTATGCCATATTCTTATATATAGTGTATTGTTTTTAATATGCACAATTGTCCAAATTTTAGTGAGCTTAATTGTTGAAAATAAAATCTTACTAAACTTCATTTTACTTAGTAATAATAAATGCCATTCTATTTAATATCTTGAATTTATTAGCATGAATTTTAATAATAAAGACATGTGAAAAATAATATAAATAATAAGAATATTTTTGATATAGCATTTTTTAATATGTGTAAGACAAAGAAGAAAAATAATAATGATAATAATTGAAGATCAATACTAATGAGAATATTTTTGATATAACATATAGCCTAAATAAACACTACGTAAAAAAATTCTTTTGTTTAAAAACAAAAATAATGGTTTAATATGTGAAAGTTTAAGGATGAAAATAATGAGATTTTATATTTCTTTAAAAACATTAGAATAAAAATTTCTAAGTTATACTAAGAAAGTGATCATAATATATTGATAAACATGTTTGGAAGTGACTTACATTTGTAATGTGCGTCTTGCATTTGCTTTTCTCTTATAATGTTATTCTATTTTTATTTTCTTCTTCCAAATTTCAGTGACATCCTCTAAATATTATTATTATATTAAGCTTGGATTAGTTTAAATTAAATAAGTTAATGGTTGTGTAAGAATAAATATAAATCATAGAAATTAGAAAGTAACTACTCTTTATTTTATTTTTTCTTTATTTCTTTGTTTATTCATCAATTAATAATTCATAAATATTAATTAAAACAAAATTTGAAACTTAAAACAAAAGTGATAATAAGGAATTTAGATTATAGGAAACTTAGAAAGAGAAAACAATCAAAATCAAATCTTTATTTTTATTATTTATAATGATATGAAAAATATATGGTCATTATTCACAATATGAAATGAAAGATTTATTTAATTATAATTGTTTTTTTTGCAACTTATAATCTAAATAAGCTACATAAAGTGGAGAGTAAACATATAATATTTGTAAAAGAATTGAAACATTTAAATCTGAAGCTTTATTTGGTTGTTTTTACCTCAAGCACTATTCTTATTTAAAATTAACCATTTTAGATGTGAATTTGTAAATAAAAAGTATTAGATAGAATATATACTAAAGGCATTAGATATGATGATAGTTGAAGAAAATGATATTTTTTTTTCCTTTGTGATATAGAGAAGAGACACCTAATGTAATTCTTTCTTAGAAGTGACACCAAAGGTTATGAAGTTTCAAGGAACATATGCAACTCATTTAGATCTAGCAAATCATACAATTTTACAAAACTATGAAATTAAACATTTTTTTTGACAAAAAATTAAACATTTTTATAAAGAACAATATTAAAATATACATAATTTCTTAATGCCTATAACTTTACAAAAAATCGTTGCCTATTTGTCAACTTCAAACTATCAAGAACACAAAATTCTTTACCCTTTTTGTGATTTCTACATCTTGTGAAACTTGCTCCTTTCTTCTACTCCTTGTTTTTTATATGATTATTGCACCTAATGTAATTTCTTCTTAGAAGTGACACTGAAGGTTATGAAGGCTCAAGGAACATATGCAACTCATTTAGATCTAGCACATCATACAATTTTACAAAACTATAAAATTTAATATTTTTCTAAAGAAACGAGATTAAACTATACATCATTTCTCAATGCCTATAACTTTACAAAAAATTGTTGTCTATTTGTCAACTTCAAACTATCAAGAACATGAAATTCTTTATCCTTTTTATGAATTCTACATCTCGTGCAACTTGCTCCTTTCTTCTACTCCTTGTTTTCTATATGATTCTTGCACCTAATGTAATTTCCTTCTTAGAAATGACACCAAAGATTATGAAGGCTCGTGGAACATATGCAACTCATTTAGATCTAACACATCATACAATCATACAATAAATTAAACATTTTTCTTAAGAACAATATTAAAATATACATAATTTCTCAATGTCTATAACTTTACAAAAATCATTGCCTATTTGTCAACTTAAAACCTGTTAAGAACATAAAAATCTTTACCTTTTTGTGCATTCTACACCTTCTTGTGAAACTTGCTCCTTTCTTCTACTTCTTATTTTTATATGATTCTTTTTGTCAAAACCTCTACCCTAACCATCCAAAGATCTCTCCTTTAAATAGTCATTTCTTGTTATAATTAGTTTAAACTCTATTTCTTCCACTCATATTCCACTAACTCATGAGTTTATTGTAAATTAAAGCAATAATTCATGTAAATGTGAAACCCTCCATTCAATGCATAATGGTTACATAAAAAAGAATTTTAAAGGTCAACTTATTATTTCTTATTTCATCTAAACTATTATAATTGATAAATATATTTATTAATTCAATTAATTTAAATTTTGACCAATTCTAATAATAATATAATTTCTATGTAAATAAATATATAATTTAAAAAAACATTTAGAATAAATAGTAATAAATATAAAAAACAAAACAATAAAAAGTAGCTAATATAAGAACATAAAATTGAGTTTAGAATGAACACATAATTGAGCTCATAAGTCTCATGAATTGAGAATGAACATTGATTAATATAAAAAAAATCTTGTTTTTTTATATTTAATTATATATTAAAAATTAAAATCAAAGTCTCATTTATACAAAAATTATGATTAAATATAATATAATGTGTAAATTTATTACTATGTTGGAATTTATTAGTAGTAGTGGGTTGGACACAAAGGTAGGAATTAATAAATAATAAAAGAGAAGTTTTTTAATAGACAAAAATAAAAGCAAAAATTCAAGAATTATTGTGGAGACTCCATTGGGGATTCTTTTACTTATATGTATAGATATAGATATAGATAAATATTTCCCTTCATTGTGTTATGAATAATTTTATGTTTAATTCCTATTAGCAATCCATAACCGTAGGTTTTTATTCTTCTTGAGAATGCTCATAGGCATCACCAAATATTTTATTCCACTAAGAGTAGCATTTAATAATAATAAGTTAATGGTAATAATGAATTTAAGTCTCCTTTAATTGTAAACTAGGGGAAAACCCCGTGCGATGCACGTGTTGCTATAATATTTTTTTATTAAATCTGATGAAATTTATATATAAAAATATATCATTTGCTAATGTAATATATATATATATATATATATATATATATATATAAAACTATAAAAACATGAAATCCTTTATTTTTTGCACATTTTATTTTTTTCTTACGAAAGTCTACTCAAATCCAAAGTTGTCTTCTTTAAATAGTTGTTTGTTATTTACAAACTGTTTAAAACTCTACATCTTTCACTCATATTTTACTACCTCTTCCAGCTTTGAGTTTTTTATTTTATTTTTAAATTACTCCATTATTGATTACTATTAATCTATCGGGTGAGTCTTAATTTTAATTGCCTTTTGGTGGCTCTGAATTAGTATGGTTAGTACTAATTATTTTAGTTAGTTTTTAATATAGAGATTGTTACAACTTTTTTATTCTATAAACATATCTAAGTTATAAAATTAATAATTAACAAATATTTTAATAGTAAATTCATAGTATTTTAAACCTATTAAAACCCAACATTTTAAACAATAAAAAAATCGAACAATTATTTAATCAACCATAGTGATATTTGTTGCGATAATTGAAACATCTAAAGTTCTAAAAACTAAATCTAATTTTTTTCAATCATACAATTTTTGAACTTCTCTTTCGACCACTTTTTGTTCCGTATAAGTTGACTCATCTTCATTAAGATTGAAGTTGCAATTATTTGAAACAAATATTTAATCGATAAATGAAATATAAAGTTGAATATTATGCATTACAAATCACATTCACCTTATTCTGACCCTAGGAAAAGTTTCGTGTTGGAAATTTAATAAAACTTTGATAGTTGATCTAATTAAGTCCTTTTATTGTCTTAATTCTCAATATGAAATCTAAATCCTTTATATTGTCTTATTTCTAATTATGAAATTTATGATATTCTATCATGAAATTGTTAGTTGGTCAATAAGAAAATTGAATAGCATAATACAATAAATTTGGTAATACTAAATATTTTACATTCTTGTAATATATTCATGAATCTATGCCATTATTTCTCCCAAAGGAAGTATGTATGTGGTTGGTCTAAAAATGTTTTGAAAAAAATTGAATTAGAAAAGTTTGCAATAAAGTATATTGTAAGAAAGAAAAATTATAGAATTCATACATTCTCGTCAATGAGTAGCAGCATACTTGAATGAGTCCATTCCGCTTTTTCATGGATGTTGAGAGTGTCCTATGGTAAAAATTATCCTTTTTATTTTGCATGCAGTTTTGTGTGGATGATGGATTGTTTAGAAAGAAAACACTATTTTATTTCTAATGGTGAAAATATTTAAAGTGTTTATTTAGGAACTTATGTTCAATTGACACCTAACCTCTTGTGAGGATGCATTTGAATGGAAATGGTTAACTATATGGTTTAAATAGAAAAGACTGTTCATAAAAGCTTTATTGTTTTATTAAAGAATTATTAAGTTATGTAAGTAGTAGATGGTGAAATATAAACCTTTTGGATGACATCGGTTACTATTTGTATGTAATTTTTAATTGTGTGAATGATTAATATTAAACAACTAATCATGACCCATAAGAATTTTATAGATCAATTTGATGAATGCACAAAAAAGGTTAAATTGATGATAAACTACATTAGGTCAACAAAAGTATTACCAATAGACACATTTTAATATGACAATAGAGATGGTGAGTTAGTTAACTTTTTTTTTTTTACGACAAATAAATTGTTTTTCTATACATTCATATGTGTAGTTTTTTTTTCATCAAAGCAATCATATGTATAGATTAGTTCATGGTAACATGAAAAAACACAATGGTAAAACATGATATTGGACGCCAAAGGGGAAAAAATGAGACAGTTCATTTATTTTTATGATAGTGTTTTTTTCTTATAATAATTAATATTTGTTTTTATGCAATCAAATAGCAAGTAAATAATTTATTGTATAATTTTAGTTTCATCTATTTTTAATTTTGATTTTATAAAATATTTTCAATATATTATTAAAAAAAATAAGGATTTGTTGGGTGGATTTTAAATCAAGAGAAAAATAAAATATATTTTACTAATTATATTAATTTAGAGACACTAAAAGGCAACTAAAATAATAACTACTAATCATAAATATTGAAGAGTTTTGACAAAAAAAAAATATTGATGAGTAATCAATAAGAGATACATTTTTTTAAAAAAATAAAACAGAGAGAGAGGAAAGGTCACCAACGATCAAGCCTCCTTTATCACTTTTTTTTAATTTGCACTAAATGTTTTAAAAGACAAATTCATATGATTCTAATCTTTTAAATTGATCTAAACTATTATAATTATAAAAAGTGTTTACTAAACTAATTTATATTAATCTATTTTAGTAATAATATAATTTATTTGCTACTGTATATATTGTTTCAAATGGTACATTGATATTTATCTATCTTTAAATTTTTTTGAAAATAAAAAAAAAATTAAATGTAAGTAAAAACTTCATCTCGTTAATTTATAATGAATAATAATTAACAAATTTATTATTAATATTAAATTGTACAAAAAAATTGTTCCTCAACTGCATTACTCACTAAAAAATTGTTCCTCATTTGCATGTCTATGTCTATAATTTTTGACAACATTAGAATTGTCTACAACATGAAGCTCAAATCCTTTGATTTGCCTTTCCAATTTCTCCTATCCATGTAAACTTCATTTTTCCTCCCTTGACTGCAATTTGGAACCTATAACAAACTCAATACCTAATCAACAATCAATAAAAGCTTAAGAATAAAAGACAAATTTATACAACTTTTTGGAACTCTATCTACTACAATACATTTCTTCAAGCTAGAATATTGATGATGTAAAAACCAAATAAAAAACATCACATAAGTGATGTAACACTCAAAAAAAGTGATGTAAAAATGAAAAGATGAGAGGTGATCTCTCTTCTTAGGTATATATAGTATTTTGAAAAGAAGAATTTAAGTGATGGAAAATGAAAGGATTGTAACTAATCTCTATTAAAAACCAACACTAATAATTAGTACTAATGAAAATAATAATTTAGAGACACCAAAAGGCAAAAAAAATTAAAACATCAAGTAATTAATTAAGAGTAATCAATAAGGGAGAAATTTTTTAAAAATAAAAATAACAAAGGAAGAAAAACTCACAATTCAATAGTCAAGTTTGTGTGTAGAAAATTATGTATAAATAAGTACTTGTTGTAATAATAATGAAAATTCCTTATGAAAATAATTAGAGGAATAAATTTGGTCTACTAAAGTTCACAATATAGACATAGAATTTCATTTTTTTGTAGGGAAAAGAAATGAAGTTTATAGAAAATGTAGTATTTAGTTAACATCTTTTTAATGTTTTTAATAAAATGAATTTAACATTTGCTAAATGTTTATAAAAAAATTAAAATCAAGAAAAAGATAATATGAATATTTTTTGGTTCAGAAAAGTTAATTGAATATATATATATATATATATATATATATATATATATATATTGTGATGTCATAAAGGTTTAGTGGATATTAATTAAGTAAAAAAGAATGTTGAGATTTAAGTTGGAAAATAAATTGAAATGATGTGGAGCATCCTAGAGCTTGGAAAAAAGCTTCCTTTAGATATTTATATAGATTATCCCGTGAAAATAAAGACAAATTTTAAAGTAGATAAAAAATGAGTTTCAAATAAAAAAAATAGATAAGTATTAAAAACTAGAAATGTAAAAGTATCATTATTAAATAATTTTGCATTTATCCCGTGTTTTTAATATGTTAGTATAGTGTTTTTATATCGTTGTTGTTATCCTGCATTTTTTTATATATCGGTCAGAAGCTATCCCATGTTTTATATATATCATTGCAGTTATCTCTGTATTTTTTATATATTAGTGCAGTTATTCCGTATTTGTTTTTTATGTATCAGTCCAGTTATCTCATAATTTCAATTTGTTATTTGAGTTGATTAGTAAATTATAGTAGATAGTAAAAGATAGATAGTAGATTATCAATAAGAAATATATATTTGGGTTTTTATATATCAGTGACAAATATTTGTGCTTTTAAGTATTAGTGACAAATATTTGTCACGTGTGTTTTAAATATTAATCAGTTTAAATAGTCATTAAGCCTTAAAAAATTATAATTATCAATGACAAATATTAATCCCGTGTATTTTTATATATCAATGCAGTTATCCCGTGTTTTCTTATATATTAGTCCATTTATCCCGTGTTTGTTTTTTTATGTATCAATGCAGTCATCTCATAGTTTCAATTGATTATTTGAGTTGATTAGTAGATTATAGTAGAAAATAAAAGACAGATAAACTAGAAATAGAAAATCCAATAACATCAACATAACTAACAATTTAACATTGGGAAGAGGGGTTTCAAAATTAACTAGCCCATCATCATAAGTACACCCCAAGTTGGCAAGCTAAATGCGCGGTATGCATTTCCTAATTTAAATTTATTTTTATGAAAAATATTTCATAGAATTGTCATTGTTATTTACTAAACTAGTAATTTACCCATGCATCCGCACGGGTGACACAATATTTGTTATAATTTGCTATGAACATTAGAATATTTTGAAAATTGCAAAATTTAATAAAAGAAAATGAAAAACTCGATAAAAATGCTATATTTCAACTTGCTTAAAATACGCGTGTTGCAAAAAGCTTAAAAAAAGTCACTATCTTCTTCTAATCTTAATAATAGAGTAAAAATTAGCAAAAAAAAAGGAAAAGAGATTTAATATAAGATATGCACCGCTATTGCGACTCAGATTCTGATTCTTGTTGCCGCTCCCGTTTCCGCTCTCCTATTGCCTTGCTGCTCCTCGTTGCCCCTCTCATTATTAGTCTCTTGTTGCCCCTCACATTAAAAATGAAGTAAAAATCAAAAAATAATAAAATAAGATTGAATATAAGATATGCAGCCCCGTTGGCGTTCTCGTTGCCGCTACCGTTAGTGGTTTGGAAGTTTTGGTAGTGGTTAATTTTTTAACAAACGTTAGTGGTCAAGTTGTTCTTTTTTAGTAGTTTCAGTAGATTATAGTAAGTATATAAATTTATTAAAATAGTTGTGATGCAAAAAGTTCTAAAAAAAGTCGGCATCATCTTATAATATTAATAATAGAGTAAAAATGAGGAAAAAAAGATAATAATGGCGGTATCTTCTTATAATAATGGCCCTCCCATTAGCGCTCTCGTTGACGCTTCCGTTGGCTCTCCCGTTGGCGTTTTTGTTGGTCATCCCGTTGGCGTTGTCGTTGCTGCTCTCATTGTCGTTTCCGTGCGGCTCACAAAAGAAGTTGATGAGATCTAATATTTATTTTTTTAGGAAAAATAATTTTGGAATCTTTGTTAGCGATGATCGTTTTTAACAATTAGTAGTGGTTGAATTAATTGGGTTTAGAAGTTTTTAGTAGATTAAAGTAAATAATGAATTCTGCATAATTTTGAAGAAAAAAACTGATTACGCGTGACAGACAACTTTTGCAGCTTTTTGCTAGCGGTATCGCCTTTTTTTAGGTCAAATTAATTGTGTTTAGTAGTTTGATTCGATTATAGTAAATAGTAAATTAATAATAATTTAATTAATTTTATTTAATTACCGATTTTTAAAATAAATAAAAGTAAAAAAAAAATTATAGTGGATTGTTTGATTATGTTGATAGTAGAGAGAAGTGGAAAAAAGTGGGAGAGAGAGAGAGGAAAGATAAAAGAGGATGTGACCGTGAGATCCACTAATAATAAAAGTGGGTGAGAGAAAAAAAGAAAAAGTAAATAAATTAAATGACATGTTTATCGTAATCATAAAACTAATGGAAGGAGGACATTATAGTAAATTTGGTGGATGGTTAGTGTCCTTTTTTATTACTAGCGATATATTCGCGTGCATACACGCACGGTAACATCGTATTCTTTGTGTAAATATACTCGGATAAAATTCAATTACAACACATCTTTCAAGTTGATAATAAATGAAGTTTAATAACTTTAAAATATTTTTTTCAATTGAAATCTTTTATCATTAGGTAATTATCAATCATCTAAAAATAATATAGCTCCAATGACGAATAAATATACGAAATACATTTTATCGGTAATAAAATTATACCAACATGTAACATTTTCCCGTTATAACTCAAAAGCATATTATAAAATAATTAGTCAAACAATGTGTAATGTTTATCCGTTAACATGTAATGTTTTCCGTAAGAAATCAAAAGTAATGAAATTATACTAACCACATGTAACGTTTACTCGTTAACACACAAAAGATTAGATAAAAATTATAAAAATTAAAAATATTCATTTATAAAAATAAAGATGTTTTCCGTCTAATCTTTTATCAAAACTAAATAGAAAAATAGAGATATTTAATATTGTGTGTTTAGATTAAAAAGATTTAAAAAAGTTTAAAAGAATAGAAATGTGAAGAGAGAGAATAGAGGGAGAGAGATAGAGATAAAATTGAGAAAGATAAAAGTGAGAGAGGAAAAGAAAATTGAGTTTTAAATGTGAGATTAAAAATATAAGAGATGATGTGAGAAAGTGGGACCCACAAAAAAGTGAAAAAGAAAAGTTGGGAATGACATATTTGTCCTTAAAAAGTGAGTTTTGGAAAATGATAGATTGGTAATTTTGGTAGTGAGTGTTTTGATAATAGTTACTAGTAGCATACCGTGCATACACGCGAGATCTTTATCATATTCTTTTCATCAACGAATTTAGACATAATTTAAATGATGCTGACATCACCTCGTGAAAAAAAGACAAATTTAAAGTAGTTAAAAAATGAGTCTCAAATAAAAGATAAATATTAAAATCTAAAAATATAAAAGTATTATTTAAAACAATCTGTGCATTTATCCTATGTTCTTTTTATATATTTGTGCCAGTGTTGTTATCCCGTGTACTATATCAGTGCAACTATATCGTGTTTTTACATACATCATTGCAATTATCCCGTGTTTTTTTTATATTTCAATAAAGTTATCACATGTTTTTTAATATATCATTGAAGTTATCTCATAGTTTCAATTGATTATTTTTAGTTGATTAATAGATTATAGTAGACAGTAACGGATAGATGGTAGATTATCAAATATTTCTATGAAGTGTTTTTTATATATCAGTGCAGTTATCCCGTGTTTTTATACATATCATTGCAGTTATCTTGTGTTTTTTTTACATATTAGTATAGTTATCCCATGTTTTTATATATCAGTGCAATTATCTCATAATTTCAATTGATTATTTTAGTTGATTATTACATTATAGTAGATAGTAAAAGATAGATAGTAGATTATCAAATATATCGGTCTGCGCTTATCCGTGTTCTTTTATATATCGGTATAGTTATCCGTGTTTTTATATATCGAGATGATTATCCTGTGTTTTAAATATTAATCAGTAGTTGAAATAGTCATTAAGTTTTCCTTTTTTTTTGATATATGAATATCGTATTTTTTTATATATCAGTGAAGTTATCCCGTGTTTTTATATATTAGTGCAGTTATCTCGTAGTTTAAATTGTTTATTTTAGTTTATTAGTAGATTTGATTTGATTTGAATTTCGAAATTTGAAGAAAAATAAAGAGGGGAAAGTTAAAAAAAATGGGAGTGAAAGTAAGTGTATTGGGAGAAGAAATTTGAAAAAGAACGTGATAGTAAATTATAATGTTGCCCTTAGTTAGATGAGTTGTCAAATAAATAGGAAAACTTATGCGAGTAATTTAAGTATGGTTTTGTTTGTATAAATAGATATTAGATTAGTAGATATTTGGTAAAGAAAGTTGGTGAGTTTAATTTGAATTTTGAATTTTGAGAAAAAAAAGTAAGAGAAAGTTGGAAAAAAGTGGGAGTGATAAGAAAATCCATTGAGAGAAGAAATTTGGTAAAAAAGTATGATAGTAAATTACAATGTTGTTCTTAAGTGGATGAATTATCAAATAAATAGGGAGGCTTGTTTGAGTAATTTAAATGTGGTTTGTTTGTATAAATAGATTAAGTGTGGTTTGTTTGTATAAATAGAAAAATAGATATTAGGTTAGATAGTAAATAGGAGTAAATTGTTGATTATTTAATATTAATTTAAATATATTAGATTATATAGTGGATTAAAAAAATTGGGAAAAAATATTTTTAAATAAAGGGTGTGGAAGTAATAATAATAGATGTGTAAGAAGTAGGAAATATTGGGAAATGTGAGATTGAAAGAGAGTGAGAAAGAAATGAAGAAAAGGTAGAATTAAAAAATGATAAATAAAATAAAAATGGTGATGTATCAAAAAAGTAAGATGTCTAAAATTGTAATTTTATAAGTTGTTTGTTTGTATAAATAGATATTAGACTAGATAGTTGATGATGATTGATAGTTGATTGATTGATTAATGATAGTAGATTCCTGGCCACCCACCTGTGAGATATGTGTTGGGCAATCATTAGGCTGAAGGATACATATGATTTATGACAATGGCTACGTGTGTTTTGGGCCTTTCACAAAAAAAGAAGTTGAGGGATGACATTTGAGTAAATCATTTGTAATTGAGTCATTTCATTTGGCTTTAAATTTAATATATGAATAAATCATTTATCATTTATGGGACCTTAAATAAACTACACCTAATTTTTCTTATAGATACTTTGGATTATTTCTTATAAACACTCCCTTTAATAATTAATAAAAGTCCCGGCCAACATTGTGAGGCTCGTGTTCTATTTCCATGTCAAGCACGTCAATGATGCAAGTTATGGACAAGTGGGAAGCAACGATTCACACACATTGTCGTGTCTCCATGAGTTTTCTCATGATTCTAGATAATCTCAAGGGAGTTCACTAAAAAGTTTCGAAAACCCGGACCGCATGCTCCTAAATTGAATGACCGCATGACTCGGGCCAGGACAAATGATCTCAAAATCGAAGCCAGCACTATAAATAATTTCCTAAAATTACATATCCTACTTAATTTCATTTCTTCTCATTTCTCTGAAGTTCCTAAAATTACACATCCGAAGCGCGGATCAAAAACAAAATTACAAATTGTTTATACACAGGTTTTGAAATGAGATTGAGAAAGAGACACATTTCTTCTCATTTCTCTGAGGTTTCTAATTTCATTTGTACTTTTTTTTTAAACAATTAACTACTTAAAATGGCGTCATTTTTGTGTTTTTAGTTTTTTTTTTTAAATACGCAAAACCCGGTCCGGTTTTACAAAACCAACCGGGTCACCGGTTTTCACCAAAACCGGCCGAGTCATGCCGGTTCCCACCGGATCGCTGCATTTCCAATCCATAGCTTAGCTCGACCCAGTGACCCCTCCGGTCGGTCCGAGCCGGTTTTAAAAACATTGGTAGTGAGTTTAACCCTAGACGGCGAGGTACACCCTAGGCAGGGTGATCTCCACAAATTTTGGGGTTGATGACCTCCTAGTCTTTCAAAATTGCGACTGTATCATGATCTCCAAATAATTGGTATCATTGTAATTTCAAGCACGTGTTGAAACAATGGTCGAAATTAGGATTCGCGTCGACCTCAGTTTTAGGCCTAGGAGCTCGGTTTCAAGGTGGCCTACTGTAGGGTAGTGCTCAATAATTGATTCCTATACTTAGCATATTTTGCATTGCACTTCATGTAGATATTAGTGATATTCTTCTAGGAGAGCTCAAATCCCATACTATCATAACAGTGGTTGGTTCGACCTACAATTAAGAGATCAATGGGAAGCTCACGACGGAGTTTGGCAGTGCCAATCATGGCCATAATAGGAATACTTCACAGATTCTAAAAGCACTAAGAAAGGAATTTATATTTACCTCATAAGGAGATTAGAGGGGATTGGAAGATGTCAAATATGAGACCATGTGCACCACTAAACAAATCTCTTAAGGTTTTAATGTTTACCGAGTACAAACTGGCAATTTTTGTAATTGTTTTGTTATAAACTAACAATTTAGTCTAAGTACCACCCATTAATCATGAGGAGAAAAAGAGTTTAGGCTCCATGATTCCCCCTTCTTGGTCGAACCTATTTTTTCCATTGCCTCTCTCGATTCCTTCGTGTCCTTATTTCTCAACAAGGCCTCATACGGCTAATACTTCAACATCAAAGGCTAACAAAGTCTTCCCTTCAATGCAGAAAATAGATCTTCTTTTTCGTAGTAACAAGAAACCCATAATAAGGGACGAGGAGGGTATCAATGACACTACACTGCCATGACCGAACCACCGAAATTGGTGTCCCCAAACTCTTACAATGACATGCTCCTAAATGTTTTTTGCCTGGAAAGCGATAGCGACGGGTTCTGTTGGGGATTGTAACGATATTGATTTGCCGAAAAATAAATGGTGTGAGGATTGAGAACAAGAATACGATGGTAATGGTAAACCCTTCGACCCAGCTCATGTGATACCCTTTTCTGATGAAGAGGTAGCGCTATAGTCCAAGCCTTGGAAGAATACCCTCATCGTGAAGGTTTTAGGCAAACATATCTATTTCAAATTCTTGGAGAGTAGACTCCATAAGCTATGGCCTAAAGAAGGTACTGATATTGATTTGCCGAAAAATAAATGGTATGAGGATTGAGAACAAGAATACAATGGTAATTGTAAACCCTTCGACCCAGCTCATGTGATACCCTTTTCTGATGAAGAGCTAGCGCTATGGTCCAAGCCTTGGAAGAATACCCTCATCGTGAAGGTTTTAGGCAAACGTGTCAATTTCAAATTCTTGGAGAGTAGAGTCCATAAGCTATGGCTTAAGAAGGTACCATAAAGATCACATACTTAGCAGAGGACTTCTATTTTATACATCTTTCTTCACAGGAAGCTAATAGACATGCCTTGTTTGAAGGCCCTTGGAAAATTATGGATCACTACTTGATTGTTCAGCGGTGTAGAGCTTTTTTCTCCTTCAATGCGGATACTACAAGAAAGATTGCGGTTTGGGTCAGAATTCCAAGACTTTCCCCTGAACTTTGCAACTATCAATTCCTTAGAAGAATTGGTTCTACCCTTAGTACCTTATTGAAAATTGATAATCTAACTTCAATCCATCATAGGGGTAAGTTTGCACAAATTTGTGTTGAGTTGGACCTGGATAATAAATTGCATTCTCACATGGTCATTCATGAAGTTAAACTCCAATTTGAATACAAAGGTATCACTCTATTTGTTTTAGGTGTGGCAATTATGGCCACAAAATTGATCACTGCATGGAAATGTTAGAACTCCAGGAACCGCAACATGGGAAAGACATTATCTTGATAATAATAATAATAATAATCTAATTTTTTTTGTATCATGTACAAAGCAATGGGATCTTGCCAAGATGCCGGGACTCCCTCCTTCTTTGCTGCACTCCACCACCTGTAATACCCCTCCTTCCATTAGCTTGGGCAATGATGTTTTCTGTTGGGGGCAAGCTCTGACGGAATCTTCTCCACAAAGTCGGCCTTCCTAACTATCCAGAACCAAATTGACTCCCCCCACAAAGACTTGTTCAAAACCATTTGGCGCTGGAAGGTTCCCAAACGTATCTGTCTTCGTCTTTGGAAGGCGGTTCATGAAAAAGTCATGACCAAACTGGAGCGATATCGCTGCCACTTGACCACCACGCCTCTTTTCCCAGTTTGTGGTACTGATAAAGTCCTTCCTTCAATGCTTTTGGGACTGGCAGTGTGTAGCTTTCATATGGTGGCAGCTGCTAGGAAACAACGATAATAATTTTTTCTCAGGCATTCATTAGTATTATTGGCTCAAGGTAAATCTAAGCAATCAGAACCAAACCATACATGTGACGGTTGGCCTTGCATTTTTGGTGTGGCTCTTGATGAGATCTGGCATGTGAGAAACGAAGGAATCTTCAACCATTCAGAGTGTTCGTTGCAAGCTCTTTTCAACTATATACTCAGGTGTGTGGACACCCTCAAATCCGTGGAGGGCTTACTCATTGTTACTATAAGGATTTGAACAATATGACTCCCATCGATATTTCCCCCTGTGGCAGAAGCCCTGTGGGGCTATCTTTCGTTAACTTGTGATGCCTCTGTCTCAGACGTGGCCTCCAACACTAGCTGCAGAGGAGTTCTTTGGGAGAGAAAGGATTTTTCACCTTTGCCTTCACTCATAAGATCGACCGTTGCTCCACCTTGGAAGCGAAGCTCTGGGCGGTCTACCATGTCGTGAGTTTGGTTTGGAGTTGCGGTTTTCGCAACGTCATCGTCGAATCGGGTTGCACTGAAATCACCGACCTTCTGTGTGGTGCTGTTCCTCCTTTGCACTTCCTTGCTCATCTTGTCAGGACGATTCTGACAATCTCTTTTGCTCCCTATAACCTGGTGTGGTAGCATGTCCGCCGCAAAGCTAATGTTCCAGTCGATTTTCTTCAAAGTCTTCTTGCCGCAACATTATCAGATCTGGGATTTACGAGTTGTGCCCTAACTTCCTCCTCTCCACGTTGGAGACAAATCAAGTTGGGCCTAGTTGCTATCCTTTAAGCAATGTTAGTAAGGGGAGAGGAATGTTAGTTTTAGGGTTTGAACCAGGACCTCTCGCTGAACTCATTGGTGCACTCCTTCGATATCTCTTACCTCGTCAACTGAGCTACCTGCTTGGGATAGTTGCTATCTTTAGTTAGTCTTTGTTGTTGGGCTTGTAGCCCTTTATTTTACCAAAAAAAAAACGAACAATTTAGGCTGATTAAACATTCCCTAATTTATTATGCATAAAAGAAAAACAATCCCTAATTCATCGTAGTTGTTATAAAAATAACCAAAACTATAGAAGGAGAAAGATGAAGAAGATAAGAACATGAACAAATATGAAAGATGAGAGCATTTCCATTCACTTGCAGTGTCCATACACATAGGAGATAGCCCTATTTATAGGGTGAGAATAGGGAAAGTGATTAGTCAATAATAAAAATCCACTAATGAGTTGATGGAGGGAGACTAGTGGACATCCAATATAATAATATTCATAACACTCCCCCTTGGATGTCCATCGAGGATATGCCTCATTAAAAACCTTACTAGAAAAAACCCAGTGGGAAAAAATCTAGTGAAGGAAAAAGAGTACAATATCCTACCAGAAGGAACTGCCTCGTTAAAAACTTTTCCAGGAAAACCCCGTGGGACAAAACCATGGCAAAGGAAAAAAGAGTGCAGCTTTTCTCCCCCTGAATGAAGCGTCACTTCAGAATATGAGTTTCTCCCTGAGTGCATATGGAACAATCTACTCCACTGTCACTTGTGATTGTCTCCTCTTTTAATGGAGCGTTGCAGTCAGTATTATCTTCAAAACATATCTTCCTTGAATTGTAGGCATTTGAGCATGAAATGAAGAAGCAAGAACCATAGCTTGTTTTGTAGATCAAAAAGATATTTTAGTATCACCTTATGTAGATAATAGCTGACTTGTAATCTTACTTGATCTAGATCAGAAAAATACTGTATATCTGCATGGTTAACTTGTGTAACATAAATAAAATGATTTATTCATTACAATAGCTAAACATAAATATCCATCTTACCCATTTTTGATGCATTTTGGTTTGTGATATGCATGCATGCTTTTATAGTCTTCAGGACTGAGGTATTTGTTATTTGCTTGCCACGCAACTCATGTACTCAAAATAAAAATTAAATATATAATGAGTCAATTAAGAATTAGTTCTTTCTAATTTGTTAAACAAAAAATTAACTAGCTAATTGTTCAGTCTCCAGATCAAGACGAGACTCTGTTTTCAAAAAAATTTATTTGAAGATATTTCTTTATATCTTGAATCCTTCCAGGATTTCCGATGTAGAGATCGATCCATGAGTTCAACCTTAAAACCCATTTTATAATTTGAGGTCATTCATATAGAACTCTTTCTTTGAGTAATCTATAATTTTGGAAAGCTCTTCAGGAGTTCCAATAATAGCAAACTATAGAAAATTCATGTATTGATCTTTTCATAGAGCTCTATGGACCAGTGGTGTCATTTTTATATCCTTCGTTTAGAATATAAATTGAGACAATTATACCACATGTGTTCAAGTTATATCATCTCATGGAGGTACTGATTCAATTTGAGTAATCATCTCGAGAATCAAAAAAGTGTGCTCTAGAATATTAAATCCTTCGGGGATCTTTAAATAATTATGACTATCAACAAATAAGTTGTAGCAATATTCAAATTGTGAAAATTGAGCTCTTCATGTGCTACAAGGCTAATTAAGTACTGAAAAAGTACTCGAATCCACCCTTGAGAAACATGTCGAGCTTTGTATCTTACAATTTAATCATTCTCATTCTGCTTCAATTTCATCTTTCAATTATGGCCAATTCACATTGTCTACAATCTTTGTAGACATTGGTTCATGATCCTCACTATTATTTATCACATTTAGCGCAATATTTAGTAAAAACAATGTCAACGTTGACTTCGGTTCCATTGTATTTCATTCTTGACATAATTCATTGAGATCTCTTTAATTTCATAACTTTTCAGGTACCTGATTAGTTCTTCTGAAACTGTAATGTCAATTATGTCTGAATACTCTTTTAGAGTTTCTATATCCTCGCTTAGACCATTTTTTTAGCTCCTTTTGTTGTTTGAGGATTTTTATCTTTGGAACCGATTGGTCTACCACGCTTCAGGCGTGGTTGAGACTCATTTACAATATTAGATTGTCCAACAGGGACATCCATTCTATCGGAGCATTAGCAGCTGATATATATGATTTGGTCACACCTTTTGGATCAGTAAAAGCATTTGGTAATTTGCTAAGCTTTGCAATTGAATTATCTTTTGAACTTCTAGTTCACATTGTTTAATTTGATGATCAATATGAGATAATGATAATTCATACCAACTGATCTCCTTTTTTTCCAGATGCTTATTCTCTCCCCCTAATGTTGGGAAATCTAATTCTTCAAATGATAATCATCAGACTGGACTATTAACAAGTCTCCAATTGTTGGCTCAAGATACTATATTATACATGGAGATTTATATCCAATATATATTTCCAAAATTCTTTTAGAACCCATCATATTGCATTGCACATCCAAATATATTAAGATGTGAAATATTAAGTTTGTGACCAAAAACCAAATGTAAAGGGGAAGAGTTGTGATAACTTGTTGGCTTGATGCGAATCAATATTACAGCATGTAAAATTGCATGTTCCCAAGTAGAAATTAGAACTTCTTATCTCATAAGTATTGGTCATGTAATTAACTTTAGACGTCTAAAGAATGATTCTTCAAGACCATTTTATGAATGAATGTATGACATTTGATATCCAATATTAATACTAATAGTCATACAATACTTATCATATGCTTTCAAGGTGATTCACATAATGACCTCTTACTCAAATTAGTTGAGCAAACAATCTCACAAACTTCCGGTTGTGAGTTGACGACAAATATATATAATATATATGTGGTCGTCTAGTTGATGCATCAATTAAAACCACAAATATCTAAATGGTCCACGTGATTAGTGTACTTTTTTACAAATATCACCTTATATCAGCTCTTGAAATATGAGAGACTTATTATTCTCAAATTGCCAATTTTCTTTGGGAATTAGTGAACACAAAAATTAGTAGATTGAAGAAACTACTGGCTCTTCAATACAAGTTCACATAGAAATTTTAACCATTATTCGCATCATAATATACTCGGATGGCCCAACCGATCTTGCCAACAACCAAATTATTATGATATGTAAACTTCTGGTTTACAATAACATGTGCTTCAATTGCACATATATAAGTGTAGTACAAATCAGAGGAAAAAGTAGACAATTTTTCCACTACTCTTATTTTATCAAAGTATGTCTCGTTATATAAAAATATTTCATATCTCCTTCATCTCTTCTTTCAATATGATTTCTATTTATATGCATATCTTTGAAACTTAATAAATTTCTACGAGACTTAGGGGAATATAATGCATTCTCAATCTGTAAATTTGTTCCCCCGGATAACAATATATTAGCTCTTCTGGAACCTTCAATTATATTTTAAGAGCCAGATATAGTACTAACTTTGGTTTCTCGCTTCACTAAATAGGAGAATTTTTTTTATCCTTTAAAATAATATGGGTAGTTCTGCTATCAGCGAAGCACATTTCTCAATTATTGATGCTAGTGTCAATACTCATTCTATCCTAAAATAACATAAATATGATAAAATATTGGCATGAGAAAATTAAGTCTCTACATTATATTCCTACAAAGATCAAACTTTAGGAGCTGCATAAAATATAATTTCTCGAAGAAAAAATATATTAGTCGAAAACTATATTTGCTACTCAAAAATAAGAAAAAGAAAGAGCATAGGAAGTCTCTCTCAGCAGAAAGCTATATTTTCTAAGAAAATATACAAATTCTTTTAAACATAAAAGTGTCTAGCTTCTGGGAATGAACTTCAATTCATTGAGTGGTTTGTGCGTATTCTTTACAATCACCATATCACATAATCTTGACTCATAATATTTTTCTGAAAATATTTTCTCATTTTGCTAATTCATGAGAATATTTGAGACATAAATTATATGTCAATTCTATTGATTTCCTTTTCTTCAAAACATACTAAGGTCAAATAGATCTTATAGATTACAATCATCGTGTAAAAGTCGAGTTCTTCAGGAACTCGATGACAAATCTCTCATATATGATGATCAAGGAAAATATACTTTCTAATCAATTGTTCTTTAAGAACTATACCACAAATTTTAAATATTGACGAAAAAGAATCGTGCTTAGGGCAATCCTGCAGGGATGCTTTAATACAAAGTTATTTTTACTTTGAGTTCTTCAAGAACTATCACAAATCTTCATAAACAATGATAAAAAAAACAAATCATAAACAAATCATTAGTTCTTCAGGAACTATAACATAATACTTCTTCAATGATTATCAAGAAAAAGCTATACTATGACCAATCCTTCATTGATGTTTCGATATTAAATTTCAAAGTTATTTAGGAACTATATCATAAACAATGATACAGAGAAACAATTATTTGTGCAATCCTTCAGGGATGCTTGGATAATGAATTTATTGTTCTTCAGGAACTATAATATCACAAATTTATCAAAAATGGTAAATAAATACAAAATGAGATATAACATAAAAAGAGATAAAACATAAACAAGATCAAATAAAAAAATAGCAAAAGATCATGATTAAAAGATAGTGAGAAGAAGAAGGAGAAGAACAAGAGGAAGAGGAAGCTAGATCAAGAAGAAGATAATGTGTTAAAAGGATATGTGTTGATACGTATTACCTTAGGAGAAGATAGATCAAGAAGAAAACTTATTCTTGTAATAGATCCTCAAGATGATTATGCCATCAATCATATGGTAGAGCATGGTGCTGATAACGTGTTATAAAAATAACCAAAACTATAGAAGGAGAAAGATGAAGAAGATAAGAACATGAACAAATATGAAAGATGAGAGCATTTACATTCACTTCCAGTGTCCATACACATAGGAGATAGCCCTATTTATAGGGTGAGAATAGGGAAAGTGATTAGTCAATAATAAAAATCCATTAATGAGTTGATGTAGAGAGACTAGTGGACATTCAATATAATAATATTCATAACAGTAGTTGAATTGGAACAACCTATTTTCAGTCAAACGGCACAAGGTCTTTGACTACAGAACTGCAAATGGTTCCCTAACGACATAGAAATTGGAATAAGTCCAAAAAAATGTAGAATTAGATTTAAGTCCGTGTCCACATGTAACAATAAATTCCAGTTCCAAAGTCCAATTTTCAGACCATTTCTTTTTCTAGAATTAGAATTAGAAAGAGAGTAAGCTCTTTCAAGCTTTGACCTTTGACCGATCCCCACAAAACACAAAACAATTACAAGCTGACATCTCCCAACCAGAGAAAATTTTCTTATTTGTGTAAAAAGATTATATATGATATATATCATTATACCTATTTACTTCCTTATTTATCTATTTACAAAGTTACTTGGTTTATCTTATTAAATGTATCTTTAATTTATGAAACATAATAATTAAAAAAATTAATTCACGGATTTTTTTTCACCCCCTCCATATTGCTGGATTTATAATCAATTCAACCCTAAGTTAATTGAAAAAACCTACAACGACTATTTCTTAATAAAATAGAGTCGTTGGAGTTTGTTCTAAAACAAAACCGTTAAGTTGGTTTCTAACTATCTAACTAAACTAGTTTGTTATGGAACAAACTAAGTTAGTTGTCTAACAACTAACTCGTGCCTAATCAGCTAATTTGTAAGTGTCCATAGTGTATATAAACATACATTGTACAGGATACCATACAGCAATAAAGAATTTACATTTTCAGTTTTGATCTAAGTGTTCTAAGCTACCAAAATTCTATCCTACACTATACTCCCCTTAACCGTTTGCTCCATTTCATCTTCCTTGTGCATTTCTGGGTTGTGGTTGTCAACCAAGTGGAGTTGTACCTCGCACAACAAGAAAGAAGAAGGTTAGATACTATTCTCAGTGACTGGAAATAGAAGAAAAGGAAAGGAAAGGTTTAAGAGAGTTGAGTTTACCTTTGTGAGGTTCTTGAAAATGTTCTGGTGAAGAGTTCTGGGTTGAGTTCCAAGGTTGGAAGCTCATCGTGTTACATGCAAGTAAAGAAGAAACAAGATTAGACAATTAGGGTTTAATAAAGAAAAAGGATTCAAAGGGAAAATCATTGAGATTGTGATTTTACCTTTGTTTTGATCTTGTTAAACTTTAGTTTCTGAAACTGTACCTGGAAAAACAATCAACACTCAGAAAATTGGGTTTCTGAGTCACAACAAACATTAAACTTAGATTAATCAAGAATTTGTAAAGAAGAAATATTTTTACCTTAAGAGAAGCACTTCTAAACGATTGATTAAGTGAATCAAGCGTTTCTGAAATCAATTAGGGTTTGCAAGAAAGATCGTTTTATCGCGAAGTGAGAAGTGAAGATTTGGATCTCATGTTGCGTGGATTCAGTTCAAATCACCGGGGGTTTGAATCATCATCACAACTCATCATTGAATGAGAAATCGAAGCTGGTGAAGCTTCAATCACCATAGCTGCGGTGAGAGCTCCACCAAAGAAACTAGGGTTTCGAGAGAGAAGAAGAAGAGAGAAAGACGAACGGAGTTTCAAGAAAGAGTGAGAGTGAATCTTGGTTTACCGGTAAAGAGAGTGAAAAAGCCTTATATACTTCGTGTCAAGAGTGACCCGCGCATTACCATTTGGAGCGGGTCCGGGTGCGCAAGACCCGACAAAAACATTTGTTTGGCAGAACTTCAACATCATTGGGTGGGGCTTGTAAAGCTGGGCTTTCAATAGTTGCACCTCCCCTCAACTGATAATACACCCTGCAAGCTAAATAAAGTGTTAGAAGAGCAAAAATTCAACATGGTATAAACAGAGCAATTGTAAACGATCCTGGGAAAAACTCTCTTATCCCTACTCTTTTCTTGAATTTCTTTCATTTTCTTTTAATTTTTCTCTTTAGTTCTGTGTTCAAACTAACAAGTGTTTGTGTGCAGAGAGTGCTACAGTTTAAACAAGATATAAAAATGAGTTCTAAGGACATTCAAACACACCCAAGATTTGGTGCACAAGTTCCCACCCTAACTGGGAAAAACTGGGATAGGTGGTGCCACCAAATGGAGGCAGTTTTTGGATGTCAGGGTGTCTTGAAGGTGTTAAAGATGGTGTTACACCATTAACAACTACCTCTACTGATGAGGACAAAGCTAAACACGAGGAGGAAGTCCAAAAGGACTGGAAGGCACTGCATCTAATCCATATTGGGTTAGATGACAACAACTTTGATAGAGTTAGTGGAGTCAAGAGTTCCAAGAAAGCATGGGACACTCTTGACTCCTACTATAATGGGGCAACTAAGGCAAAAAAGGAAAAATTGGAAGCCCTTAGGGCTCAGTATGAGACCCTAAAGATGAAAAGTGATGAGGATGTTGTAACCTACTGTGGCTGTGTAAAGAAAATTACAAATGCTATGAACCTTAATGGTCAAACTCTTACAGATGAATAAATCTGTAGGAAAATCTTGAGATCACTAACTAAGAAGTATTATGTTTGTGTCAACAGCCTTGAAGACACACTCAAAGTTGAGGATCTAATGGTGGAGCAACTCCAAAGCAGATTGGAAGCTTAGGAGATACGGGTAAACCTACTGAATGATGATAGTGATGATGATGACAATGCCTTCTTCACAAAAGGCAAGGGTAAGAAAGGTTCAAAGTCAGGTAACAGTAAGTCTTCCTCTAAGCCTAACTTTACTAAAAGTAAGCCTAAGTCTAAACCTAATTCTAAGAATAACAATGATTCTAAGAAGAAGGACAAATCTAAAGTTCAATGTTATAGATGTGATAAGCTTGGACACTATGCTACAGAGTGTCCAACTAGAAATAAATCTAAATCAGAAGTAGAAGCTAAGGTTGCAAAAGAAGACTCTGATTCAGATAGCCCTGTTGTGTTTAGTGCTATAAGTGATAACTCTAAACCTAAGTCTAGGGCAGAAGTTAAGGTAACTAACATTGAACTTAAGAAAAATAAGGACTATATTGCACTAATAGTAACAAAGAGTGATGGGAGCTGTGTTACATAAATTTGGTATTTGGTGGACTGCAACCCAAACAAGAGAACTATTATTAGATGTGCAAATGATAGGTCTCTACAAGCAACAGGTATGGGAAACATACTGCCAAGGAAAGAAGATGGACAGGTAGTCACTATCTATAATGTCTACTATGTTCCAGGTAAGAGTTGTAATCTACTTAGTTTAAGTCAACTTGTACAGGGAGATTTTTCTGTCATTATGAAAGATTTGAAACTCAAGGTTTTTGATAAAAAAGGATAAGTTGATACTAACATCTCAACTAGCTAAGAACAAGACTTTTAAGACTAGTATTAGCACTATAGAGGCAGAGTGCCTTAGTGCTACCACTGATCTTGAAAGTGTTCTATGGCATAGGAGATATGGGCACCTAAAGTATAAGAGTATTCTAAATCTTAGTTCTAAAGGCCTAGTGGTAGGTCTACCTAAGATTGAGAAACCTAATAGTGTATGTACCACTTGTCTGTTGGGTAAGCAACCAAGGAAGATGTTCAAGACAGATTTAAAATTAAGGTCTAAACATCTTCTTCAGGTTGTTTACACAGACATATGTGGCCCATTTGATGTGATATTAAAAGGGGGGAATAAATACTTTTTATCTTTCATTGATGAGTTTTCAAGTAAAATTTGGGTCTACCTAATTAAGACTAAATGTGAGGCTTTAACTAAGTTCAAAGAGTTTAAAGCTATGGTAGAAAAACAGAGTGGAAACATGCTTAAGATCCTTAGGTCTGATGGAGGAGGTGAATTCACTTCAAAATAGTTTGAAACCTTCTGTACAAGTCATGGAATTGTACACGAGGTTACTTCTCCCTTCACTCCACACCATAATGGAGTTGCAGAGAGAAGGAACAGAACAATTCTGGTCATGGCCAGAAGCATGATGAAATTAAAAGCTCTTCCAAAAGACCTATGGGGTGAAGCAGTATCCACTGCTGTTTATCTACTTAATAAATGTCCTACTAGAGGTCTAGATGATAAGGTACCTGAAGAGATGTGGACTGGGGATAAGCCCAGTATCACACACCTAAGGGTATTTGGATCACTAACCTATGGACATATTCCTGATGCTAAGAGGAATAAGTTAGAGGACAAAAGTAAACCTATGGTGCTAGTTAGTTATCCCACTGGTGCATATAGGCTAGTTGATCCTATAACTGGTAAACTAGAGATATCTAGAGATGTTACTATACTTGAGGATGAGGCTTGGGATTGGAATAAGAAGGAGCAATCAAGCTCCACTGATTCTAATGTGGTTGATGAGGGTAACATTGTGTTACCAGAACATCATCAAGGTGTTGATGATGAGGAAAGTGATGATGAACCTATTGGAGGTGATGTTCAAGTTGAAGAACAAGTTGTTGAGCCAAATACACCTGAAGTGGCCCAACAAGGCTGTTGTTGCTAATAATCCTATTAGAGGTGCTAGAGTCAGGAATCTACCTAGTAGGTTAGTTGACTATGATCTAATAAGGGATAATGAGGTGGATGATGATGGAGACATCATCCATTTTGCTTTGGTGGCAGATTCTGAGCCTCTAGACTATCTTGAAGCTCTTAAGAAGAAAGAGTGGAAGATGGCTATGCTAGAGGAACTAAAGTCCATTGAGAAAAACCAGACTTGGACTCTAACTAAGTTGCCTAGTGGAAAGAGAGCTATTAGTGCTAAATGGGTATTTAAACTAAAGCTTGATCCTAGTGGTAATATAGTTAAGTACAAGGCAAGGTTAGTGGCATGTGGATTCCAACAGAAACAGGGCATTGACTTTACACAAGTCTTTACCCCAGTTGCTAGACATGAAATTAATTATTAGACTAGTAACTGCACTAGCCTGTAGTAGAGGTTGAGACATGTACCATTTGGAGGTAAAATCTGCTTTCTTAAATGGTTCTTTGGAGGAAACGGTTTATATTAACCAACCTCCTTGTTTTGTGGAAAAGGGCAAGGAAGACTATGTGTTTTGTAACGCCCTAAAATAATTTAATTATTTATTTAATTAAGTTATTTGAGGGACTACTAAATTTAATTAAATGGAATAATTAAGTGGGTTGTACTCTATTTCAGGATGTGGATCGAATTAAAAGGAGGGGTGCAATTAGGGCCCAAGTCAATTATTGACCCAGGCCCATTCCTAAAACCCCATATACCTAAGTGAGAGCCTTATTCACTCTCACTCAAGCTTGCAACCGAGAGAAAGAATAGAGAGGAGCGTGGGGTGTGCGACGACCAGCAAAGGGAGGAAGAGAAATTCTCAAGCTCTTCACTAGGTAATGATTCTTGGTCCCTTTTCCTCCATTTTCCTTCCTTCCCTTCACATGGTAGTCCAATTTCTCACTGATTTTTCATTGTTGTTTCTTCCCTCCCTGAAGTGCAGCGACGGTTTTGAAGGAGAAGAGGTGATTTCCTCTCAAATTGATCTAGTGTGCGTTCGGTTGGTGAAGGGAAGGGGGAGAAGCTCGCTAGTGTGTTGCTACCTTGGATTGATCTCAAATTCTTAAGCTTTCCAAGGTATGGGGGCTCTTCTATACCTATAATAGTTTTTAGAATTTGTATTATGTGTAGGATGAGTGTGTGTGTTGGGATTGTTGAAATGATAGGCTAATGTTGAGTTATAGGTTGATAGAGTTGTGGAATTATTGGTGTTGATTGACCATTGTTGTGTTTTATGTTTAAAGTGGAGTGTTATGTTTTGTTGACGATTGGAAAATGAATATGATAAGAATAGTGCATATGACTTGTTTGATTAAGTGCTTCAATGAAAAGGATATGATCATAGGTTGGTTGTAATGCACTTGTTAATTTGTCAATTGAGGTAGTGTCAGAATGATGTGAATAATTGCGAAGTTGGTTGTAGAAAGGCGAGACAAATTATGTGATTAATGTGCGAAGGTGCTGTTATTTTTAAAAAAAAAAAGAGTGCTGCTGTTAGCCATTAAAATTGTTGCTGTTAACTACTAAAATTGTTGCTGTTAGCTATTAAAAATAGTTGCTGTTTGCTGTTTAATTATATCAATGATTCTTGTTTTTATGAACAAAAATATCTGCTGTTTTACAACAAACGAGACATCTTTTTTCTGCAGTAAACACACTTTTTTCTGCTAACTTTTTTTGCTTGTGAAAAAGAGCCACTGTTTCACTTCTTTGTTTTGGTTCGAAAATTCTGCTGCTTTTCTTTGTTTTAGCTCTTTACGCCGCAAAAAGGTCATTTTCACTCTGTTTTCACTTTGTAGGTGAGAAGAAATTTTCTGCGTTTTTTTATGAGAGGGTGTGTAATGTGGCTGTTTTTATAAATAAAGTGGTTGATGTTTTTTACATTTTGCAATTTAAGCGTGATGTTACCTAAGCATAAAAATGAGATGTTTTCCAAGATTTTAAGTTTAATGTTACTTAATTTTTAATGTGTTGTTACTTAAATTTTAAAGATGTTGCTACTTAAATTTTAAAGATGTTATTACTTGAAAACTTAAAGGCGTTATAAATTAAGACATATATGTGGATGGTGTCAAGTTGAGAAACACAAAGCGGTGAGTTTAGTAATCGTTGCGTAGTTTAATAATTTGAAGCGGTGAGTTTAATTATATGTTGATAATTATTGATGTAAAAGCGGTGTGGGACTCGGTCCAAAGCGGTGTGTAGCCTTCACGGCTTAAATTGTTGGTGAGTTGAGTTGATGAAACAAACACAAAGTGGTGTGTATAATAAATATTGTGACTTCTGTGTGGTAGTTGTGATGCATTGACATAGAGTCACATATTGCATATGCATAAAGCGGTGTGTAGGCTTCGGCAAAGCGGTGTGGGACTCGGTCCAAAGCGGTGTGTGCCCTCAAGGCAAATTTGCGGTGATGATAGGATCCTCATGCATGTTGCATACATGCATAAACGCAAGCATATATTATTGATGTCTCCTTTGATGGTTATATTTTGGTGAGTGCGGTATAAATATGTTGGTGTGTCGATATTGCGGTGTGTTGTGGTGAATTAGTTGTTCTTGATGTTCTTCCAATATATATAATGCTCGTTCTAATTATTATTATATGTATAAAAGACTCACCCTACTGCGTCGTGTTGCTTCTTATGTCGGCAACCTGCAGGTACCCGCGAGTGAGGGCATTCTTATGCTATTTTTTCTAGGAGTCGTGTCTCGGCTACGATATGTAGCAGGGCGGGCGTAGTTGTTTTCATTATTCCTTTATTTATTTGTTTTGATGTTGGACTTTGACTGCTGTTGCACTAAGTTTTCTATTGAACCTTTCGAGACTTCCGCTGTGTTGGAAGCGTGAATTTTATTACGGTGCTATGTATCGTGTCTTGGAGCTTATCGTCATTTAGTTTTCGATTATTGGACTTTTAAAATGCTAGTTGTTTAAATGTGACACTTTCTTTCGCTGATAATTATTTTGAAAACTCTGATAATATTGTAAAGAATAGTTAGTTAGAAAGGGGGTGTTACATTAGTGGTATCAGAGCTGAAGTTGGTTTGTCCGGCAAAGTGTCTAGTAGGTTATGTCTGTTATATCTAACTCTGTTCTTCTGTGTAGAAATCTGATTTGATGGCGAGACGCGATGATGCTGCTCTGGCTGCTGCTCTGCAAGCCATAGCCAAGCCGTTGGGAATCAACACGCTGCTAATGTGAATGCTCGCAAACTTAGCAACGTTCGGAGGAAAACCCACCCACCTTCAAGCGGTCGGTATGACCCGATGGGGCCTTGGCACAGTTAAAGGAGATAGAGCGGATCTTAGTGTCATGGAGTGCTTCTGCTTTGAGAAAGTGAAGTTGGGGACCCATATCTTTGGGAGAGGAAGGCGACGTATGAGTGGTTGAAAATGTCGCGAAGGTTGGAAGGTCTTTGGTGAGGAAGTTACTTGGGAGGTTTTCACAAGAGAGTTCAAGAGAAAGTATTACCCTGAGGATGTGCGAGCTAAGAAGGAAGTGGAGTTCCTGGAGCTGAAACAGGGAAATAAGACAGTAGCTGAGTATGCCGCCAAATTTGAGGAGTTGGCCAAATTTTGTCCCTACTATGCCAATGATGCTGAGTCGGAATTTTCCAAGTGCGTCAAGTTCGAGAGTGGTCTGCGCCGGACATAAAGAAAGCGATTGGATATCGGGAGATTCGGATTTTGCTAGAAATTTGGATTGATAAGTGTAGAATCTATGAGGAGGATAGTTCTGCTGCGTACAAGAAATTTGTGAAGGAGAAGAGAAATAATCGGTTTAGGGAAAGCCCTACGATATTCTTTGGGGTAAAACAAGTGGAAAGCAGTCTTTGGTAAGAGTTCAAGTGGGAGGTGCCCGCCGGGTATGGTGTGTTTTACGTGTAAGAAACTGGTCATAAAAGTAGTGAGTGCCCCGAGGTCCATTGTTTCAAGTGTGGTCAGAAAGGCCATATAGCCACTAAGTGTGAGAAGAAAGGGATTGTTTGCTACAATTGTGATGAAGCGGGACATGTGAGTGCTAATTGTCCTAAGCCCAAAAGGAGAGAGCTAAGGGAAAAGTGTTTGCCTTTGGCGAGGATCCGAGGGTGCTAACGAGATTAAAGGTACTTGCTTTATTTATGGTACTCCTTTGATTGCTATAGTAGATACCAGTGCCACTCATTCTTTCATTGCTGCATTGTGTGCTGAGAAATTGAATCTTGATTTGTCTTCTATGATGAGGGAGATGGTTATTGATACTCCAGCTAAAGGGTTGGTAACTACCTCCCTAGTGTGTGCTAAGTGTCCTCTGTCGGTCTTCGATGAGATTTTCTTGTTGATCTTATTTGTTTGCCTTTGGAGGGAATGGATGTTATTCTTGGTATGGAGTGGTTAGTTGATAACCATGTGCATATCAACTGCTTTAGTAAATCCGGTAAACTTTTTTCCTCCGGAAGAGGAAGGATCCGTTTTGCTCCCTTGGGTCAATTGCGTAGGTTAATGAAGGAAGAGGTTCATCTATTTGCTTTGTGGCGTCTGCATGCGTGGAGAGTCAAGATATCATTGAAGGGTTGAGGGTAGTGTGCGAGTTTCCGGAGGTATTCACGATGAGATTAGAGTGTTCCGCGAGAGGAGGTTGAATTCACTATTGATCTTGTGCAAGATGCACGAGGCTCGTGTCATGGCCGTCTGCAGGATGTCGGCGTCTGAGTTATACGAATTGAAGAGGCAGCTAGAAGAGTTACTTGAGAAGAAGTTCATAAGGCCTAGTGTGTCGCCTTGGGAGCACTGTGTTGTTAGTGAAGAAGAAGGATGGGAGTATGAGGCGTGAGTAGACTATAGGCGGTTGAACAAGGTGACAATCAAGAACAAGTATCCGCTCCGAGGATTGATGACTGATGGATCGGTTGGTGGGTGCTAAGGTGTTTAGCAAGATCGATTTGAGGTCGGGTTATCACCAAATCAAGGTGAAAGATGATGACGTTCAGAAGACAGCTTTCAGAACTAGATATGGGCACTATGAATATACTGTGATGCCGTTTGGTGTTACCAACGCACCCGGAGTGTTTATGGAGTACATGAACCGTACCTTCCATAGTCACTTGGATCGTTTTGTGGTGGTATTTATAGATGACATTTTGGTGTATTCTAAGACAGAAGAAGAACACGCAGAACACTTGAGGTTGGTGCTAGAGGTGTTCAAAGAAAAGAAGCTTTATGCGAAATTGTCAAAGTGCGAGTTCTGGTTGCATAAAGTGAGTTTCCTTGGCCATGTGATTTCCGGTGATGGTATAGCTGTAGATCCAGCCAAGGTGGATGCTGTGTTGCAATGGGAGAGTCCAAAGTCGAAGAATCGAGAGAAGTTTCTTGGGGTTGGTGGTTACTACTGGGGAGGTTTATTAAGGATTTCTCTAAGCTAGCCCTTCCGTTGACTCAATTGGACGTGTAAGGGAAGAGCCTTTGTGTGGGATGCACGGTGTGAAGAGAGCTTCAACGAGTTGAAGAAGAGGTTGACAACATCACCTATTTTAGTATTGCTCGTTCCCGGATCAACCGTTTGTAGTGTATTGCGATGCTTCCAAGATGGGTTTGGGAAGTGTCTTGATGCAAGAAGGCAAGGTAGTAGCCTATGCGTCTAGGCGATTGAGAGTTCATGAGAAGAACTACCCCACTCATGATTTGGAGCTTGCGGCAATTGTCTTTGCCACTGAAGATTTGGAGGCACTATTTGTATGGTTCTAAGTTTGAGGTGTTCGGTGATCATAAGGGGTTGCAGATGTCTGTTTTGACCGAGAAAGAATTGAATATGAGACAAAGGAGGTGGCTAGAAGCTGTTGAAGGACTATGACTTTAGTTTGAATTACCATCCGGGAAGGCTAATGTTGTAGCCGATGCCTTGAGTAGGAAGTCCCTTCGTGTATCTGCGTTGATGGTGAAAGAGCTCGAATTGATTGAAAGCGGTTCGGGATTTGAGTTTTGATGCACAAGTAACGCCAAGAGTGTACAGTGGGAATGTTGAAGATCCATAATGAATTTCTAGGCGTTATTCGGGAGGCTAAAAACAAGACATTAAACTAGTTGAATTGGCGGTGGGGATGGATCACTCCGAGGTTAAAGATTATGAAATAGGCGCGCAGGATGTGTTGAGATACAGAGGAGGATTTGCATCCACGATGATGAAGAGATTAAGAAATCAATTCTGGAAGAGGGACATCGAAGTAAATTGAGTATTCATCCGGGAGCCACAAAGATGTATCAGGATTTGAAGAAACTGTTTTGGTGGCCTGGCATGAAGCGTGATGTGGCCCAATTTGTGTATGCTTGTTTGACGTGTGAGAAATCTAAGGTAGAGCATCGGCCGTGGGGTTGATGCAGCCATTGGATGTACCAGAATGGAAGTGGGATAGTATCTCTATGGATTTTGTAACTGGATTGCCGAATACAGTAAAGGGATTTGATGCTATATGGGTGATTGTTGATAGGTTGACAAAATCTGCGCACTTTTTACCGATCAATATTACTTATCCAGTTCCGAAGTTGGCAGATATCTATGTCAAGACAATTGTGAAGCTGCATGGTGTTCCTTCGAGTATCGTGTCTGATCGGGACCCTAGGTTTACTTCTGAATTTTGGAAGAGCTTGCATGAGGCATTGGATTCTAAATTAAGGTTTAGTTCCGCTTATCATCCCCAGACTGATGGGCAAACTGAGAGGACTATCCAGTCACTAGAGGATTTACTGAGGGCGTGTGTTCTTGAACAAGGGGGTTCGTGGGATTCCCATTTGCCATTGATTGAATTCACTTATAACAATAGTTTTCACGCGAGTATTGGGATGGCGCCTTTCGAGGCATTGTATGGTAGGAGATGCAGAACACCCTTGTGTTGGTATGAATCGGGAGAGAGTGTGGTGTTAGGCCCGGAGATTGTGCGTGAGACCACAGAGAAGGTGAAGATGATTCAAGAGAAGATGAAAGCCTCGCAGAGTAGGCAGAAGAGTTATCACGATAAGAGAAGGAAAGATCTAGAGTTTCAAATTTGGTGATCATGTATTCTTGAGAGTCACTCCGGTGGTGGTGTGGGTCGTGCCCTGAAGTCTAAGAAGTTAACCCTCGTTTCATTGGCCCATACTAGATTTGGAAAGAGTTGGGAAAGTTGCCTATCGGGTGGCCTTGCCACCTAATCATCTATCTGCATGATGTATTCCACGTGTCGCAATTGCGGAAATATGTTCTTGACCCGTCACACGTAATTCAGATGGATAATGTTGAAGTGCGAGAAAACCTCACAGTGGAAACTATGCCTGTTAGAATTGAAGACCGTGAAGTGAAGGTGTTGCGGGGAAGGAGATCAAGCTAGTGAAAGTAGTTTGGTTGGGAGCCGTTGGCGAGAGTGCGACTTGGGAATTGGAGAGTAAGATGAAAGAAGTCTATCCGAGTTGTTTGACTCGGGTAATTTTAGAGGACGAAATTCTTTAAGTGGGGAGAGTTGTAGCGCCTAAAATAATTTAATTATTTATTTAATTAAGTTATTTGAGGACTACTAAATTAATTAAATGGAATAATTAAGTGGGTTGTACTCTATTTCAGGATGTGGATCGAATTAAAAGGAGGGGTGCAATTAGGGCCCAAGTCAATTATTGACCCAGGCCCATTCCTAAAACCCCATATACCTAAGTGAGAGCCTTATTCACTCTCACTCAAGCTTGCAACCGAGAGAAAGAATAGAGAGGAGCGTGGGGTGTGCGACGACCAGCAAAGGGAGGAAGAGAAATTCTCAAGCTCTTCACTAGGTAATGATTCTTGGTCCCTTTTCCTCCATTTTCCTTCCTTCCCTTCACATGGTAGTCCAATTTCTCACTGATTTTTCATTGTTGTTTCTTCCCCCCCGAAGTGCAAGCGACGGTTTTGAAGGAGAAGAGGTGATTTCCTCTCAAATTGATCTAGTGTGCGTTCGGTTGGTGAAGGGAAGGGGGAGAAGCTCGCTAGTGTGTTGCTACCTTGGATTGATCTCAAATTCTTAAGCTTTCCAAGGTATGGGGGCTCTTCTATACCTATAATAGTTTTTAGAATTTGTATTATGTGTAGGATGAGTGTGTGTGTTGGGATTGTTGAAATGATAGGCTAATGTTGAGTTATAGGTTGATAGAGTTGTGGAATTATTGGTGTTGATTGACCATTGTTGTGTTTTATGTTTAAAGTGGAGTGTTATGTTTTGTTGACGATTGGAAAATGAATATGATAAGAATAGTGCATATGACTTGTTTGATTAAGTGCTTCAATGAAAAGGATATGATCATAGGTTGGTTGTAATGCACTTGTTAATTTGTCAATTGAGGTAGTGTCAGAATGATGTGAATAATTGCGAAGTTGGTTGTAGAAAGGCGAGACAAATTATGTGATTAATGTGCGAAGGTGCTGTTATTTTTAAAAAAAAAGAAGTCTGCTGTTAGCCATTAAAATTGTTGCTGTTAACTACTAAAATTGTTGCTGTTAGCTATTAAAAATAGTTGCTGTTTGCTGTTTAATTATATCAATGAGCTGCTGTTTTTATGAACAAAAATACTGCTGTTTTACAACAAACGAGACACTGTTTTCTGCCGTAAACACACTGTTTCTGCTGCTGTTTTGTGCGAAAAAGAGCCTTTGTTTCACCGCTTGTTTTGGTTGAAAAATTCTGCTGTTTTTCCATATTTGTTTTCTGTTGTTTTGGCTCTTATTCTGCAGCCAAAAAGGTCTTTATTTTCACTCTGTTTCGCTCTTTGTAGGTGAACCGAAATTTTTCTGCGTTTTTATGAGAGGTGTGTAATGTGGCTGTTTTTATAAATAAAGTGGTTGATGTTTTATACATTTTTGCAATTTAAACGTGATGTTACCTAAGCATAAAAATGAGATGTTTTCCAAGATTTTAAGTTTAATGTTACTTAATTTTTAATGTGTTGTTACTTAAATTTTAAAGATGTTGCTACTTAAATTTTAAAGATGTTATTACTTGAAAACTTAAAGGCGTTATAAATTAAGACATATATGTGGATGGTGTCAAGTTGAGAAACACAAAGCGGTGAGTTTAGTAATCGTTGCGTAGTTTAATAATTTGAAGCGGTGAGTTTAATTATATGTTGATAATTATTGATGTAAAAGCGGTGTGGGACTCCGGTCCAAAGCGGTGTGTAGCCTTCACGGCTTAAATTGTTGGTGAGTTGAGTTGATGAAACAAACACAAAGTGGTGTGTATAATAAATATTGTGACTTCTGTGTGGTAGTTGTGATGCATTGACATAGAGTCACATATTGCATATGCATAAAGCGGTGTGTAGGCTTCGGCCAAAGCGGTGTGGGACTCCGGTCCAAAGCGGTGTGTGCCCTCAAGGCAAATTGCGGTGATGATAGGATCCTCATGCATGTTGCATACATGCATAAACGCAAGCATATATTATTGATGTCTCCTTTGATGGTTATATTTTGGTGAGTGCAGTATAAATATGTTGGTGTGTACTGATATTGCGGTGTGTTGTGGTGAATTAGTTGTTCTTGATGTTCTTCCAATATATATAATGCTCGTTCTAATTATTATTATATGTATAAAAGACTCACCCTACTGCGTCGTGTTGCTTCTTATGTCGGCAACCTGCAGGTACCCGCGAGTGAGGGCATTCTTATGCTTTTTTTCTAGGAGTCGTGTCTCAGCTCTGATATGTAGCACCAGGGGCGGGCGTAGTTGTTTTCATTATTCCTTTATTTATTTGTTTTGATGTTGGACTTTGACTGTTGTTGCACTAAGTTTTCTATTGAACCTTTCGAGACTTCCGCTGTGTTGGAAGCGTGAATTTTATTACGGTGCTATGTATCGTGACTTGGAGCTTATCGTCATTTAGTTTTCGATTATTGGACTTTTAAAATGCTAGTTGTTTAAATGTGACACTTTCTTTCGCTGATAATTATTTTGAAAACTCTGATAATATTGTAAAGAATAGTTAGTTAGAAAGGGGGTGTTACATGTTTCATCTACATAAAGCTCTATATGGTCTTAAGCAGGCACCTAGGGCCTGAAATAAAAAGATAGATGGTTTCTTTGTTCAGAATGGCTTTACTAGATGAACTGTAGAGTATGGAGTCTATGTTAGGTGACATAAACTCCTACTTGCTGATTGTATGCCTATATGTGGATGACTTACTTGTAACTGGAAGTTGTGCTAAAGAGATAGCAAATTTCAAACACTCTATGAAAGAGGAGTTTGAAATGACAGATTTGGGGAAACTAACCTATTTCCTTAGGTTAGAATTCCTAAGGGTCAAAGAAGGAATTGTTTTGCATCAACAAAAATATGCCAATGAAGTCTTAAAGAGGTTTGAGCTGGAAAATTGCAATTTTGCAATTAACCTAGCTGAGGGTAACCTAACTAAGAAAGAAGAGGAAGAGGGCACTAAAGTTGATGCTACCTACTTTAGACAAATTGTTGGGTCTCTAAGATACTTGTGTCATAGTAGACCGGATATATTATATGCTACTGATTTAACTAGTAGATTTATGGATTGTCCTATGCAAATTCATTTGAATGCTGCAAAACGCATTCTAAGGTATATTAAAGGCACTACTAATTATGGTCTATTTTTCCCAAAGGACAGGGCTAAAGGCAAGAATATCCTAATTGGATATTGTGATTCAGATTGGTGTGGAGATAAAGTTGATAGAAGGAGCACTAGCGGCTATATCTTTCTATTCCAAGGAGCTGCTATCTCATGGAGTTCAAAAAAACAGGCTATTGTGGCACTGTCATCATGTGAGGCAGAATATATTTCTGCCTACAATGCTGCCACCCAAGCAGCATGGCTTGAAACCTTGCTAAAGGAAATCTGTGTAGACCTAACTGAGCCTATAAAGTTATAAATGGACAATAAGTCTGCTATCAGTCTAGCTAAGAATCCTATCTCTCATTGTAGGACTAAACATATTGAGACTAAGTTCCACTACATAAGGGATCAAGTCTCTAAGGGTAAGCTAGTTCTAGACTTTGTTCCTACTAGTGAACAAATAGCTGATATCTTCACCAAGGCTTTGAAGGGTGAAGTCTTTGCTAAACTAAGGAGGCAACTTAATGTTATTTCTTTATAATTCTCTAAGAAAGGAATAACCTAAAAGCTATTATCTAGAGGCTTGTCCTAGATCATTATTTTTCTGGCCTACCAGGGGGTTGTCCCGATGTTTACTATGTTGCCTTAGTTTTTTTTTCTATTCTTAGTTTAGCTCTAAATTTTGCTTAAGGTAGGGGTTGTCTACTTTAAGCCTAAGGGGTTTCTTTGATTAAGGTAGGGTGTTGGATTTATAATCAATTCAACCCTAAGTTAATTGAAAAAACCTACAACGGCTATTTCTTAATAAAATAGAGTCGTTGGAGTTTGTTCTAAAACAAAACAGTTAAGTTGGTTTCTAACTAACTAACTAAACTAGTTTGTTATGGAACAAACTAAGTTAGTTGTCTAACAACTAACTCGTGCCTAATCAGCTAATTTGTAAGTGTCCATAGTGTATATAAACATACATTGTACAGGATACCATACAGCAATAAAGAATTTATATTTTCAGTTTTGATCTAAGTGTTCTAAGCTACCAAAATTCTATCCTACACTATACTCCCTTTAACTGTTTGCTCCATTTCATCTTCTTTGTGCATTTCTGGGTTGTGGTTGTCAACCAAGTGGAGTTGTACCTCGCACAACAAGAAAGAAGAAGGTTAGCTACTATTCTCAGTGACTGTAAATAGAAGAAAAGGAAAGGTTCAAGAGAGTTGAGTTTACCTTCGTGAGGTTCTTGAAGGTGTTCTGGTGAAGAGTTCTGGGTTGAGTTCCAAGGTTGGAAGCTCATCGTGTTACATGCAAGTAAAGAAGAAATAGGATTAGACAATTAGGGTTTAATAAAGAAAAAGGATTCAAAGGGAAAATCACTGAGACTGTGATTTTACCTTTGTTTTGATCTTGTTAAACTTTGGTTTCTGAAACTGTACCTGGAAAAAACAATCAACACTCAGAAATTAGGGTTTCTGAGTCACAACAAACATTAAACTTAGATGACTCAGGAATTTGTAAGGAAGAAAGAGTTTTACCTTAAGAGAAGCACTTCTGAACGATTGATTAAGTGAATCAAGCGTTTCAGAAATCAATTAAGGTTTGCAAGAAAGATCGGTTTATCGCGAAGTGAAAAGTGAAGATTTGGATCTTAGATTGCGTGGATTCAGTTCAAATCACTGGGGTTTGAATCATCATCATCACAACTCATCATTGAACGAGAAACCGAAGCTAGTGAAGCTTCAATCACCATAGCTGCGGTGAGAGCTTCACCAAAGAAACTAGGGTTTCGAGAGAGAAGAAGAAGAGAGAAAGACGAACGGAGTTTCAAGAGAGAGTGAGAGTAAATCTTGGTTTACCGGTAAAGAGAGTGAAAAAGCCCTATATACTTCGGGTCAAGAGTGACCCGCGCATTACCATTTGGAACGGGTCCGAGTGCGCAAGACCCGACAAAAACATTTGTTTGGCAGAACTTCAACATCATTGGGTTGGGCTTGTAAAGCTGGGCTTTCAATAGTTGCACCTCCCCTCAGTTGATAATACACCCTGCAAGCAAAATAAAGTGTTAGAAGAGCCAAAATTCAACACATATACTCCACACCCCATAACCCTTTTAAACCCCAAAATACCCCATGGTTTTTTTTATTTTTAAAATAAGCGTTTTTTTAGAGATTCTCAGAAATACCTCAATAACAGTTACGGTTTGCAATTTATTTTTTTTAAAAAATAGTTTATTTGGATTCTCGGAAATACCTAAAAAATAGTTATTTCCGGTTTGCAATTTTCAAACCAGAAATACCCATTTTTGAGGTATTTCCGGGAATCCTAAACCCCCCAGTTTTTAGGATAAAAGATAAATTCGGTGATGGTGGTGGTGGGGGGGTTAGGATTCCCGGATTTGCCAAATTTTACGGTAAATCCCGTTTGCATTTTCCAAACCGGAAATACCGTAAAATTTGGTAAGTCAGGGAATCCCAAAGTATAAGTTTTTGTCTCCCTACTGCTTGGGTGTGCATAATATTTATACTTTGAATATTGCTTGGAAGTTTATTTTTAGCTCAAAGTCTCTGATTTCCCATATTTATAAGGCAGTATATTTTCGAAATGGGGACTTTTTGAACTTGAGCGTTTCTTGCATCATGAAGTAGGTGGGAGATTTGGTAGTGGAGAACATATTCCAACTTACCACATTGCTTGGGGCTGTATTTTGAGTCTAAATTGTATAAATTTTTTAAACAATAATGTAACAAAATTGGAGAAAATGGGGGCGAATTTCCAAGAAAGAATCAATTAATTAACAATACGACGAGGGGTAGATAACCTCATACAATCAGCAAGCACAAGAGTGATTACAACCAAAGGCTGCCAAAGCATCGACACGATTATTTGCTTCCCGATAGACATGGTCAATTCTGACATCCTAGGAAAGCGCTAAAAGCTTCTGAATCTCCCGCACAATACCAAACCCAGTTCGGCGCCCAGACTGGTTTCCAATAATGACACAAACAACCACTCCAGAATCCACCTAGCAGTTGTTTCTCCACCCCCGATCCCAACAAAGACGAAGGCCTTCCAGAATACCCCCACAACTCTGCTTCCAACACTGAGAAAAAACCTACAAACTTCGCAAAGCCACAAAGCCAACGCTCAGAAGGTTGTAGGTTGTGGCCAAAGCCACAATACCCTTTTTCAAGATTGTGGCCGAGTGTAATGCCTGATATGGGGACACTGCCAAAGCTTTTGGTAATGTCGTTACATGGGCTCCTATGAATAGACTTTTTTGCAAGGTTTGTTGGCAGAAATAAGATTGGGTTGGGTCACCTTGAATGTTAACGGAAGCGCTCTCTCTAACCCAAGTGCAGTGGGTTTGGCGGTATCATTAGGAGCCACGAGGTCAATTCATTCTTGGTTTTAGTGGCTATGTCGGTTGGTCTAACATCATGCATGCCGAGTTGATGACCTTGCTTACAGTATCTTTCTGTGTTGGGATGATGGGCATAGGAAAATTCAGTGCTTTGTTGATTCCTTGGAAACTATTCGACTTCTTAATGAAGCTAATGCGATGTATCATTTATATGGTAATGAGGTGGGTTTGCTTCGTGAGTTGTAGAAGCAAGATTAGGAAGTGAAAATTACTCACACATATCGTGAGGGAAACATTTGTGCGGACTAGTTTGCGAAGTTGGGTGCAAGAAATGATTCAACTTTGATGATTTAGAGGAATACTCCATCAGATTTGGAGCCTTATGGTACTTGGTTTGTGAGACCTTAGCGCTTTTTGTTTCTTTTCCTTCGTAAAAAAAAAAAAAAGTGTGGTTGAACGTAAAACTTTCACTTTCTTACATGTCATTCAGTGGGTTAATGACTTAATGGCCGTTAAGTCTAGGTCTTATTCATGTATTTTTTGAGATTTATTGTAATTATGTAGTTGACCATGTCAATTCAGATAGAGATGATGTATATGAGTTAAGGTCCATCATAGAGTAATAGAGTCATGTTCTTGTTCCCTAATTAATCTCAAACATAGTGTGAGGTTTATTCGAAACAAATCAATGAGGTCACTCATATCATAGCTTGGGTAATCCCTACTATGTCTATCCCCCACTTTTTTCATCATATTACATATTGTATTTTATTATTAATTATTAATTAAAATTGAAAATAAATCAAAAGAAGGAGTAGAAACTAAGATTGAACCATCAAGCAGGAATGAGAACTTTAATAGGTTAACTCCTAATACCCCAAATCAGTAATACTCTCTCAATATTTGAAAAAGTAACCAAGATCCTATTTATTGAAGAACTACAAAGATTTGGTTGAGAAAAATCATAAAGTTGTTATTCTCCTTAGTCCTTATTGAAATTGATTGATGTAAGAATTGCCCATTCATATGAGTGATTATAAGTTGAGCACACTTTATGTTACGAAACGACATATAAGAATTAGGAACAATAAGGCCACACACATACACATGCAATGAAGTGTTGTTATTTAGTGCACTCTTTTTTTTTTAAAAACAGACAGATTATCCGAATTTATTAATAAAAAAATGAAAAAAAGAACAGAGAAAAACAAATAGGGGACTAGACCGAAATCTTTGTCATGAGAAAAGATCAAATCATAACAATAATAGAGAGCCCTTTACAGAACCCCTAAAACACTGCCGTCTACATGCTAGACTAAAAACCAAGCTAACTTAACAAAAATTAGATAAACTGTCTAGACCAACCAGCCGCTGGCCAGAGGAGATAACCAAAAGATCTAATAACCTTCAAATCAGATCAAAAAGAAACAGAGACCAAATTAGTCTTTGAACGAGTGTTATATACTGTTGTTTGCTAAGCCGATTGCTTTTTGTGTTTCTTCTTCTTTCGGGATGTGGATCCCACCTGACTGGACTTATCCTCAAGAGGAGAGGTGCACTCCAATTCAACTACTTATATAATTTTTACATTTCGTACAAATTAAAAGTTATTGGTACTTTCGTACTGAATAGCATCCCTCTTGTAAGTTATAGATATTTCTCCTATTCTTAATAATCGACCATGATGTAGATATTAGGGATTTCAAGATGATTTTATTCTATGATGTATTCTACAAATTTATTTTTTCTGCATTTTCAGCCCTCTTATTAGTTATCATACGATTATATATTTATTTTAAAATTATTCATAAAAGGATACCATTATTTAAAGAAATTGGTCTTAAATAGTAAAAAAAAACAAGCGCCTTTTGGTTTCACAATTTCTTCCAATTTTTAACCCACCAAGCTCGCGGTTTCTTCCAAATATCCGACACAAGAGGCGCTTATGGCACCGGAGGAGTGGTGAATGGTTAGCATCATTGCTACGAGTGAATTCCAATCTGAAAAGAGCTCGCCCGATCAAATGGTAGAACTTGCGTCATTGTGTTTGTTCTCCCATACTCGCTCATTCCTACTATTCCATAAGCTCCAAAGAGTCATACACCAAGCTACACAATCATCACCACGAAGCATGGCCAGCAAAGAGAAGAAAATACCACAAAAATTAACATAGGCCATAGTAGCATTCATGACCACCTGTGTCAAACCAAGCTTATCCCAACACGTTTTTGCTTTGCTACACATAACAAAAAGGTGAGTAGAAGATTCAGAGAAACTTGGGCACCAAGGGAAACTATCCACCACATCCACATGTCTACGTACTAGATTGGCTCTAGTGGGTAACACATCTCTACATAGGCAGCAAAGGAAGTGCTTCACCTTCAGAGGGATCTTCACCTTCGAAGGTGCCAACACCCTATCCATCAACAAATGATTGGCACAACGAACACTATAAATCCTAGAATATTCCAGCTACCAAACACGGTGATCCTCCTCAACCACAGTGAAAAGAGGAGTGTTGAGAATTCTACCTGCAACATTGGGAGCAAACAAATGATGAATAAAATCAATGTTTCAAGACTTAGTTCCTGGAAGCAGCAAGTCCGCAACCCTAAGGAAAGGATTAAAGAACAAACTCTGTGGCTAAAATAGGTCGGTGGTCTGCTGTCCAAATCTCGTCAAAGACACTGATGTTCATGCCACTACCAATCACCCAACGACAACTTGTGTCAAGGACCACACGGGCTTCCTGAATGCTACGCCAAATAAAACTAGAATTACTACCTTTTGGAGCATTCATAAAATCACTCCTAGGGTAGTACTTGACCTTATATAGCCTAGCCACAAGAGAGGTGGGGTTATTCATCAAGTGCCACCCTTGTTTTCCCAACAAAGACACATTAAAGACAAGAAGGTTACGGAAACCCAACCCACCATGATCTTTGGCCACACAAAGCTTATCTAGGACAACCAACGGATACCTCTTCTAGATGTTGCACTGCCCCCACCAGAATCCATTGATCATGCTCTGAATCTCATCTTCTAATGAGGACGGGAGGAGAAACAAGCTCATAAAATAAGTCGGGATAGATTGAAGAACAGACTTAATCATGACCTCCTTGCTAGCTTGAGAAAGGGATCGTCCACCCCAAGAAATGATCTTCTTCCAAATCTGACTTTTATGAACTTGAACAGAAATTTCTTGCTACGCCCAATCATAGATGGAAGACCCAAATAAAGGCCAGTACCTAGACAAGCGTTCACACCAATCCCTTTAGAAATCACATCTCTATCAGCTTGCCCCACATTCTTACTAAAAAATACCTCTAATTTCTGGAATTTAATTTTTTGGCCCGAGGCTTTTTCATAAGTATCCAAAATGCACTTCATAGACTCCATCTCCTTGGGAGAGGCCCTAAAAAAGAGAAAGCAATCATCTACAAACAAAAAATGGGTTACTGATTGAAGCTCCCTACGGATGTTGGTGTGGAAAATAATATGCAAGTATACATAGTCACACAAGTAATATAATGATAAGAAAATGTCGAACCCACAGGGATTATGTAAAGCTTTGTAAAGTTGAGAGTGTACACTTAGTGTGTCTACACTATTCACAATATTTGGAGTGTTCAAAGTTTATAAAAACAATATAAACAATAAATGTGTGTAAGGAATCAGTGAGATAAAGTAGTTGAGATGTTTTCACCAAGTAAACCACTTCTAAGTGTTTTAGTGGAGTATGCAGTGTGGGTGCCTTTGGATGCAATCGCAATAGTGTGTACCTTTCAGTCACTTTCTTTGAGTTTCATTACAAGCTTCCTATGTCTAGGCATGCTAAATAGGTTCACTCCTATCTCTTAAGCTCCCCTTTGTATCACCCTAAGAACTATGTTATCCTATGTCTAGGACTTAACACGGTTTTAACAAGCAATTCCTCATTAAAGCTAGTTTAACAAAGATGTTGTTACAAACACTCATTCTTATTAACTCTTGAGTTCATAAATGTAACCCATGTCTGCTGCTATAAGTCTACCTATTCTAAAGTGATCAATTCCAAAATAAGTTTTGAAAGAAGTATTACACAAGAGTTAAAATGCATACACTATATAAACCACATTTACTTACTTAGAAGTTCATTACAAGGCTACAACATCTCAACTAAAGGAATTTAGCTCATATTACTCATAATATAATAGAGAGAATCTGCAAAGAGCATAATCAAATGAGTAATATAACAAAAGAACTCAAAAGGATAGAGATTACACAAATAGGAGATCTTTTGCATGAATTTCCCAAGTTGAAGTACAAGGTGATTTCCTTACACAAGTTTCCTCCTAGTAGAAGTGAAGGGAGTGGTTGTCAAGCACCTCCTTACCTTCCCTCTCTTCAGAACTTAAATAAAAACTAAACCTAAGCTATGAATACAAATAAACTAAGTGATCCTTTAAGAATTGGATGAAGGATGACTTGCAAGTGAAGATATGGCTTCTATTTATAGGCAAGTGAGCTTTCCTCCCTTGGAGGGTTTCCTTTGGCGCAAAATATTAACTAAGATCAGTAACCATGGTTAGTTGCAGACCTCCCATCAAGCAAGTTGCTCAAGTTGGTCGCTTTGCATGAAGCTCACATGGGGTGGTCCAATAAAGAAGTGCCACATGTCCTTGAGTGAGTGAGCTTCTCAACTTGTTTTTGATCGTGGTCGCCGAATTCTGCAAGTGGCTCTGCTCCATATGACTAGGCATGACATCACATATCAAGTGTGGAAGCATCAAATTGGTCCTCGGATGTTTTGGTGCAAAGTGCAGGTTTAGTAGGTGTAGGCAGTGTGGGCACTCTTAAAGTAGTTGCACTGAACAAAACATCAAACCTAACAAGATATGTACATTTTGCCTAATTCATTGTCCTAATCCTTTTGAATCCTTAAAATGTTGTTTCTTAATAAATAAGCTAAATTTACATATTAATGTACTTGAAAATAAACAATAATCTAAGTTTAAATGGATGAATATTTATATAAAATAGAATTATCACACACCCCAAACTTAAATTGTTGCTTGTCCTCAAGCAGTGACAAAGAAATAAATACAAGACTACCACAATCATGAAGAGATCTCAACTCATGCTTTTCAAAAAGAGTACTTGAAGTGTATACTTTGATGAGCTTTATTTTTTAGGAATTTTTTTCTCTGTTGTTTTTCTTAAAACATTGAGTTATAAAAACTCATTTGTGTGAGTGTGTGTCCCATTGAGTATCAATTGGTTCCATACTAAATAAAGAGTTTTTCTTTAGCTTTTGAAAAATGTGGAACACTAAGGTCACCTTTAGAGGTCTTTCAAAATATAGCCGAGACTCACAATTTCTTCAAGATTTGGGGACTCTTAAGCTCAACAAAGGGCTTTTGGTGTTTCAAACTTGTTAAGCCAATTGCCTTATTTAGATTTTTGGTGTTTTGCTTTTTGTTGATGCAATGCAGTGAGTGCAAATACATCATTTTTTTCTGAGTGTAGGTGCATTTGATGTAGGTGGTGTAGGTACACTTTGTGTAGATACATTTGTAACTCTTTGAGTATTTTTGTGGCGTACACTGGCCTCCTCACTGACCTCCACATGCATTTCTTTGAACTTTTTGTTCATTATCAATTTATTTGCACTTAAGGGATAGACTCGGTTTATATGACTCGTGCAAGTGTAGCTTTTTGAACTTTGTGACACTTTTGAGTAGTTTTGACACCCAATGACATTAATTCTCCAAGTTCTCACACTTTTGCCTTTGTATTCATGGAATTTCCACCAAACTTAATTCTTTATGCTCTTCTACATTTTTAGTAAAAATCTAATCTTGACCTTAGTTTTCCAAAAATTCCTTAGCCTTAGATAGCTATTCATCTAGCATGGTTCTTTTCAAAAACTCAATTTTGTTGTGTCAAAGAATTTATAACATTGATCATTTCTAGAAAACAAGGCTTTTTCTTTTCCTTTTCATCATTAAAACTTAGCTCATTTGATACACTTTTGAAAATAAATTTTTAGAAAAGCATTATGAATTGATCATGTTTCATAATCATTTAAGTCTAACTCACATATGATGTACTTAATTTTTTCTACTGTTAAGAACAATTTGATCATGTCATCACATGCTTTGTTAAGTACATCTAAAAATACTAACACTGCATATTCACATAATACTAATCACATTACTTAAACACCATACTTAATTCAAAACACATACTATTCTCCACTCTCCCCCCCCCCCCCCCAACTTAAATGTGAGCAGTGTATCCACTGCTCTAAGTTGAGTAAACAAGGGAACCAAAAGTTGGGAGATATAATTAAAATTATTTTAAACATAACACATAGTGTTTGAAACATATAATAACTATATAAGCATACTATAATACTGAAACAACATTAAGAAATTCCTTTTACTCTTTCTTCTTGATTCTGGGACTGGCTCTCACAGGGGCATGCTTGGTTCTGATCTTCTTTTGCTTGCCTTTGGTAGCAACAACATCAGAAGTAGGTACACCAGGATCTTCCACACTGGCTTCAAGTATTTCTGCATGTTCAGGTGCAGACTGTGCAGATACATCTGGTCAACCAAATGATTCAGTCGGTTAAACTGTAAACTCACACTATCTACAATTTATTTATGTGAGTTGATCGTGTTTTCGTCTCAGTTTGAGCAGTCTAAAACAGTTAAATAATGACCTAAAAATCTCACCAATCTAATGTTCGGTTTAATTTTTCAAAACATTACTTTTAAAAGAAATAGGGCTTTCAATGTAAATCAATTTTATACATAAATCGAATGATAGCTCACTATTTAACAATTATTTTTAAAATATAGTTACAAAAGTGTGTTACATAATAAAATGGTTAGTTATCATTGCCTATTGGTAAAAAACTTATATTTCCTTTAAGTTAGTCTTTAAAAATTTAGTCAAAAAGAAATATTTAAGATATTTATGAATCATAATTTTTAAATGTATTTAAAAGTTTAACAATACTCATTTATTTTGTTTGGTACAATATTACATTAATTTGAGAGAGTAGAGTTTAATTACTACGCACTATCGGCATAAACTTTTTTACAACCACAAATAATTAATGAAATAATTGATATATAAAGTGATTAATAATTTACTAACTTCTTTTTTAATTATGTGTCAATTTTTAATTGGTAAATAGTATAAAACACTTATACATTTATTGTGTATTTAAATTAAAGTCAATTTTAAATGTAGAATATCTAATATTCATCCTCCTACTGTGTTTTATTTTTTGTGACAGATTCACATTACCTTCTAGATTCACCCAAATGTCCTTTAAGCCAATAAGGAAATGTTCAAATGTAGTATCTTCTCTTTCTCTTTCACACACACACCTATCCCACTTGTCATTCATCAACTAATTCACCAATCAACTAGTGCCATGCATTCTTTATTTATCTTTGAATGTGATTTACATATGTATAAGGGTTTCTTACGCCATCATCTGATCACGAAATGATTCATCATAAAAAATAATCGATTTCAACTCAATTACTCTGAAAATCACTTATGTCGTAAAATTTGATTATTGATTGCGTAAAAATATTTACATACCAATTAAACTCTTTCATTTTTCCTTTATTGTTGTTGAAAATTCTAAAGAAGAATTCAATCATACCCCATCTACCAATTATAAATTGACACGTCATTAAAATGAATTTAGTCAATTAGTAACTACCTTATATCAATCATACCATGAATTATTATAAATTATAGTTGTAAAAATATTTACACCAATAATACAAAGCAATTAAACTCAATTCAATCTTTTTCTACTTTAATATTTCCCAACCGGTGCCACATGTGAAGCTTCGCAAAAGGCACTTGCTCACTCAACAACCTCTCTTTCTCTATTCAATATTTATACGGCTCTCTCATCTTATATAGTCAACATAAGTCCTCTGTTCCTTATTCTTCTCACAAGAAAAAACAACGTTGTTGTTATTGTTGTGTTTCTTTGTTGCCTCTTCTCTTCTCTGCTCTGTTTTCTCTGTTCCCATAACAACATGGCTTCAATTTCACAAGGAATTGTTTTAACCACTGCCATGGTTCTTTCAAGCACCGTTCTTTACCTTACTTTCTCTAAGCAAAAAACTTCAAATTCTGAAACCCCAAATTCAACTCACTCCAACGAAAAGATTCTACGCTCTTGCTTATACTCAGGTAATTTAATTCAATTCAATCAAATGCTCTGTTTATTCACATGACTCTGTTGTGGTAACTAAAACTTTGAGCATGTAATTTTGTTTTTTTTTACTAAATAATTTATTTTATTTTTTTCAGAGGAAAAGAAGAGGGAAAAAAGAAGGAAGAATAAGAAGAAGGTGAAATTTTCGGAAAATGTAATGGTGAAAAAAGAAGAAGAAATAGATACTGATGATGAGGAAATAATTGAAGAACAGGGGAAGCAAAACAGAGGAGGATCAAATTCAATGAGTTATTGTAGAAATGAAATTCCTGAAACTAATACTCGTGGAATGCCAGCAAATCGAGTTGCTTTATATAATGGGATTTTAAGAGATCGAGTTCATAGAATGGCTTCTTGTCACTGATCATATTCTAGAACAGGGGAGAAATTGTTCATGAAGCTAGCTATCTCTGTTTTAATTTATTTTTCTAGTTATTAATTTTTTACTTTTCTTCTTTTTTAATGAATTGAATCTTTTCTTGTTTTTTTTTTGACAAGAAATCTTTTCTTGTTTTTAAAGAGGGTGTGACTTGTGGGAAAGGGTGTTGTTTTTTTGTGAAGAAGAAAAAAAGAAGTAGAAGAAGAAGAAAAAAAATCTAAAGTATTCTTGTGGTTGTAAATAATTACTTGATTTTGTCCAACTCATGACTTTTGAATGAGTACTCAGACACTTGGAACAATACTATTTTATTTCTTTCTTTCTTTTAAGATTGTCCAACTAATCACCCAACCAAGAAAATTAAATATTTTAGGATTAAATTATTTAGTCTTATATTGACTACAAATAAAGTCTCATGAGAATGTTTGAATATTTTATCTTATCTTATTTAGATTTTAGAATACATATTAGTTTATCTTTGGGTGGGTTTGATTTGTTAAAATGTAGAGATTAGACATGATAATTTTAGTTGTATCTTATTTGATTCGAAAATTGGTTCTCGTATCGGACAAAACAAAGGGCAAGAGAGCAGACAAAAATACAATTTTTTGCTCCTCCCTAAACCGTTGGATAGTGAAGGAAAAAATCGGTACCTACATCTCCAGATAAAATCTGTGACAGACATGGAGCGGGTAGCTTAATAACTACAAGAAAAATAATGAATATTTCAACTACCTGTTAGTTAATGAATGTGAAGACAAATGTGATGGTATTTGTACCTATTAGTAAATAACTAAAAAAATCGAAGGAGCAAAATTGAGATTGAACTTGTATTGTTTCTATTGATTGAATGAATTATATACAAGAGAGATTAAGATTCAGTTGAACAATAACTTCTCAATTGATCCAACAGAAAAGTTAATAAAAACTTCTAACTAAGTTTCCAACTAATTACAATAGACTCATTAACCGAATGAAAAGACAAATATACCCTTGTGTACTTAAAATATTAATATAGCTATATATTTTAATATCCCCCCTCAAGCTGGAGGGTGGATTGTATGCACTCCAAGCTTGGAGAGTAGAGAAGTAAAAGGCTGAGGTTCAATGCTTTCGTCAATATATCTGCAAGTTGAGAAGAGGAGGCAACAGGCAGTAAATGGAACAACTTTGCTTGTAGTCTTTCACGTACCACATGACAATCAATGTCAATGTGTTTGGTCCTTTCATGAAAACTAGAATTGGCAGCAATATGTCGAGCTGACTGGCTATCACAATAGAGAACTGCAGGTGTAATGAATGGCAAAGAAAAATCCTGCAGAATATAGGTTAACCACTGTATTTCACAAACTGTGGAAGCAAGGGCCCTGTATTCGGCTTCGGTGGATGATCTAGACACGGTTGTTTGTTTCTTTGACTTCCAGGAAACCAGAGATTCCCCAAGATAGATGCAATATCCTGTAACAGGCCTTCTGGTGAGCACACAAGTGGCCCAATCCGAGTCATTGAACCCTTTTAATTGCAAGCTAGAAGTGTCTTGTACATAATTGGCATCTTTACAAATTTGTTTAACTACAATATCAGAGGGGTGCCCTAGTCTATGATGCCATAGGGAAAATTTCTCAGATACTACATGATTACAAGCATGTTCCTTAACAAAATTCACATTACAATTGCAAATACAGTCATCATCATTATTTACATGGAAAGCAGTCAAGCATCTAGAGTCTTGGTCAAGGACATAGAGTGAGTGAAATGCCCTAGCGTGCCCAATCGTCCTCAATGAGGGCTTTTCCTGAATTGTACAATCATCATCATCATCAATAATGATATTGCATTTCAAGTAATGCGACAGTTTATAACCAGATATCGATTAAACCCAAATTCAGGAACATATAAGACATTGTGTAAAATTAAATCAGTGCTAAACATGCTTGTGCCTGCATACTTAGCAAATGTGTGTGTTCCATTAGGCATCCTAATTCTAACTGGCTTTATTTCATGATATGAATAGAACAGTGACAAACTATTACAAATATGATCTGTAACCCCTGTATCCACTATCCAAATTGTGTAAATTATGTTACCTGATGAGTCTTGAGTCATGTTGGAAGCTATTATGCGGTGAGCTTGACTTCCTCCTCCATCAGTATTGTTGTTGAGCAGTGCCATCAGTTTCTTGTAGATTTCTAGTGTTATGCTAACTGAAGATTCGTTGGTTTGAGAATTGGTGCTCTCATTCTCTGTGTTGTTCCCTTCGGCTGCAGTGTTGTTGATTGACCCTTCTTTATCCTTAAATTTGAACCCAGGTGGAAAACCATGCTTGAAGTAGCATGTTTCCACCGTGTGACCAATCTTTCCTCAATAGCTACAGGCCTTTCCATTGTTGTTGTTTCCTCTTCCTGGTGCTCTTCCACGGCCTCTTCCATGTGTGTTGAAGTTGCCTCTCCTTGAGAGCTTTGTTGAGAACCAGTATTGGCCATTAGTGCCACCTTTGCGCTCTCTCCCACAATATTACCATTCAATTGCCGTTCTTGTTGAAGAGTGAGGGAGAATACTTTGTTAATGTCGGGTGAAGGCTCCATCATCATGATTTGAGTCTTTACAGTGTTGTATTGGTCATTAAGACTCTTCAAGAAGCAAATCACATACTCTTGATCACGTTTCTTCTTGACTCCAGCATCAACCTTACCACAAACACACGCATTTATGGGCCTCAAGGTTTCAAGATCTTCCCAGATAACCTTTAACTCAATATAATACGTGCTGATACTTCTTTCCCCTTGTTTGATTGAGTGTATCTCTTGCATAAGATCGGACATTCTGAAGGCATCTCCCTTGGAGAATCGATTCTTCATTTGATTGAGTGTATCTCTTGCATAAGATCGGACATTCTGAAGGCATCTCCCTTGGAGAATCGATTCTTCAGCTCATTCCACAAATCAAACACATTCTCCACGTTTTCGATACTCTGCGCTATCTCCGGCGTGAGAGAACCGACAATCCATGCGATGACGGTTCCGTTTCAACGTTCCCATGCTTCGTACAAGTCGTCGTCCTCCGTCGGTGCAGTAATCTTCATGCTGACGAATTTGATCTTATTCTTCGTTAGCAAGGCTCTCTTCATCTTCTTACTCAAAGTGTCATAATTGTTTCCGTTCATAGGTGGAGTAACAAGAATGGCACCAGAATTTTCAGTGGGATGAAGATAATGGGGACTCGTGAGGTTGAGTGTTGGATCTTTGTTCTTCTTTGTTGGATCAATTTGCTCGATTTCTTCAGTTCCAGTGATAATTTCCGCCATTGTTGCGATTCTAGGGTTTGGAACGAATTTGGGGACGATTGGCACGCAGAGCAGAAAAAATCTGCTCTGATACCATAAAAGAATCGAAGGAGCAAAATTGAGATTGAACATGTATTGTTTCTATTGATTGAATGAATTATATACAAGAAAGATTAAGATTCAGTTGAACAATAACTTCTCAGCTGATCCAACAGAAAAGTTCCAACTAATTACAACAGACTCATTAACCGAATGAAAAGACAAATATTTTATGGTACTGTTTTGTCTTAAAATAATTAAGAGATCATATGTTTGGTGAATGTATTCAATTTATTAATTATTAATTCATTGATCAGCAATTTTGTTGTCAAAAGAATAGGTAAAACGGTATGTAATTAAAAATATTTTTTTAACACAAATGCATTTTAAAAAATATATTTTTAATATCCCTAGATATCTACAAAATACTCGTGGATAATGGAGAACCTGCTAAATACCCACATAGTAGATACCCGCGTGAATATGGAGAAGACACATATATCATTTTAATCCAACGGGGTGGGTAGCTAATAAGTACTATCTGTATACATGGATACTAGTTGACATCTTTACCGTTGTACAACTTTTTGTCTCAGATTCAAGCTATCTAAAATACAAAAATACCTTTTATTTTCTACTCAATATTTTTTCTTTCATCTTTCTTCTTTCTCCCTCTCTTCTCACACTTCTCTCTCTATCTTTGTGTCTCTCTCTCCTCTCTAGCTGTCAAATTGGGCTGTTTGGCCCAACAAGCAGGCCAAAACGCAAAAGCGAACCAAATCGACAAGTGCCTTGCTCGACCTAAACTGATTTTTTAACAAAGAAACTACTATAAAAACATTTAAAATGCATAAAAAAGGGGTCCAATCAAGCCTAGGGGTCAATCAGACTTGACAAAAACAACGCTACTTTTCCAATTATTTATTTAGCTAATCCAAACCTAACACAAAACATTTGGCTATCAAAGCCGACTTGTTGGACTTAACCAAAATTGGCACACTTCTCTCTCCTATATCTCTCTCCTCCTCTCATATCTCTTTTATATATTCTCCCTCTCTCTCTCTCTCCTATCACACTCTCACTCATTTTCCTCCTCTCTCCCCTCATATTCTCTCTCTTATCTGCTTTTATAATTTTATATATATATATATATATATATATATATATATATATATATATATATATATATTGAGCAAAGAAGGAATGAAGCCTCGTTAAACCCTTTTGATGCAACCCCTCCTTAGAGAAAAATCATCTAAAAGAAAAGAGTACTCCCCTTTATTTTCATTAAAAAGACAAAAAAAAATGAGTACAGAGGAAAATCAAGGGGGATAGATCAAAATCCTTGGGGGGAAAAAGATTCATCGAAAGCGATAAAACGAAAGACTTGGCCTATTACGGTTAAAATCTTCTAAAGCAAAACTAGGTAGTAAATCTCACCAGTTGAAACGATGACCAACAAAGTCAAAATTAGCTAACTTATCTGCACAAAAGTTCCTCTCTCGATAGATGTATGAAATAATGAAGCTCATTTTATTAGTTATATATATATATATACACGCAATTGCGCCATCTATTTCTGAGCCTCTAGGGTACCAAACCAACTGACTTAAAAGTTGTTATAACAAGAGCAGAGTCACACAATCCAAAGCTTATACCACCCTCTCTCAACAGCAATTTCAATCGATTTCATAGTAGCTAGGACCTCCGCTTCAAAGGAGGTAGCAATGCCCACATAGTCCGAGAAGCAACCCATGATTGCCCCACTCGAGTCACGAAAAAGAACGCCATAAGCTGCAGGGTCAGGATTACCATGCGAGGCCCCATTTGAGTTGCATTTAACTCACCCACACAAAGGTTTTTGCCAAATGATTTCAGTTATGGATGGAGCCTTCGGGGGTTGACCAATCACACAGAAATACTTTAGCAAATGAAACTCCTCAATGGAGTTTGATACTCCCTCCGGTCCCTATTATAAGAAGAAAATACAAAAATCACCACTACCAAAGTGCTCATTTAATTCTTGTCTTTTTAAAATAAAGTCTCGAAAATACCCTCCACTCAACTTCACATGTGAAATAACTCCACTACTCCCATTCACCTTGAAAACTTAAAAGACAAACATTCAATGAGGGTAAAATTGGTATTTAAGCAATAAATACACTAAAAACTAGAATAACTCTTATATTTGGGACCAAAATTTACTCTAAAAATATTCTTATAATAGGGACCGGAGTGAGTATATTCCTTGTAGAAATGTCATCAGATAAGGAGACAACAACAGATATAAGATGCATGTCTCTACTAAAAGGGATAGAAATTTTATTGAAACGAGTCTGCTTCTTGCCAAACCAAATAACCCAAATAATTGGACAATGGTAGAGAGAACCATATCATGAATTTCCGAGCTCCGAGCCTTATCACAAATACTAACCAGGGATAATATATATATATATATATATATCACCAAGGATATTATAGTAAATTTTAAATTTTTGCTTATGTTGTCTTTTGTGCCAGACAGTGTACAACACAAAATGTAGTCCAGTAACTTAAACGCTTGTCCAATACTTAATCATTTGCGAATTAAACAAACTCTTAAAGTTTTTAAGTTTTCATATAGAATTAAGTTTTTTTTCAAGGTATACTAGTAGTATACCCGTGCATACGCACGAGTACTGTCCTATTTCTATGAATAGACTCAGACATAATTTAATTAATGAACATTACCTCATGAAAATAAGACAAATTTAATGAATTTCAAATAGTACTTTAATGCATACAATATTTCACTACTAGGTAACTTAACTTTTTTCAATCAAGAACAAACTAATTTATGTTTTAAGACAATAATACTGTGCCAATAATATGTAATATTTTCCGTAGAGACTAATAAACAAAATTGTATTAAGTTTTCAAATTTTTCAAAGAAGGAAAAAAACTTATTTATAGAGAAAGAAACTGAATATTAAAATTTTGTCAAAATTTGTAAATTTTTAAAATTGTATAAAGAGGACAAAATGAAGGAGAAATGTAGATGAAACGAAAGTAGATATCATAACTATATTAATTCACGAGTTGTACAAGTCAGCGTCCACGTAGGACCAATCAAAAAATGACACATACATCTACTGATAAATACGTGGCACGCCACCTGTCTATTTTTCACACTGAATGGCAAGGTTCATTGTTGATCAACGGTTGGATTAGATCGATGGTGGATATAGCCTAAAATTGCTGCTGAAATCTCATTAAATAGAATTTATTACGTATTAACAGGTCTAATTATCAGCAAGGGAAAAAAACGTCAACTTTTATTACGTATTAAGAGGTATAATTATCCCACTTAACTCATGACCATAATTCAAGGAAAAAAACGTCAACTATGATTACTAATATTAAACCAGTCAAATCCCATAGCAAGACACAGCTCACACACACCTAAGATCTAACGGTTACAAATTAGTCAAAATAGTAAGAACAAGATCAACAATGATGGCTGTATGTAATTTACAGTTTATTTTTAAAATAAAATCAGAATCAATTATCACATTGAGTTAATCATTCATTAGGCAAATTAATAGTTGGTCGATCCACAAATATCCCCATTCAACAACAGAAGGGATTTTCGCAAAAGGTATCACCGTTGATCCTGAGAAACTAAGGCGACCCCAAGTTCTTAATATTTTCCTTTGATTTTTTGAGAATCAGATATTTTTTACTTCTTAGTGGCATCACACTTGATTCTACATGTTTTTCTGTTTTGACGTTTTCGCAGGACTCACTCATGGATCTCCACCGTTCCTACTTCGATGACTTCTTCCTTCAATACGATTATGTCAATATAGCCTATTTGAAGACCGGTGACCAACCCGAGGTAGTATAATCACACTTTAATATTTGTTATTAGCCAAATAACCAAATGCATCCATAAAAAATTGTATATTTGTTTAGCCTAGCTATTTGAAATTTTAGATATATGTTTTTAGCCTACAAAACACTTTTAGGATAGATCTCCTTCAATTTCATGGATTTATGTTTTTAGCGTAACAATCTCATCGATTGTATGTCTTTGTCGTTAATTTTATGAATTTAGAAAATAAACACAGATAATTTTTTGTATATCTATTGAAATCACGAATAAGCTAAATACTGCATTCTCATAATTTTTTCTATTTCAAATTATAAACAAAAGTTGTAATCACACAAAAAAATATTATGTTTTAAGCCTGCAACTTACTTTTACGCTAATTCGAAGTACATAATTATTGTTTTGATTCGCACTAATTTTCGGTATGTTCGATCGATACTTTATGTTTGATTATTATCATTTGTTTTTTAGCGTGCTTGCACGTTTGATTTCACTATTTCATTATGGTTCGTTCACTGCTCTGATGTTCGTTTCATGTTCTTGCCAGGAAGCGCCTTACGCTATCGTGGCTCATATCATTCGAATCCTCTCAACATTAGTGTAACCTTGACACCTATTACCTTACTATTTTTAAACTATTTGAAGAATTTAAACATTGTAATCTAATATCTACATTTTCCTGTAGTGAAGGAATTGATGTCATTGTTGAAGATCATACTGGGAGAGCGATCTTCACCCTTAGGGATGAGACTGCCTATCACTTTTATGAACAACACCTTCGTAATTACGATGTGTCTGAACCGGTAAATACATGGCAACCTTGTTTATAAATTTAACTATGCCAATTTATTTTCCATTGCGGGCCTGTAATTTCTTATTTTCTTACTGTTTTAGATTTTGGACCCATATGCACTCAATAATCGTTGGTTCCGTACATGTGTTTTCAAAATCGGTGAATATGTTTTTGTTGATTAACTGAGCCAACTTCACTTTAATTTGCCTGTTTTGTAAAATAATCCTCGTGATGATTTGCTTGAAAAAGGTCGCCAAGATAACTTCGGTCGGAGTAATTTGATCTTTTCTATTACGCAGCGGAAAGGGAAATCGTAGTCAGTGAGAAAGGGAAAGTGAAGCAACGACTCGATGATAGGGTTTCTAATGCCAAACGGTTCTAATTTTGTAACTGAATTTGCAAATTACAAATATAGCCATTTTGTGTGTATAGAAACCCATATATACCCCTTCAGTTGCCATCATAAATTAGAGTTATTGTTAAAAAAAATTTGCCTTACAAAATTAGAGTTATTAGTTGCTTAAATTCTAATAATCTAATTTTTTATTAACCTTAAATGTAACTTAGGTCTCCCTATATATTTTTCTAAATGTGTAATTTTCGGACTCTAATTTTATTGTTTTTAAATTTGTCCCTTTTCCTTTTACAACGTATGCAATGTTATTCCCCCTACTTTACTACATACGCAGATTTGATCCCTGTATTTGTTTTGCCCAATATTGGTCCCCGTATATAAATAAACTAAACATTGAGACTTTATATTTCGAAATAACTACTCTATAAATAAACTTTTAGATAAGTAGACTTCTAAATTTTAAATAAATAAACTCCTTTCAGTTTAATATATTTATAGTTGTTTAACATGCTAGATCTTTGCACGTGTTCTATTTGGTAAGAGGAACCAGTCTTTGATTTTTCCAGTAACCAATGAACTCTTAAAACTAAATTTCTTCAACAGATATTATTGTTGATTGTTCACATGACAAGTGTTTTTGATTTCCAATATTGTCAATTTGTACATGAATCGAGATTCTCATTGTTAACATAAACCAGTCTCTATCAATAACATAAACTAAACATTCTAATTAATGAACGAAAATCCCATTTTTATAAGAATAAGCAAATGTTAACAATAGCAAAATTGAATTGGAAGATCCGATTGGTATATCAAACTAACAAAGATGACATTAACATAATGACTTTACATAAGTAACTTTTTCGACTTTCATATGAAATTAACAACCTTAAGTCGTTATCCCTATCTTTAAAAGCAAGAAATTTCGATTGGAAGAAACCATTCCTCTGTGTTTGTTCACGAACGATTTCCATTACGAGAGGTTCCCTTCGTCGTTGTCCACGGCGTGAAAAAAGATGCATGTTGGGTAGCCATTATTGATCGAAAGGAAGACCAACAGATGATTCAAAGTGTAGATGATTGTGAATCGAATATGAGGGAGGAAGTTCGGGATGGTTTGGTGAGAAGGAGGAAGAGGAAACACAATTGGGGAAAGTCGAAGAACAAAGGTTTCTGAAAGGAAAGTAGAGTTAACTCACAAGTAAGTTACAAAATTACCTCTGCCCTTTTCTGCAAAACCAAAAACACCCCTCTCCATGTTATAATTATCTTTTCTTTAATTGTGTGTTACAACTACAAGTTTTTGTCTATTTACAATTTTGTTTGTAAAACAAACATTAAAAATTATAGAATATGAACCTCATATTACTTCCCATTTTCAATTTTTTTCTCCTACTTTATTATTTTTGTTACCACGTGGGTCTTTTCCTCGAAAATCGATTAATACAGTTCGAGAAAACGAAATTATAATATATATATATATATATATATATATATATATATATATACGTTTGACAAATATTTAAATATACAAATTGTATAAAATATTATAAGTATATGTTAATAATATATTTTGCTAAAATTATTATAGAACATAATAGCTTAATTTTAGATAATGTCCAGATATTTAATATATCGCACAATGCACTTAAACATACAACTTCTGTTTTTTTTTTAATTCCTACAAAAATGGTCAATTTTTAAGTTACAAGTGAATGACAACCCGTGCTGGCACGGGTGAATCATACTAGTATTATGAAAATTAAAGAAATGAGAGAGATAGAGGAAGAAAGAGGAAGAGAAAAAACATAAAAAAAATTAAAAAGAAAGGTTTAAAGAAAGATGGGGAGAGAGAGAGAGAGAGAGAAAGTGAGAATTGTTTGAGAAAGTGTGTGAGAGAGAGTGAAATGATGAAAAATGTTTGAAAAAGTGAAAAAGTGAAACCATCCTAAACATCCTCTAATTGCTTATTTGGAAAAAAGGGTAATATTGATATTTTAGAAGTATTTGTATGGATAGATAGTAGATAGAATTAAGTTTTTATCACTTATTTAAATTAGCAGTTGTGTTCTTGTAACCTTTTATTCAACCTTTTATCAAATATAGAGATTTTTGTTTTTTTTTTCCCTTATAGAAATATTTTATTGTTTTCATTATTGCAATATGAATCTTTTGTGCTTTTGATCCTTGTTTTATTTCGCTGTAATATTAAATTTTTCATGTTTGATTCTAAATCTTGAAATTAGAGAATATTTTGATTTTATCCTCTAAAATATAGACTATGTAAGTTTCTTTTTAATACATACAATATTTCATGTTTATAAATTCATGAAATATTGTATGCATTAAAGTACTATTTGTAAGTTACTTTTTATCTTTGCAAAAACGCAAATACATTTACAAAGTTAAATATAAATTTAAACTATTTATGGAGAAAATTAATCAACTAAAAACATAATTTTGATTTCACATAGAGAATCAATTGAAATTATTTGTAAAAAGATACTTTTAAATTTATTTAATTCTAATTTTAATATGCTGAAGAATTTTTTTTTAAAAATTATCAACCATCTAATAAAAATTTCTAATTATAACATAAAAGATGCGATAATATTAAAAATATGAATAATATTTATACTAAAAAATGTAAAAGGAATATCATATATATATATATATATATATATATATATATATATATATAGTTACATATTACATTGAGTAAAAAGGAAATTGATTATATGAGTAAAAACTTATTATTAATGTATAAAAATATATTACAAACCAAAAAATAAAAACAAATTTTGCTAATATATTTTGTATATCTTAAATTTATAAGTGGCGACCGAGGTTCAAATCGCCTAGATCGGAGCAAGATTTGATAATGGAAGAAGAAAAAAAAGGTGTTGGGGACGATTTTGACTTATGATTCTAAAGATATCATTAGTAATAGTTATTAAAGAATTTACAATATTAGTCTCATGCTCTCCCCTCCTCTCCCCTCTAAACTCTCAAACACACACTTAAAGAATATGACACTAACTTTTCTATTAGTTAATTAATAATAGTTTTTTTTTTGAGAAGTCAATTAATAATAGTTAGGTATAAAGAGAAGTGCAAATAAATAATTGGAACAGTCGTGAGGAGTAAATCAAACTTGATTCATGAACAGACGAGGTTCACATGGAGGCGTGTGCAATGAAGGAATAGATCAGAATGGACCACATAACTATGTCCAATTATTTGGACTTTGTTGAATTGAAAGGGAGCACCGTAGTGCGTAGTGCATTCTTGAATTATAATTTGCACATGCAGCACATCACAAGAATTTAATTTTGTTTACAAATATATTTAATAAAACCATTTTGGTCTATATAAATATATCTTTGAGACTAAAATTTTTATTTGAGTAAAAATGAAAAAAAGAAACTTTCTCTTAGACATCAAAGATCCATTTTTATGGGGAAAAAAGCTCATTCATATAACTGAGAATAATACAGAAAAGTTATTTGGGGAATTACCCGTCCATAAAGAAGTGTTGGGGAGTTTAAGGAAGCATCAACGATTAGGCATGGCAGTAAAACCTGCACCCGTGGTACCGCTTCAACCCGCCCCGATTTTTGGGAAAACCCGAACCGAAGCAGGTTCGGGGGCGGGATGGGTTTTCCCGATGACTTAAGTCGGGGCGGGGACGGGGATGGGGAGTATGATACCCAGCCCGAGCCCGAACCCGCCCGCTAGTTGATTAGCTACTTTTTATATGCGATGTTAAATTACTTAAATATCCCACATATATATATTACTATCCAAAGAATAGAAACCCTAGTAGAAGAAAGAAAATAAGACCCTCCTCAAACTCTCCGCTTCTCCTTTCACAACGTCAGCGGCAACAAACAAACCTCCTCCTCGGTCCTCCCTTTCTAGTTGTTGCGCACGCCATTGTCAATCTCCTCCTCCCTTACTAATTGCAACGCCGCCCGTTCTTCTTCTTGGTGAGTTTTCGTTTTCTTCTTCATTTATCTCTTGTTCTCTTGCTTTTGGATCTTGTTTTTCTAAACAAAGTATAATAGTTTGTAACTGATCTGAGATGGATCTTGTTTTTCTAAGTAAAATTAGTTGTTTGGATCTTGTTTTTCTACACGTCTACGATAGAGTTAGTTTACCGTTTCAGCATCAGTGTAAGATTCACAATATCAATATAAAATACTGATAGAAAATTAAGCTGTGTAAAATATTTTGTGGCTATTGTCGTTGGACTTGTAAAATACTGATAGTTCTTGTGCATGTGCTTAATTGGAAAAGATCCCTGTTCTGGTTTCAATTTCATCATGTAATAATTCTTCCTCTGTGGTGATAGATTAGTCTTGAACTTATTTTGTAACCAAAAAAGTCTGGAGCTTACTTTGAACATTTTAATGATTATGTAGTTCTTTCTACAATTTTAATAAATTACAATGCAGAATGTAGAATTAAAACAGGTTTGAAACAAGTACTTTTCCCCAAGGAAATCGAATTTGGATTCGATTTTTTTCCCGCAGAATGAATTTTTTTTTTGGTCAACATAGGAGCCGGGGACGGGGACGGGCGGGGAAACCCGATCCCCATCGGGGGCGGGGATGGGGATACGGATTTCATGCCCGGCGGGTTTTGGGGTCGGGGTCGGGGATCGGGTATTGTATCGGGGTCGGGGACGGGCGGTGTAAAAATCGGCCCCGCCCCGCCCGATTGCCATGTCTATCAACGATGATACACATACAATTGTTTGGGAGTTTAAGGAAGTACCGGGAGCATTAATAGTTACTCAATGAATCAGACCATCAAGAGGCTCTGACACCTCATCTCCACCCAAAACATTAAAGGTGTGTTTGGGAGGGGGTTTTGGGAGGGGATAGCTTATTTTTCAATTCTAAATTGAGTAAACTATAAAATGTCAATAAGCATAAATGAAGTGTGACTAAAATTATTATATTGTTATCTATTATGTTATTATTTTAATTTTTTAAAATCTCAAATACACATTAAAATATAGGCTCATATTTTCTAAGCCTTCTCCTCCCCTCCCCTCCCAAACATACCCTAAGACAATAGGTATATGAATCACTTCTATTATATGTCATTCATTTATCTTATTCCTAGTCGATGTGAGACTAATCACTCAAATTTGAATTCCCACTATTACTCCTCAAGTGGGAGTCACCCACATCACTAAACGCCACAAGCTTGCCAATGAATCAGACCACCAAAAGACTTAGACACCACATCTCCACCCAAAACTTTAAGACAATGGATATATGGGTCATTCATTTAACTCATTCCTAGCCGATGTGAGACTAACTACTCACACTTGAATTCTCAACGAGATGTATCAACCATAATGACATTACGTCACGGTTTACATAATCATATTTAAAGTGCAAGAGTCTATGCTAAATAGGATCCTTATCTACTAGATCTCAATTTCCATTTAGCCAAAAGAGAAACATTGAACAACTCTAGGTTTTTTCACCCCGAACCCACATCATTATTCTCGGTGCACTCCAACTAATCTAAGCCAATTTTCTATTCTCCTGCATGTTTCCCACAAAAAATCTCATTGAATTTTAATAAGAGACTACAAAACTTTTTTCGGAGCCTTATAAAAAAAATACAATGACAAAGTGCTTAAAACTGAGTTGACCTAATTAAGTAAGTTAGAACATGAATGTAATTAACGAAAAATGATGCTACTTCTTGAAGAAAAATCTTATGATCTTCTACTTCGTAATGATCGAGAAGATAACATGATTTGTGTCGCTTAGGCAAAAAAAAGAGAAACAAATATGTGAATCTTAAAACTCAACTTATATTTATTTTCTCTTGTTTTTTGTCAAATCAGCACCAAGTCACTGTTTCAATTATGAGGACGAGGAAAACTATTATCTTCTACTTCCAGAGGGTGGTGCTATTTATCGTTTCAGATGTCAAGGTGGTCTACCTTTGAACCCATCAACTTACAAAACCATGGGTGGACCTACCCTCAAATGGGGTCGGTCGAACACCCTCAAAAAATAAAATTACATTTATTCACCCTATAAAAAAATTGCACACCTTGAAAAAAGAAATTTGTACCCAAACCCCTAATTTTGCACTCAGTTCACATTACACCACACTTATACAATCACTCGCATCAATTCTTCTCCCTCTCATATGTATGTATAGAGGGCAAATATGAGTTGAGTAATTTATTTTACTAAATACATTACAATTTTATTTTTATCATATTTGTAATACAAACTAGTCAAGCAACTATTAACCCAACAAATCTGACCAACACAATTTGGACAAATATAAGAATGTTAGGTAGGGTCTGTTTTTTTTAATAAACGACCATTAAAATGTTCTTTTCAATATGTATTTATTTAATGATAGTTGTTAAATGTTGGCTAAAATTTCTACTATTCAATATTGGTAGCCCATATTTTCATTCATCCGGATTCTGACTTATGGAATATCATTATCTTAGTCTGATGCTATTGTTGCTAGACTAGATAAAGAAAGATATAATATTCTAGATCCGAGTATGGGGACAGAGGCGGATACACTCACTAGTGTATTGTGGCAATTACCCCCAACCAAAAATAATAATTTTATGTATAAACATATAATAACTTTTATTTGCCCCCATAAAAAAATTGGTTTTGCCCACAATAATATCTAATCATCCAAACACACAAGCTCAAGTAAAAAATAAACATTGCTTTTAGCAACTACAACTGTTAAAAGATGTTTCTCTACATTGAATTTTATGATTATGAAGAATAAACTACACGATCATGGGAGATTAATAGTTTAATGATTCTCTTGTTACATGTACTCTTAGAGATATTTGATAGTATTGAGAATGGTGTTTGTGGTGCGGTTTATTTTTTTGGAGCTTTTTCGCCGTGAACGTGATTGTGTATTTTCCAAAAACTTTTAATTTTTTTATGAGTAAAATATTAAAGACAAATTATTTTTTTGCCCCCATTGAAGAAATTTTCTGGATCCGCCACTACATGGAGATAAAGAAAGATATAATATTCTACAAGTACAATGTGCTCGTACCACTTCATAAAAGTCAACATAAAAGAGTTTGACTTTTTATCCCATAATAATTCTCACACTCAGATAAAGATTCAAATATGATTATCCCCATACTTTCTAGATAGAAATTTATCACTTTTTATTAATGAATCACAAATTATGCATATATTTATTTGTTTATAAATTACAAATATATTGTTTTTGTAGACAAAAAAAAAAGAACCCAAATCGTCATAGAACTTGGAGCAAAGAAGATTGGGGTTGGATTTGGAAGGTTAAAACTATGAGTGTCAAAATGAATTGATTCGATGGATTTGGACTTGGATTATAATAGATGGGGGGAGAAAATCCACGGCGTTTGCTTTTCGCACACCCCCTCTTACTCAAAATAGACCCCATAAGGGTGTGAAAAGACCAAAAGGTCAGCCAAAACCTCTTTTTTTTTTTCACGAAATTTCACCTGTTCGAACACGGGCCTTCGAACAGGTTCGAATGACATCGTTCCTGTGTGTTAAATCTTGACTTCACACCCTCTTGTGCGTAATTTCACTTGTTCACATGTTCGCATGAGGGTGTTCGAACACATTATTTTACTACAAAAAATGGAATCTCACACCACATTAACCTTTTATTGCGCGTCGCATGATGTTGTTGAACGTGTTGAACAAGGTCGTTCGAACAGTCATAAAACATGTCCTCACAGAGTTTCACGCGAGGTTATTTTTGGAATAAAATTTGTTAAGGGGTGTGAAAGAGTAGGAGGGGGTGTGGGGAAAGCAAACGCCAAATCCATTTATCCACTTATATCCATTTGGCATAAATATGATTTGGGTTGTTTTTTTCATACCCCCACCACTTCCCCATATACCCCCACAGAATTTGATATCCCCAAAATACCCCTTTGAAATGTTTTTTTTAAAAAAACCAATCGTATATATGTCCAAGACATATATACGATGGGTTAAATGGTGTCATCGTATATATGTCCCAATTACATATATACGATGGGTTGTTAATGATTTGTTTTAATTTTTATTTTAAAAATGTTATAAAAAGACTACTAAAAATTCGTTAGAGTCAAAACTAATCTAAAAAATTATAAAAACACCACTAAAAAAATCTAACAAAACCAAAATAAGACTATGCAAAAAAATTTAGATTTTTTGGAGACTATGAAAAATTAAAAAAATTAATAAAAAATAGTAAACGATGAAATTTGGGATTTTGAGCCCGTAGTTCGTAAGAAGTCCCTTCTACGGGAGTCATGCTCGTTTTTTTAGATAGGCAATTGTTAGTAGGAGTGGAGGAAATGTTAATTTCCGGGATTTGAACTCGGGACCTCCTTCTTGCACTCATTTGATGCAATTTACCCATCGTATATATGTCCATAAAACATATATATACATATATACGATTGGTGCAATTTTTTTTAAAAAAATACGTTTTTTGAAGGGCATTTTGGGGTTTACATATAATGTGGGTATGAAGGAAGGGGGTGGGGGAACAACAAAAAAACGCATATGATTTAGGCCCCTGCAAATATAGTGTGTTTTGATTTAAGCCCCTGCAAAAAAATTTAGTAAAAAGTCCTTGCAAAATGCAGTGTTTTGGAATGAGCTTTTCTGTTAAAGTGTTGTTAGTGTCACGTTAAAAAAATGACAATCTGTCTGCCACGTGTGAGCCTAAATGCTGATTGTAGAGTTAAAAATAAAAGATTAAAAGAAAAAAAGGCATAAAAGATGAAAACGCTATTTCCAGTTTCATCTTCTTCTTCCTCTATTCTCTTCTCAGGCGCCTCCATGGATTCTTACAGCTATTTCAGTCGTGGTTCTTCATCAAATGCAACATGAGTCGCATTACTGACTTCGGTTTGTGGCTATGGGAGTATGATGAGATTATACATTTCTAGGTCTTCAGAAAACCCTGGACGCCTATTATGGAAGTGCCTCCACTTTGTGTATTGATTATTGATCTTTATTCCCCTCACTCACGATATGAAAAGCTGTAATTTGTGAGGTTATTGTATTCTTGTTATTGATTTTTGTATCTTGTTAATGATTTTTGTTATGAAAACATTAATTGGTTATTGTATTCTTGTTATTGATTATTGTTGTATTTCATTTCATTTTAGATGAAAAGAGACGGCTGCAAGTTATTTGTGTGGGATGATAAACTTAGTGAGCAACATTTTACATTCAGAGATAAGTGTAGTTTTTGATAAGTGTAGCTTTATTTGGTATGTGCAACAGTATTTTGAAGAAACTAAGTTAACACTAAAACTTGGTATGTGTTCTGATCAGTATCTAAGGATAAAGTATATCCGAGATAGTTGGTAGGTAATGAGGTTTTGATCAATATAGAGTTACGTCCGAGTTGATGTTCCGAGCTGAGGTGGGGTGTACCTACACAAACACTCCGATGCTAAAGTCAGTAGCTGTGGAGTTAATGCAAATGAGTAGTATTTAATGCGTCCCTCCTTCTCATGATAAATGTGGTATTTATAGGCTTTGGAGGCATTTAATTGTGTTGATCAGTTCGTTCATTGTGGAGGTGCAACTGGGTCATTTGATGAGTAGATATGGGCTTGGGTATTGAAGACCCAATCGGTTTAGGTGAAAAAGTGGGAGTGCGAATAGTAGGCGTGTGATTTCTCCATATATGATTTGCCCCCAAGTCGGTTTGGCATGTTAGGTTAAACTAGACTTGAAATATGCGTAAAAATAAATCGTTTAAGTGAGATTGGAAAAACAGCTGTGTTCGGACTTTCTTACCGATCTTGTAGATGATTTAAACCGAATGTATTACCGATCTTTGAAGGCGGTTGAAGCCGAATCAGATATTACCGATCTTTGAAAGGCGGTTGTGTGTTGGTGACGCTTCATTTTAATATTTATTTCTTTTTTAAATGAGCATTAAATGCTCGTGTTTGATCGATGTGGCCCGTCGCGAGGTTTCAAGCGTCTTTTTAATGATGACTCCTCGATTCTCGCGTTGTTTTGATTTTGATTGAGTGCGTCGCTTGAATGAGCGAATTGGTCATATCCCGAACCCTATAAATACAAGCGAGGTAATTCATTCATCTTTTTAGTTTCTGCTTCACTTAGAGCTACCGAGCTTTGTGATTCTAAGTTCTCCGAGCTCGCTCCTTCAAATCGACATCAAATCTCTCCTTTTTTTGTCAAGACTTTCTTACGAGGTTAGTACTTCCATTTGAATTTACTTTTTCTTTGTGTTTTTCCTAGAAATTATCTTCGTTAACCGTTTTTGATTCTGCGGGTGAGATCTAGCCTCGACTGCAATCTTTTTGTCGAGGATGGGGTTGTCGTGTCGGGTTCGATCTTGTTCGTGAACCCAACATATTTTTGATTTATCCACGATAGCTTGCCCCCATTCCTGTAGGTAAAAACTGGCGAAAACAAAACAGACAACTCGCGCCGAAACACTCCGACTTATAGACCAAGCCGAGCAAGCTCGCAAGTCTAGAGGCCCTGACATCGGAAAGCTAATGGTATCTAGGACTGATTCTAATCCTTTAGATAGAGAAAGAATGGCTGCCCCTGAGATACAGGAAGAAATGTCTTCCGGCCGAGAGGAAGTGATAGCGAGAAGAGGTTAGATGAAGAATCGTCCACCCGCCTGCGCTAATAATCCGAGTGCGAGGCCCGAGTAGATGTTGATTTAGATCCGAGCTCTTGGATGACTCGAGCTTGAGTCAAGTTCGAATCAGGAGACGAATCGGATGGAAGAAAAGTCGACGATCCGTCCGTCGACCCGATGAAGAGCACATTGGTGAAGAGAGAAGAGGCAAAGAACGAGAAGATCTGGAAGTTTCGAGTTGTTATATGGGTATGAAGATTAAGGGGTTAACAACGTCGACCTCCCCGTAGATCCCCCCTTTGGGCTCGCCCCGCGATTATTCTGGGTGTCAGAAACTTCGTAGTATAGACTCGCTCTCGACTCAGGAGATCGATATTAGCAATTATTCAAAGAGGCTTTATGCAAAAGATCCTCGAAAGCGTTGGCGTGTTTTGGAATGGGAAAGAGGCGAGCATGTGGCTACTTACCTGCATTCTCTTAAGTTTATTGTTTCTTTGGGCGACTTTAGCTCATATGTGCATCCGTCCTCCATTCACGGCCTTCCAACGATCGGTATTGGCAGATTAAGTAGCCCATCTCAACTTCACCTGATGCTTGGGCTTTTCGACGAGCTTTTGAGCTTGTATGTATTCATCTAGGTCGGCCCCTTTCTTACAACTTTTCTTACATATGTTCCAAATAAACAAAAGGACCGAGAAGAATAGTGGCGGACACTGCGCGTTTAGAGCATTATACCCTCCGATCTAGGCGGGCATCAAGGTTTTTAGCCGTATTCGGAGAGTTTAAAATATGAGTGGAAAAATAAATTTTTAGGTCGAGCGGTGTTGCGGTAGTGGTAGATCGAGTTGGTACATTTAATGTCGAGAATGATATTGTTCTCACCACCAAGTTTCCTCTTGGTTGGACCCGTCGGGATGAATCCAGAAGACATTCTGTTGAAAAGAACCATTTAAACGTGGAAGATCGGAAAACCTTGAAGGTGTTGATGTTCATTGCAGATCGGATTGTCACCAATAATGAACATCGGGCGAATCAATGGGGTTTCGATACTAAGCTATTGGTAGCATCCGTTAAGTTTGAGCACGTCGAACAAGCTTTAGGTCGGTTTTAAATCGTTTCTCTTAGTTTATTTTCACTGTATCTGCCGATCTTACTTGCATAATTTTCCTAACCGAATTTTGTATTTCTTCTGCAGATAGTATGGCCCCAAAGCGGAACATGGCGGCTTTGAAAGCCCTGGCCCTTGAACAAATTGCCCCAGTGGTACCCAACGTCGGCACTAGTAGCGGGGTTGCAGCTGAGGGAACCTCTGCATCAATTGTTACTCCTGCTGCGCCTATCACTGTGGTTAATCCCGAAGTGGAAGATGAAGAGGAAGATCGGCCACTCCAAAGAAAAAGAAAGCAACCATCTGGTCAACTCCCTCCTAGGTATAAACCCCAAGATCGGGAAAAAACCGTGATTGATCTGAGCGACCAGTCAAAGAAGCACAAAAAACATAAGTCTGCTGCTCCTTTTGATCCAAGGGCATATATGACCCTCAAAACCGAGGAGTTCCAAGCTGACCCCTTCGGAGTTTCACTCTCGGTGTTTTCGAGGATGGTCGATTTAGTGAGGGAGGATAAAACAGTTGCTGCTCTACAAATTAAAGGTATGGCTTCTGGTTTTCTAAGCTCGTCCACCCGGTCTTCCAATTTCTTTTATACTTATGTTTTTTTTATCTATTTGTATAGATCTTGAAGCCAAATATGAGTCAGCTCGGAAAGCTGTAAGTCCACTTCGGGCTGATCTTGAGAAATCTCAAAAAGATGTGGATCTTTATAAGCAGATGGCCGAAGATTTGGAAGCTAGCGCCTACAACTCGAAATTTGAAAAAGAACAGTGGAGGCCGAATCAAGTTGTCGAATGAAAAATTTGAAAATCTTTGCCGTTGAGCTTCAAGAAAAGATGATAAGATCGCCGAGATGGTGGCTACAACCTCGGCCCATAACTTTCTCAGAGCTCCAGAAGCATTGAGAAACTCATCGCTCTAAATGTTAAAGCTACGGAAGATCGGATGAAGGCAATTCAAATGGGTCAAGAGGGCATCGTAGAGGCTTTTAACAACGCCTTGACCAAGTTGCGTAGTCAATCCCGACTTTATTCTTGATCGTGATATTCTTTAACGAGATACGGGGGTTCATGATGGGCATATTGTTGAGTTTGACCCGGAATCCGACGAAGTGTCAAGGATTGTTTATCCGAAAGATGTGTAATTGTTTATTTTCATTTGTTTTTTGAAACTGAGGGTCCGGCCGTAACCGGTATTTTTTGTAATGATATCTTTGTATTAATCTGTCATATTTTGGCTTCCTTTGTGACTGTGTCTTTATCTCGGATATCTCTTCCCTTCTGTTTTAAACAAGTTTATGAGATAAAAACTGCGATATCGATCAATGTTTTGAATCATATAGAAATAAGATCGGAAATAGAATGCCTTCATAAAGCAAGTCTATATTTAACAAGATCGGAAACAGAATGCCTTAGCAAAGCAAGTCTATATTTAACAAGATCGGAAATAGAATGCCTTAGCAAAGCAAGTCTATATTTAACAAGATCGGAAATAGAATGCCTTAGCAAAGCAAGTCTATATTTGACAAGATCGGAAATAGAATGCCTTAGCAAAGCAAGTCTATATTTAACAAGATCGGAAACAGAATGCCTTAGCAAAGCAAGTCTATATTTAACAAGATCGGAAACAGAATGCCTTAGCAAAGCAAGTCTATATTTAACAAGATCGGAAACAGAATGCCTTAGAAAAGCAAGTCTATATTTAACAAGATCGGAAACAGAATGCCTTAGCAAAGCAAGTCTAACTGTAATACTTCTTGAGTTTGGTGGCGTTCCATGTTCTTGGGATCGCCTTGCCTTCTAGGGTTTCTAGCTCGAAAGCGCCATTTCCCGTCTTTGTTGTGACTCGATATGGACCCTCCCAGTTCGGTGATAGCTTGCCTTGTGATGCATTTTTTAATCCTACATCGGCTCTTCTCAAGACGAGGTCACCGACATCAAAATCCCTTGGGACGACTTTCTGATTATAACGGGTGGCTATCCTCTGTTTGTTGATGGCTTCTTTGAGGGATGCGTGATCTCGGATTTCTTCTATAAGGTCCAGCTCTTCTCGTAAAGCTTGTTCATTGTCTTCTAGTGATTTGGTTGTGGTTCTCCAAGCGGTTCTCCGATTTTTGGGATGATCGCCCGCTCCCATATGATAACCGGAAAGGCGTTTCTCTGTGGAGCTTTGGGAGTTGTTCTATACGCCCATAAGACATAAGGAGCTCTTCAACCCAATTTCCTTTAGCATTGTCTAACCTTTTCTTCAACCCGTTGAGAAGTACTTTGTTTTTATACGCTTGACCGTTTGTTTGGGGATGTTCCACCGGCGTGAATCGATGTTTGATTTTAAGATCGGACATCAACTTCCCGAATCCTTTATCGTGAATTGAGTTCCATTGTCGTGATTACCACCTCGGGCACCCGAATCACAGTAATTATCTCTTTTCGAAAAAAGAGATGCGATTCTTTGCCTTAATAACGAGATAGTGGTTTGGCCTCAATCCATTTAGTAAAATAATCAACTGCCACAATTAAGAATTTATTCCTCCCGGGGGCTTTTGGAAAAGGTCCTAGAAGGTCTATCCCCCACCATGCAAAAGGCCATGGGGAGGAAAGAGTTGTGAGACCGGTAGGAGGTGCAATGTGAACGTTTGCGTGAATCTGGCAATTCAGACATTTCTTCACATAGTTCCTTGCATCAGCTTCAATGGTTGGCCAAAAGTATCCCGCCCTTAACACCTTCCTGGCTAAGGATCTACCACCTAAATGTTGGCCACATATTCCTTCATGAATTTCCATTAACACATAGTCGGCCTCCGTATATTCTAGACATTTTAATAACGGTGAAGAGAGTGCCTTCTTGTAAAGCTGCTCATTGAACACTGCAAAAGATGCTGCTTTTCTTCGGATGATCTTGGCTTCTTCAGGATCGGAAGGTTCTGCGCCTGACATGATGTAATTCAAGATAGGAGCAATCCATGTTTGATCTTCACTTATTACGTACACTGATGAAATCGAGTGTAAGTCATCTTCAAAACTAGGTTTGCTGAGGATCTCTTGTATAACCGCGGTGATTTCCATGATTTTGGTGCTTGCTAATTTGGAAAGAACATCGGCCCGAATGTTGTTTGTTCTCGGGACATGTTTAACCTCGGCGAACTCAAATTCGGTGAGGAGTTTCTTAACATGATTCAGATATTTTTGGAGGATTGGCTCTTTTGCTTCGTACTGTCCCCCGATCTGGGAGACCATGAGGAGTGAATCAGTATGGAGATTTAACCGAGTGATACGGAGATCTGAAGCCAGTCGTAGACCTGCAATGCATGCTTCGTATTCAGCTTGATTATTTGATGTTGTAAATTTGAAAGTGAGTGACAATTCTATAACCACTCCGGAAGGACTTTCAAGAATAATTCCAGCCCACTCCGCTTTGGGATTGGAAGAGCCATCGACATGGATTGTCCATACTTCATTCTCGGTCTCTGCGAAGTCATTTTCTGCTACAAAGTCGGCTAACACTTGAGCTTTCATTTGCGATCTTGATTCATATTTGATATCGAATTCGGATGACTCTCTCGCCCACTTTATTATTCTTCTGAAAGATCACGGGCGATGTAGATTTTGTCTCGATCGGGTGGTTTGTTCGAACCACTACTTGGTGAGATACAAAATAATGTCTGAGTCGCCGAGTAGCTATTACTAAAGCGAGCTATTTTCTCTATTTTTGATATCGAAGTTACGCCCTTGTAAAGCTTTGCTCTAAAGTATGGCAAGGCTCTGCCTCTTTTGTTTCTCGGACCAGTCTTTGCCCCTAATGCTTCCTCGGATATTGAGAGATATAAATATAATACTTCCTCTGGTTCAGTCGGGTTAATATCGGAGGTTACGATAATATCTTTTTAGTGGGTGGCGCCTCATCCCGTTACGTGGTCGAGATAAATTGATTCCTTTTTAAAAGTTTAAATAGGGGTAGTGATTTAAATGCGGCATTTGAGATGAGGCGAGATAGAGCGCAATCATGCCATTAAGTTTCGAATTTCTTTCTTGGTGTTTGGGGTTTTCATCTCGATCACCGACTTGCATTTATGCAGGTTTGCCTCGATCCCTCTTTCGGTGAGATAGAATCCCAAGAACTTTCGGCTTTGACTCCGAATGTGCATTTCTCCGGATTTAATCTCATTCTATTTTTCCTTATCTCTGCAAAAAGTTCTTTGACATCGGTAACATGACGATCTGCTTGCTCACTTTTTGCAATCATATCATCTAAGTATACTTCTACATTTCGCCCGATCTGGTCTTTGAAAACTCTGTTCATCATTCTCTGATATGTTGCTCCTGCATTTTTGAGGAAAGAAAGGCATAACTTCGATAATGAGAAATTTCCGCTTTCGATCATAAAAGCGATTTTCTCTTGATCGGGGGGAAACATTGGGATTTGGTTATATCCTGAATATGCATCCATGAATGATAATAAACAAAATCCCGATGCATGATCGACCAGTCGATCAATATTTGGAACTGGAAAAGCATCTTTAGGACATGACCTATTGAGATCGGTGTAATCAATGCACATGCGCCATTTTCCATTTGATTTTTTAACAAGTGCAGGGTTTGAGAGCCAAGTAGTATATTTGAGCTCAGTTACAAAATTAGCTTTTACTAAGTCATCTACCGCCTTGGTTGTCGCGCCGATCTTCTCGATATTCGCACGCACTTTTGCGTTGGGCAACCCACCGCATTAGGATATATTGACAAATGATGGCAAGCGACTTGGTGGTATGCGGGCATGTCTTCACCGACCAAGCAAAAAGATCGGCGTGTTCCTCAAGCCTTCGGGTTAATTCTCTTTTTTTATTTAAATCACGGTAGGTGCGCGCCGATCTTGTTATTTTTGTTGGATCATCTCCCAACATCACTCGATGAATTCCCGTCCGGTTTGGTCGTTCGCCTTTTCTGCGAATGCGGATCTTTGAGCGCTATCTTTCTCTTCGTCCAGAGCTCTCGGGATCAAGCGTGCGTCTAAATCCATCACATTTACCTCGGAAAACTTCACTTTCCCTTCTTTCGCGGATGTACTCTTTGATGCAAGCTCGGCCTTGTCTCTTGCAGAAATTTTGACTTTGAGAAGGAGGTAATAGCATCTTCGAGAAGATTCTAGATCGGCATTGATAGTTATTACCTCGTTGCTTTGAGAGTGAAACTTCATTTTGGATGTACGATGGAAGTCACCGCCCAGAGTTTCCCCAAAGTCGGCCTTCCAATGATGCAATTGTAGATTGATGAGCAAGGTAGCACCATGAATTTAACCAAAATTGTCCGAGATAAAGGTTCCTCTCCAAAAGTGACTCTTAAGTCTATGTAACCCATCGGTCTAGTTCGGGACCCATTGAAACCGGGAGAGGTCCGTTAAAGTGATAGGAAAAGTTCCTTGGTGTAATTCCAATTTTCTCGATTACATCGAAAAACATAATGTCACAAGAAGCGCCTTGGTCAATTAAAATTCTTCTTATCTCTTTCTCGGCCATTCTTCTGCTGAGATTAACAGTGAAATGTCTTCGTTTACTTTCCGTTTAGTAGATCGTCATCCCCAAATGACGAGAGGGGACGAGTTGCTACTTGGTTGGGCGATGATGTAGATGCTACACATTGAATTTCCTTCCACTTTCTTTTGATTGTTCTTCTTTGTTGCTCCTTGGACTTCACCACACGAGATTACCATCACCATAGGTCGGCCTCTACTCCTTGAGTGTCCGGCTCTTCCTTATAATCTACGATTTCTTTCCCTCTTTGCCGTCAACCTCTTTCTCTGTTTGATGTTTTTTCTCTGTTGGAATGGCTTTACGACATACCGCCCGAGTTTTCCTTTTTGATAAGGTCTTCAATGTCGTCTTTTAAGGCGTTGCACCGATTTGTGTCATGGCGGCGCTTTGGTGATAACAGCGAGTACTTGTTGTTCCTCATTCCGGTCTTTGGGGAATAGGATCGGGATACCTTATATGTTTGAATTCATTGTTCGACATTCTTGCAAGATCTTCTCCTTTCCACATATGAGTTCGGTGTAGTCTCGATGTCGCCCTTGCAGGTTTGAATTTCCTAGATGGGCGTCGATGCGGAATCTCAGAGGATTTTTGAGTATTTGGATTTGACTTCTCGATTCGAGAGTGCATTCTCTTTGGTTTGGTTTGCTATGCTTTTCACAAAGAACTTGCTAGCTTCATCGCCTTCCTCATGATCTATGTACTTTTACGAAAATCGGAGGAACTCCCTAAGGTTGAGAGGTTGGTTGATGCTTACGTCAATCTGGAATAAAGTGCCTCTGCGTAAACCACAGGATAGGAAATACTGACGAAATTCCTCATTTAACCCATGCACCTTTAGGCCTCGGTGTTGAATCTTGCAATATAAGACCGGATAGATTCATCATCGGCAGTGGATTGCATTCAACACCATCCATGATTTCGGTCTTACTTTCGAATGTGCGAAGCTCGCCGAGAATAACTTGGAAAGTTGTTCCCAGGATGAGATTGAATTCGCCGGGATGTCTCTGAACCATAAACCTGCAGATTTATCAAGGGTGAGGGAAAAAAGTCTACACATGATCTCACCTGGAGCATTCCGATATTGCATCATGGTCTCATAGTATTCTAAATGAACGTCTGGGTCTCCGAGTCCGTCATAAATTTTCAAGTGCTCATGAGGTTTTTCTAAACCTCGGGGAACAGGAAAATAATCTATTTCTGAAGTAAACGGCCCTCTTCTTGGTGGTTGTACTTCCTCTTTTTTCTCCTGGTTCCGAGTTTTGCGAGGTTGGTATTTGGAACGATGTTGTTTAAGTTCCGGGGCTCTCTCTTTATGGTAGTGATGTTCTCGTTTTGGAGGACTTTCTCTGCTCCTAGATCGTTGTCTGCGTGGTGAGGATGATGCGTAAGAGGAATCTTCTTCGCCAGAGTCCTCTATATTTCTAAGAGTTGCCCTCGGTTCTTCTCTTCCTCGTCTTCTCGGGGGAGAGCGATGATAATGACGTCGTCTTGGGGGAGAACGATGTCGTCTTCGGGGCTCAGTTGTTCTGCCGGGTTGCTCGGGCTCTTCTGTCGGGTTAATCCGGGGATCATATCGCTGCGGAGAACCCCGATCTGCAATATCTCGGGCTTGATATCCTGCAATATCGGCTTCTAACTCGGAATACGGAGACTCCTAGCTTGAGATGCTTCATTATCTTTGATTTAGAATTTGAACGGTTTGTTGCAAAGTGTTTTCTTGGAGCAGGAATAACCAGTAGGAGGTGAAGGAACTCGATTTGAGGTTGACTCTCTGTTATTGACATTTGGTCGATGCGGATTAGATTCTGACAATTCCTCAGGGGTCCCCTCTTCCTGTGATCGGATGATACTTGCTATCCAGTATCTGGCTCGTAATTCGGGGTCCATGAGTGATCAAAGAAAAATAGATAAAGTTTTTATGAGTTCGGGAAAAGCTCCCACTTGTGGTCGCCAATGTTCTCATCATCAGTATCTAAGGATAAAGTATATCCGAGATAGTTGGTAGGTAATGAGGTTTTGATCAATATAGAGTTACGTCAGGAGTTGATGTTCCGAAGTGAGGTGGGGTGTACTGCACAAACACTCCGATGCTAAAGTCAGTAGCTGTGGAGTTAATGCAAATGAGTAGTATTTAATGCGTCCCTTCCTTCTCATGATAAATGTGGTATTTATAGGCTTTGGAGGCATTTAATTGTGTTGATCTGGTTCGTTCATTGTGGAGGTGCAATCTGGGCCATTTGATGAGTAGATATGGGCTTGGGTATTGAAGGCCCAATCGGTTTAATTTTGAAAAGAGTGGGGGGTGCGAATAGTAGGCGTGTGATTTCTCCATAACAGTATGTATAACACATTTTGCAAAGTAATGGTGGTGATATGAAAACTGAACCTATGCCTATGACAGGAACTCTAGTTTTATTTGGTGCATCTTCAGGTTTAGGGATTTTGCCGTTGACGAAACCAACCTTGTTCTTGCCATCAAGAGCCATGAGCATGGCGCGTCTCCAAGAACTGAAATTATCTTCAGTGAGATGTTGAGAGACGAGGACTAAGCTAGGGTTTTCGGAAGGGTGAAGGTAATACTCATCGTCATGACTTTGAGGAGGATTCGCCATGGATGAACACAAATCGAAACACACAATGAGAGAATGGGGGAAAATTGCAACAAGCGATTCGTTGAGAGACAAATGCAAAGATGAAATCGAAGGTCGATTCAACACGAATCGAAGCCAACAATCGAAGATGAGATTGTGTGATCAACGTGCATAGAATCACATGAAGAAGAAGAAGAAATTAGGGATTTTCATCTAATACCATATCAAGTTAGGGAAAACATAATTCTGAAACTAAAATTCATATTCAACCAATTGAATTTACAGAAGAGATGATCTCAGGTTATATACAAGCTCAAGCTAGAGCAATCAGATCCTAACCGAAAGTGAACTACATTCCCTACTGTTACTTAAGTTACACTATTGTGCAGTTGTTGTACAAATAAAGTAATTAAAGGATAACTATTAATTTACTAATATGAGAGTATTCTAATATTGTCTTGATAATGTGGAGGATATTTTACATTGCCTTAGAGACTGTGATTTTTCCATGCAGGTCTGGACGCATTTTGGCCTAGCTACACACCACAATTTCATGTTGTATCGTATTGGATAAGGGACATGATGCACAGTGATGTAGCTAAGGGTAGGCTACTAGGGTGTGCATGTCGTACTACTGCATAGGGTCTCAGGCCAATACTATTTTCTTATGGCCCCAAAAAAGTTAGTATAAAAAGTTAGTATAGTTTGGGCTTTCGTGGTTCTAAAAAAAATTGAATTTTTCGTGATTTATTTGTTAATAGGGGAACAATTTTTAAGACTTGAAAATAACTTTCAAATTGTTTGAGACGGCCCTGGATGTAGCCACCCTTTTTATTTCTATTCTTTGATGGCTTTGGAAATGGAGGAAAGACATGGTCATTGGACATATTCAACATTACGTGACCATGATGATATAGTGTCTTATTCGAATATGAGCACAAAGAAGGTTGCAACTCTTTTGATCTTCTACTGGACACCCCCCCCCCCCCCCCCCTCCGCAAGGATGTGTGAAACTAAATGTAGATGGGAGTTGCTCAGTCATGGGTGAAATTGGGTCAGGAGGCTTAGCTTGAGATAAAAAAGATAACTTGTGTATTCCACTAATCTTTTAAGAGATTTTTGATTTTTGTTGTTGGTATTCTTGTTGAATCCAATTTACGTGTGTTTTACTATGGACAGGACCTCCTTTTATAGTTAGAAAACAAAATCAAAAATTTATGACTGAAGATTTCATTTCAAGTATCAGGCTTGGAGAATAAAGTGAGATGGGTTGGAGTTTGTTGAGGCGCAGCTGATCTTTCTTCTTTGCACCCTTTTTGTTATGTTCATTTTCTTATTGTTTTTCGATTTTTATGTAATATTATTTTATTTTGGTGGTCATGTAAATGTAAATAAAAATACTTTTTTTGTGATTTTTATTAAAACTGGTTTTTTTAATTTAAAAACTGATTTGACTTTATTTTAAAAAAAAAAGGTTGTTTTTCCAAAGACAAATCTAGAGAAAAAGGATGAGTTGGGCCAAAGCCCAATCGCGAAAATTAGACATAGGCCAAATAAAAAGAAATACTAAACATAGGCCTACTAGAGCGAATTACCTAGCTTAGGCCCAATTAAACGGGATAATATTTAAAAGCGTCTAAAAACAAACTCGCGGTGAATAGACTTGATACTTACGGCACGCAAACTAATAAAATAAAATAAGAAGACAGCAGTGATAAAAAGAATGCGGACAAAATTATGGTTTAACAGGTGTCCTTTTATTGCAGCAAAGAGCTAATCACTACTTCAATGAATATACTTCTCTGAACCTAAAGATTACGTCATTGATGAATTGCATTTCCGGTCTTACCATTAGTCATGTACCACGGGATGCAAATCTGTTAGGCAAGTTGTTAGTAGTTTTTGTTGTAATGTACTACACTTTGCAGTTAGTAGTTTATGCAATTAGTTGGCTTGTTAGTTACTGCCTAACCTAGCTATTAGTGTTTGTATATAACCCTTGCTAAAGGAAATAACTGAATAAGTTTGATAGTGTATTCTTTTGCACCCAACAAGTGGTACCAGTGCTCCTATTGGGGCCTAGAAAATAAATTGCAATTTTCTGAACACAAACGAAAAAGAAAAGGAAGGAAGAATCGAAGCTTCAATGACGCACAACAAGCATTTCGCTCAACCAACAGTTCTCAAATTTGATGGTCACTATAACCATTGGTCCATGCTCATGGAAAACTTGTTACGGTCAAAGGAATATTGGAGCATTGTAGAGAATGGAGTCTCTGCGCTAAGTGCGGCAACAACGATAGAAGAGATCAAGATTGTTGAGGAAGGGAAACTCAAAGATCTGTAAGCCAAGAACAATTTGTTTCAATCAATTGAAAGAAATGTCTTGGAGATGATACTGAAGAGAGATGCTTTGAAGGATATCAGAAATCCAATGAAGCAAAAATTTCAAGGATCCACGAAGGTCAAACGCCCACAATTGCAAGCCATACACAGAGATTTTAAGATATTGGCAATGAAAGCATGCGAGTCTGTCGATGATTATTTCTCAAGAACGTTAGCAATAGCAAACAAAATGAAGATTCATGGCAAGAAATTTCAAACGTTTGTGGTAGAGAAGATCCTTAGGTCGATGATGCCCCAATTCAACTATGTGGTGTGCTCGATAGAGGAATCGAATAATGTCATGACCTTGTCTGTGGATGAGCTTCAAAGTAGTTTACTCGTTCACAAACAGAGGATGCGGGGCAGAAAGAGGAAGAACAAGCCCTAAATATGTCACACAAGAACATAAACACTAGTAGAGGAAGGGGTCGCAATATTAGGGGTGGTCGAGGCAAAGGAAGGCTGTCATCTAACAAGGTGATAGTGTGTTGTTAAAAATGCTGGGAATTTTCAATACGAATGCTCTGATTGGGAAGACAAGGCTAAATATGCAAGCTTCAATGAAGAAGAGATGTTGCTTGTGGCCTATCAAGAAGTCAGTGAAATGTAGGAGTCTTAGAAAGGAATGGTTTAGTTCCTAGACTCAAATTGCAGCAATCACATGTGTGGAATGAAGAAATGGTTCTTTAGCTTGGATGAGTGCTTCAAGGAATCAGTTAAGTTGGGAAACAATTACAATTTGAAGGTGGAGGGAAAAGGCAGTATCAAACTCAAGTTTAATGGTCTTGTGCAGGTGGTAACCGATATATTCTTCATTCCAGAACTGGAGAATAACATGCTTAGTGTTGGGCAGCTACAACAAAAAGGTTTGGCAGTGTTATTCAAAGATAATGTGTGCAAGGTTTATCATCAAGAAAAAGGAATGCTTATGACATCTAGGATGGCTACTAAAAAATTGTTTATTGTTATTGCATCTACTGTCACATCACCGTGCTTGCAAGTCATTGGAACTGATGAGTATAAATTGTGGCACTGCAAAGCAACCTAAGCTTCAAGTGCTTGAACACTCTGTCTCAAAGGAAGATGGTAAGGGGACTACCTATCTTCAAAGAACCAGAACACGTGTGTGAGGACTATATGATTGGGAAGAAACACAGAGACCCAATTTCCAAACAAAGCACCTGGAGAGCATCTACGAGATTGGAGTTGATACATGCTGATATTCATGGTCCCATCAATCCCAGCTCTAATGGAAGTTAGAGGTAATTTATTACTTTCATAGATGATTTTAGTAGAAAGACTTGGATTTACATTCTACCTGAAAAATCTACTGCTTTAAATACTTTTAAGAAGTTTAAGATAATGGTTGAAAAGGAGGCATACTGTGAAGTTGTTTGCTTGAGAACTAATGGGGGAGGTGAATTTACTTCAAAGGCTTTTGATTCCTTTTGTAATGAGAAAGGCATTAAGAGACAGCTCATTGCTGCTTATACTCCTCAATAGAATGGAAATGTAGAGAGGAAAAATAGGTCCATCTTAAACATGGTAAGAAGTATGTTGTCAGGGATGAATATACCTGAGATTTTTAACTTTGAAGAAGTGAATTGTTCTGTGTATCTGTTAAATAGATGTCCCACCTTTCATGTTAAAGATATTACACCTGAGGAAGCCTGGTGTGAGGTGAAGCCCTCTGTCAGGCATCTCAGAATCTTTGGTTTTTTGGCACATGTTTGCATACCTGATGTTTAAAGAAAGAAGCTAGATTATAAGAGCATGAAGTGCATCTTCTTGGGTGTAAAAGAGGAATCCAAATCCTATAGATTCTGTGAGGTCACTACCAAAGGATCATCAATGGTAGAAATGCAACTTTTGTTGAATCAGAAGCATGGGATTGGAGGAGTACAAGTGAAGGAAGTAAGGGTGCTTTGATTGAGTGTCGTGATGAAGAGGAAGAAGAATCGGGTATGAATAATGAAATTACTGATGTTGTTGAACAAGGAATAAATGAAAGTGATCTTTGCGAGAGCAGACCCGCGGTGAATGCGGATGAGCAGAGAACTGTTATAGTGGAAGAGAGGACAACAGGTGCAATACAAGGGAGGAATGGACATGCTCTTTCCTGGTTAACTGAATACTATACAAGTGAAAATGAAGCAGAGATGCTGAGTGTGGCAATCTTCTCTCCAGTAGATGATTCTCTTTCTTGTGACGAAGTAGCAAACCAGGAGGCATGGATGCAAGACATGATTGCTGAGATAAAGGTGATTGAAAAAATGACACATTGGAACTAACAACTTTACCATCCAGGGCTAAGAAGATTGGCATGAAATGGGTCTACAAGACCAAGTAAAATGAAAGTGGGTAAATTGAGAGACATAAGGCTAGACTTGTGGCCAAGGGATATTCTAAGAATATGGAATAGACTACAACGAAGTGTTTACTCCTGTGGCTAGATGGGACACCATCATGCACAAGTATACTCTCCTTGGCAGCAATTAGAGGTTGGAATGTTTTTCAGTTTCATGTGAAGAGTGCATTTGTGCACGGTGAATTGAGTGAGACATTTTTTATTAAGCAATTACTAGGGTTTGTGAAGAAAGATGAAGAACACTTGGTGTAAAGACTAAAGAAGGCTTTATATGGGTTGAAACAAGTTCCTCGAGCTTGGTATAGCAAGATAAAATCCTACTTTATCAAACAAGGCTTTGAGAAGTGTCCCTATGAGCCCACTCTATTTGTGAAGAATGATAAGAAAGGTAGTGTTCTATTAGTTAGCTTGTATGTGGACAATTTGATCTATATAGGCAATTATAGCAGATTATTTGAAGGATAAAATTGTCCACGCAAAGGGAATTTGATATGTCTGAATTAGGTAAAATGAAGTTTTTTAATGGCATTGAAGTTACTTAGAATGAGGAGTGAATCTTCATTTGCCAACACAAGTACGCTAATGAGATTTTAGCAAGGTTTGGTATGGAGAATTGTAGCACTATAAATAATCCAATTGTTCCAGGAACATGGCTAGCCAAACATGAAGAAGGAAATCTTGTGGATGCCACTAACTACAAACAAATGGTTTGTACTCTCATGTATCTCACAACACCTAGACCAGATCTCATGTTTGTTGTCAGTCCCATCATCATATTTATGGAAACTCCTAGTGAAAAGCATCTCATGACAACGAAGCGTATACCCAGGTACTTGAAGGGCAGTGCAGTTTTGGGAATATTGTACAGAAGGAATCAAAGGGAAGAGATGATAGGGTATTTTGACAGTGACCATGCTGGAAATATAGATGACAGAAAAAGAACATCAGGGTATGTCTTCATGATGGGATCCGGTGCTATCTCATGGTCATCAAGGAAACAACTCGTGGTAACACTATCCACAACAGAAGCAAAGTTTATATCAGAGTCTTATTGTGCCCGCCAGACCATATGGTTGAGGAGAGTTCTGTAAGTGCTTGGACATGAGCAAAAGGACATCATCACTCTCCTATGTGACAACAGTTCTGCAATCAAACTGGCTAGGAGCTCAGTGATGCATGGTCGCAGTAAACATATTGATGTTAGATACCATTTTCTATGGCCTAATGACTAAACCTGTGAAGCTTGAAACCTTTTCTTTATTGAAGAAGAAACTAGGTATGCTTATGTTGATAGAGATAAGTTGATTGTTGCAAGACAATTCATATTAAGGGAGAATATGTTAGGCAAGTTGTTAGTAGTTTTCTATTGTAATGTACTACACTTTGCAATTAGTAGTTTAAGCAGTTAGTTGGCTTGTTAGTTATTGCCTAATCTACTATTAGTGTTTGTATATAGCCCTTGTTAAAGGAAATAACAGAACTAGTTTGGTAGTGTATCATTTTTCACCCAACAGAATCAGTGTGCGGATTATCTCACCAAACTCGGATATAAAGAATTACATGGAACTTCTTTATGGACTCCACCTCCTTTTGGATTAGGATCCTTGCTCACCAGATGTGTGTTTTGTTGTCTTTTCTTTTGTTTTCTTGTATTCACCAAAAAAAGGACCCAAAAGTTGTCTAAACACATCTCATCCGTAATTGTTGATAAACCCCGTTTGTATTTATATATTCAACAAAATATTTAGGAAGGTAACACTATCTCCTTTACACTTACTTTATGGTTGAGTGAATTTTATGCAAGTTCTACCACTTTGAAAACGAGTCCCACTAGATTGGTCGACTCATACGAATTTCACCTAATCATAGATTCATAGTGAGAAGGCTAAATTCCGAGAAGAGTTTGTTAGAGAGTATGTTAGCGTGCTCTTCTTAAAAAAATTGGTGAAGTCAAGCTTTCCCTAGTTGGAGATTTGTGTTTGATTCTGCGAATGCGAAAATTGAATTTCATTGCATTGATTTTGTAAAATTGATTTTAAATGGAAGTGAGTTGACAGAAAATTATTTATGTTTGACTGAATTCACATAAAAATAGTTGAACAACAAACTAGTTTGAAAGTAAAAATCATGTTTTGAAGCAAAAACTACAAATCATAGCTTCAAGATATAATCAATTTTAAAGACAAAATCAATTTTACTTAAGAAACACACACATCCCAAAAGCAATCTTATGAACATAGAATTACTTTTATCTCTCTCAAAAGTGAATTCAAATATATATAATCTTCAGAAGTACAAAAATGCTTAAGTATCTTTTGACCCAAAAAAAGGACCTAGTTATCTTACCAACCAGGCCACACACCATTGGTCAAAGATAAAAAGTTATAGGGATGTTTTTTTATACCCCCACCCATCCCCTCCCACCCCCACGTTTTACGATATTCCCAAATTACCCACGGCATAAGTTGCCAAATTTGTCTTGCATTGAATTCTCTCATTTGGGACCCACTTTATCTTCCAGCGTATATATCGCCAATGGAAGATATATACGATTGCATTAAATAATAAACGTTGACCTAGAAAAAAAACGCATTGTATATATGTCCTTCAAGACGTATATACAATTGCATTATTAAATGCTTCGTTGACTACCCATCGTATATAGCATAGATACGATTGGGCTTTGAAGATTCAATCGTATATACGTCAGGGCCACGTATATACGATGTTGGAAATAACACATCGTATATACATGGTTAAGGAGGTATATATGATGGGTTTTTTTTTAAAAAAAAACTGAAACAGAAATCTGTGTTGTTGGAACAGATATAGACTCGCCTGCTGCAGATGCCGACTCTCAGTTGGCTGCTTTTGATATTGATACTACAGCGGTGTTCACGACGGATACAGTATATTTTTCACTCAAATTTTTGTTAATGAAGTTTGATAATTATTTAACCAATTACTTAGTACGTAACATTTATCTATTTATTTGTAGGTATTTTCTACACGCGAGGCTGTGGAGGAGTGGGTCAAAGCTGTTGGTAGAAGTATTGAAGTAGTGGTAATAAAAGTGAGATCCGACAAAGCAGGAAAGAGGGGGAGTCGAGAGAAGATTGATTTTGGCTGTGAGAAGCAATGGCAGTTTACTAATGATTCAAGGGTTTTCGGTTCTAAAAGAAGAAGCTGTCCTTTTAGACTGAAAGCTACTTGCACTATTCGTCGTGGGGGTTGGACTGTGACGGTTAAGTGTGGTAGACACACACATGAGTTGCTTTAAAACTCCTATTGGTACTAATGCCTTTGGGCGTTTGTCTAAGGCGCAAAAGGATATGGTTAACGAGCATGCGGATCTTGATGTTGGACCGAAAGCTACTATTAATGCTTTGAAGAAGCTAGATCCGGAGAATGTGACTACTCTTCGTCAAATTTATAGGCAGCATCACAAACACCAGTCTACAGAGAGGGGTCCTAGAATGGACATTCAGGAGGTATTGAGATTGATTGCATCACATAATTATCTATTTTGGAGTAGAAAGATTCCCGGGTCTGATGTCGTCAGTGATATCATGTGGGCCCATCCCACTTCTATAAAGTTACTGAGGTTGTTTCCCAAAGTTCTCATTCTTGACTCAACCTACAAAACCAACAAATATAACTTGCCTCTTCTACAGATTGTTGGAGTCACAAACACTGAGATAAGTTTTCATGTTGCATTTGCGTATATTGGCCAGGAGTTGGCTATTCATTTTTCTTGGGTATTGCAGCAGCTGCGAGGTATATGTGACTTGCATTCTATTCATCCTCAGGTTTTCTTGACAGACAGAGATCTCGGCTGTATGTCTGCTATTCTTGATATCTTTCCTTCTGCTACAAATTTATTGTGTCATTGGCATGTGACAAAAAATGTCAAAGCGATTAAAGACTTGGTTCACAAGGATAGGCGGGGAGGAGGTCCTCTCTCTATGGCTCTGTATTATTGATTTTGTTGATGAATCAGAGTACTTATCTAATCTGAAGTTTTTTGAGGCGTCTTGCTCTGATAAACCCGCTCTTACTAAATATGTGCATGACACATGGTTGACACCGCACAAGGAGCGATTTATCACGGTATGGACTAACCATATCCCACACTTGGGGAATCAGACGACCAACAGGTATTTTTCGCATTTATTATTTTTAGGCTTAAATATCATTTACCCCCCTACAAATATCACCATAATTCATTTACCCCCCTGTAAAATAAAAAGTTTTAAAATGTCCCTTGCAAATATAAATTGTTTTATAAATTTTTTGACACGTGCACATAATTTTTTTCATCGATTAAAATTCTTTGACACTTGTTTATTATTTCTATCTGTTGCTTGAATTCTTTTGACACGTGCACATAATTTTTTTCGTCGATTAAAATTCTTTGACACTTGTTTATTATTTCTATCCGTTGCTTGAATTTTTTTGACACGTGCACATAATTTTTTTCGTCAATTAAAATTCTTTGACACTTGTTTAATATTTCTATCTGTTACTTGCATTTTTTTGACACGTGCACATAATTTTTTTAAGAGCGGAATCTTTGCATTGGAGTTTGAAGAGACAGTTGAAGACTTCTAAGGGTGATTTATCTAAATGTTTCATATCTATTGATGACATGCTGACAATTCATTTTGATCAAATCATCGGGTCTTTTCAAAGAAGCATTAACAGAATTGAAGTCAAGTCCAATATTCCACTGTTTAGAAATCTTCAAGGTCTTGTTTCCTTATCTGCATTGGGTCACATGGTTAAAGAGTTTGAAAGATCGAAATCTGGGGTTGGATATGACAAAGGGTGGTGTCGGTGCATTCAAAGGAAGACACATCTTCTTCCTTGTGCTTGCCAGATAGGTATTTTTCATGCTTCCGGTAATTCTATTCCGTTGAATGTTGTTGATGATCACTGGAAACATTTGAGTTTGGATCTGATGAGATGATAAATCCACTCAGGATAAATCATCTGGCTGTGATATTTCTTACCAGTTTGATGCTATCCAAGCCAGATTTAATAAAGGGAGTGAGGAGGGAAAATATCTTATTAAGAGGCAGCTCAATGAGATAGAATTCCCTTCTACTTCTTCAATGGTTCCACCTAAATCAAAAGTCAAAACAAAAGGTGCACCAAAGAAGAAAAAACAGAAATTATTTGATGCTAAGCGTGATCCTTCTGGGTGGGAGCATGTGGATGAGAAAGTAAAATTGACTGAAGAATCTGGGGCTTCTAATTTAAAATCATCACAGCGGTCTTCAAAAAATACTACACAGCGGTCTTCCAAATTATCTCAGGGTGCTTCTAGAGTATTATCACAGACACCTGAGACTAAAATCCATTTACCGTTTGTTCCACCACACGTGCACAGTTATGTTCAAAAAATAGTTGATGTTGAAGGTGACAGTAATTGTAGTTTTAGAGCAGTCGGGGTTGGACTTGATATGGGTGAGGATTATTGGCCTCACGATTAGGCAAGATTTAATTCGGGGAAACAAAGGAAAGGAAACGAGTGTATTCAACCATGTTTTGTGAATGAGCGGTATTAGAGCTTCGCAAAGCTTTAACTATTGAATCCTACGGACGTCAGCCGCCATCGAAGTGGTTTGATTTGCCAGAGATGGGGTACATGGTTGCAACCAATTATAATGTTGCACCGGTTCAGATTTCTTTGACTATGAATTTTACTTATCTGCCTTTTGAGAGGTACTTATGGTTCATCTAAGTTTAAAATCATATATGTTATCAATAAGGAAAATCTACACTGGTTGAATCTTTCGATCTCTCCTTTTTCTCATTGCCTCCTATTGCCCGCCATGATGGTACCAACACTACTCATCAGAGTCTGCTTCATGGTTGGATCTGTATGCCGGTCGTCCCTCTGGCAGTCTATGTGTCCTTCCGTGCAGCGTCCCATTCCCGGTGATGCGCCTAGATGTGTCAATTTCGCCGATGATTCTATTGACGACTTATATATTCACACCTTTTTTGTATTACACGTGTATTTATTACTATATCGCGTTTTTGTAATTACACACGTTTATTTATCCAACCGTTTATCAAATCAGGAGGGTTCAAATTATAACCGTTGATAAAATCAAAACTGTTAACAAAATCAAAACCGTTAACAAATAATAAGCCCATCGTATATACCCTTGGTGTGACATATATACGATGTGCATTTTTAACCCATCCTATATATGTTCCTTGTGCGTATATCGATTGACTTAAACGCATCAATCGTATATACGCATAATGAAATATATATACGATGCGTTAAAAATGCACATAAATATATATGTATAAAAAATATATATACGATTAGTGTAACTTTGTCAAAAAAAAGGTTTTTTGAAGGACATTTTGGGAATTCACTATTGTGTGGGGGTATATGGGAACAATGTGGGGCCGGGTACAAAAAAAACCCAAAATTATATCAGCAATTATAGCAAGGGTTTCTTTTTTTGTACCCCCACCCCCTTCCTTCATACCCCCACATTATATGTAAACCCCAAAATGCCCTTCAAAAAACATATTTTTTTAAAAATTGCACCAATCGTATATATGTTTTATGGGATATATACGATGGGTAAATTTGTGTCATCGAATATACCATTGTTAGACGTATATACGATTGGTGTTATGGTATGTCACTCGTATATACACCCCCACAGACGTATATACGAGTGGCATACCAAAACATCAATCGTATATACGCTTTGGGGGGTATATATACGATTATATCAATTAAAAAATTAAAATTATATATTTTTAATAAAGATGAATTAGACATGAATAATTTAGGCCTGAAAATAGATTTAGTATGTAGTTCGTTAACACGTATGCGATGTTATCGTCGAGCGAAGAATTTAGGCTAAAAATCGGTTTTGAGCAACCTACTCAATCGTAAGGAAACCACGGTCATTAAATCGAAAAAATCAACGAGCATGAGCGCCTAGAAAGGACTTCTTACGGGACTACGGGCTCAAAATCTCAAATTCCATCGTTTACTATTTTTATTAATTTTTAAATTTTTCATAGTCTCAAAAAATCTAAAAAAATTTGCATAGTTTTATTTTGGTTTTGTTAGATTTTTAGTGGTGTTGTTATAATTTTTAGATTAGTTTTGACTCTTTTACTTGAAATTGTAGTAGTCTTTTTATAACATTTTTAAAATAAAAATTAAAACAAATCATTAACAACCCATCGTATATATATGTATTTGGGACATATATACGATGACACCATTTAACCCAACGTATATATGTGTAAAAGCGTATATACGATTGCATCATCTGTGACCAATCATATATATGTATTTGGGACATATATACGATGGGTTAAATGTTGTCATCGTATATATGTCCCAAATACATATATATCTGATTTTTTTTACAAAAAAATACATTTCAAAGAGGTATTTTGGAGATATCAAATTCTTTGGGAGTATATGGGAAAGTGGTGGGGTATGAAAAAAAAAACCTTATAGCAATTATGGCATAACTTTATATAAACACGAGACATAAAAATGATGGGATGTTTTTTCCATACCCCCACCCCTCCCCATATACCCCACCCAAAAGTGAAACCCCAAAATGTCCCTTTGCAATCTATTTTTTTTTAAAAAAAAAGGTCAATCGTATATATACTATTGGACATATATACGATGGTCAAATTTAACCCATCGTATATACGTCCTTTAGACGTATATACGATTAGCCGTGTAAGATGCAATCGTATATATGTCTGAAGGACATATATACGATGTGTTAAAAGTAGCATCGTATATATGTCCAAAATGACATATATACGATTTGTTTTAATTTTTATTACTAAAAGGCTACTAAAAATTCGTTAAATAGTCAAAACTACTCTAAAAAATTATAAAAACACCACTAAAAATCTAACAAAACCAAAATAAGGCTATACAAATTTTTTTAGATTTTTTGGAGACTATGAAAAATTAAAAAAAAATCGTAATAAATAGTAAACGATGGAATTTGGGATTTTGAGGTCGTAGTCCCGTAAGAAGTCCCTTCTAGGGGAGTCTTGATTCTTGATTTTTTTCGGATTACGATCGGAGTATGTTGCGCGAAAACCGATTTTTTAGCCTAAATTATTCGTTCGACGTATAACATCGTCACGTTTTAACGAACTACACACACAACCTATTTTCAAGACTTAATTAATTTTTATTTGACTTAAAATTAAAAAATTACCATAGGGATAGTATATACACCTGGGGGGATATATATACGACCCTATTTTTTGCCCATCGTATATACACCCCCAAGGCGTATATACGATTATAGTGAGGTGTGCCAATCGTATATACGCCTTGGGGTGTATATACGATGGGCAAATAAGTCGTATATACACCCCAGGTGTGTATATCTGATAATAAATTTTTAAAAAAATTACATTTCGAGAAGGGCATTTTGGGGTTTTCATTGTGGGTGGGGGTATGAGGGAAAAGGGTGGGGGTCAAAAAAAAAAACTCAAAAATGATAAATTCGTTGTAACAAGTGTCCAAGATCTAGATCTGCAAATACCAGTTGCTAGAATTCAGATCCATCACCCCCAACATTTCCTATTGTTAGGATTTAGATTCATCATCCTCAACATTTTTTATTTTAAATTTTCATAACCTAAATAAAAGATTAATTGAATATTTAAGACATTAAATATATCTCCAATTTGTATTCATATCTCTTGCTTCTACTAACCTATGAAACACAGACCCAGACAGGAACACTGAGACACTGTAAATCTCCAAAGTATAGAACACCGGGACACCGCATGCATATTAGTAATTCCGAAGATAACTAAATCAATAAACACAAACACATATATAGTTAACATGACAAAAAATCTATATTAAAAATTAGGATTTATCTGTTCACATTATAGAAACAAAGTTGATAAGCTTTACAAGGTTTTTTTTGAGACAAAATGTTTTATATTATAAGAATATGTATAATAACTTCAAAATTACAAGAAGTTGAATTGTTTTAAAAAACAAAATTTATGATAAGAGTGTGTCTAAGAGGTGTCCAAATAGTGTCTAGGAAGTGTCCAAATCAAACAAATATTTTTTAAGAGCGGCACCGCAAAGACGCGTGTCGTGTCGGTGTCGAACGAGTGCCGATGTCCGACACGACATTCAGAAGAGGTGTCTGTGCTTCAGATACTAACCAAAATTTCCAGAGAACACCCTCCAAAAAAAATGATATGATACATGATACTTTTATTAGGCAATACCTAAACCAAAGTAGGTTTGTCCATAAGAATTTAAACCAGAAAGCAAGTTGAAAAACAACGACATTGGATGAGAAGATAAACAATGATGATTAGAAACCAGCAAAAATCATAGCAGTCAACAAAAGTATGTCATTGCTCTCTTAAAAAAGATAAAACATCTCCACAAGACATCACATACTATATTAAGATTATTATTACTCTTAAAACCACAAACTGTAATGAAAACAAAGATTAGGATGTAAGCAATCACAATATTGTCAACAAAGTGCAAAACCAAACTATGTAGTAAGGATAGGGGGGAGGTAATCAGCCTTGCCGCCAAGAACGCGTGCCTTAGTGTCAGGGAAGAATTCAAATCCTGGTAGCTCTGTAATATCTCCTTCACTAGCAACCCCAATAGGATAGCGAAGCAGATGGCCGGGAAGATCACGCTCAACTGACTCATTGGAATAAAGATCCCAATACTTCTCAGCAATCTGGTTCACCTTACTGATGCATTCTTCACTTTCTGGATGGAGGAAAGAGTCATGAAGCATGCCAAGGTGCTCATACCATAATGCCATGCGGAAACCGTGAATCTGACCCCGTGCCGGCTCCCTGGAAGCCAAATGATGAGGCTGATAAGCTCCCATTGCTATCTCTGAATCCCTCGCACCGTCCATAGATCTCTGGTTGATGTTGGCAGATCCGATAATTATGTATTCGTCATCAACTGCAAAAAAAGAGTACACATAATTGTGAAAATTTTCAATATTATCGCTACAAAATTCATGAGTTTGTTGTGGTTTGTAGGATTGTTTTCACCAACTATGCCAGATTAAGTTTCCAACTTACCTATCATCATCTTGGTATGAACATAGATCATGAAACGCCGAGACTCTTGGGCTCTCAAATAATCTGAATCAGGTTCTGGTTGTTCAGAAGGCACATATTCTCCCTCTTTCTTCACCTCCCGATTACCGAGGCAGAAGAATGTCAAATAATTCCGAGGATCTTCCTCAAGTCCCTTGGCTTTGAGTGCCTGAATGATATCCTTGTACATCATCTCCATTGTCCTCCTCTGCCAGTCCAATATAGCCTGAACTGACGCACTTTCAGGGACACCTTCTGGCCACATTGGAACCACAACGTACACGGTGAACCTTTCCCCAGCTTCAATCTTACTAACAATCTTAAGAGAAAGCTCCTTTGGGATTACATGCAAAGCACCAATGTCTTCGGGCTTAATATCCTCGGCACCCCAGGCATAAGAGCTTCCAAGGAAATACTGATTTTCAATATAGATGAAGTTCTTTGCGCGTCGTCGAATGGCGTTAATATAAGCATCTTGAATGCTACGATCTATGATATTGTCTTTCCCACTAATAAGTCCAGCTCTAGCAGCATCTTCAGGAGTCTCTGGGAACCCAAAAGCAGCCCGCCATCAATTGATCTAAATAACTGAACATTCCAAGTCTCGTGATCATCCGGATACATTACTGGCGATGGGGAATAATAACATCTTCAAGCTCTCTGATTGAAACTAGTAAATCCTTCCCACCTTGTTTCCTCCACCGCTGCTCAAAGTTAAACAAAACATCCCAAGCTATCGGTCCTTCAAGCCGAGAGTGGATGTCATGCCAAGGTTCCCTAGGACCACCTTTTGTGATTGCAGCACCGGGAAAGTTTGGTTGATGAAAATCATCATGGTGTGCTGTGTCTAGAGTTCTAAAAAGTGAGTGGAAGGGAGTATCATATCTTCCATCACAGAGATCAATACCCCCAACAAAACTCACAATTCTTCGCTTATCTGACCCTGCACCGGGTAACTCACCATCCACCACCACAATCTTCTGGTGATGAGTAAACATGGTAGAAATTTGTAAATCTTGAACGATGCTACCGCCATCATCAGGATTGCGGGGGCATAAAACACAGTGCACATCAGTTCCATTGAAAAACTGTGCAGTTTCTTCGTCATGGGTAGCCATCAAACCATCTTTTTTCAACAAACCAACCGATGTTCTATCATCCCAAACAAGCATCAAAACCCTAACACCTTCACTAGATTTTTTCTTGAGAAGCTCACCAAGTGTTATGTCTCCCCCAGCCTTTGGCCTCCTAGAATCCCTTATTAAGGAAATTTCAGTATAAACAGACCAACCAGTAATATATATCAAGTGTTTTGCATTAGTGATCGCGTCATAAATATCCTCCCAACACCTATGAGGCTCATAAGTCTTTCCTCCGGCAAGTGGTATTTTAGGGATAAAATTATCCGGCACATGAGCATCTTGGTACAGAGATACCTTACATCCTTGCCTCTGTGAGAAGAAAGTATAGGGAACTCCAGGAAATTTAACACTTCTAATGCCTCGAGCCCAGCTGCGATCTTTTGTGACATCAAAATATTGCAGCTTGACATGAATCTTTGAACCCTCTGGTACTGGATTTTTTTCTGTATCCAAGATTTCCACCCATCTATCTACTTCCTCACCATCCAATACCTCCTGAACAGGCACATAAGCTCTTCCAATCAAAGTTGCTCCGATAGGATTATCATCTTTCACGGTGAATATAATATCTGAAGCCATATGGGCACAGTAAATGTGAAAGGACTCATACCATTTGGGATTAGTATGTTCATTTTCTATAATCCTAGTCCTTCCAACTCTTGCCTTCTCCAAATCAATTGTAGCATAGAGTTGAGTAACTCCTTGTCCAATACCAACAGTCTGCTCAAAGTTTTGCTTGATCTGTGGTTGAATAAGCACTAAATGGGTCAGTAATAATGAAAATGGAAAATAAAAGAGCATAACTAATGCAACTGAGTATTGTCTTTTCACTAGGTACCTGTATGTATGCGAATATGCATGAATATAATCATGTATAATGGTTGCCAAAATAGTAATTAATAGATAAGGCAACACATTTCAGCTCACACTTAAAAAGACTTGATCTGCCCTTTGCAAGTATACAGTTAAGTCACTGAAGCAAAATCAAATAACTAAGGCTCTAGCATGTTCAATTTTTTATAACAACACATGAACATAAGGCAATTTTCACCTATGAAGCACCGACACAGACACGGGCACCAGACACAACACAGACTAGGACATGCAGATACCGGTTTTAATCTGAAAAATACAAGTAATTGAGGTGTCAATGTCAGTGTCCGACATGATACGTGTCGGGCACCAGACACGTCTTCAACCAGAAGTATCGGTGCTGCAGAGATTTCCACTTAAGGAAACAATCTGATACGTGTCAAGCAAGCGGTTAAATACTTAATAACATCAAGACATAATGTAATTAAGATTTGTTCTAGAAACCATGATAACAATTACTGATATAGATCAACATTGTTCACATTTTAAAGATACATCCCAAATCACTTCCATATAAAACTCAGACAATTGTTTGCCAATAATTGGCAAAATCAGAGAAATAACATATTGCTACAAAATTTTAGATCAGATTTGAAATTCCAGCAGCATCTTTGACTTCCGTCTCCTTATAACTTATAATAACAATCTTATCATCACAGAAAAAAAAATATCAGGAGGAGTTTTCTTTTTTTAATAATGTAATAATCAAACAAATCTCAGATCCTTCAAAACAAGCAGGGTCCACTTTAAGCTTAAAGTTAAATCCACTGAAACATCACTACCAAGAGAATATACTTTTTCGATTCAATCGTTTTTTGCAACACAAATGGAAACACATACACTTCAAAATCTAAAAAGTCACAACTCAGAAAGAACAATTGAATCACCAGATTCAAGAGGATCCAAATATACCAAAAAATTGAAAATTAAAAAAAGTAAAATACCTTGCTGAAGAAATTTCCCTCACCACCACTCCTGATCTTATCAACCTCGTAGATGGTAGCATGGAGAGTTCCATGAAGCAGAATTTGCGCCATATTTTTTCACCTACAAAATGGAAAATCAGATCACACATAAATAGCTGAAAACACTTGAATTAAAACACTGCCACAAAAATAACAAACAGAAATTGAGTTTATAACTCACAAAGATTCAAAGTTTGAACGATGAAAGAGTTAAAATCAGATCACAGCTTTGTAGATCAAAAAGGTAAGATCATTTCATAATAGAAAGAACATCAAGAGAGATAAAGAGAGAGAGAGACTAACTTGTGCAAGAAAAGGGAATGCGAAGAGAATGATGAAGAAAAAAAATGAAAGCGTATGTGTGAGATTGGAGAGATCCGTGAAAAGAGCAGAGAGAATGGAGGGTGAAAGAGCAGTGAGCGGTCTCTCCTTTTAACAAATACCCATCATGCATACACATTGCTTTGCTACTTTGTCAAATTATTATTATAATTATAGTTATTATTTATTTATTATTACAAAAACAATATAGCAATCCAATTCCAATCTTTCCGTGTCTGCCGCGGAACTAAAGGCACAATCATCTCATTCACTTCGTTCCAGAAGGTAGTTCACGTGGTTGAGTGAAAGGAATATCGTTGGCGGAAAAACGCAGGCGTACGGGGTTCGAACTCCGCTCTCCCTCCCCTCTAACGAACTAATTACTAACCACTTTGTCTATCTAAAAAAAAAAAATCTCATTCGATTCACTTTCAAACAAAGATCGGTAATCCGTAAGGCCTAGCTCAACTGGTAAATACTGAAATTGTTAGGTTGGATATTATGTCTTGGGTTAGGACTCAGAAACTTACAGTTGTATGTGTGAGTTTCTAGTGGTAGTGACCGCTCCGTCTATACACCAAAAAGGTCGGGCTCCGTCGGTAAGGAATTGACTCATTCTTCACAAGACTGTTGGGTGGATTCAACTCTAGCTGTTAGGTGACAATCTCTTTGGTGGGTGAATTATAAGTACTTTTGTAAGCGCTCAAAGAGCCCCATAGTCAAACTCACCTAAATTTTTTATAACAAAAAATACATCTCTAGATGGAGTAGCCGATGCCAATTGAAACTCACTTGTAACAAAAAATAAATCTCTTTCACTTCACTTTTTATTTTTATTTTTCCTAGGGCTTTACAATTATTAATTATAAGAAAAATTGTTAGTTAAATGCAATGAATCGATAATTTAATTTGAAAAGAAACAATAAAAGTTGTTGCAATGATGACATCATGGGATAGTTACAAAGACAATTCAATTAATAATTGGTTTAGAGTATTAATGATAATTAAATATCAAATAATGTAAGAAATTTTCAATAATTATTGTTTATTAAAATACCGTCATTAAAATTTTAATATTATCAAACATTTTTGTTTTCTTTTCTAATTAATTCAATATACATTCCTACTAATATGTATGTTGGTGCGTGTGAAATTAGGCTCAAATATCTTAATTAGAGTCTCGAGTTTGGGTGTTGTATGTGAAAAGATGTGATAATGAGGAGAGATTCCCCTATAGGCAATCGATCAGGATCCTCGACAGAGACTCATCGTCGATAAAGCCTATAGATACTTCGCACATTGGACATGGTAACATAAAAAAAAAACTTGTTGAAGTACTTAAATAAACATGATACTAGTTGGCCAACAAGCCTGGCATATAATGAGAGAATAGAGGGTTAATTCAAAAGTTAAGTTGCAAACTAATTATTTACAAGCTTTACTAAGCTTCAACACAAAAAAATTCACAAGCTTATGCATCTCATAATATTATTGATACACTTTCATATATGTACTATAATTATCTAACCAATAATAACATTGGGTAAGCACACTCCTATAAGATCTTCCTCAATCATAAGACCAAGTCGCGGTGGAATATACCATCCACAATTGTACAAAAGAACGAGCTAATATGACAAGGTTTGAAAACCATTAACACACCTATTAGTCTCTCTAAAGATGTCACTGTAACTAGTAAATACAGTTGTGGCAATTAGTAGTTAGTTAACTATTGGGCTTATTAGAAGTTTTTGTATCGGCCCAATAGGCATTATTGTTGCTTAGCGCAGCTAAGTGTGATCCATTGTATATACTAGGCACGTGTGCCCAATTGAAGTAATAACAAAATTACATTTTTTCTGTTACAAGTCGCATCAGAGCTCCGACGGGGCCTGATAACCGTGCGCAACTGTGAACAACCGTGAAAAACCAATTCTTGAAGATCATCCATGGCGGAGAAGGAAAATGGAAACTACGTTCATGCAGCAATTCCCAAATTTGACGGTCATTATGACCATTGGGCAATGCTGATGGAGAATTTGCTGAGGTCTAAAGAATATTGGGAGGTCGTTGATCAAGGACTTCCGACGACAAATTTGAGCAGGAGTAGCGGCGTTGCGCGGCCGGCGAAGCGGCCGAAGGATCTCAAGGCCAAGAACTATCTGTTCCGAGCCTTAGATCACAACATTTTGGAAACAATCTTGAAATCGACACCGCAAAAGATATTTGGGAGTCGTTGAAACAGAAGTACCAGGGTTCCTCGAAGGTGAAATGGGCTCTTCTGCAAGCATTGAGATCTGAGTTTGAAGCTTTACGAATGAAGGAAGGGGAATAGTGAACGAGTACTTCTCAAGAACACTCGCAATTGTGAATAAGATGAAAGCTCACGGTGAATCCATAACTGAAACTGTGGTGGTGGAGAAGATATTGAGGTCAATGACCAAAGATTTCAATTACGTGGTTTGTTCAATTGAACTATCCACAAATGTTGAGAAACTCTCAGTCGATGATCTGCAAAGCAGCATTCTCGTCAATGAGGGACGAATGAAAATCCAGAAAGAAGAACAGCAAGCCCAGGCTCAGGCGTTGAAGGTTACTGGTCCAGGAAAGACTGGTGGCAGAGGACGAGGAAGAGGCGTTGGAGGCAGAGGAAGATGTAGAACCGGGTCAAAAGATCATGTCCAGTGCTACAAATGCCACAAGATGGGTCACTATCAGAGTGAGTGCCTTGATCTTGAGACGAAAGAAGCCAAAGAAGCCAACTACGCCGGTCGTGATGAAGAAGAAGAGGTAATCCTAATGTCCTGCACTGATGAATCCTCATCTAGAACCAATGCTTGTAAATATGTTGATACATGCCAAGAATCAAGGAACAAGAGATGGTTTCTTGATTCTGGATGTTCAAACCATATGTGTAGCACTAAAGCTTGGTTCTATGATTTGCATGAGACATTTAGAGAAACTGTCAAGCTAGGCAATGACATGAGATTGAATGTAATGGGGAAGGGAACCATAAGACTGAAGATAGAGGGTAGAGTGATAGTTATAACAAGAGTTTACTATGTACCCGATTTGAAGAACAATTTGCTTAGTGTTGGCCAATTACAACTGAAAGGTTTGAGAGTTGTATTTGAGGATGACTTGTGTAAGGTGTATCACAAAGAGAAGGGACTTTTGATTACCTCTAAGATGGCTAGTAACAAAGTATTCACTGTAATAGGGTCTACTGTTGTCACTACTTGTATGCAAGCTACCTGTGAGGATCTATCTAGTTTATGGCATAGGAGATATGCTCATCTTAGTCATAGTAGATTGAAACTGTTGAACCAGAAAAACATGGTAAATGGCCTGCCTGAGTTAAAGGAACCAGTAGGAAATTGTCCAGAATGTTTGATAGGAGGGCAACATAGGGACAACATGTCAAAGATGGAGGGCCTCTAGGAAGCTTGAGCTTGTTCATTCAGATCTGTGTGGCTCCATTTCTCCAGAATCAAATGGTGGAAAAAGGTACTTCATGTCTCTAATTGATGATTTTTCTAGAAAGGGTTGGATATACTTTTTATCTGAGAAGTCACTTGCTTTTGAGACCTTCAAAAGGTTTAAAATCATGGTAGAAAAGGAGTCAAATTGTGTAATTAGCTCTCTAAGAACAGATAGGGGAGGGGAGTTCACTTCCAATGAATTTACAACGTTTTGTGAAGAGAATGGTATAAGAAGACAACTTATAGCTGCTTATACACCCCAACAGAATGGGGTGGCCGAGAGAAAGAATAGGAGTGTCATGAATATGGTAAGGAGCCTCATTAAGGAAGGTAACTTGCCAAAGGAGTTTTGGCCTGAAGTAGTGAGATGGGCCTTCTATGTGCTGAATAGGAGCCCTACTGCCTCTCTAGATAGCATAACACCTGAGGAAGTTTGGAGTGGTGTGAAGCCCTCGGTTAAACACTTTAGAGTGTTTGGGTGCATTGCCTACATGCATGTACCAAATTCTCATAGGAGAAAACTTGATGATAAAAGTCTCAAATGTATTTTTCTTGGAGTGAGTGAGCAATCCAAGGCGTATAGGTTGTATGATCCTGCCACCAAGAGAATTATGGTGAGCAAGGATGTTCTATTTGATGAGGATAAAGTCTGGAAGTGGAATGACAAGGAAAGTACAGAGAAAGGTAGTGAAATAGTTGATTCTGGTATTGTTGACATTGAGGGTGATGATATAGTGGAAGGAAGAGACACTGGTATTGAGAATGAGACTGCACAGAGTGATAGTGATGATGTTGCAATGCCCCAGAATGATGAACTGCAGAATAGTGATACTGATACTGAGGTGCAGGGTGTTGAGAATGGAGATGTAAACACTGGCAGAGTATCTAGAACAGGGAGAACAGTGAGAAACCATCTTACTTGAATGATTTTGTCACTGATATTGATGATAGTGAGGATCTGCAGGAGGGAGAGAGTAGTGCATTGAGCCTGGCTATTTTTGAAAATCCTACAGATCCCACTACTTATCAAGAAGCATTGAAACATGATGAATGGAAGAAAGCTATGGATAGTGAGCTGACCTCTATAGAAAAGAACAATACTTGGGAGCTATTTGAACTTCCAAAGGGAGGGAAAATGATAGGTGTGAAGTGGGTGTACAAAACCAAGCTTAATGAGCAAGGAAAAATAGAAAAACACAAAGCGAGACTTGTGGCAAAAGGTTATGCACAAAAGTATGGTATAGACTATTCTGAGGTTTTTGCACCCATGGCTAGATGGGATACCATCAGGTCCATATTGGCTATAGCAGCTAGTGAAGGGTGGAATGTGCATCAATTGGACATCAAGAGTGCTTTCTTGCATGGAGAACTAGTTGAAACTGTCTTTATGGATCAGCCAGAAGGGTATATACAGAGAGGGGCAGAAAATAAAGTTTATCAGCTAAAGAAAGCCTTGTATGGCTTAAAGCAAGCCCCTAGGGCTTGGTATAGCAAGATAGCTGCTTACTTTGCCAAGGAAGGCTTTGCAAGATGCTCACATGAACACACACTGTACACAAAAGGCAAAGACAAGCATGACATGCTCATTGTCAGCTTGTATGTTGATGATTTGCTGTGTACTAGCAATAGTGAAGTTCTGATCACTAGATTCAAGGAATCAATGAAAAATCATTTTGATATGAGTGATTTGGGTAGAATGAAACACTTCCTTGGAGTGGAAGTCACTCAAAGCAAGCAAGGAATCTTCATTACCCAACAAAGGTACATTGCAGAGATTCTGAACAGATTTGGAATGGAGGATTCCAAGCCTGTGAGTAACCCAATAACAGTTAGCAGCAAGCACAGGGTTGTGAGTGATAAAAATCAGTTGATGCTACTGGTTTTAAGCAGATAATTGGTAGTTTAATGTACTTGAACGCCACTAGACCCGACATAATGTATGCAGTGAGTGTAATCAGTAGAGTGATGGATAAACCAACTGACAAACATTTGGTAGCTGCAAAAAGGATTCTGAGGTACTTGAGGGGAACTGCAAACCTCGATTTGATGTATAAGGTGGGTGAAAAGCAAGAACTAATGACCTTTTGTGATAGTGACTATGCTGGTGATGTGGAAGATAGGAAAAGCACTACAGGTTTTGTGTTTTTAATGAGCTCAGGTGCTGTCTCTTGGTCCTCCAAGAAGCAGCCAATTGTAACTATATCTACAACTGAAGCAGAGTTTGTAGCTGCTGCATATTGTGTTTGCCAAGGTGTGTGGCTCAAGATAATTTTGAAGGAGCTTGAATGGAGTGAAGTTAGAGAAGTGCCTGACAGTGAACTGTGATAATTCCTCAACTATTAAGCTGTCAAAGAACCCGGTTATGCATGGTAGAAGCAAACATATCGACATAAGATGCCACTTCTTGAGGAACATTGAAAGATTCAACTGATTCCAAGAAGAATGAACTGGTATATTGAATCAACTGAATCTACAAGGTGCAATTCTTACTGGTTTATAGTTCCAGTGAGAACTTTCATTCTGTTACAAATTGTTCAACCGTCTAAGCGAAAAAATTGATTAACAAAAATGGCTAGCTATTTATAGTCTTGATTAGCTATTTGTAATTACAATAATACCCTCCCTTAGCTATTATTATTGTTCTTATTCTTCCTATAATACACTTGTTTCACATAAGGCCTGCTATCAATACCCCCCCCTAAGGCTTTCACCTTGTCCTCAAGGTGAAAATCTGGAAAAATCTGCTTCACTTTCTCTGCTGGCTCCCATGAATTCTCACAAGTTGGTAGGTCTTTCCACTGCACCAGGACTTCAGCCTCCCCCTGATTGTTGTAACGAAGCTGTAGAACATCGTCAATGTCTGGTTGGAGGGCTCCTTCTTCTGTCAAAGCAGTAGGAATTGCTTGTGGTTGATAACTGCCAGGGACTGTCTTCTTCAGTTTGCTGATGTGAAACACAGGGTGGATTTTGCAATGAGCTGGTAAGGCCAATTTGTAAGCCACAGCTCCTATTTTCTCAGTCACTTGGTACGGGCCATAGTATCTAGGACTTAATTTTTCATTTCTTCTAGCTGCCAAAGATTTCCACTTATAAGGACATGCCTTTAAGTACACCCAGTCTCCTACTTCCAGTGACACCTCTCTTCGGTGTTTATCAGCTTGTCTTTTCATTCTCTGTTGTGCTACTGCCAGATTGTGCTGCAACTGGTCTAGAACTGTGTCTCTTTGGTCATATAGTTCATTCACAGCCTCCACATTGGAAGGAATAGTTGGACCTTTGATAGTTGGATTAGGATCCTTACCATACAAGGCCTTATAAGGGGTCATTCCAATGTACACATTATAATTGGTATTGAACCATAATTCTGCCCAAGGTAACCATTTCACCTAAGACTTAGGATGGTCACCCACAAAACACCTCAAATAAATCTCCAAACACCGGTTTGTCACCTCTGTTTGTCCATCTGTCTGTGGATGGAATGCTGTACTGTATTTCAACTTAGTCCCTGCCTGTTTAAACAGCTCTTTCCAAAATTGACTAAGGAAGATTTTGTCTCTATCAGAGACTATGGCTTCAGGAAAGCCATGCAATCTGACCACCCCTGAGATAAAGCTGTTTGCTACATCAGAAGCTGTGTAAGGATGCCCTAGAGTGATAAAATGAGCTGATTTGGTGAGTCTATCCACCACTACCAAGATAGTATCTATCTTGCCAACCCGCGGTAGTCCACTGATAAAGTCCATGGAAAGCTCAGACCAAACAGATTTGGGTACTGGTAGGGGTTGCAATAGACCAGCAGGGGCCAATGTTTGTACCTTACTCTGCTGGCAGAGTTGACACTTCATGATAAACTGCCTTATATCCTCCTTCATTCCCTGCCAGTAAAAGACTGCACTAATACGTTTGAATGTCCTGAAGAAACCTGAGTGTCCTCCCTGCAGTGAGGTATGAAGTTCATGTAAAATAGTAGGTATCTTAGAGAATGTTGTAGGCAACACCAAGGCCTGGTTCCTATACAGCAAGCCCTTGTGAACTGTGAACTTTGTTTTTTCTGCAGGTTGTAATGCTACTTGCTGTAATATTTTCTGCAACTCATTTGAACTACGTATTTCCTCTTCCCAATCACTCCACTCAGTCATTGTGACTCTTGAAATAGCTGCAAACATCATTTGTCTTGATAGAGCATCAGCTACTCTATTAGAACACCCTGTTTTGTAGTGGATTTCAAAGTCAAATCCCAACAATTTAGAAGTCCATTTAACCTGTTCACCCCCTAGAAAACTCTGGTCCATTAAGAACTGGAGGCTTTGCTGATTTGTCCGCACTATAAAATGCTGTCCCATCAAATAGTGGCGCCACTTTTGGATAGCTAACACCATTGCCATTAACTCTCTCTCATAGGCAGACTTCTGTTGGGCTCGGATTGACAGTTTTTGACTGAAGTACGCCACTGGTTTTTCCTCCTGCATAAGCACAGCCCCTATACCTTGGCTTGAAGCATCTGTTTCTATGACAAATTGCTTTGAAAAATCTGGCATGGTTAATACAGGTAATGTAGACATTATCTTTTTCAATTGTTGGAAAGCTTGCTCTGCTGCCTCAGTCCATGTGAACCTGTCAAGCTTCAACAGTTCTGTTAGAGGTCTTGCAGTCACCCCATAGTCTCGGACAAACCTTCTATAGTACCTTGTCAGTCCAAGGAATCCTCTTAGACCTTTGAAATCTTTAGGAACCGGCCACTCTGCCATTGCAGTGATTTTATTTGGGATCTTGCGAACCTTGAAGAAGCGTTCAATCTTCACTAACCATCCTGCGGCGTCGTCGCCGTTGAACACCGGGAGGTCGACCTTTCGTAACCGGCGTTCACCATCGTTGAGATTATTATTGCTCGGACCTTGATGTCTCGGGTTACCCGGGTCATCGCGACCCGGTTGTTGTGTTTGCATCGTAACGATGAATGCTTCCATTCGCGCGAGAGCTTCATCGAAACGTCGTTGATTGCGTGCCTCGGACTCCGCCAATTTTCGTTCCAATTCATCGATTCGTGGATCCATCTCTGTTGCAGGCTTCGAACTTCCCTTCCTTCGCGGCATGAACGTTCCCGAATCGCGCAAGGAATCGATACCAGTTGAAAGATTCAATCGATTCCAAGAAGAATGAACCGGTATATTGAATCATTTGAATCTACAAGGTGCAATTCTTCTTGGTTTATAGTTCCGGTGAGAACTTTCATTACATTACAAATTGTTCAACCGTCTAAGCGAAAAAATTGATTAACAACCAGCTAGCTATTTATAGATCTTGATTAGCTAGTTTGTAATTACAATAATACCCTCCCCTTAGCTATTATTATTGTTCTTATTCTTCCTATAATACACTTGTTTCACATAAGGCCCGCTATCAAACATGTGCAAGGAAGGAACAATTGAGTGATGTTCATCGATTCGTAAGATCGATTCTTGACTTGTTGACCAAACCTTTGAAGAATGCGACTTCATCAAGCTAAGAAGAAGACTTGGAGTTTGCTCTCCTACATAAGTCGCAGAAGCCCATTCGATATTATGCGCTTGTTGATTGATATAGTTCTTTGTTTGCATCCGGTTTTATGTTTGAATCTATAATTGTGTCTGTATTTCTGCTTTATTGTTTAAAGCGAGTGTTTAAGACACTTGATTTTAAGGGAGAGTTTGTAACTAGTAAATACAGCTGTGGCAATTAGTAGTTAGTTAACTATTGGGCTTATTAGAAGTGTTTGTATCGGCCCAATAGGCATTATTGTTGTTTAGCCCAGCTAAGTGTGATCCATTGTATATACTAGGCACGTGTGCCCAATTGAAGTAATAACAGAATTACATTTTTTCTGTTACAGTCACTAGCTAACACACCTTCAATCCAAAAGTTGAATAAGATACATGGCAAATGACTTGCAAATCTGGAAATTATCCATCTTCAATCTAACCATATTGACAATCACTTCAGAATCGAGTTCAGCATGCACCTCATCAAGAAAGTATCTTCTAGCAATCCTTAGCCCAAAAACAAAATCCCATAATTCTATTGGGACCGATGTTGCATCACACAAATTGCTAAAAAGTTTGATAAATAAATATTCTTAGATATAAAAGTGAGAATAAAAAAATGACTACTTTTGACACATATTTAAAACATAAAGGACTAAAGTGAAAAAAGGATAAAAAACCACTTTAACACAGATTCAAAACATAAAAAGACCAAAATGAGGGGAAAAAATGTAAATGACTAAATTGAAATTTTGGTCAAAGATAAATGACAAAAAGTGCAATTTCCTCTCTATGTATTACTATGTATTTGAGACAACGATTGTAAGAAAACATGCTAAAGTTGAGTTTGACACGATACATCATGTCAGTATGAATGTTTATAATCCACCACAATCATTCTTGTACGTTTCAGAATAAAAAGAATTTCTCTTGACAATTAGCCCTCTCTCAACCCTAGTCGTCTCTCTAAGGTTTCTCTCTACTTTTCTATTCTTTCTTGCTCATTTATCAGAGAGAGACGGTTTTGGATCATTTATATGGCACTGGAATCACCCCTATGTATTGTTTTATCTCATTTTATCCAAATAATAAGTGGTTCCCACTTAGATCTAGTTTTCTTTGTCTTTTCCTTGATTTCATCGCTGGATGCAACGTTGTTTTGTTTTTTTTTTCTTAATACGGCATTGTTTGGTTTTTCCATCTTGTTGCAATGTTCGTCTAATTCAAAGTTGAATGAGCTTGAATCCATTATAGATTCTGATAATAATTTGGAGGGTTTTGCTTTTCCCACTCCCCCTCCTACTCAAAACACACCCCATAAGGGTGTGAAATGACCAAAAGGCCAGCCAAAACGTCTTTTTTCAAGAAATTTCACATGTTCGAACACGGGCCTTCGAACCCGTTCAAACGACATCTTTCGCGTGAGTTAAATATTGGCTTCACACCCTCTTGTGCGTAATTTCATCTGTTCGAATGGGGTCACTCGAACATGTTCGCATAACCTTGTTCGAACACCATATTTTATTTCGTTCATATGCTGTTAACCGAGGCAACAATAATGGACCCTCACCCACATTCACCAATTTTATTGTGTTCATATGCTGTTGTTCGAACGTGTTCGAACAATGTCGTTCGAACCGTCATTAAACACGTCCTCCACAGCGTTTCACGCGAGGTTATTTTGGGAATAAAATTTATTAAGGGGTGTGAAAGAGTAGGAGGGGGAGTGGGGAAAGTAATATCCTAATTTGGATCATCCCAAACATTAGCGAGGCCCAGAAGAGATACAAGCAGACCCACTCACCTAAAAGAATGCCCCGCCCTATGTAGCGACCGAAAAATCCGAGGAAAGGATTCTTCGAAGTTCGAAAGGAAGCCGCCACCAAATTTTAGTTTAAGGGCAAATTCGGAAAATCCCTTTTAGTTTTAGGATAAGGCAAGTTTAAAGGTTAGGGGAGTCGATATGCGTGGGGAAGGTATTAGCACCCCACGACATCCTTCGCCTAATTATTTATGGTTTATTAATATTTACCCTTTTTATTTATAGTGAAAAGACTTAATTAAATTTTTAATTTTTAGTGCTTGACAAGAGTGGACTCTTGCTCCTACGTGCCTCTCGGATGCAATGGAGGAATCAAAGCTACGTAGTTCTTCCCGAAAAAGGTTTGTTGGTTGGTGTTTTTAGTGTAGGGGTCCTAAGACTCCTTGAAGCTGCATCTGACTCACTAATTCCTGGGATGTTGACTAACCCGGATTGTACAACCAACTTAGTCCCCTACTTTTTGAAAGTATTTTTGAGGTTTTTTGAAAGAAGTTTGTTTGATGTGAGGTGAGTTGGTTTTAGAATAGGTATTCTAGAACTCCTGAACTATCTGACTCATTAGTTCTAGAACGACTGACTAACAGGTTGTACAACCGACTTAGTCCCCTATTTTTAGGAAAAGTGATTTATTTATTTACTTATAAGTTTTTAGGATTCTCGAATCTGTATGTACTCATTGGTCTAGGATGATGACTAACTTAGGTTGTACAACCGACTTAGTCTTTTATTTGATTTTGAAGAAATAAACTAATTTGTGCATAAAAAAAGACAAATGATAATTAATAAAGACTAGGCTAAAAAAATAAATAAATAACTATATACATAAATAAATATGAATAGATATATAAATAAACAATAAACAATAAACAAATAAATAAATAAATAAATAAATAAATAGATCATATTATAAATAAATGATAAATAAATATGTACATAAAAATAAACAAAATAAATACAAAACTAACCTGGACTCGACGAGTGCTTAACCGGCGGTGAGCAATCGACCAGGTCAATCACTTAACCGGACTCCTATCGGTCCATTTTGACCCCAAGACCGCAGAACCGCTTTGAGAATCGGCCGACTCAAAACGCCCAAATGATCAAAGACGGGTTTTTAGTGAAATGAGCGCGTAACGCTTTGACCCTAAAAAAAGATCACTTAACCCGCCAATGATCCCCTAATATTCACCTCTCAACCCCTTTTATATCCAATTGCTAGGGAGCTCTTGTTTCTTGTGAGCAATGTGGGACTAAAACAAGGTAGAGAAAGCAATTCCCCTTTAAAACACAATTTCCGTTTTTCTCAAACCTGTCACCGTAAAATTGCGATTCCGGATTCGTTAACCGTTGGATCGTCTTTCTTTTTTTGACAGTAGGTTCGTGAGACATATATCTACGCTTTCACCGTTCGGATCGTTGAAACGAGGTCTGATGAGAGAGAAATTGCCTTCGCAATAGCTGCAGTTTTTGGTCCGTTTTTCTCAAACCTATCATCGTAAAAGTGCGATTCGGATTCGTTAACCGCGTCGGATCGTCTTCATTTTTTGACAGTAGGTTCGTGAGACATATATCTCCACTTTCACCGTTCGGATCGTCGAAAAGAGGTCCGAGGAGAGAGAAATTGCCTTCGCAATAGAGCTGCAGATTTGGGTATTTCATCTTTTTGTTCTTATTTTGTAAGCTCTTATGCTTTGCTTCACTTGCTTTTTCAATTACTCAAAGAGGGTCAAAAGAAAATAACACGTGGGATGATTGACCAAGAATCAAATCATGCATCTTTATATTAATTGTGGTTGATATGCACAAGCTACTTATCTTTTACTTGAGTACATAGAAATGTTTGTTGCACATACACTACTTATAAAATAAAAAAAATATTACAATGATATAAGATCTCGGACAAAATTGGGGTATAACAATTTGCCCCTCTTTATTTATATTTTACAATTTTTTTAGTAGAAATAGAAATAAAGATAGAATAGACGTCAATTTTGTCCGTTTAGGGGAAATAGAGGGTTTGAGAATAAGCGCAGGAGCGGTTCACACTTGGCGTAATGCCGCGAACAAAATGAAGGATCGCCGGGATGCGAAGGAAGGCTCTCGAAAGCCCACTCGGTGCGAAGGAGCACTAAGGCTCTGAAGGACCACTAAAAGTGCGAAGGAGCACTAAGGCTCTGAAGGACCACTGCAGGTGCGGAAGGTCGCCTAGGCCTTATTTGAAGGACCATCGTAGTGCGAAGGGAGCGCAACTAGCTACGGTACTAGTTAAGCGGCCTCGAGGGGCCTTTATATTCGCGGCCATGATGGGTCAAGATCGTGTCTAGAGGCGATATGTTGACCATGAAGGGCGTCATCGTGTCTTAGGCCGACACAACTAGTCCGAAGGACCACGCGGTCTCGCAAAGGTCCGTCGGGCTCGACTCGACGTTGCGCGACTGGGCCACTTAGGGCCGAAGGAGCGTAGTGCTCGAAGGACCACTCGGAGTCCGAGGGATCAACTTGGTGATCTCGTGATATGATATGAGATTAACGCATAAAGCTACCGATATTAGAGGAACAAAACATAGGGAGCGACACTTACCGTGTTTATCGGGCACACCTAACAAATGCATCTTCCCGAGGAGGAAAAGCTTTCTTCCTTTGGCAATGCAATTAATGGTGCACGCGTGCGTGCAATGATTGGTATCCGGTGGAATGATTTTTCTCTCTTTTTTGTTTTTTTTTTTTTTTGCTTTTTGCTTGTTACGTAATAAATGCATGAAATGCAAATGTGAATATGATGCAAATGAAATGATTGAATGCTAATGCCATGGTGCATGCATGATGCGATGATATGATATGAGTGATTGGGTGCAAAACATTTTTTTTTTTGTAATGATAAGATGCGAGACTTTGGATGCGAGAAGCAATGGGTGAATATTGATCATTCTTTGGAAAAATTAGTTTTGATTCAAACTTTGGCATTCTCAAGGTCATTATCTCTGAGACATCGATATGCAAAAGTACTTGACCGTATTTGCAAGCTCGCTTATTTTTCCTTCCATTATGATGCCCCTTGATGATCGAAATTTATGTCCACAAAGTTACCTAAGTGAATTTTTAGCATCACATGATCAACTTGTGTTCTCTCTCTCTGAAGCTTTGTTTAGTAAAGACATGTGTTAGTGCAAGTATGAATGAGTCAGTTAACTTAGGGTTCTAAAGGCCTAGGGTGAGGATATTTGTGGCACATGAAGGGGTGAATGACTGACTGGTCTTTGTCAAGGTCATCAAAGGTAGGTTTTCCCAAACCAATAAATGCGTGGATCGCCCCAATTTAGATTTGATGACGGTGAGTGAATAACTTGCCCCGTCTAGTGGTGACAAGCTAGGGTGTAGAAGATGATGAACTGGGAATGCATTGGCTTTGGAATGAAAGGCGGAAAGCAAGAGACTTTGTCTCAACCCATAGAGTTTGGCGTTGCCCCATTTATGGTAAGGACAAGATTGCCCCGGCTAGAGTAGCAGCGTTTTAGGGTAATGAGTTGAGAAATTGCCCCAATATTGTTTTGTGGATATGAATATGACAATGGATGAGGTGAGTAGTAGGCGGATTTCTCCAAGTAAAGGGTGAAGGGATTGCCCCACTTGGTAATGGGATTTCAAATGGTTGTTTTAGTGAGGTTGTGAAAGGTGACAGAGTTAGGGCTATGGTTTTTTTGAGTTGGTCTGGTATGTATGTTTAGACTGGGTGTGGTGTGGGATGGACGTTGGACACATTTCCCCAAGCTTAAGTGGAACAAATGGTGGAAGGATTTCCCCACTTTGGGATCTAGGTGACGATCCTAGCATAAACCTTTTGGTTATCTTTAGAATGACTCTCAGACTATGATAGTCTTGAGTTTGCTATGATGAAAACTGCACTTGGTGATCGCTAACCCTTGCCTTTATATCAATGGAACTTGAATGAACCTTTGGAGTGCAAGCCCTTTTTGATTTCTTTATTTTGAGTTTTTTTTTGAGATACTTTTTTTAGCAAACATATTGTAAATAAATAAACTTATTTGTCCTAAGATTAAAACTTTGAGAAAACAAAAGCAATCGGTCATTGATCGGAATGAACTCTAGAGGGTTGTAACGTGGCCGATGGTTTAGTGATTTATGAGGGAAATGATAATTGGGCTCAAAGTAGTGTTTGGGGATTGATGGGGACGGATATTTTTATTGAGCAAAGTATGATTTGGCTAATGATTAATGGTTTGTGAAAGAAGGGGTTATTAGGCTCAATGAAGTGTTTGATGATTGATGGGACAAATGATTTGGTGATGTAACTTGGCTAATGGGTGATGATTTATGAAGGAAATGGTTGTTAGGCTCAAATGAGTGTTTGAGGTTTTATTGAGACGAGAATTGATGTGTCTCATGGTAGGATGGACTTGTTTAGGATTGTAATGTGGCTAAGGGTTTATGGAGGTAGGATATTGAGGCCAAAAGAAGTGTTTGAGGTTTATTTTAGACAAGGATCTCTTTATGCTTTAATAGTGTGAAGCAATGACTCACGACTTGTACTACTTTTGTCTTTGTTTTTTCTAATTTGTTTTTTTGGGATTTTTAATCCACTTTTTGACTTCACTCTTTTGTGCTTTTTGTTTTTTTTTGGGTGAGTGGTGATAAAAGTGATGCACCATTTTGATGCGGAATCGATCCTTGTCTAGGGTGATTGAGAGATTTTAGGATTTTTGGCTTAAGGTGGGTGGTAAGGGATTTTTGAGGATATGGAAAGATGGTTCAACTTCATTTCAAATCATGATTGCTTGTTTTCTCAAAAATAATTTAAAGACAATAATTTACTTATTTTATATACTTGCTCTTTTTCTTTATTTCTCCTTTTTGTGTGCCCTAATTTTTGCTTAGCCGCTCTTACGAGTTTTCAACCTACTTGGGCCTTTTGATTTTTTTGTAAAGGATTTGCACCAAGGGAATACAATGTTGACAAGGTATTTTGGAGATCACAAATTTGCCCAGTGTGAGGGTCTCAAGTGTTATTTCAATAGTGAGAACAAACCAAAAAGTCGACTAGTTAGGGAGTATGTACTTTATGGTGGTCGTGGTGGGATAAGACTTGGACGGGGATGATGACAATGTAGGGACGTTAAGCGACTCAAACAAGAATGAATACACATGTGACACACAAATCACTACACGAATGCTTCATAGAGAGTTAACATCGCTTTAACATGAAAGAAATTTTTGGTGGACCATTTCGTTCATTCATCATGGGGTGGATGAAATGCAACGCTTTGTTGAAAAAATGTGTGAACGGGCTGTTAATTTGAAAAAAATTGAGTGCCTTGAAACACCTTGAGCTCACAACTAAGTATAGTTAAATTTCCCAAAGAAGAATGATTTATTTCTCACAAACGCCTCATCTCTCATCAAAGTTTTTTGGAATAAGAATTATGCTCACTTTTTGATGCATGATGTAAGTATGTGAATGAATGAATGTACATGAAATGAGAATGCGAATGAATGAAATGCGCATGATATGAGAATGAGAGTGAATGAATATGAAAGTGTGGTTTATCTATCGCGTCGGGAATTATAAGCTTTTATTTGGAGAGTAAAGTACAAAGTTTGATTTTGACTTTAGCATGCATGACTTCTCTCCAAAATAAAGTTTTTAACTCTGGCGGTCATAAAATGCATGCAACATAAGATGTTTATTTTATTTATTTTTGTAGTGCAAAGAAAAAGAAAATGCATGTGGTATATTTTCTAAAAATGTAGTAAATAATGGTTTTGGTTTTGATTTTTTTGATAAAAGACGGTATGCATAAATATTTGTTTGAATGCAAGAGTATGAAGCTCCTTTGTGACCCTAAAAAGGTATCTTACTGAGTGGGTCTAAGGTTTCTTTTATAGTGCCTCACAAGGGTAGTTCTAAAGAATCCTACACAAGGTTCCTAGAGCCAAGGACCCAGTCAAGAATACTTACCCAACAATAGGCAAGCTATTAGAAGGGATAGCATCCTCAAAAGGAATCAAACTCTAGGTGAGATTTTTGTGACCACCCAACGAGACGTGACGTCCCATGCAGCCATCACTACACAATCTCGTTTTAACTTAGGTTTGCACTCAAGTCGGGTAGAGGACCTTTTCTCTGTGTGTGTGATGTGTAGAGGTGCAGTGTGTGTAGGAGCAGTTTAAAATAAACCCAAAGTTGCAAACAAAACAAACATTCATACAAATATCGTCTTCTATCCTATGGTTTATATATCACATAAAAATAAAACATGCAAAAATAAATAAATAAATAAATAAATAAATAAATAAATAAATAAATAAGGGAAGGGTAAAAACTAAATCCTACAACTAATTAGACTAGGTTTTGACTCTCTAAAACGTTAAGTCCCCAGTGAAGTCGCCAGCTGTAGCGACCGAAAAATCTGAGGAAAGGATTCTTCGAAGTTCGAAAGGAAGCCGCCACCAAATTTTAGTTTAAGGGCAAATTCGGAAAATCCCTTTTAGTTTTAGGATAAGGCAAGTTTAAAGGTTCGGGAGTCGATATGCGTGGGGAAGGTATTAGCACCCCACGACATCCTTCGTCTAATTATTTATGGTTTATTAATATTTACCCTTTTTATTTATAGTGAAAAAGACTTAATTAAATTTTTAATTTTTAGTGCTTGACAAGAGTGGACTCTTGCTCCTACGTACCTCCGGATGCAATGGAGGAATCAAAGCTACGTAGTTCTTCCCGAAAAGGTTTGTTGGTTGGTGTTTTTAGTGTAGGGTCCTAAGACTCCTTGAACTGCATGACTACCATCGATTCTAGGGACATTGACTAACCCGATTGTACAACCAACTTAGTCCCCTACTTTTTGAAAGTATTTTTGAGGTTTTTTGAAAGAAGTTTGTTTGATGTGAGGTGAGTTGGTTTTAGAATAGGTATTCTAGAACTCCCGAACTGCATGACTCATTAGTTCTAGAACGCCGACTAACTTGGTTGTACAACCGACTTAGTCCCCTATTTTTAGGAAAAGTGATTTATTTATTTACTTATAAGTTTTTAGGATTACTTGAACTGCATGACTCATTGGTCTAGGATGATGACTAACTTGGGTTGTACAACCGACTTAGTCTTTTATTTGATTTTGAAGAAATAAACTAATTTGTGCATAAAAAAGACAAACCGATAATTAATAAAGACTAGGCTAAAAAAATAAATAAATAACTATATACATAAATAAATATGAATAGATATATAAATAAACAATAAACAATAAACAAATAAATAAATAAATAAATAGATCATATTATAAATAAATGATAAATAAATATGTACATAAAAATAAACAAAATAAATACAAAACTAACTCGACTCGACGAGTGCCGAAACCGATCGAGCAATCGACCAGGTCAATCACGAACTGGACTCTATCTGGTCCATTTTGACCCCAAGATCCGCGAGGAACCGCTTTGAGAATCGAAAAGCCGACTCAAAACGTCCAAATGATCAAAGACGGGTTTTTAGTGAAATGAGCCGCGAACGCTTTGACCCAAAAGATCACTTAACCCGCCAATGATCCCCTCCCCTAATATTCACCTCTCAACCCCTTTTATATCCAATTGCTAGGGAGCTCTTGTTTCTTGTGAGCAATGTGGGACTAAAACAAGGTAGAGAAAGCAATTCCCCTTTAAAACACAATTTCCGTTTTTCTCAAACCTGTCACCGTAAAATTGCGATTCCGGATTCGTTAACCGTTGGATCGTCTTTCTTTTTTGACAGTAGGTTCGTGAGACATATATCTACGCTTTCACCGTTCGGATCGTTGAAACGAGGTCTGATGAGAGAGAAATTGCCTTCGCAATAGCTGCAGTTTTTGGTCCGTTTTTCTCAAACCTATCATCGTAAAAGTGCGATTCCGGATTCGTTAACCGTCGGATCGTCTTCATTTTTTGACAGTAGGTTCGTGAGACATATATCTCCACTTTCACCGTTCGGATCGTCGAAAAGAGGTCCGAGGAGAGAGAAATTGCCTTCGCAATAGAGCTGCAGATTTGGGTATTTCATCTTTTTGTTCTTATTTTGTAAGCTCTTATGCTTTGCTTCACTTGCTTTTTCAATTACTCAAAGAGAGGTCAAAGAAAATAATAACACGTGGGATGATTGACCAAGAATCAAATCATGCATCTTTATATTAATTGTGGTTGATATGCACAAGCTACTTATCTTTTACTTGAGTACATAGAAATGTTTGTTGCACATACACTACTTATAAAATAAAAAAAATATTACAATGATATAAGATCTCGGACAAAATTGGGGTATAACACCCTACAAGAGTTACTCCACTTAATATCTTTTTGCAGAGATTAAATTTTACCAATCCAACCGTTGAATATCTTTATATTATCTTAAGGATCATTCATACCAAAAATTATAGGCATTGGATATAAGTAGCTACTGAATCTTATAGTCCATACTTTACTTGTATTTTAAAAAGTATAATATACGTTGAATTGAATTTATTTGATGAAAAGTCAAATATTTTTACAATTTTATGAAAATTTGCATACTTGATCTACTCAATTAGAACTACTAATTTGACAGTTGGATTGGTAAAATGTATCGTGTACTAAGAGATATTAGGTGGAGTAACTCTTACAACAGTCACTCTTGAAGTAAGTTGATCACCACTCATATATATATATATATATATATATATATATATATATATATAAACGGTTTGCATGTGGTTAGGGGTGTTAAGTGGTTCGGGCAAATCCAAACCAATCCATAATCCAATACAAATCAATATGTTTGGTCGGATATTTTACATATTCGGACCAAACTCGAATCAATCTAAATTCTAGACCAACCCATACAATATCATACTCCCTCCATTTATAATCTTTAGTACTTCTGGCTTTTTATTTTTGTTTCAAAATAATAGTACTTTTACAAACTCAATGTACAATTCACCAAACTTTTCTAAATATACCCTTCATATTTATTGAATTTTTTTGAAACTCAAGACAATTATTAACTCATTTATTTTGATTTCAACTTTCTGAAGACAACTACAAGGAGAGTATTTTAGTACTTAGTTAACACAAATTAATTGTATATTAATTCGTGTGTAACCAGCAAAAAGTACCAAATAGTAGGAACGGAGGAAGTATTAATTTGGTAATTTTAGAAATACCCAAGATTTTATTTACTTAAATATTTTACCTTAGTAATTTATGATTAGGTTGTAAAATATTAATAATGTGAATTAAAATTCTATAGTGAATTTTAGTTTGATTTGGTATAATTTTTAATTTTTAGAATTTTTTCACTATTAGAAGTGTTGAAATATTAATAAAAAAAAGTGTTACGTTTTTATATTTTAGAAAATTAATATCTTAATGCACGGGGAGCCCAATCTGAACCAACCCATCCAATATCGAATTGGTTTGGTTCTTTAGGAAAAAATGTGAAATCCGAATCACCTTCTATAAAGAAATATAGAATGCTTAAATACATGTTATCCCCTACAAATATACTCATTGTCCATTTACCCTCTGTAAAAATAAAACTCTTAAAAAAGACTTTGCAAATATTGAATGTTTCTAGCTACCCTCTACTGTTAGATTATGTTAACAGCGTTAAGTGTAAGCTGAAACACTTATTATTTGCAGGGGTAAATGGATAATGAGCATATTTGCAGGGGGTAACATATATTTACGTAGGGGTAAATGGATAATGAACATATTTGCAGGGGGTAGTATATATTTACATTTAACGCTATCAACATAATCTAACAACAGGGGGTAATCAGAAAGCGGTGTATATTTGCATGGTCTTTTTTAAGAGTTTTCTTTTTATAGGGAGGTAAATGATAATAGATATATTTACAGGGGGTAACATATATTTAAGCCAATATAGAATAGATATTTCAATACCAAGACAAGACATAGTTCAAATTTATGGCACCAGCTACAAAATCCAGAATACATCATCAGCCCAAAAACTTGTCTCCTTTTTTATTTGGCCCATGCTTTTCCCAATTCCCTTCCTATTTACCATTCACTCTTAAACCTCAAATATTTCAAATTTACTCTCACGTACAATGCTCATGGACGACGTGTTTTCATCGTTGGGCTTGCCTAACACCGAACTGGTTCGATTGTCAAGGTCTGAACTGGTTCGGTTAAGGAGATTTGTACCTGACCAAAATTCAACCTATGGGGTTTGACACTTAACTTGTTCTGAGGTCGTTGTCCGGACCGGTTCGGTTGCTGGTAGCCGAACCCAATAAAGTTCAAACAATGGAGAGAAAAAAGACAGACACGCTAGGAAAATTTCGCTTCATTAAGGGTATTCTAGTACTTTCAATGTGTTTAGGGGTGTGGAGTGAGTAGGAGGGGGGGTTGGGAAAATCATGAGCCTTTTATTTTTGGTTGAGCATGTCTCCTTATTTTGCTCGTTCATGATAGACTTATAGCTTGGGCATGAACCCTTTGTAGCTATGGGCTTTGGCCCAATATGTTTTGGCTTTTCCTTTTCCCACACCCCCTCCTACTCATCGCACGCCCCTAAACTTTTTTTTTCCAAAAATGACCTCGCGTGGGACGCTCGTGTAGCGTGGTTTAAGTGACTGTTCGAACGACGTTGTGCGAACAGGTTCGAACGACCTTGTCCGTGTTAAGGAATTTTTGTTGTTCGAACGACATCGTTCGAACCTGTTCGAAAGAACTCATGCGTGTTAAGGAATATTGTCAACTGTTGGTTACAGGGTGTGTTATTGCTGCCTCGAATGCCTTTATTCGAACCTGTTCGAAGGGTGGCGTTCGAACAGGCGCTCGAATGGTATCATTCGAACTAATGTTATACAGAAACTTAAAAACCAGAAACAGAAACACAGTTTTTTTGATTTTAAAAGTTGCCTACCAATAGTCATATACAACGTTGTGTACCAAAATTATAAATCTAACTTAACATTGACTACCATCAGTATCTTTACTTAAATCTACACAAGGAAGGGGATGGGGGTTGTGATTGTATGAGCAAACACTTCCACTTTTGCATCCGGCTAATAAAAAGCGAGTCCCAACCCTTTGCTATGGGTGCCCTATTAGTATTCCACATCAAATCCGGCAGGGGCATTGGACTTCCAGGCTTCATAAAGATCTTCAAAAAGACAACAAAAAACATAATGTTATGTAATGTTTTGGAATGACTACACTTCTGAATAGAAGACACTTTACCTGTACAAAGTGTTTGTGTTCTGGTACCAAAAGGATGTTGAACTGTCGGGCACTTCTGAATGGCGCAACATTGAAGGAAAAAATTGTGTAACAACAATTAGGTGACCAACAAGTCAGGACGACTTTGTACTTGTTACTAATTAGATACCCCATATCCGGTACAGTCATCCAATTATCTTCAACATTGTTCCCATGATGTGCCCTCAACAACACCTTCATCAAAAATGTGACCTTACCAATACCACCATACAGTCGAGTGTAGAAGTCATTGTATTGGTTAAGCTCCTCCATCAGATCAGTTTTGACTGACTGCCAAGCTTCCTCACCCATTCCAAGTCAGCAGCTCCTCACGAGTAGGAAATAACTGAAATTCAATTACTAAGTGTCAGTTACATAATTTGAATAGTTCGCTAAAATTAAAACAACTAATTCATTCTTACCGTATCAGTTTGGAACGAACTAGTAAAGTCTTGGGATTCGACGACGTCAGTTGACATGTCAACTGTGACAGTTGACATCTCAGCTGCTAAAGTTGACAACTCAACTGCTCCAGATGCACCCTCATTTTCATCCATTTAACCAAAAAAACCCTGCACAGAAGCTGCAACTTATCAGTTGCTGTCATACGCCTGTTCGAGCGGCCTCATGCGAACAGAGTTCGAATGAGGCTGTTCGAACAAATCAAATTCACATCCCAGTTAACACCTGTTCGAACACGTTCATGCGAACATGTTCGAACGACCCTGTTCGAACTGAGCGCGTTTGCAGAAAAAAAAATGGCGTAAAAAACTCAAAACAGAACCAAAATGAATAAAGTTTGGTAGGGTTATTACCTTGAGCTAGTTGCCAATGTTGGGTAGTTGAATGGGAGTGAATGATGAAGGTGAGGATGGGTGGGTTTTGGAGTGGAGAGAGGGGAGGTTTGGGTTTTGGAGAGGGAGTGTGTTTGTTGTATGAGAAGAAGAGGGAGAGGGGTAGAGGGGGGAATTGAATTGTAAGTGGGGTTAGTTTGGTAAATGTGTAGGGTGAGGGGGTGTGTTTTGAGTAGGAGGGGGTGTGGGAAAAGTAAAAGCCTATGTTTTAATAGTTTCAGTAACTCAGTTGTAATAATAATGTAAAAGAAGACCCATACTTCTTCCAACCCCCCTTCTACTTACTAGACACCCCAAACCACATATTATTCCCAAAATACCCTTAATTTTAAATCTGATTTTCCCCCTATCTATTCCCTCTCACCCTCACACACCCTCTCACATTCTCATTCTCCCTAAAAACTACCTTACAACCAAACCCACACCCCCTCAACTTCAATCCATCATTTTCGTTCTTTTTCCATCAACAATCAACGATATTTCCTACCATTGACATCTAGGTACGCTTCTTCATCTTCTTCTTCGCGTTTTTTATTTTTTTCGCTGTTTTGGGTGCTTCGGGCTAGCAGAGGCCGATCTGAATCGATCAGGCGTGTGTCGAACCCCCTATATATGTAACTATTTTTGGGTGGTTCGGCCAAGCATGCTTTGAACCTGTTAAGGGTGGTTCGGACAAGCGTGCTTCGATCCGATTCGCATTTCGCATGGCCGAACCCCCCTGATTGTTGCTGGATGCTAATTCAGTAACTCTTTTCTAATTCTATGTTGTTGAGATGCTGATTTTAACTGATTTTTCACAATTCAATTTTTTTAGTACGGCTAACACTAGAGGACATGGCACTTCTAGCGAGATTCAGCCCGAGGGACTTGGAAGTGGCATTTCTGGCGAGCCACGGCCATAGGGCGAGAGGATCCGTCCCACTGCCTCTGTGTGCCGAGGAAGGACTCTTGGGATTCCACATGGTCGTGGACAACGTGGACGCGGGAAACAGATTGAGCTTGACACTACAGCGGACGAAACATTGGAGTATGATTCTATAGACGTTGATGCTACAGCTGATTATATAGATATTGATGCTGCTCAGTAGGATGGGCCATCTCAGGCTCGTCCATCCACTTCTCATGATCGCCCATCCACTTCTCAGTCTCGCCTATCCACTTCTAGGTCTTCCACGTCATCTCAGGTTGATCTTCATTCTGATGCTCGCGAGCCCGAGCCATCTGCTGCTCCTGCTGACAAATCATCTACTTTCTCTTATCCTGGAGGGTCAGACGATCGTAGGGTCCTATATGTTTATGGGTCCCACATTGCTAGGAACATATGGGACGGTAAGTTTACAATTACTTAACAATTTATGTTTATAATAAGTTGCATTTACAATTACTGAGTATGTTTTTTTATAATGAAAAATGTAAGAGCGTCAGACTGATGGGCATAAGCAGAAACTTCATAATCATTCTATGAAGGATATTGAGATTTAACCTTCTATTGTGGCTTACATCAATCAGTCTGGTTTGTTGCCCCTTCATGATGTGGGGTTTAATACAGTCGACCATTTCCTTGCTACTACTTTCGTGGAGCGATGTCACGAAGAGACAAACACCTTCCACCTTTCAATTGGTGAGATGACTATCACCCTGGATGATATGGCACAGCTGCTCCATATCCCCATCACCGGGAAATTTTATGACATGGTAGAGCCTAGAAAGATGGAGGCGCAACAGTGGTTGGTTGAGTACTTGGGGGTTTCCTATGATGAGGAATTTGCTGAGGTATCTTCCAAAGGATGTAGTGTGAAGCTGTTATGGTTGAAGAAAGTCTACACTGAAGCCATTGAAGGTGAGAGGTGGGACGATGCAGCCCTGTGCTACCTGTTCATCTTGCTGGGCCGTACCTTATTCTGTGACAAGTCTGGCAACAAGGTGAAGGTTGCATTCCTAAACATGATCAGAGATCTAGACTAGGTTAGTCAAGATCGATCTTGTTGGGGCTATGGCACCGCTCACCTATACCAAAGATTGACAGATGCCTCTTCCCCTAAGACTTCACAGATTGCTGGATTTGCCACTCTCCTGCAGGTACTTGACTTTATTTAAATTTTTATTTCAGTTGGTATAAGTTTGTAGCGACCAAAAAATCCGGGTTAGGATTCTTCAAAGTTCGAAAAATGAAGCCGCCACCAAATTTTAGTGTAAGGGCAAATCTGGAAAATCCCTTTGAATTCGGATAAGGGCTAGGTTTAGGTTCGGGAGTCGTTTATGTGCGGGGAAGGTATTAGCACCCCGCAACATCCTTCAAAGAAGGCTACCTATTAATTAATTGTGTAAGAATGTTAATTTAAAATATATTGAATTTTACCCTTTTACAAATTAAAACTAAATAAAAGACTATGATAAATAGTTAGTTGTTTTGGTTATTTTGAGGAGTTAGAAACAAATAATTAAAGAAACTTAAAAAAAAGGTTTTATTAGTGCAATTGACAGAGGTCGGCCGCCCTCTGCTGCTACATACCCCTTGGTGGGGGATCAAATCACATGTAGTTCTTGATATAAAAAAAATTTGTGTGTTTGGTGTTTTTTATTTATGAGAAAAATTTGTTTTGAGGAGTAATAAAAATAAATGAGGAAAATAATTATAACATAGTGGTTTGTAAATCAAGGAAGTGTGATTAGTATAAAAGAGGTGTTGTATTATAGAATAAAAGGGTGTGCGATTCTGAGATCTAATAATTTATTTACACAAAGGATTGCTATTAAGCATAGATCTAATTAGATCATACTTACAAAAGTATTTATTTACACTAAGGGAATAGTTGAACGATTAGTTACAATATTAGTTTATGGAATAGGCTTCAAGTTAAATTAGATCATGAATTGACATAGATCTAATTGCAAGACTTTTAAATAATGTAAGATAAACAAAAAGAAATCACATGAAAGGAAAATGGGGTTGAAACATCCTAACCATGCAGCGTCAAAGATGCAGGAGATCCGAAGCGGTGATATAGTGATGAAGGTGTCACGAGTTGATGATTTTGGTTGCGTTGTTTTTCATCTGGTTTTTTGATCTTCCTCTTTACTCAGCAACTTTGAAACTATGTTTCAATGGATTAGGATTCTGATTTTAAACCCTAATCCTTTTTAGGTGATTTTTGCATTGTTGTTTCTGATTCTCCCTGTGATTGTGGTAGACTGCTTATTTATATTAGAATATTAGGTTTAGTAATTAATTCTTGATTTGCCCTGTTTTGGTTTTGTTTTCAGATCTGGATTTGAGTCTTGGGGACCAAGACTAGGGTTTGGGAGAGCATGAAGATCCAAGCCCAACTGTTAATTGGACTAAAGCTCTTTTTTGTATTTTTTTTTTATTTTCGGATTCCATTTTTTGTTTATTTTGTATTACTATTCTTTTTGTATTTTGGACCCATTTTTGGACTTTTATACACTTATACATTATAATAAAACTAAATTACATTTTTTTCACATTTTTGGACTAAATATTGTCTAAATAAATTAAATAAACAAATTAATTAAAAAGATGTTGGGCCAAATACCAAAGCGAAATCGGGCCCGACTAAACAAATGCGCTAGAACGAGGCTCAAATGGAAGAAATAGGCCCGTTAGGCAATAGATACTAAAAATCAAATTGGAATCACGTTCGTAGGCCCAAACCATAATGATATGCCCAATTGCGATAAAAACGACTCATCTAAGCCCAATTAGATTCAACTAGGCCCAAATACTAAGTTCAAACTGAAGAATGCGCGAAAAGATCGATCATTCGCGCGCATGCCGAGTTTAAACAACGATATTTCGGTTTAGTTGACGGGATAATTGAAATTGGCTCAAATTAGAAGAATGAGACGTTATTCTAAAAAATCTCGTAATTTCGTGACCTCGGAATGTGAATTAAACTACTAGAGCGAGAAAAAAGAGAACGGACAAAATTGGGGTATAACAAAGTTTATTATATGTTGTTGGATCCCTAACCCGCTTTTTATTTGTCACAGGCCTGGATTTTTGAACATTTCCAGGGGCAGATATTTGGTACTAAGTGGTTGAGGGAGGGGTACACTAAAGAACAACCACGTGCTAAGAGGTGGGAGTGCAAGAGGGATGATAGGTCATTGATGGGTTTCGGGGAAGCTCTGGATCATCTCAGGTCAGAGGAGGTGATATGGATGCCATTCAAGAACCCTCATCACAGAGATATGGATAGCATGACCTATTTTAAGGGGCATCTGCGTCATGCTGAGGTAGTGGATGAATTTCAATCTGCACCTTATTACTCCGGTGAGCAAAGTAGTGCACGGGATGCCGACCACAGTAGTTGTTTTTTGTAGTGGATCGGATTGTATTCTACGGATTCTTTACTTTCTATTTTGCACGGATTGTATTCTACGGATTGCACTTACCTATATATATTTAGTTTTTGTTATACTTATCAGTAGTCGATAATTGAGTATTCAATTTATGGTTACATTCGTTAAAAGTTAATAAGTTATCGTTGACAAATTGCTAAGTTATCGTTCGGAGTAGTTTCGGTAAACGCAGATTAAAAAAACGAAAACAACTAGGTTCGGCCTTCACATGTTCGATCAAGTTCGATCCACACTTGGCCGAACCTGTTAAAAAACCTAATTTGGGGTGTCTGAGTAAATTTTAACAGGTTCGGCCCAGCCAGATTCGATCTGGTTCGATCAAGCGTACGTCGAACTGTAGTTAATATTTAAAAAAAATATAAATCAAAGATTTCATTAAGGGCATCTTGGTCTTTTCACCCCTTTATGGAGTGTCTACTGAGTAGCTAGGGGGTTAGAAGAAGTATGGGCCTAAAAGAATTGTATAAAACCAAATGTTGATAAATACAATGAGATACGGTTTTCAGTCTATTCATCTCTCCCTATCAGCTGGTATCAAAGCTCTATCGGGGGCTTGATACAAAAAATGGTTGTTTCTCTTGAGTGTTTGAGAAAAAGAAAAGCAATAAATTGAGAGAAAGAGAAGAAGCTCGCATGGCAGAACAATATAATTTAGAAATATGATTTGGAATACCATAAGCAATAATAGTATCGATAAATTCTAGGGTGTGTACAACATTTAGACAATCAATATTAGACGTTCATTGAATGAGGAGTGTCAAAACTCAAATAACTCTTCTAGATCAATTTCTAATCATCTCTCTATTCTAATAGAAAGCAACAAAGTTTATTTGAGACCAAAACATGTTAGATCCATAGACATATGCTTCTCTAATCCAAACTTTGTAAAGTCAATTGACTTTGAATGGAAGAAGTTAACAAATGCCACACTATTAGAGTAGCTAAAGAAGTTGAAGGTTCCCATAAAAATGTGACACTTCTATTAAAATAAAGTGATGTTGCTTAGGAATTTGGCCTCATGTGACATTTTTTTTACTTCATATCCCTCAACTTATACTCCATACCTCCACAAACTTTTTTCTTTCAAATTGTACCCTTCTCATATTCAAGCAAAACCCATATATCCCAACTTGCAAGAATAAGATTCTTGAAATTGTAATTATTGAAATTTCCATTATTATTTTTATACAAGATGATAAAGGAAAGAAAGACAAAAAGAAAAAGGGAAAAAAAATTAGCGACTATTGAGAAAAGAAGACTCCACTAGCGTCAACAAGAAGGAGATTGAGGATCCCAGTTGGAGGTGAAGAAAAGGAGAGCCACCCTTCAGAGGAGCCAACACCTAATTTAGCGAGAAAATCAGCACAAGTATTACCTTCCCTCAAGGTATGAGTTAGTTGAACTCTCCAATCTCTAGATAGAAATTCTTTAATATTGAGGATTAGAGTTGCATAGTGATGCCACCTGTCTACATCTTGTGAGACCAGATTGATTGCAGTCAACGAATCAGAATAGCAAACCAAGTCCTTGTACCCGAGATCCCAAGCCACCTTTAGACCATGAAGAATCGCAAGAAGCTCAGCATGGAGAATAATAGAAACGCCAATGTTACCTGCGAAACCTTGAATCCAAGCACCATCGAAATTTCTGAGTAAACCCCCAAATCCAGAAACACCGGGGTTACCTATGCTACTACCATCAACATTTAAAACCACTTCATTTCCTCGGACAGGGTGCCAAGATATCCATCTAGTTAAGGGAGTTGAAGGAGAGGACTTGTAGAAGCACTTAAGCAGAAGATTTGCATAGTGCATGGTGTCGAGCTGCAATCTATAAAAGCTAATATTTTCATTGGCAAGACACATTTTGTTCCGCGCACACCATATCCACCAACAAGCAGCCAAGAACAAGAATGGATTACCCCCACCTAATCCATTCCTAACCCATTTCATCAGATTGCTCTCTTGGAAGAAACTGTGATCTGTAAATCCATTAGCCCACCAAAAACGAGTAGCAAAAGCACAATCCCTCAAATAGTGCATAATGCTTTTAGGAGCAAAGTTACATCTTGAATAGAGGTCAGATTGCAGCAACCCCGACATGCGCTTGGTTGGGAGGGAATCATGAGCAGCTGACCAAAAGAAAAACTTGAGCTTCTCAGGTGCAGGAATCTTCCAAAGCCAGCTCCATGGTAAAGTATCATCGTTTGTCCGGCAAAACTCATTTCTATTAAGCCAATAGTACCCTGCCTTAGCTGTATAAGTTCCATCTAAGTTCCCCTTCCAAGTAATGTTGTCTGGAATTGAGTCATTCAAGCTAATAGGGATGAATTTAATTCTTTCACAGATAGCATTAGGAAGTTGAGTGTAAAGGATGTTGAAATCCCAATTACCTGCAATGTGGAGATCTTGCACTCTCATATCACGGTCATGTATATCCACATAGGGAACAAGTTCAGCTAGTCTCCCCACACCCAACCAATTGGTGAACCAAACGGAGGATCTTCCATCTCCCAACCGAAACTGGAATCCCTCTCTTAGAGAGCATTTAGCCTTACAAATTTCATTCCAAACCACTTAACCAAGCTTCTTAGGAATATTAAGGAAAGATCAGTCTTGACATATTTCTTTTTTAAGATTTGGACCCAAAGCTTGTTTGGATCTTTATGGATCTCCCAGACTAACTTCCCCAGCATCGAAGTATTAGCCTCTCTAGCATTCCTCATCCTAGACCTCCCAAGTTCTTTGGCTTGGTGATTTTGTCCCAACCAACATAGTGTACGCCCGAGTTGGAACTTCCTTTCCAAATGAAGTCTCTAGAAGCTTTGTCAGTGAAATTGCAAGTAGACGGAGGTAGCCAATGTATGGGTTGGGGTACCTATCAAACTCCCCTTTATATAATTTTTTGATAATAAAAAAAATTAAAACATCCCAAAAAAAACAATTTTGGGTGTGAGGTCTTCCCATAGGCAGGTTGAGATCCTTGATTACTCATTGTTGTTGGTTTAGATCCTCTGCATTCATAAATCCAATGTTTTCCTAAATGTAGAAAGTCAGATATAGATTCCCTATATTTATAACTCCTACATTCTTCTAAATTTATTTTGTTTTTAAGGGTTTTTATGTCATTTGCACACTCAACATTATTTCCTTGTAATCTCTCTCCTACCTTTTTATACAAAATGCGAGGATCAGTGCCACATATGAAAGTAGAGAATCCATCACTTTGGATCCTCTCATTCTCTCTCTATATCTCCCTCGTTTCTCTCTATCTCTCATTTAACTTTACTCTCTCTCATCATTATTTATAATTTTTTAATGATGAAAGAGAGTGGATTTTAGAGAGGGATAGAGATGATGGAGGGAGATATATGGAAGATTAGAAGAAGAGGATCCATATCTGAGATCAATGGGTGTGTTCTCTTTTTTGCCAATGAAGTGATATGTCATTCATTCAAAACCTTGAGGCCAAAAAAATTACACTAGATATAAACATTTACCTACTATTGTAAACTTTACAATATTATGCAAATAAAATAAGTGTCCTTTGAGTTACCAAATTTGAGATGTGATCCTTCCTTATGAAGGTGATTTGCATCTCGTGATGGTAGAGATCTTCTAGAAGTAGTTGGGGGATATTTTTGGATATAAACCCTTAATTGGGCCAAGTTCTTCTTGGGCCTATTGCGGCTATATTGGCCTATGTTGGATATATGTTGGAACCTCACAGTGTAACTCCTAAATACTTTTGGGTGGTTTTTGTTCAACCCCCATACCCCCACACACCTTATGAAAGGTCCATATTAACCCTAAAATTTTGCAAATCAGATTTACCTATTGTACATCGGATTTATCTATTGTGCATCAGATTTGTCTATAACTACGAATTTATCTATTGTACATCATCGGATTTATCTATTACATCGGATTTATATCGTCGGATTTATATATTGTACATCGAATATATATATCATCGGATTTATCTATTGTATATCCGATTTATCTATTATACATCGGATTTATCTATTGAACATCGAATTTATCTATTGTAGGAAGTGTGAGAGGTATTGTGGGAATATTGAAAAATGGTGGGGGTATGGGGGTGATTGTGGGGGTTGAAAAAAATTACTCTATACTTTTTGTTTATAAAATACAGAAGAAGATATATCTTCACAATATTTTTTAATTTTTACTACAAATGTGATTTAACTTTAAAAAATTCACTAATTGAAGCAGTTGTCACCCACTACAAAAAAAATTCTATTAGCGACTGACTTTAGCGAGGGAAAGGGAGTCAGTCGCTAAAATAGGTATTAGCGAGGGAATTTATGAGGGAATGTGAGATGTCGTTTCTACTTCACGTTAGCAACTAAAATAGTGAGATTAGCGATGGACTAGACCCTCACTAAGTAGAGGCGGGAATTTGAGAAAAAGTTTCTCGGAAATCTAGGTGTTTAGCAACGAATGGGTCACTCGCTAACTTTGATCTGACTGTTGCAGTCCTTGGGAAGAATGAAGGGGCGTAGCGACGGACGGTCCCTCGCTAAATCCGTCCCAAACCCCACTTAAACCCAAAACTAAAACGTGTTCTCTCATTTCTCCCTCACTCTTCTCTCTCCATTCACTACTCCTCACTCTTCTCTCTCACCCAAACCAAATTTATACTCTCCTCTCTTATTTCCACCACACCACCACGGCAGTCGCCCTCTCTCCTCTCTCTCTCTCTCCTACGCAAATTTTCGCCCTCTCTCTCCTCAACCACACAACCACAACTTCTCTCTCTCACCAGAGCTCTCACTCTTCACCCCCACCGGAGCTCTCCCTCTTCACCACGGGAGCTCTCCCTTTTGCAGGTTTTGATTTTTATTTTCTATGATATTGTTTTGATTTTAATTTTTTATGAACTTGTTTTGTTAAAAGCTATATAATTTGAGTAGGATTTTAGATGAACAAAATAGGTTTATGATCTTATTTTTGATTGATTGTGGTTTGGGTAGAGTTTTAGGTTTGGGTAGGGTATTAGAAGAACAAAATAGGATTAGGATTTGTAGAAATTGTGTAGGATAGAAAGTTGAAGTTGAAATTGAAATTGAAGTTGTTTGTTGAAATTGAAATTAATAGGGAATTGATTTATGTTTTTTGCTTGAAATTGAAATGGTTTAGGATTGAAATTTAATTGTAGAATAAATTTATTGGTGTTTGAAGTCTCACTACAAAGATCTTGGAGCGCGCACCATCACTAGACCGCCGCCAGAGACCGTTGGATTCTTTTTCTCGTTGCTCATAACGATTAGTTATTTATTTATTTTGGTTGTTTTGATGTTGTGATGAACCCTAGGTTAGATGACTATATTGGATGTAGTTGTTATTGTGTGTTGTTGATGGAAAATGGTGAGATGCTGCCCTTGACCCCCCTCCCCATATGTTGCTCGAAATCATCTCAATTGAGATAATTGCGAGATGATACTAACAACAGTAAGGTTGGGAGTTAGAAATAACTTCTTTCACTACTTGGATGGAAAATGATTTTGTGTTGTCCTTGACCCCCATATTCGATTCGAAATCATCTCCACTGAGATCATCTCGATGCCACTAAATTGATATATTATTGGGAATGTTATGGGAATCTAACGCATTTTTTTAAATGCGTGTAGATGAATTAGAATCAATTGAATCGTGGTTGGTGTATGATCGGTTATTTTCGAGAAGAGCGAGTTTGAAGGAATCTTTTGTAATTGGGGTTGAACAGTTTCTTGTGGCACCGTGGCAACATGATTTGGCTAAATGGGAAAGGGAGATTAGATGTCCATGCTTAAAATGTGACGGTGTACCTATTAGGATTCATGATGAAACAGACCTCACTTGTATCATTTGGGGTTTAAGCCTAATTATTGGATTTGGGTAGATCAGGGAGAACAACTTCCAAATTATGACGTTTAGACTTCAAGAAGTTCCGGTGTTGGTGTTCCATGTAATGAAAATTTTGAGTAGATGGAAAACATGATTTGTAATGGTCTCGTGGTGAATATGTCATTTGATGAGCCTCAGTATGACGATTATGATGAACTTCTAAATGAAGAAGCACATCGACTTTATAATTTGTTAAGAGATTCAAACAAACCGTTGTTTGAAGGCTCGCCACAGTCAAAATTATCTATGTGTGCGAAGTTTTAAGCTCTCAAGCCCATGAGTAATATTTCTAAGTTTGGTTTAGACTATGTGACTGAAATGATATTGGAAGCGACACCTAATAAGGATAATTTGCCAAAAAAAGCTATTATGAAGCAATGATGTTAGTTTCAAAAAACTATTCCATTTTTGTTTCTTTTTTTTATTATAAAAGGGGCAAGAGCCCAAAGAAGAATTACACTGGAATGGCTCTAGGAGTATAGACTCCTAATACATCATCAGCAAGAATTTGCCTAATAAAATCAGGGGGTGTCATAGTGGATAAAAGGGGTGTCCATAGTAAGAGAGCAGCCCAAGGCAGCAAGCCCATGAGCGGCCTTATTGGCTTCTTTGAAGGTATGGGCAATGTTAACAGTAGAGCCGTCAAAATGAGCCCAACCCGACGGGCCGGCCCAAACCGCCTGACAAAATAAGTAGTTTGGGCCAAAAAAAGTGAGTTATAAAAAAAATTGGCCCAGCTCGGGCTCGCCCGAAAAATTACCAGCCCGTCATGGGCCAGCCCGCTGGCCCGACAATTTAAAAAAACAGTGTAATTACATTTTTTTGTGAACCAATTACTTTTTTTAATCGACCGAGAGTGTTGTTTTGGGCCCGGTTATTTACTTGTCGCCCAACTTATCCAAACCCTAGCAAGTAACAATTTAGACTTAAATAGAAAGATCCACTTTCTGCTGACCTTCCAGACCAAACACGAACCCTAATAAAAATGCTTCACTTTCACGGCCTATTCTCATTTCTCCTCCATCGCGTTTGCAGCTGCTAGCCTGCTACTATGTCACGCCCTCCGCATCCTCCACGTCCTCCGCCGCATCCTCCATCCCCAAAACCACAGGTACTTTCATTAGATAGCTACATGTATTGTCATTAGATTATAAACATCTATTTCTAATAATTTTCACACAAACTCATCTGTTGCTGGCTATGTTCAGACTATATGTTGGGGATAGAAGAGTTTTAAATGGGAAACTCATAAATGAGAGGAAGATTGGGTTGGATGGATGGATATATAGGGAGGGGTTGGACTTTATCACACTTGGTGATTTTTAAATGTGTTCTGTTTGTTGGGCTGCTTCTTGGTGTGGGGGTGGGGGCGAGATTGGGACTTTGGGAGTATTGCTCTTGTGTTTTCAATTCTTTATTAATGCCACTGAGAACACCGACCGGGTCAATGGCAATGTTGTGGATCTTTTACTTCATTGAATTACAATTTTTGTTTTTTGACAGTTTTTGTTTTTTTGTAAAAATGATGCAGAGTTTGAATACCCCTTCTGGTGTTAGTGTTAATATTGATGTTGGAGAGAACACCGACTTGGTGATGTTAGAGAACGATGATGTAAGTCTTAGTTCGTTATTTGATTAGACCACTTGTATTAATGATATATCAATCTACTTGACTTAAACTTGTTTTTTGTTTGAATTATGATAGGCTTTTGATAATTATGTTATTCTTTTTATACTCTTACAATTATTTAATGATGGTAAGTTATAATTTAGACTTTTATTTAATGTTATTCTTTTTATACTCTTACAATTATGTGCTATCTATTTGACATTGTTATGGTTAAATCTTTATTTTAATGTGTTAGGAGAATTTGATTTTATTGATGTTGCTATTGATGGTGCAAATGAAAGGACAACCCAAGTTGGTGAAGACAAGAATCATCCAAATATCATCATTTTGGATGAGCAAGAGATGTGGTGACTTATCTTATTTTGAGAAGGAACTCGTTTTTGTAATTGAACCATTTTGGTTGCTAGACAATTAACATTGCTTTTGCTTGTTGGACAATTAATGTAGCTATGATGAATTACAAGTGGTTGTATTATTTTGTTTTTGTAGTTGGACCTTGTGTACTAGTGGCCTTGTTGCCTATTTTGAAGTAACTAGTGGCCTTGTTGCCTATTAGTGTAATTGTGCATGTAAGCATTACAGTGTAATTGTGCAAGGAAGGGTTTCTCTTATAGACCTTGACATGTTAAGAGTTTGATGATGCAAGCATTTTCTGAAGCTGCTGCTTCTTCTCTTTGGCTAATTACTAGTACTCTTTTTTTTTGGCATTACTTGCCCACCTTTTCAAGTAATCTTTTATTTTTATATATGTTGTTGCCTTGTTGGATTCTAGGTTGGAAAGTAAAATATATCTGTTTCTTTATGTTTTCAGTCGTGTGTAAAAAAAGTTTTCAATTGTGTGAAATGTGAATAATGAAAATTCTAATAAAATCAGTGTTTAATTAAAAAAAGTGAATTGAAGAGCCCATGGGCCAACCCGTTTGGCCCGCAGCCCGCGTAGGGCTGATAATTTTTGAGCCCAAATTAAATATGGCCCAGCCCGCCCGAGCCCGAAATTGTCTTTGGCCCGAATGGGCCGAGCCCGCCTGAATTGATAGCTCTGGTTAACAGCCCAATTACGTGATATGAGAGACTGAATACGCCGAAAGAGTTGCCACACGAAGCATAAGAGAGAACGTTCGCAGAGAGGGAATCCACGAGAACCTTCTTGTTTCTTTAATTTTTGTTTCTTTAATTTTCCTTTGTTGACTCTTTTTTTTGTTTTAATTCTCCTTTGGATTTGTGCTTGCTAAACCCGAAAGAGTTGATCTCCTAAAAAATTTATCTCCACCTTGATAATTAATGGCTAACAATATTTTCCTACCTATTGAGTCTTTGTGTTTCTTGTTTTAATTTTCCTTTGAGTTTGTGCCTATTTGACCCAAAATAATTGTTCTCCTTCTTGATAACTTCTTTTTTCTCACATTGCCAAGAATTCATGTAAACGAAAAATCCTTATTCTTGGGGTATAAATATCTTCATCTTCCAACATCTTGAAACTCACCTGTTTCCCCCAAAACCTTGACTATAAGTGTATTCCCCCATGGTTTAGACTCTGTTGATAATTCCTCCTCGGTCAACCTCCTCCTTATTTTCCTCCATGTCTTCCTCCATGCAATCTCCCCAAAATCCGCCATCGTGGTCATCTTCAAAAGTGCTTCTTTGAAGGTAGGAACAAGAGATTTATCGCTACCAATCATCCCTTCACCCGTCAAATCGGGGACCATGGAGTCACCCTCAGAGTGGCATTTAGATTTCTTCTTGCTACGGTGGAGGAGATTGACCTCCTGCGCATTTGACCCCGGCGTATATGACGACATGTCATGAACAAGCTTGCAAGAATCTTGCACTATTTCTTGGAGAGAAACAGTTATGTCAGTTTTTTCTAAAAACATGTCAGGAATTTGGATCCTCTCATTCAACACTCTCTCAATCATGCATCCTCTACACTCTCTATCTCTCTCATAAATTTCTACCTTCTCTTATTTTTTTCTCTCTCTTAATATATTATTTCGAGAAGACGATTTTAAGTATACTAATACTCATAGTAATATTATTCTATTTAATACACAATATTCTTTCTTTTTTGACCAAATAATACAACAATATTCTTTCTTTTTTTCTTCTTAGTAGTATATATGCAGCAAACTTTGGAAAATTTGAATTTTTATTAGTTATTGTTATTTGTTTTTAAGTTAGTAAAAACTCCCTCAAAATCAAGCTATATGATATTTGTCTCTTTGAAGACTGTTAATTATTATTTTTCTAATGCAAGCACAACATATAGAATAATATTGAGTATTCATGTTACCGTTGCATCTATTGAAAGAAGATATTCTACATTAAAATTGTTAAAATTTTATTTTTGATTTACTATGATCACAAGAACCTTAATCGCCAACGGATTCCTAATGATTTTACACAAAAATGTAAGAACAATAATATTTAAATAACTACATGGGTACCATATTTTTTTTTTTAGATAAACAAGCAATATATTGAAGGGGGGCACTAGGGGTGCACCCAACCCTTACAATGTTATGGGAAGGGGAGAAGCCTCCTTAAAACCTCCCTGGGCCAAAACCCTTTGGGAAAAAGACCCTTTGGGTACCATATCTTTAGTTCGTGTCGAAAACTCAAAATCTAATGACCAACCCTGAGTATCCATTGGAACATTAAGGATATGGACTTGAATGACCAACCCTGAGTATCCATTGGAACATTAAGGAAACTGATTTTTTTTAAACAAACAAGCATACTGTCCGATTTTATTGAAAAAAAAGTAAAAAGACAGATAAAAATGAAGGGTGGACTAGACCAAAACCCCTGCCATTAGAATAGTTCAATCCAAAACAGTAATAGAGAACCCCTAACAGAGCCCTTAATACACAGCAGCCTAAAGGCTAGACAAAAACCTAAAACCAAACTAACAAAATTAGATAAACAATCCTGAGAACGGAAAATTAGATAAACAATCCTGAGAACGGAAAAACTAACAAAATTCGACTCCCACCAAATTTTTATAATATTTATTTTATTTAATTTTTCAATTATATGTTTTATAAAAACATTTTCAGAAATTCCAAATAACTATCTTGCACTTGAGTAAAAATAACATTCCTCATAACAATTAATATCCAAGAATATCATTTCCGCTAATGACATCATAAAAAATCGTTTTAAAAACCGAACCAATTGAACTGTATAACCAGTTAAACCATGAACCGACACTATCTACAGTTTGGTTATTTTAGTGGTTCGACTGTGGTTTCATTCCATTATGAGCAATTTAAAACGATTAAATTATGATTGGAAGGTATCACCACTTCGATTTTCGGTCCGGTTTTCAAAACATTGGTTTGAAATTATGTAATGCAACTGCCAGCTGGAGCTGAGGCGGCAAGAAAGAGCACAAGAGTAAAGCGCGGGAACACCAAATTAGTGGACTATCTGATGAAATAAATAGCTGAGAAGGGGCCAGAAACTGATCTTGATAATTTTGGATAATTTCCCTCTTCCTCTCTCAGTCTCTCTTAGCTCTCTCTCTGATTCTATCTCTCTCAATCCTGCTCCCCACCTTTCTTGTATCAATTGGTAAATGCTCTTGTAATTCACCACCCTATCACTTGTATATTGAATTGAGTGGAATTCAACATCACTGTTAATACAATTGATCTGTAAAATTAGATTTTCCAAGATTCAATGGCAAAGATGTTATTTGCTGGATTTTTAAAGCAGAACAATTCTTTTCATATTACAACACACCTGATATAGAAAGATTACCAATTGATGCGGTACATTTAGACCATGATATTGTGCCTTTTGGTATCAAATGATGCAAAAGATTAAGCCCTTTGAAACATGGGAACTGTTTGCTAGAGATGTTGAATTTGGTCCCTACCCATAGAGCAAACCTGTTTAAACTTGCACAAATTGGGACTGTGGCTGAATATTATCTTGCTTTTACATCTTTAGCTAATAGATCAAAGGGTCTAACCAATGATGCATTATTAGATTGTTTTCTAAGTGGTTTACAGAATGACATACGTAGAAATGTTAAGTCTTTAGCACCTGATAACATGTTGAAAGCAGTAGCACTAGCTAAGCTATTTGAGGAGAAATATCCACAGTTACATAAAGCTAAACAGAACACAACCAACACCAGAAACCTATACACTAACCAAAACACTAACCCAAATACCCAGAAAAATCAATACAACCAGAACAAACAGGATCAAACATCTTACACTACAAAATCAAATTTACCACCCTTAGTTCCTCCACCCCAAACCAAGCCATTAAACCAGAACCAAAAATACCCTAATATAAAGAACATGACAGCTGCAAATATTCAGCTTAGAAGAGATAAAGAGCTATCCTACTTCTGTGATGAAAAGTTTTCACACACTCATTAGTGCCCAAACAAACACCAAGTGTTTATGTTACAGTTGACTGATGAAGATGATGTTGATACAACCACTGTGAGTTCTGATGAGAAAAAAAGTGAAGAGAGTGTCCTTGGAGAACATCATTTATTTTTAAATGCCATGAAAGGGGGTATAGGGACAGGAACCATCAGATTTTCTGGAAGAATTGGCAACATTTCAGTGTAAGTACTACTAGATGGGGGCAGTTCTAAAAATTTCTTAGAGCCAAGGATAGCTCAGTTCCTTAAACTACCAGTGGAACCTTGGCCTAGCTTTAAAGTGTTGATTGGCAATGGCCAACAAATGCAGATAGAAGGTTGGATTGAGAAGTTAACTGTGACTGTCTAGGAACATGAATTAAAATTACCTGCGTGTATGTTACCTGTAGTAGGAGCTGATCTGATATTGGGATCTTCATGGTTAGCTACATTGGATCCTCACATTTTTTATTACAGAGCTGCTACAATTAAATTCTTCTAAGAAGGAAAGTTTATCACATTACAAGGGGACCAAGAGCTGCAACCAGCAGAAGCACAGTTTAATCAGTTGAAAAGGATGCTATAAGTGAGTGTTTCACTATTCAAGTGATTACTCCAAGAGTTGAAGAAGATGAGTTGTTTAATTTACCTAAAGAGATGGAACCTGAACTGGCACTGTTGTTACATACATACAAAAATGTATACCAAGCTACCTTGGGGCTACCTCTTGCCAGAACTCAGAATCACAGAATTTTGCTGCAACCGGATAGCAATCTAGTGAAAGTAAGACCGTATAGATACCCACACAAACAGAAAGATCAAATTGAAGTCATGCTTGATCAGGGAATAATTCAACATAGTACTAGTCCATTCTCTTCACCTATTGTCTTGGTTAAAAAGAAGGATGGGAAATGGAGGTTCTGTACGGATTATAGGGCTCTTAATGTTATCACTATCAAAGATAGTTTCCCTATGCCCACGGTGGATGAGCTATTATACGAATTATTTGGAGCAAAATTCTTTTCTAAGCTGGATTTGAGATCCAGTTACCATCAAATTTTTCTAAGCTGGATAGCAGCATTCAGGACTCACCATGGACACTATGAATAGCTTGTTATGCCATTTGGACTGACAAACGCACCTGCAACATTTTAAAGCTTGATGAACAGAATCTTTCAACAACAATTAAGGAAATTTGTACTTATGTTCTTTTACGACATACTGGTGTACAGTGCCTCATGGCAGGCTCACTTAATTCACTTGGAACCGGTGCTCAAGACATTACAGAAACAGAAACACAAACTACATGCAAGACTATCCAAATGCTCTTTTGGGCTAGGAGAAGTTGATTACTTGGGCCATAGAGTATCGGGTTTTGCTTTTCCCACTCCCCCTCCTACTCAAAACACACCCCATAAGGGTGTGAAATGACCAAAAGGCCAGCCAAAGTGTCTTTTTTTCAAGAAATTTCACGTGTTCGAACACGGGCCTTCGAACCCGTTCGAACGACATCGTTTGCGTGAGTTAAAAATTGACTTCACACCTTCTTGTGCATAATTTTACCTGTTCGAATGGGGTCACTCGAACATGTTCGCATAACCTTGTTCGAACACCCTATTTTATTTCGTTCGTATGCAGTTAACCGAGGCAACAATAATGGACCCTCACACCACATTCACCAATTTTATTGCGTTTGCATGCTGTTGTTCGAACGTGTTCAAACAAGGTCGTTCGAACAATCATTAAACACGTCCTCCACAGTGTTTCACACGAGGTTATTTTTGGAATAAAATTTGTTAAGGGGTGTGAATGAGTAAGAGGGGGAGTGGGGAAAGTAATATCCATCGGGTTCAGAAGTAGTAGTGGACCAGGACAAGGTACAAGTAGTGAAGGAATGGCCAAGACCTGTCAATGCGAAACAAGTGAGATGTTTCTTAGGACTTACAAGATATTACAGGCGTTTTATTAAGTCATATGATTGCTTACCTGGCCCGTTGACTGATTTACTCAAGAAAGAAGGGTTCAAGTGGAATGATGCAACAAGAGAGGCATTCTTAAAATTGAAAGAAGCAGTAGTTTCTGCTCCGGTACTTGCATTACCTAATTTTATTGAATCATTTACATTGGAAACTGTTGCTTCTGGTATTTGAGTGGGGACAGTATTGAGTCAAAAGGGCATCCTATAGCCTATTTCTCTAAGAAGATGGCACCTAGAATTCAGCAGCAATCTGCATATATCAGAGAATTGTATGCTATAACTGAAGCTTTGGCTAAGTTTCGACATTACCTACTACGCCACAGTTTTATTATTAAAACTGATCAGAGAAGCCTCAAAAGCTTGCTGGACCAGTCCTTACAAACACCTGAGCAGCAGGCATGGCTGCACAAGTTCATAGGATACAATTTTAGGATCGAATATAAGCCAGGCAAGGAGAATTTAGCAGCTGATGCATTGTCTAGAATTTTTTCATGGCTTGGTCTGAACCTCAAGCACAATTCCTACAAGAATTGAGGTCTGAGATAAGCAAAGATGAGGAAATGCAAGCTATTATCCAACTCTACCAGAACAATGATATTGCTAGCAGTAACTATAAGGTGAAAGACAACTTGTTGTACTGGAAAGACAAATTGGTGATTCTTGCAACAAGTGACTGGAGGCAGAAAATTTTGATTGAAAATCACAGCTCTCCTATAGGGGACATGCTGAAATAGCTAGAACAATGACACAAGTGACTGCTCAATTCTATTGGCCACAATTGAAAGAAGAGGTTAAACAATTTGTGCAACAATGTGTTGTGTGTCAGCAAGCTAAAACACCAACAATTGGTCCTGCAGGCTTGCTACAGCCACTGCCAATTCCTACACAAGTGTGGGAAGATGTTGCAATGGATTTCATCACAGGATTGCCAAACTCTCATGAGTACACTGTAGTTATGGTAGTCATTGACAGGTTGTCTAAGTATTCATGAATAACGTGGTGAAACTACATGGTGTTCCCAAGTCAATTGTGCCTGATCGACACAAGGTTTTCACAAGTGCCTTTTGGCAACATATGTTCAAATTACAACGGACTACTCTAGTTATGTCTTCTGCTTATCATCCACAATCCGACGGCCAAACAAAAAATTTAAACAAAAGTCTAGAAATGTATGTAACTCAGATGCTTCATATTCTAAAATCCTAAGTCCTGGTACAAATTTCTGGTGTGGGCAGAATTTTGGTATAACTCAGCATTTCACACTAGCTTTGGCATGACTCCATTCAAGGAATTATATGGAAGAGATCCTCCGGTTATGAGCACCCCCGGAATAATTGAGAATGACCCAATGGAAGTGGTAAACAAGTTGAATGATAGAGAGACCATATTACAGCAGTTAAGAGATAATCTCGACAAGGCACAACAGCGAATGAAAGGGCAAGCTGATAAGAAAAAGGTGAATGCAACATTAGAGATTGGTGACTTGGTAATGCTCCAACCCTAAAGACAACACTCATTAGCGTTGAGAAAGAATCAAAAGTTATCAATGAGATATTTTGGTCCCTTCAAAGTAATTCAAAAGGTTGGGCTAGTGGCATACAAAATTGAGCTGCCTGAGACTGCTAAGATACACAATGTGTTCCACATTAGTCAATTGAAACCATTTCTAGGGGCAAGCACAGAACCATACTTACCATTACCTCTCTTAACTAGTGAGAGTGAGATTGGTCCTGTGCTGCTACCAAAAGCAGTGCTCAAAACCAGAACTGTGATACGAGGAAACCAGCAAGTGCAACAGGTGCTAATTATGTGGGATGTTGATAAAGAAGAGAATGCTACTTGGGAGAATGTGGAAGACTTCAAATCCAACTATCCTTCTTTCAATCTTGAGGACAAGATTGCTCTTAAAGGGGATGGTAATGTAATGCAACTGCCAGCTGGAGCTGAGGTGGCAAGAAAGAGCACAAGAGTAAAGCGTGGCAACACCAAATTAGTGGACTATGTGATGAAATAAATAGCTGAGAAGGCGCCGGAAACTTTGGATAATTTCCCTCTTCCTCTCTCAGTTTCTCTTAGCTCTCTCTCTCTGTTCTGATTCTATCTCTCTCAATCCCGTTCCCCACCTTTCTTGTATCAATTTTTTTTGACGCAAGAAAACTAGTTCATTTCATTCATAATCGTATCAAAAATACATGCTGGAATATCAAACAAAGTCTGAGAAAAGGCTGAGAACAAGGCTACCCCCGCTTAGGTATGAGCCACCTTGTTAGTCGCTCTCCTACAGAACTCCACATGAGAGTTTACTGAAAAATAAACAAAGGCATCCCTACAATAAGCTAAGATACAACCATAGTCAGAATTGATAATAGGGGCTTTGTTGAAGTCATCCACAACCGTTTTGGCGTCCATCTCGAAGATAACATCCCAGAATTGAAGTTCTTGCATCCATTCGACGGCAACAAGCAATCCAAGAGCCTCACCTTTGTAAACTTCAAGTAAGGGTGCAAAAGTATGAAGTTTAGCTCCCACAAACGATCCCGTCTCGTCACGAACACATAATCCAATACCAATCCAGTTACCACCTGTGTCGAACGCCGCATCAATGTTACATTTAACGAAGCCACGGGGCGGTTTGGACTAGACATCAGCTGCAACCGAAACATTTGTAGCGAAGAAATGCAAACCAGAATAACCAAAGAAATGCACTAGCGGCGATAGCAGAGTCGGTCTTTGTATGCTTAAAAATTGATCTAGCCGATATCCATTCCCGCAAAGAAAACCGAAGCGTGTTGTATAATAGGCGCCACAGAATCGCGCCGCTATTGCCAAACAAGATTATTCTGCTAGACCGGATACTCCACATTTACAACCCATGCCTTACGGACTTCGCTAGAACAAAACATGAAAAAAGTTGAAAAACCGATGCGAAACCAAAGCTGCCGCACCGCTCTCTAGTGCTAATGATTCAATACCAAGAAGCGATCCCCAACACGATGTAGTTGTCGTGCAATTCGCAAAAATGTGCAGGCTTGTTTCCTCATTATTACCACAAAACGGACACTCGCTCGGAACGACCATGCCACGACGAAGGAGAACATCACGCGTGGGTAAACAACCCCTAGCAAGTCTCCATAAGAAGTTTTTCACCTTTAGGGAACATGTAACTTCCAGAGGATGCCCCAACAGTCTATCACTGGGAGCGGTTTGAGGAGAAATGTTTTGAGTAGCAAGTCGGTATGCACTTCAGACCGAATAAGAACCATTCTATTCCCCTATCCAGTTAAGCGCATCATCATTAACACAGTGAAATAAAGGTGTATCCAACACGGCGGCACTCGACGGCCCATCCAAGGTAAAGCGGACAAGAGGCACATTCCAACATTTCCTGTCCTGGATAACCAGATAGTCAACACGAAGCAAAGGATTAAAATTGCCTGCAATTCTAGGCCGAAGTTGTGTTGGAGTCTTTGTCCACTGATCCTCAAACAAACGGATCGTATTTCCACTACCAATGCTCCAAGACGAACCATCCCGGATCAACTCTTGGGAAGCCAAGATACTATACCAAACATAGCTACCATTACTCTTCTTAGAGGCATGTAGAAAATCACTATGCGGGAAGTACTTGGATTTATACAACCGAGAAACTAGGAGCTCCGGTTGCGATTGATGTAACACCCCCTTCTACCATAACTACTAATTAATTTTTGAAAAATCAGAGTGCGTAAAAACTTTTCAGTGCGACCACTCGAGGGTGCCACATTTAAAACACCAGAATCAAAACTCCAAAATATTAATTAAAATAAAACTCCAAAGTAAGATACATAGCACCAGCAATGTCCGAGGACAAAATACTACAGCAGTGGAAATAATAACTTAACATCTTAGTTCAAATTATAAAAGAAATAACAACTAAACATTTCCCCCCGGTGCTACGTATCAGAGCCGACTCGACCACACTAGAAGAAGGATCTCTAGTCACCTTCGATCCATCACACCTGTAGGTTTGCCGACATACGACGAGGCAACCTCACGACGCAGTGATGAGGTGAGTCTCAATGCATAGGAAATAATAGATAAAACAAGAAACACAGTAGAATAGGCACACCAGAGATACAGTCAATTCACATACACCATTAATACAGTTACACCAAATACAGTTACACCAAATACACCATAAATACAGTTACACCAAGTACAGTTACACCAAATACACCATAACTACAGTTACACCAAATACAGTTACACCAAGTGCAGTTACACCAAATACACCATAACTACAGTTACACCAAATACGGTTACACCATAAATACAGTTACACCAATACACTATTATATTTATGAACACCCAATCAATCACCAGAACATGTATGTAATGCATGAGATGCAACCCAAAACTCCACTGGGCATATGCATGTGGATCCATCACCAAAATTGCCTTGAGGGCATTCACCAAACACCAAAATAATTTATGAGGCCGAGGCCTATTCACCAAAAATATGCATATGATTATGCGACACCATGACTATGCACCAAAAACACCAAATCACCAAAAGAAACCAATAATATACTCACCAATAGCCTTGTGGGCTCACCAACACCAAAGAAAGGTCATAGACCCCAACTCACCATTATTTAATCACCAATAATACACCACACCACAAATAGTACTTCTTTAGGGACTAAAAGATCACCAAGACTAACTCTACCCAAACACCTAGTACTCACATACTCTCTCCTATTTAATTATATCAATTAACAACCAATCACCTTCATAACAATTAACACCTATTACACACCATATTACATTTAACTCATGCAATTCACCTTATAACTCAACCAAATAATTACTCCTAGTGTTTATATATTCAATTTACGCTACAACAACACCATAACACCACAATCAAGAATTTATCAATTCAATGCATGAAATTCAAGTCAATCACATGTGAAGTCAAACAATCACCTAATCAATCAAATACTCCATAAGTCAATTCAAACAATTACTCCTAACACCTAATCCCTATGATTTCATGGTTTATAAATTATTAACTATGTAAGAGAGCCCCCATACCTTGTTAATTGAAAGAGATAACACTAAAGCTCTCAAGCAAACCTCTCCAAGACACCAACACTCCAAGATTCCTCCTTCCTCCTTGGTTCTTCACGCAAAATCTCTCTCCTTTCCTTGCCCTAGCCGTCGCACTCCTTCTCTTCTCCTCTTCTCACTTTCTAATTTTTGATTTTTCTCTCTAATGAGGGTTTCTCCTAAGACCCTAAGGTTTTATTAAATGGGTTGGGGCTACTTAACTCCAATGGGCCTTAATTGCACTCCCCTAATTACTTTCTCATATCCTCCCTATTTAATTAAAATATCACCCTTTTATTTGTTACACCCCACTCCTTAATTAAATTAAATACCCCATTATTATTTGATTTTTAATTCCCAACCATACGCTACTTTTCCTCCTACTTTTCCTCCCTCCCATAACCACTTTGGTTTTCCCTAGAAACTTGCTTTTAATAATAATAATAATAATCATCATATATTAAGTATTTCTAACATCAATTTTAGTCCTTCTCAACATGGTCCCTATGCCAAAAACTCTCCAATTTGGTCCACTACCCTATCAAATCAACTCCAAATAATTTCTAATAAAATTTGGGGCGTTACAATTGAAGCCGCCAAGCTTGTTTTCCCATGAGAGCTAAGTTAAAATGCTTTAGGCTTCGAAACCCCATTCCACCATAAATCTTGGGAACACAACCTATCCCAGGCCATCCACCTGATACCACGCCCAACACCACCATTACCACCCCACCAAAAACCATTAAGCAGTCGATCAATTTCTGAGATGAGAGTAGAAGGGATCATAAAAATACTCATAAAGTAAGTTGGTATAGATTGTAGCACCGACTTGAGCATAACCTCTTTTCCCACCTTGGATAACATTCTCCCACTCCAAGAATTAATCTTATTCCATATACGATCCTTGATGAATTTAAACAATGCCTTCTTGCTTCTTCCTATCATGGAGGGAAGTCCAAGATATTTGCCAGTACCCAAACAAACTTGAACACCCAAATTGAGGCAATAGATTCCGGAACCACCGATTGAACATTACGACTAAAGAATATCTCAGATTTCTGGAAATTTACTTGTTGACTGATAAGTCCACTTTTAGTTGTCTTTTTAGTACTTATTTTAAGTAAGTTGTTTGGTATTTTAGTTCTATTCAAGAGTTATTTTACTACCTTCACTACAACAGAATTAGTATATAGGCGCTTTTTTTTCATCCATGGCGCGCTTTTTGACTTTCTTTGAGCGTGTATTGGGTATTCCACTCCAACAATGGACAGCGCTTCCTAAAAAGCGCCACCCATTTCCCAAACACGTCCTCAAATAGGCAGCGCTTCCTAAAAAGCGCTGCCCATTGCCCAAACACGTCCTCAAATATGCAGCGCTTCCTAAAAAGCGCTGCCCATTACCCAAACACGTCCTCAAATAGGCAGCGCTTTTTAAGAAGCGCTGCCCATTGCCCAAACACGTCCTCAAATAGGCAGCGCTTCCTAATAAGCGCTGCCCATTGCCCAAACTTGTCCCCCTATAGGCAGCACTTCCTTAAAAGCGCTGCCCATTGTTTAATTTTTTTTTTTAATTTTTTTTTCAGGTTTTGTGTATTTTCCATTTTATATTTGCAACAAAAAATTAAATCATACATCCAAAATATTTTTTAATAGTGATATCTATGAATTTGTTGTATTTAAACCTGAATTAAATCATACATCATAAAAAAATTAAATCATACATCCAAAATACATCCAAAAAATTAAATCATACATCCAAATTAAATCATACATCTAAAAATTAAATCATACATCCAAAATTAAATCATACATCCAAAATAACAAAACATGAATTTGCCAAATTTAAACCTAGCCTTGTAATGAGCATCAGAAATATCACGTCCAAATGGGCTTTTCAAACTTTTTTGTGGCATCCAGAACATTGTCCTCAAATTTTTGTGATAACTTTTCCAGCTCCTGTGGATTAAGACCAAAAAATAAAATAAGCCCCATCATCAGTCCATCACTTGAAAATTTTTACTTATGATGTCCAGTCACTTTGCTTCTGGAATTTGAGCACATGCATCTGTAAAATCATTAAATCAAAATCCTATGACTACATTAATTTAGTTAGGAGTTACATTTTAAGCAAAATTCCTCACTGACATATACTGCTAAGAAAGTAGGGGCTTCTGGCTGTTGGCATATGGTTCCTTTCAAATTTTTAAAATTTTCAATTTCAACAGAAATTTACCAACTCATGTTGCTTCTCCTGTTTATTTGTAAGACATTAGTATCAAAATATGTACAACTACAATTTACAAACCCTTGATTCCATGAAATAAAGAGAAAGTCTAGTAGTAGATATCTACTCTAAATGGCAGAAATCAAATAGCATGAACTGTTAGTCTGTTACTAATACTAGCTACCATTTAGTTTGTTTTTAGTTGTTAACAAGCACACCTGTTCAATTTTGTTAAATGTTCTCTTTATCATCTTCAAGAGAAACACCACTAAGAACTGCCTCCTTTATTTGGTCTGCAAAGGAACAAATACAATCGTTAGAATAAATTTGTCTAAAAATCCAGTGGAAGGTAAATGAAACAGTTTGTTTGCAGAATAACTTTTTGAATCGAATCACATAGATATTCCGTATTACCAGTCAAAAACCAAGAAGTGGAATACACGCGACAGCTCTATCTCTCTCTCTCTCTCACAATAAATCAGAAAATTCGCAAAAGAATGGAACCATATAAATCATAATATTTTACACCAGCTACACATCCAGCATCTTTCACCTTACAAAAAACCAGAAGTCGAGAAGCAACATTGGAATGCAACCGGAAGCAATTCAAGCAACTTAGAATAAAAATTAACACGCCAATACAGAAGAATTAAAACAACATAACAAAACAATATTTTGTAACTTACTTTCAACAACATAACAAAACAATATTTTGTAACTTACTAACGAAAAAGAAAAGGAAAACAAAGCCCCTTCTCAGAAGCTAAAATAACAGCTTCTGTAGAAGCCTCTATACTAAATTGCATCATAAAATCATTGTTTTACCCCAATACTAATAGTGATGAAGGTGATCATAACAGCTCACCTAAATGTTCCAAGTCGAGCAGTGGTGTATGTGGCCTGCCTGAGTAGCCCAGCTGATAGACCCTGCATGAATTGATTCAATTTAGACACCAGTAGATTTATACCTCAATAAAGGATAAATGACAAAACCAAAATCAAAACCAAATCCCAATCTCAAATCCAAACAAAACAGTGACTCAAAAGCCAAAACAACAGTGTATAGAATCCCCTTCCCCTAGCAGATCTATAATTGAGAAAATTAAACAGGTCATAGAAGCACAAAACGCAACATTGTACCGTTTTGGAATCAATAACAGATTCACCCCACACATGCAATTATCAACATAAAACACATGAGAAACAAGGATCTATCATTGAAGAAAATTAAACAAAATCCAAAAACACAAGATGGATAGAAAAGTGAAATTAACCTTGTAGAAGGCACCAACACCCTCATTCTTGAGCATGGTGGATGTGATACTTGCAGCAGATCCTTGACCCAGTTGAATCCTCACCTACAAAGAAAAAACAAACCACGGATCTGAATCAGGTAAGAGAAATCAAAGATACCCATTAATCAAATTGGGGGAATCTCAACAAAAATAACGCAAAGGTGAAAACTTTATTCGACCTTGATCATATCGATGGGTTGAATGACGCAGGTAGCGAGCATGCCGGAGGCTCCGCCTTTAACGAAAGGTTTGACGGCGGACCAGACACCAGAAACAGCAGGCTTGGGTTTCTTCTCGTCTCCCATTGTTGTTTTGTGAGATTGAAAGAATTATCGTTGAACCCTAAAATCCTGTTTGGGAACTCAGACTTCCAAAATCAAGGAGAGACGCAAGGAACTGGGAACTCGTTTTCCAATACGCAGCGTTTGCTAAAAACGCCAGTATGCGCTTATTTCGTTTCAACACTGTGGCGTTACTAAAAAGCATTTGAATATTGCCTATTTCGTTTTCAAATACGCAGCGTTTCTAAAAAAAGCGCTGGGTATGTGGCTATCTCGTGTTCAAAATACTGGCGTTTGATAAAAATTTGAATATTAAGCTATTTCGTTTTCAAATATGCAGCGTTTGTTAAAAACAGGTGGGTATGGAGGTTAGCGTGTTTGGGTATAGGTGGCGTTTTAGGCAAAAAAAACGCTCGTAGTGTGGCGCTTTTTAGCCATTTACTGGCGTAGTGCTTTTGTTTTGTTTTTATTTTCGGGACAAGTGTTGAGCAAAGTAAGAGAATTTAAGCTCATGCATAGGAATGAAATCCCAAGGCAAAAGGAGGAAAAAGTACCAAACGAATCAAAAAGAGGCAAGAAAAGAGGAGTTTTATAGCGTAAACAGAGCCATAACACTACGGTGGCCGTGTTATAAAACATGGCCATGTTTCGCTAGAAAGTCAAGAGCCAAAATCTAATTCGAGAAAACACGGCAGTGTAATAAAACACGGTGCGGTGTTATAAAATATGGCCGTGTTTTTCCAACTTCCTCCAATTGTTGTTACTTTTCTTCCTTCACTTCTCAGAATCGATTCTTAATCGATTTTATGACTCAAAGGCCTATAAATAAGCACGAAATTTCGAGTACTAGGATGTTATTCTTACTTGTAAACTCACTCTAAAAGATTTATCTAAGTTCTTGCATTTCTCTTAAGCTTTTGTTCTTTTATTTTCATGTTATTTACCCTCTTGCACTTTTAATTTCTCGTTCTTATTTTCAAGAACTTTATATTCGATCTTTTATCGCTTTCGTTTATTTTTCTGTCATTTATATTACATGAATTTACAATTCTGTCATTTACAATTCTTGTTATTTATCCTTTATGTCTTTTTATTCTTCTTCTAAGTCCTTGTCTACAATGATCATGAGTGAGTAGATCCTTCTAGTCTTGGGATTGTGGGAATAATCCAATGATAGATCCCTAAACAATTCCAAGTCTAGACTCTATTTTATTAAAGTTTTTATATCTAATTTAACCTCATCGATTTCAAAGCTATAATTCAAATATCAAACGAGGTACCGAAAGGTGAAGTTTGATATTAGAACTATGAGGTTAAACAAGATGATCAAACATGAGAATAGTTTTGAGAGTCTTGGGACAACAACGTTTGTACTTAAGGGGTCTTGGCAATAATCAACCATGAGAATCGGTTTTGATTATTGTTTCGAGGCACACTCTTGTATTCCGAAAGGAAACATGAGTTACCATTGAATACATTGTCCTTAGAAAAGACTTTAAATAAAATAGAGAATGGATGAGGGATTGTGAAATGTTTCTATCATTGAGATGAAACCACAATCCTAGCCTAGGACGTTTTTATAATTCTTTCCATCTTCTAAAAATTATTCCTTTCAGCTAATCAAAACTAAAAATTAGATTGGTAATTGCTTAACTCCCTGTGGATCGATACATTTTTACTACGAGATAGAAACCGTGCACTTGCGGCCTATCATTGACCAGAGGCACGCTCATATATGTCAAGAATAGCCTGGATGCGAGTAGCTTCGCATAATGTTGCTCTAAAAAAGAGGAAGCTATCATCTGCAAATAAAAGGTGTGAAATTAGCGGAGCTCCTCTACAAATACTTAGAGCATGAATATCTCCGGAAGCTAGAGAGTGATTCAAGAGAGCAGTCAGACCTTCAGAACACAGAATAAATAGATACGGAGATAGCGGGTCACCTTGCCTGAGGCCTCGCCCGGGGGTGATGGGACCTGCACGATCCTGATTAACCAACACAGATAGAGAGACAGATTCAATACACATACGCATCCAGTTAATCCAAGTACTATTAAATCCCAAACGACCCATAACTGCATAAATATAGCCCCAGTCAACTCTATCATAGGCTTTACTCATATCAATTTTCAAGGCAATCTCCCTATATTTCCTTTTGCTTATTTTTGAGATAATGAATTAGTTCAAAAGCAATCATAGCATTATCAAGAATGGAACGTCCAGCAACAAAAGCACTTTGCTCTACAGAAACACATTTATCAAGAACACGCTTAAGGCTGTTAGCAAGTACCTTTGAGACAATTTTGTAGATAACGTTACAAAGTGCTATGGGACGCCAATCAGCCATTGAAGACGGAGAATCCTTCTTTGGAATAAGAGCAAGGTTGGTATCATTCAAGTTGTTTGGGAATTCACCTCTTCGCAACCAATCTACACAAGCATTAAAAATTTCAAAACCATAGATGTGCCAATAGCGCTTAAAGAAGCCAGGATTGAAACCATCCGGACCTGGAGCCTTATCATTCTCCATAGCCATGAGAGCCTCCTTAAACTCATCAATTTCAAAATCACCTGTCAACAAATCATTATCATCATTAGTCAGTTTGGGCGCAAGAACCCGTAGAACCGGATCATAGTCACCAACTCGGCCGAGAATAAATCCGAAAATAATCAATAGCAACACATTTGAATCATGGGAGGCTAGTTGCAGCAATTGCCATCACCATGCCGCAGACTGGTAAGTAGTTTCTTCTTATGCCTAGATGTAGCACTAGCATGGAAGAATTTTGTGTTTGGTCACCGTCTTTGAGACAGAAAGATTTGGATCTTTGCTTCCAGAAAGCCTCCTTCTGCATTATTAACTTAGTCAAATGTCTACTCATTTGTTGAAACCGTAGGACCCCCTGTGCATCCCGACGATCCCGAACTCTTTCCATAGCATTTCGGCAGGCTTCAATATCTTCCCGAAATTGAAGCCGCTTACGGTGACCCCAAGGAGTTAGAACCGAAACACAACCTTGTAAGTGGGTTTGAATATCCCCCGGGGCATCACGACTCCACCCATCAGAAACAATCTCATCAACATCAGGTTCAGCTAACCAAGCATTCTCAAATTTAAAGGCATACTTACGGTGTTGTACTCGCAATGGCTCTCTTTGTAGCAAAAGAGGGGAGTGGTCAGATTTTGGCGAAATAAGATTAAGCAATTTGGCATGTGGGAAAAGTTCCAACCATTCTTTAGTTGCAAATGCTCTGTCAAGACGTTGTTCAATTTCCCGAGGGGTTCCTAAGGAAAACCTCCAAGTAAACTGATAACCTGTCAACGGTAAGTCAATCAATTGTGCATCAATAATGGCCTCTTGAAATCCTCTCATTAGATAGTTCGGGTGATCACAGTATCCTCGCTTATCCTTATGTGACAAGAGATCATTAAAATCCCCAACAATACACCATGGGAGTCTAGATAATCATGCAAGTCTACGAATTAGAGCCCATGATTCATGCTTGAGAGACCTATCAGCGTAACCATAGTACCCTGTAATTCGCCAACAACCACGAGCAAGGTCATTCACTTCAACATCTAAATGGTGCCTAGAGTAGCCAGTAACAGTACAATTGATAACATTTCTCCATAGAACTGCAATACCTCCTCCTCTTCCTACTATATCCACTGCCACACAACCATCAAAACCAAGAATCCTGCGAACATTCTCTAAAACATTAGAATAAGATAAAGTTTCAAACAAAAAAATTATTTCCTAGGATTATTACTGGGACTAGGTCCCTAAGGATAGGAATTGCCGAGTGGTGACCGGTCCCCGACAATTTCCTAAGGATACTCATTGCTCTCGGCAGTTCGATCGCCAGGACTCGTGTTGATCGAAACCGAGAGTTGTGCAAGTATACACAATCGCAACAAGTAATACAATGATAAGTAAGATCGTCTCCACAGGGATTGTTGAGTTTACTTCTATAATTAAATTAGTAAATTAGCTAGTGAGTAAAACAAGTAACAATAACGAGTTGTAGAAACATTAATGTCATCAACATAAAACTACAAAAGCAAATAAGATAGATGGTAGAAGTTGGAATGCTCTTTGCTAAGTGAATTCCCAGAAGTAAAGCTCTATAACGTCACACGCTATAGCGTCAAGCGCTGTTGCAAATGTTTTTGTGCTTTTCAGTCACTCACGCCAGGGTTTCGTTACAAGATGCCTATGTCTAGGTTCTAAATAAGTTCACCCCTGTATAATAAAGACCCCACAACCTTTGTTCTATGAACTATTGCATTTCTATGTCTAGAGGGAGCAAAATTTATTTAAATGTCTTTAAATAAACTTTCGTTCATATCAATCTTTGAAGTCGCTCCGTGGACCATGTCTGAACCCACGAATGTACTCATTTTAGCTAATCATTTCTAAAACAAGTTTGAAAGAAGTATAACACAAAGATTGAAACGCAAAGCATGCAACATTATAAATACAATACTAATGGTTCATTACAAAGATCCGAGCAATCCAACTCAAGGTGTTTAGCTCATGTTCAGCATTATCAAAGCAATACAAGATTGCCTTTTTGCCTTTGGAACAACCCAGCTTTTGCTTCGGGTAGCTACAACTTTACAAAATATATACAACATATAGAGCATTTACATTGAACTTCTAAGTCACTGACCACCCTAAGACCTTTGTACCTAACCTTTATATAGCCCAAGCACCCCCAAACTTTGCTTCAAAAACTCTTCAAGTTTTTAGTCAAGCTTTGATCTCACCTCGGTTAACCAAGACTAGCCTAAGCATCAGATAGTCCTAGGCTAACTAAGTTTCTCTTTAAGCACAGAGATTTTTATGTGTGGGAACAACAATAAGCAGAGATATTATTTAAAAGCATGGCTACTCTTTACTCACTCACACAATCATCACTAAGATTAGCCCAAACAGAAGATATTCAATAAATATAAACTGGAAACAAAGCATTGATCATGCAATTCTACTAAAAAAAATTATTTTTTTATTTTTTATAAAACCTCTAGGTCCTCCCCCCCCCCCCCAAATAAAAGGGAGCAGTGCCCTCACTGCTGAATTGGACTGGGGAGAGGCCCGGGACTTAACAAAAACACAATTCGACAAAATTAAACAAGTTTTTAACAGTTGTGAAGCGCAAGAACAACGCTATAGCGCTTCACAACTTATTTTCGACTACAACTACCTATACTACAACAGAAGGGTTTGAAATTATTTCTAGCGCTGACACGGCTTGGTTGGGCCGACTTGGTGGCTTTCTTCTTCTTCTTTTCTTCTTTGCCGAGGTGGTTCCTGCACACCCTCTAGACACTCCACCTTAGCGCTATAGCGCCAATAACACACCTAACGCTATAGCGCTTCAGAATTTAAGCTCACTTCATCAATGCAATGGGAATGACCTACTCGCAACATCAAAATAGAAACAAAAACAACAAATATTAGAATAACAAAAATCTGGGTTGCCTCCCAGTAGCGCTTGGTTTAAGAGTCCTCAGCCAGACTTGGAATTCAAAACCCAAGTTAGGGTGGATAATAGGACAAGAAGAAAATATCATCCTTCCGCTTTCTCTTTTTGGTCAGAAATCTCATGTATTTGGCATATGGAAGCAAGTGTTCCCATGCCTCAACCAATAAGCATTTGGGATATGAATTTCTCCTTTCTTGAAAAAATGGAAGCTCATTTTGCGGAGGAATCTTTTCTTCACTTACCAAAGGTTGAATCTCAATTGTCGCATGACTTTTTTCATACCTCAACCTTGGATTTTCTTTCTTGTCACTATTTTTGAATTATTGTTTTTCCACAACTACACTATTTTTTTTCTTTTTCTTCCACCATTTCCAAATGACCACATTCAAGTTCACACTCTACACTCTTCTCTTCCTTTTGCTCAACCATATCTTCAATACAACTCTTTTCTTCTAGCTCAACCACTTCTTCAACACAACTCTCTTCTTTTAGATGCTCCAAAATTGTGTTAATGTGAGCTTCTACATTCTTACATGAAGCTTCAAAGTTGTCATGATACATCTTCATATAATCAATGGAATGAGCTAAGAGTTCTTTGAAATTATCTTCATTTTGCTCAACCACCTCTTCAATACAACTCTCTTCCATATTATTGCATGACACTTGAGAGTTGTCTCTATCCACTTTGATATCCTCAAGGAATTGAGCTAAGAGTTCTTTCAATTCAAAGTTGTCCTCATGCAATCTTTCGGTTTGAGCTTGAGAATATGAATATTGCTCACACACAACCTTTTCCATGCTATAATCAATATTTTGGGGAGTTATCATGGGCATGAAATTTGTCTCATAACAGCCCCTTTCATGTTCACTCTCATGGAAATCATAATTGAAACATTGTTGTTGAGCATTCAATTCATTCATTTCTTGCATAAAGTCAAAACTCCAATGGTCCATGGCATAAAGTGGATTTTTTTTTTCACAAACAACAAACACAAATAGTAACACTAAAAACAACAAAGAGAACACACTAAAACTAACTAATCTTACTAACTAAATAATAGAAATTAACTTTCACAATCCCCGGCAACGGCGCCAAAAACTTGTTGATCGAAACCGAGTTGTGCAAGTATACACAATCGCAACAAGTAATACAATGATAAGTAAGATCGTCTCCACAGGGATTGTTGAGTTTACTTCTATAATTAAATTAGTAAATTAGCTAGTGAGTAAAACAAGTAACAATAACAAGTTGTAGAAACATTAATGTCATCAACATAAAACTACAAAAGCAAATAAGATAGATGGTAGAAGTTGGAATGCTCTTTGCTAAGGTAGACAAATTTGTATTTCCTGTAGATTTTGTTATCCTTGACTTTGATGCAGATAAGGAAGTGCCTATTATCCTAGGTAGACCATTTTTAGCAACTGGTAAAACCATAATTGATGTGCAGAAAGGTGAACTCACTATGAGAGTGAATGATCAAGAGATAAAATTCAATGTAATGAATGCTATGAAGTATCCTGCAGAGGATACAGAAGAGTGTTCATCCTTATTCTCTCTAGATCAATTGGTAGAAAAACAATTTTACAAGCAGTATGATCATTTAGCCAATGCAGATGCATTAGATGCAATTGCATTGCTAGATGATGAAATACTAGAAAAGGAAAATCGCCAATAGAAAACTCTTGTAAGGAAGTATGGGCTAGGACTTATGAATCACTCAATCTTGAGGATCCAATTCTCAAGAAGAATTTACCTCAATAGAACAACCTCCTAAGTTAGAATTAAAGATATTGCTCGAACACCTTAAGTATGCTTTCCTAGGAACAAATGAGACTTTACTGTTATCATTGCTTCGATTTAACATCAAAACAGAGAGTGATCTCATTAGTACTCTCAAGAAGCATACCAAAGCTATAGGTTGGCAAATGGCGGATATCAAAGGAATTAGTCCTTCTATATGCATGCATAGAGTCATTTTGGAAGAAAATTCCAAAAACAAAGATAGAAAGTCAAAGAAGACTAAATCCTATCATGAAAGAGGTTGTGAAAAGGAAATTATTAAGTGGCTAGATGCTGGAATCATATACCCATATCGAGGCGGTGCTTGGGTAAGCCCCTGCCCAATGTGTACCAAAGAAAGGGGGTGTGAAGAATAGCCAATGAAAAGAATGAGTTGATACCAACTAGAATCATCACAGGTGGAGATCAGTATGGATTACGTAAAACTCAACAAAGCTACCAAAAAGGATCACTTTCCTTTACCATTCATAGACCAAATGTTAGATAGATTAGCAGGAAGGAATTTTATTGTTTCCTAGATGGCTATTCAGCTACAATCAAATAGCCATTGAGCCCAAGGATCAACACAAAACCACCTTTACATGCCCTTATGGAACCTTTGCTTTTAGAAGGATGCCATTTGGCTTATGTAATGCACTGCTACATTCCAAAGATGCATGATGTCTATTTTCTCGATTTCATTGAGCGATCAATGGAAGTATTCATGGATGATTTCTCTATCTTTGGAGAAACATTTCAAGTTTGCTTAACAAACTTGGAACAAATTTTCAAGAGATGTGAGGAAACAAATTTAGTCTTAAATCGGGAAAAGTGCCATTTTATGGTACAAGAAGGCATAGTGCTAGGACATAGAATTTCAAAGAAAGGTCTAGAGGTAGACAAAGCTAAAGTTGATGTCATTGAGAATCTACCACCACCAAATACGATTAAAGGTATCGAGGAGCTTTAGGCCATCTTTGGTTTTTATAGAAGGTTTATCAAAGATTTTCAAAAATCTCAAAACCATTATGTATGCTTCGCAACATGATGTAGAATTCAACTTTGATGAATCTTGTATAGAAGCTTTTGACAAGCTTAGAAAGGCATTGGTGACAAAGACCAATTATAGTAACTGCAGTTGGAGCAGGCCATTTGAATTAATGTGTGATGCTAGTGACTTTGCAAGAGGAGCACCCTAGGGCAAAGGTATGATAAGGTCTTTCATTCCATATATTATGCTAGCAAGACATTAATTGAAGCTCAAGTGAACTACACGATTCTGTAAAAGGAATTATTAGTCGTGGTCTTTGCATTTGAAAAATTTAGATCATACTTAGTTGGCACTAAAATTATTGTCTATACCGATCACTCGCCATTAAGTATCTAATTTCAAAGAAGGATGCAAAGCCAAGGTCGATAAGATGGATTTTACTCCTACAAGAATTTGATCTAGAAATTAGAGACAAAAAGGAGTAGAAAATCAAGTAGTGCACCATTTATCAAGGATTGAAGGAGAATCACTTGGTACACAAGGAGAAGAAATCAAGGAGAGTTTTCCGGATGAGAAGCTATTGGCAATCACAATCAATGCAAAACATGAAACCGCATTTGCTATAAGCAATGCAGAGCATCAAATGCATCTGCACCATGGTTTGTCGATATTGTAAATTTCCTTGCAAGCAAAGTGGTACCAAATGAGTATGACATATCAACAAAGGAGAAAATTCTTCCACATGGTTAAACAATACTATTGGGATGATCCATTCCTTTACAAGATGTGCCCCGATCAATTAATGAGGAAATGCATACGAAGAGGAGCAACAAGCAAAGGCTTACTGCATTGCCATTCTCGCACCTTATGGAGGACACTTTGGAAGCACTAGAACAGCAGACTAAGGTATTACAAATGCGGTTATTTTTGGCCTACTTTATTTAAAGATGCTTATTCTATGTCAAAATCTTTGTGATAAATGTCAAAGAGCAGAAATATTTCGATAAGCATGAAATGCCTAGAACAAATATTTTAGAAATAGAATTATTTGATGTTTGGGGCATGGATTTCATGGGACCTTTTCCACCCTCTTTTGGCAATTTATATATCTTAGTAGTTGTTGATTATGTGTCCAAATGGGTAGAGGCAGTAGCATTACCTAATAATGATGCTAAATCGGTGAGTAAGTTTCTCAAAGAAATATATTCACTAGATTTGGAACTCTAGAGCTATCATTAATGATGAAGGTTCACACTTTTGCAATAAAATTATAGAAAACCTTCTAGCTAAGTATGGAGTTAAGCATAAGATAGCTACTGAGATACCATCCTCAAACTAGTGGACAAGGAATTATCCAATAGGAAATTAAGAGAATGCTAGAAAAAATGGTAAGTCCAAATAGGAAAGATTGGTCTTTACATTTGGATGATGCTTTATGGGCATATAGAACAAACATTCAAAACACCCTTAGGAATGTCCCCTTACAAATTAGTCTATGGAAAAGCATGCCATTTACTGTAGAATTGGAAAACAAATCTTATTGGGCTATCAAGAAGCTCAATTTCAATTTGAACAAGGCAGTAAAAAGAGAATGATAGAACTTGATGAGCTAGAAGAAATTAGGCAAACCTCTTATGAGAATGCTGAAATCTACAAAGCTAAGACTAAGAAATGGCATGACAAGAAAATTCACAATAGAGAATTGAAAGAAGGAGGACTGGTTCTGCTATACAACTCTAGGTTGAAGCTATTTCCTGGAAAACTAAGGTCAAGGTGGTCAGGACCATTTAAGTTGATAAAGGTTTATCCACATGGAGCAGTAGAATTATTTGATAAATCCTCAAATACTGTCTTCAAGGTGAATGGTCAAAGAGTTAAAATGTACTATGGTGAACATGTGGTGAGAGACAAAACCACCACCTATTTGAAAAATCTCTAAGTGAAAAGAGGTAGTCAGGCTGACAAGACTCTTAAAACAAGCGCTTAATGGGAGGCAACCCATTGTTTTTAATTATTTTTGTGCAATTTTATGTTTTTAGTTGTTTTGCAGAAATGCAGGAAACTAATGCAGCTGCATCAAATGCACCTGCATTGAAGGAAAACGTGCCCTGCATCAGAAATTTATAAACTTGAAGAAAATTGGTTAAGTGTGAATCATAAGGCTTCAGGAAGATCAAAGGAGGTTAAGTAAGATTAATGACACATTGGTAGCCAAAGCAAGACACTTGGCATGATGCATGCGCAGCACGCAATGCTAACGGCTACCTAATAAATCCACTAACTTCCCTCTTCCTGAAACATAAAGCCTTCATTGTTACCGTTACCCCTTCATTCGCAAATTCTCACAAATTTCTCTCATCTGAAACACGAACCAATCTTCACATTCTCATCTCCAAATTTCCTCAATCACACAAGCAATCAAAACCTAGAAATTCATAGCAATCACAATGGTGAAGAAACAATCAAAGCCACAGAAAACATCAGGCAAGCAGGCCAGAACTCCCCAAAGAGAGAAGAAAGCCATGCATGCGGGATCATCATCAACAAGGAAAGGCAAAGCCAAGGAATCAACAGAGAAGAAATGATGACAATGTTCATCTCGGAACATACATCTATTGCCGAGAGAGGGTATGATCCGAAGAAGGCTAGCCCATCATTCATGTCAACAGTGGCCAATCTCAATTGGGACCACTTCGTGCTACCAAGAGGAGGCTACATTGAAGACATAGTGAGAGAGTTCTATCTTTGGAATCACACCACAAGAAGGAGCGAGAACATTCCTACACTTCCATGGTGAGAGGTAAAATTGTACACTTCCATGCCAAGAAATTAAATGAACATTATATCTTTGAAATATAATGGGAATGATTTTGAGAATAGAGTGGCCAAGGCCTTTAAGAAAGAAATGGAAGAAATAAGGAATAGGATTGCTATACTGTGGGGTGTTTGGGAGAAATTCACACCTAATGAGATTAAGCTTAGAAGTAACTATTTGATAAATGCATTAGGTAATTGGCATTTGTCCATAGCCAATTCAATTCGCTACATCACACACATATGCTATGACCAAAGAGAGATTGATCTTGCTAGATACAATTCTCTCCGAGGGAAATGTAGACATAAAGCAGATTGATAGCTAGGAAATTCTTGCATGCTCAACAAAATCAAAGGGATTTCTGTTTTTCCCTTGTCTTATAACCTGAACTATGCATGAAAGAAGGTGTCCCTATAGCTGCTAATGAACAAAGGAAATTTCCCCCTAGTAATTTGAGTGCTGAAGTGAAGGAAAAATTAAGGAATGTAAGAGGCCTGCACACTGCAATGCAAGAGCATTACATGCGTACGAGCAGGTCAGTGTCTGAAATTTCAGGAATGACCAACATGGTCGGCTTCAATTGGTTTTGACAAGATCTTTGATCTTGTGGGCCAAGTGAATGCCCCTGAATTTTCAACTTGGGTATTGAGAAGTGAAGGTGAAGAGGAGGAAGAGCAGACTAGAGGAGTAATTTTAGAAGAAATTGCTAGGCAGAAATATGCCAAACAAACACCACAAGCACAGCCAGAAACCCCTATCACTTCACCAGCTACCAAAACACCCATCATCTCACCAAACCAAGAATCCTCCTCCATTCCAAAATCACCATTACCCTCCTCAATGATCCACCACGGTCCTATCACAATCACCACCACAAACAACCCTCCACCACCTCTCCAAGAAATAAACCACGAAAACAACTCACACGTAACAACCAACCCCCTGTTATGCCAGCAGACCAAGCAGTACCTTCTGACCCAAGCAACATTACTTCTAATGTTATTTCTGCTTTTGAGAAAGAGATTTTGCAGGAAAGAGAAGAAGAAGGACTCAACATAAAACAAAAAAGAGAAGAATCATCTGCACAGGAGCACAGAGCTCAAACTGTTGAGATGCAGAGTGATGCTCTGCATCACTTGCTGCTTTGCATCACAACAGCAACAACTGTGCATGATGAGGCAACAATCAAAATGGTTCGGAACAAATGGCTCAACAGAAGAGGATGCTTTGCACAACACTCGTAGAAATTCTTCAAGCAACTGCGCGGGAAGGCAGCAAAATTAACACCCAAGAGGAAGAAATCGATGCGGTCAAAACCGATGCACTGCATCGGTTCAAGAACCAATTCGCAGCTTACTACACGAGTAGGAGGTGCATCGCACACTCTGAAGCAACACCAAGCAAGCCCAAGGAGAAGAAGGAAGGTGAAACACACTCCTCCAAGGCGGACATAGCACTGAGAATCGGGAGTGGAGCAAAGAAATGAGTATCACTTTACAAGTTTTCACATAAACCGCTATATGCTTGTTTTGTTTCTAACTATTTCCCGGGTTTGTACTAATCCTCTCCCTATTTTGAACAAATGGTTTGTTTTTTTTCGAACAAATTTGCGGTGAGGACACCGCAACCCCTTAAGTTTGGGGGGATTTGCATGTTATGTTATGTTTTAATATGTTTTCTATCTAATATGTTGTGTGTTTAATTAATATGTTTTAGATAGTAAATATATATGTTTTAAATAGTTTTTAGTTTGTTTAAATATTAGATGTACTTAACAAAGTAGTATCTAAATATTTTAGTAGAAAAGATCGATTTTTCAAAAATATGGTGAAAGCCCTATGGATGGAATTTTTATGATGAAAAGAGAAAAAGAAGCCTTATTTCTCGGAAAAACCAAAATTATTTTTACTTCAACACTTCAAAAGCTGAGTTTGTGAAAAGAACCTTGCTATTTAAAAGATCAATCTAATGCAAGAGGAATTTTTGGTAAGCTTAGGTCAAAACAAAGCTTTACTAAAAGAAGAAGAGCTTAAAGAATTAAGTTTGGGGGTGTTTTATGAAAAACAAAGGCTGAATTTCAAAAGTATAAGAGTAAACAATGTAGAAAAAGAATACAAAAAGTGGACAAGCCATATCCCGAATCTTTTGAAACTATACACGTGCCTAAGTACATGAATGCATCTGGAGGTCAAAGACACTGTGCCATGCAGAATAAATGTATCCGGAGGATAGTTCAATAAATCGAACTCGTGCAAAGTGCAAAGAAAAATATATGCATCTGGAGGTCAAAGACTACGTGCCAAAGTGCATTTGCATCCGGAGGTCGAGTGAGGAAGGTAATATGAGCTAGAAAAAGAAAAGCATTATCGGTGCAAATTTGCATCAATGTAAATCGTGATGAAGAAAAAGCAAAATGCGAAAAAATCAAATGCACAAAAACACTTCAAAGAAGTATTTGCATCTCGCTCAAAAGATCCACACAAAAAATAGAAAATGCATTGGCTCAAAAGCTTTGAAAGATTCAATCAAGCCCTTTGATTTTAAAAACTCCCCAACACTTGAGAAAATTTTGTGAGTCTAAACTCTCTTTTGAAAAATATTTTGGTGTGACCAAAGATGAACCAATCCTTTCGAAGGCTAGGAAGAAATTTTTCACTTAGTCTTGGAACCAATCTCAACTCAGTGGGTTCACACACACAAAAGAGTTTGAATAGCTTTGGTAGTTTTGAAGAAATAAAGGCACAAGAAAAATTGTTAAATGAAGTTCATAGGGAACTCCTCATAAAAATCCAAATCAAACTGATCTATCTTCTAGAATTATAGTTTTTAATAGTTTGTCTTTGTCATTACTTGCGGACAAGCAATGGTTTAAGTTTGGGGGTGTGATAACTCTATTTTATATAGAGTATTTCATATGTTTAAACTTAGTATTTGCTCTCTTTCAAGTAATAATAAAGAGTTTATATAGTATTTAGTGTGATATATGATATCTTGAGTGATTTGAATGGTTATAGTTAGTTATAGGCCATTTTGGATATATTGTGGTATGTTTGATGTTTTTGTTCGAGTGCGGTCTCACGTCGTATCGCATCAATGCTCCCTGACCCGATCCTCGCATCAATTCTCTGCGCTACTTGGTGAATAAGCACTGTTTCATATGCATCCACATGCAAAGTGATGACCTCCTGCTTGGTTCTCTGATGCCATCCAACCTTGTATAGTAGGCGCCTACCATTCACACATAGCTATAGGCTTAGCTTTGAAGAGTCACCAACATAGGGACACATGTTCACACATCAATGAACCGCCCTATGTGATTAGTCAAAGATTTCAACATGGATAAACCTGCGGAAAGCAACTACAGCTATGATCCACTCAAGATGACTTCAACATGAAGGAAGGAAGCACCTCACTTGAAGGCTATAAAAGGACCTCACATCTTCATTTGGAAATATATCACAATCCATAAGTTAGATCAAAATTTCAATATACATAGTTAGTTTTTATATTTTTAGAGGAAGAGGAAGGAATTCATAATTCCTCCTTAACTCATTTTCATAGTGTTTGTATAGTGCTAAGGAGTAATGCTAGTGCATTGCTAGAAGACTTCATACAAAGGTTTTCAACATTTGTAACTTTACTCTTGTTGTTTCTCTTTTGTGATTTCTATATATATAAACATGGTCTATTCAGTTTATATATATCTTGCAATGTCTCTTGTTAGCTAAACCTTTCTTAGTTGGAATGTTCTAAGTATTTAAGTAAGTATGTTGCATGTATGTATGTTTGTACTTTAGTTCTTGCTTGATAATCTTTTCAAAACTTATTTTAAACTTGATCACTTAGAATAAGTAGATTTGTAAATGACCAGACATGGCTTACAATTAAGAACTCAAGAACTAATATGGGTGAGTGTTTTACATAAAGAAAACTTTGTGAAAACCATACTAAGTCCTAGACATAGGATAGTATAGTCCATAGGATAATTGTGGGTACTTAAAATACAAGAGTGAATTCACTTAAGCAAAGTGAATACTTGTTAGGAGGCAAGATTGGCACTAACACCCCTTTCTTTCTTGCATAGAACAAGGATCATAAGAGCTGGTAATGATACTCTGAAGAAAGTGACCGAAAGGCACATAGCTAATGCAACAAAGATTCAAAGGCAATTTGCATCACATCTTGCATCATACACTTATAAGTAAATTACTTGATGAAGACATTCCAACTAGCTTTTCTCTTTTACACTATCAACATTCTTTCTTAGTTTTCTAACTTAGTTGTGATCATCAAACAAAATCCAAAATTATTTTGTTACTTAGTGACTTTACACTTTATTACTTTATATTTGTTTTAAGAGTGAGTTTTTCAATCTCTGTGGGTTCGATCTTTTTACTACTTGTTTTTGGGCAGTGTATACTTGCACTCAAGTGTATGTGGCATTTCCACACACCAATCACGCCGAGTTAACACCGAAGAGAATACTAAACTAAAAATTACAATAAAAACAAAAGCTTCAAAAAGTTTAACAATGGAGAAAAATCTCCCCAAAGTCTCCCCTATATCCTTTGCATGTCCGAATGTGTATATTTGAAGGGAAGAAGAAGTAATTGGCGTCAGAGTTAGTGAAAAAGGTGGTATGGCCATCGCACCAACTAAAGCTAGCCTCCCACTCACACAATGTCATGTGTCCTATATTATCCCATAAAATCCGGCCGTGTCAGCTGCACAGTGGGCACAGAAAACGAGAGTTGGAGTGAAGAGCTTGGCGCCAAAAATACACTTAGCCGAGCTGCCCTCTTGCCGACCTGCCCTCTTGCCGAGGTGCCCTCTTGCCGCTATAGTGTTAGACACTATAGCGCTTAACACTGCAGCACTCACAAAACACATTAAATTGCTCAAAAGGGCACCAGATGTGCCAAATTAATACAAAACAGTTTCTAACCCTTCTTTTCCTACAACTATACTAATTAGAGCAATAAGATACTAATATTACTCGAGAACTCACTTGATTTACATGGATAAAGGCATAAATAACTCATATAAATATGAGTCATCAACCTGCCATTAAAAAAGACTGAGCATCAGATTGCTGCTGTAATCCCAGTGAGTTTACACCACTAGAGCTGTTAGCATTAATTCTTTTTCTTTTCCTCAAATCATCAGCTGCACCACTATCCAAATCCATGCAGGCACGTGATAAATTTGGCTCAGCTTGAGCGCTTGCGGCAAAACTTGGGAGGGCGCGTGGCACCACTGGACTGGGCCCACGACACTTACAGCAGGAAGAGAGTGGGGCGCGGACTGGTCAACAGTTCTACCGTTATTTTCCAAATTAAAATTATTCTGTCCCACAATCATTGATCCTTGATTAATATTCATAGCTGAAAAATGGTCATCATTATTCCCATAATTATTGCAGCCATTATTATCATTATTATCATCATGAGAATGACTCCCAGGCTATTCCTTACGGTCGCCGAACTGCGATCATTGCCCGGCGTGAACGACGAACCACCCGTTTTCTCCTTACGGAGCCACTGGTTATTATCGCCAGGAGTACGGCGCTCCACCTTCAGTTCCGGTCTCCAACCCCGTTTGCCATCATCATGTTCCATAGAAAAAAGGATATCACAGCTTGAATCTTGATGACCCAGGTGGCCACACAAGTAACATAACACCGAGAGGCGTTCATACTTAAAGCGCACTAACTTGATATTGTCTCCACCAGCATTGATCTTTTTTCCTCGGCGCAACGGTTTTCGAACATCCACCAAAACACGAATGCGCATAAAGGATTTCCAAAAGTTAGAACTATTTTTGGAATCATACTCAACAAAAGTACCGATAAAATTCCCTAAGTTACGTCCTACCGCTTCAGACATGAATCCTATAGGAACATCATGAACTTGGACCCAAAGGGCAACCTCGAAAAGGGGAACTTGCGCTGCAACATCACCAACCCCAAGCTTGGCAAGAATTAGCATATGCCCATCAAAGTGCCAAGGTCCTCCAGAGAAGACCTTCTCCATGTCACGCCAATGGTAGAATTGGAAGAGGAATAGGTTGTTGTCCAGTGCGCGAATATTGACTTCTCTCACTGGTTGCCATATTGCAGCGAGACGATCCTTCATGATTGGGATGTGAATCGTTCTTCGAGTGAGGAAACGTCCCACCAAACAGTGACGTGCATCAAACGTCTCAGTGTCATTTGCATCACGTTGCAAGGGTGCAACATCATCTTCTTCACCACAAAGTTCATTTGATTGGTAGCCATAGGATAGTTAACGAAATCCTAACAAGATCAATAGAAAGAGTGGCCTCAAACCCCAATAGAGTTGGCTTCCCAAAAGGACCAGAGTACTGAAGGAAAAGCAACTCTGTATATTGATCTAGAAGGAAAGCGAAAAGTAGGAGAGACTAGCCTTTGAGAAGAAAGGCGATATACAAGAGATGAGAGCTAGTGAACAAGAGCAACGTCTTGACACAGTTACCTCATCAACAAGAGCAGCAATGGATGAGAGCTAGTGACCAAGAAAATCCTGTCACAGTTACCTCACCCAGCCCGAATCAAGATCCAAACACCTCACTGTAGAAGGGAAGCAAGAAAACGTCTCACAAGGGAAACCCTAGGAGAGAGTGATAACTCATATTTATATGAGTTATTTATACTCACTCACGAATAAATCATGCAAGTTCTTGAGCAATACAAAGTTTAATTAATTAGTTTTATAATGATTTACGAGTTTTAGGTGAATAAGAGTTAAAAAGATAAATGTGCATTTAGGCACCAATTGGTGCCCTGAGAGCGTTTTGATGCTTTTTGTGCATGTGCAGGAAATTCGATCTTTGAACGTTACCACGTCCCTCACCACGTCTACAAAAGTGCAGAGCAAGAGTGAAGGATCTTAATTTTGGCGTATTTGAGCAATGATAGTCAAAGATATAAAAGTCGAAGATCTTGGTTTCCCACGAGTGATTGACACGGAAGCCTAATCAGTAGCAATGAGCGATTGTCGGGGAAAGATAGGAAGGCGGTGGTAGGTGAGCAAGTGACATCGGCACATGTAAGCAAGGTGGCTATTTAATGAAGGCTCAAGACTCTCTCAAAAAATAACCAACCACACTCACGATCATCATCTCTTTCACTGTCTTCAAAGATCAATTCATCACCTCACCATCTCCACCATTAAACTCGGACTTTGTTTTGAAAAGAAGATCCGAGACGGACTTCGAACTTAGTTTATTTTTCTGCAGTGAGTGTAAGGCTCAAGCGTTGTAACGTCTATACAAATGTACATCTTTGAAGCGGCTACTTAGTTGCATCTTGTGCACTTAGTTTCTTTTCGTAATGTATGGTATTTGGATTCTAAATCCACTTCATTCTCGTAAAGATGCTCGGCATGAGCTAAACACTTTGTAGTTGAGTTGTTGTTTTGCTTTTTAATGAATTTCTAGTTAATGTTATGAAGTGTTTACGTTGTCCGTTTTAAATCTTTGTGCAATAATATTTCCAAACTTGTTTTGAGGTTGGCCTCTTAAAATAGGTAGATTCATAGAGTGCAGGACATGGTCTATGAAAAGAAATCAAAGATTTACATGAATGAACAATGCACTAAAGACATTTAGGCATCTTTATCTAAGTCTAGACATAGAATGGATAATAGTTCATGGAGCATTCTTTGTGGGTACTTAAAATACAGGAGTGGGCCTATTTAGAACCTAGACATAGGATTTCTTGTACTTGAAACTCGGCGTTTTATCTTTGAAAAGCATAGCTCTTTTTGCAATGCGCTCGAGACGTGGCCACGTTTACGCAGTTAACATTTAAAGCGTCATAGCGTCTAGGCGTTATGACGTCCCGCTAGGAAGGAATTATTTGCATGCAACAACTCAACTCATTTCTCATCCATCTTCACAACCAACTTTAATTTCCTGATTTTATTTACATCCTTAGCTTTACAATCAACTTTTATTGCCGATTTGTTACTTGATTCTCTTGTGTTTTAAGACTTGAACTTTAAAAGTACAACCAATCCTCGTGGGAACGATCTCTTACTTACATCCACTTTATTACTTGTACGATGTGTATACTTGCACTATAATTGCGAAAATTCATACTACTACACAAGCGCGAACAGAGAGAAAAAACCGTCTCACAAGGCCGACAACCACTAAAAATTGATCGATCGTCTTTGACTCACTCTCTCTCTCTCTCTCTCTCTCTGAAAAGGTTTCCTTTCTTGTATCAATTGGTAAATGCTCTTATAATTCACCACCCTATCACTTGTATATTGAATTGAGTGGAATTCAACATCACTGTTAATACAATTGAGCTAGATTTTCATGATCTTGGATATTCTTGATTTCTGATTGTGAATTTCAATTATTTCACTGTTACATTGATTACAAATTATATGAGCCATATTTAACACATGTCTTATATTAGAACTCCAATGTAAATTCTCCCCGTTAAAAAAAACAAAGTGGTCAAGAAATTGCATAGTGTAATTTGTCAAATCTTTATTTATTTATTTTCCTTGAAATTGTTATAAAATGAAGTGGATAGTAGTACTGGAAGATAGCTGTCCGAATCATTCATCAAAATTTAGGCAAGGCAAAAGGTTAGGCAAAGATTGTCCAACCAAGGAATGACCCTAAACAATTGATTCTAAACCATGTATTTAATTTTACTCTATCATCGACTTGTTTGCTTAATGAGTAAAATGAAAGGGTCGGTGTCTAGGTGGTTGATATAGAACGTGTGTGAAATAATACCTCTCCCCTACATAAGATGAAAAGTATAGCTACTAGCACTTGTACAATCAGTAATAAAAATAAGTAAATGCACAAGTTAGATACTCTCTCAATTATCAATAGTCAAAAATAATTGAGGGATAGTTTTTGACTCTGAGATTGTTGTTAATTGATTGTACCTAATCAATCTGAGACGGGTCCGGTTCAAGCTCTAAGGCTTCTTGTGGATGAGTTGGGAGTTTGGGCTCGCTCGGGTGGTACCTAGACACTCCGACACTCAAGTCAAAGTAGGACTGATCTAAGCAGGAGTGTATAAAGGGTATGAATAGTGTACCTTTTCCGCTGGAATTAGTCCTTATTTATGGGAATTTGGGATCATGCGTAGGCCGTCAGATCAGCCGAACAAATCCTAGCCATCAATTGATCCAAGCGCCTCTCATGCGGAGAGGAACTCTTATTGGGCCGGTCTTGGCCCTTTCGTCGTGCGGGGCCTCAAGCCCAGTCCAGAACACATTATTCATGTTAAGTCTTTATTTTGGGAGTGGTTCATTAGCACTATGGGTAGTAATTTTGTTTTTCTCGATTGCTTAGCTTCGTTTTTTTGGAGTGCTCTTTTTCCCCTTTGATTCTTTTTCTATGGGTTTTGCCTCAGGGAGATTTTAATGATGTCCCTTGCACATGTACGGGTTGCATTATCTCTTGTACTCCCATCAATATAATCTTTTTGCTATAAAATGATAGTCAAAAATAATTCTTCAAATTGCAAAACATTATCTTAGTTGGTATTAGCAGAGACTATATTGACTAGAGCCACCCGAGATAAAATCTTTTTAATAATGATGATTTGTTAAAATTTCGTCATTGTTAGAAATTTTTATATTTTTAAAGTATAATTATTAAGGTTCAAGTATATTTTTATTGTGTGTTTATATTCAATCACATGTAATGTTTTCTTTTTCCAAATTCAACTTGTAAGATTTTCTATAGTTTATGGTTTATGTCTTAGAATTTTAAACTAATTTTCTTGTAAAGCTTAAAAAAAATGGAGACCTAATTTTTAAAGACTTGAGTAACAAATATATTAGAGGCTAAAAGTTCTAGTCCTAATATCTTTAGGGTTGGGTTGGTCATAGTAATGACATTAATTTGGTACATTTAGGATTTATTTAAAATTAATTAAAAATGTTGTTGGTGCATTCACTAATAGATTCAAAAAAAAAAGATTTGGAAACTGTTTTGGATTAGATCATGAGGCCCACTCCAGCAATTGGATTTGGATCAGCTCAATAGTTAGGATTCATATCCACTATAATTCAGCCTACTTACGACAATCATGCATCGACGACCTAGATTCACCGATCGATCCATCGGCTCAAAGCTGACAAAGATCTCTACAAATAGTGACTCGCATAGCCACAAAAAGTATGCATTACTCATTTCCTACTACAGTCTGTTATTCTCAATACTGACTTGAGCGTCACAATGGCTTCACAGGTACCCCCCAAATCACACTAAACTCGACTTGGACGACAAGAGACCTACCAGCTGCAATCCCTACTAACTGCAAGGTACAGAACATTTTTTTTTGACAAGTCAAGGTACAGAACATAAACTAACATTTTCCCTTCTTCCTAACAATTGAGCACTTTGTTTATAAATAAAAAAAAGAAGAGTTTAGCCAAACATGATTATCGTTTTGCAATTCTATGTATCATTTTAAAATAATAATAGTATATAATTGTATAAGAGATTAAGAGCTCGTTTGTTACGGCTTTTTTTAAAGAATAAACACTTTTTTATTAAAATAATTTATTTTAGACATTTTTCATTCGTTTGTTAAAGCTTTCCAAAATACTGAGAATCTAAAAATAGATTAAAATATGAAACTGTTTTGAGTAGTTTATCATAAAATCAATTTTTATAAAATAATTTTTTAAAAAAAAAAACTATTTTCATTGCACAAACACAAAACAACTTCTATTTTTCCAAAAAAAAAAAAATATCTAAAAACTAATATCCAAATTATTTAACATCAAAATCTCTTAATTTTTTTGTTGCCGTGTTATTAGTGCGCAGTATCCACCGACTTTCCCTGTGACTAATCTATGCTGAGGAACCTGACTGGTCACGTGTATACCCAGCTTTGTCGGTTCGTGTGGCTCTCCCCTCTCAAAAATCTCTTAATTTTTAATCAGTAACAAACGAGTCTAAGTTAATACGATCCTACAATTAATGCCTGTTTGGATCGGCTCAATTGTGCTTATCTACTGACATAAGCACTTATGAAGTTGTTTGGCAGAGCTTATGGAAACATCTTATGACTTATTCATAAGCTGTTTTAAGCTAATTTTCATAAGCTCCCTGAGGTAGCTTATGAAAACAGCTTATGACTTAAAGAAAAATAGTTTAATATTATTTTATCATTTATTATAGAAACAGTTTATGCGTAAGCATTTATATGATAAACGCTTATAGCATAAGACCTTAATTAAATTGTTTATTCAAACAGACCCTAAGTATTTAGTTACATTGTAAAATTGGAGGGATGAAGTGAAGTAAAGATAAAGATCATCCTCCAAGACATGTGCAAAATGTGCAAATGTATAATGTTATCCCAACCTGTAATAAAGGCAATGCACATACCATGGTAGCTTTGAGGAACCATGCACGTTATTTTCAACCCCGCTAGCTTCTATATCGCCATAAATAATGCTACCACAATGGCAATGAAATTGTACTATCGAATGAGCTGTTACAATTTCTATTACCGTGAAAACAATCACACAATGTCTTCCAACTTAGTTAGGTAGTTACTTATTTTGAAATACTAACCTTGATTCAACAAGCAAGTTTATGTATATTGGACCACTATTTTGTTATAGACAATGGTGAGAATAAAAAGACAAAAAGGTGAGAATATTGCAAACATTACAAAATTTTACAATTCAAGTTGGTCTTTTTTTATTCATTTTGAGCTTTTATATATAGAACAATTTAATCAAATATATGTAAATATTTTTTTCCTTACTCTTAAAGTCATCAGACACATATGTGGCCGATGTGGCTGGGTACTAAAATCGCTAAAGGAATGGGAATCAATAATCTCCTAGTGAAAAGCGTCTCCAAAAATTTGGTTGATATGGTAAATAATGATGCCCAGAACTCTAGAAATACATTTTCTTTGGTTAGTCGCATCAAGAATCTTATTCGTGGTAATTGGCAAGTGAATGTCGACCATACCTTGAGAGACAGGAATCGTTGTGCTGATTGGCTTGCAAGCTATGGACTTCGTCTACCTCATAATGACCTTTTGGAGTTGGAGCATTCTCTGACAGAGCTTCAACGGATCCTTATTGAAGATTTGATTGGGACTTCCATTCCTAGATATGTTAGAGTAGTTTAATTTCTTTTTCTCGTTGGGTGAAAACCCTCTTTATGTATCAAAAAAAAAGTCACCGGGGTAAAACAACTTGGTTTTTGAAATTATTAAAATTTCTAAATTATATATGAAATTGAAAATCTTTATCACATTAGTCGAGGTTATACCCAATTTAGTCCCCGACTTTTCAAAAATGTTCAACTTAGTCTCTAACTTTTCACAAGTGTCAATTTAGTCCCCAAAATTTATAAATGTGTGTCAATTTAGTCATTTTGTCAACAATTGTTAGTAAACAGTGTTAATTTGGTCCCCGAGTTATATAACTTGTGTTCAATTTGATCCCCGACTTATATAACTTAGTATAAATTTGGTCTCAAAGATAACACTGTTTACTAACAATTGTTGACGGAAGGACTAAATTGATACATATTTTGTAAATGTTGGAGACTAAGTTGATATTTATGTTGAACATTTTGGAAGGAATTAAAATGTTTTAGTTAAAAGATTTGAATTAAAATATTTCAATTTCTTCCAAAAATTGCATTACCCCCAAAAAATACCCTTTCCAAACACTATTTGTTGGAAAGAAATACTTTTTTAAGGGTACGTTTTTTGGAGGAATTGAAATATTTTAGCTTAAAATTTTAAACTAAAATATTTCAATTCCCTCCAAAAATTACATTACCCAAAAGAAAATTCTCTATCCAAACACATCCTTAGCAGAGTCGGTCCTGAGATTTTGGGTGCCTGGGAAGAACCAAGAAAATGATGCCCATATTTGACTACCACCCACATTGGATTTTTTTAAAAGTATTAATGATTCGTTAAAAAATTATTTTTAAAAGAAATAAAATTGAGACTATTTAATCTATTTTGGGACACAGTAAATTGTAGGCTTAAATATCATTTACCCCCTGCAAATATCATCATAATCCATTTACCAAAAGTTTTAAAATGCCCCTTACAAATATAAACCGTTTACGGTTACCCCCTGCTGTTAGATTATGTTGACAGCGTTAAGTGTATAATGGGTATAAACTGTTTACGGTTACCCCCCCTACAAAATATAAATCGTTTACGGTTACCCTCTGTAGGGGGGTAACTAGAAACACTTATTATTTGCAAGGGGCTTTTTAAATTTTTTGTTTTTACATGGGGGTAAATGGATTATACTGATATTTGCAGGGGGTAAATGATATTTAAGCCTAAATTGTAAATAAGATTTTGACAATTTCAATTTAAAAAAACTTCTTTTCAGTAATAGGAATTGTTTATATTATTATTATTATTATTATTATTATTATTATTATTATTATTATTATTATTATTATTATTATTATTATATAACTTGGTTTTAAATCAGCTACTAAAACCTATCTAGAATAACTTGCAATTCTTCTAGTAGAATTTCATCAACAATATTATAAGAATCATAATGTTTTATATTTGTGTGTATGTGTATTTGTAATTATAATTCTAAAAACATAAAAATTTATTTAAATACATCAATATAATATATTAAGCGGTCGCCCCTACCGCCTATGTTCAGGGGCACCACTGATCCTTAGGGGTGGCATCTCCTAAATGGGGAGTCTGCTTTGACTATTGACTTTAATTTTAATTAGAGTGTAAACTCAAATTGGTTCCTAAACAAAAATTGAAGACCAGTTTAGTACTTGAAAGATGAAAGTATATCTCTGGTCTTTAACAATTGTAAATATGGGTCATATTAGTTGTTTTGGAATAATTTTTTAGGGGCATTTTAATCTCCAATTTTTGGTTGGAGACCAATTTAGGTATTTACTCATCAACACCCAATACTAATATGATAAAAATAGTAATTTTATTAAACTAGACATCCTTTAAACTTGCCACGTGTCTCAAAATTTAGACAAAATTATAAATTCATTACTAAATGCCAAAAAACATGACAATTTTTTGACTTTCACTACTTTTTTATCTCTCTTTCCCTTTTTGCTTTTTCTTTCAATCCGTTTCTCTCTCTTTTTCTTTCTTACACCTTTCACTTTATTTCTCTCTCTCTCTCTCTTTCTCTCTCCCTTTTCTCTAATTGTTAAATTTTTTTATTTTGATTATTTTTTCATAAAACATAAAAAATTATTTTTTATTGTTTATTATAATCTAGTAAAACTATTAAAATCAATCAATTTAAATAGTAACAATTGTCAACAAAAACTCAACAATTATCAAAATTCCAAAATAACTTTTTAAAATATCCTAGCATTATAATTAATATGATTAAATTAATATTAAATGATCTAAAATTTACTATTTACTATAATCTACATAAACTACTAAAACCTATCAATTTAACTACTAACAATTATCAACAAAAATTCAACCAATAACAAAATTTCAAAATAAAAGGAGTAAACAAGTGGCAACCGGAGCGGCAACAAGAGAGTGACAACGGGGAGCGGCAATGAGAGCGCCAACAAGAGACTGGAAATGGGATCAATTCCTCCATTATTAAGATTATTAGAAGATATCGACTTTTTATATAGTACTTTATGCAACACAAGTGTTTTAATAAATTTGAAATATAGCCTTTTATCGCGAGTTTTTCCTTTTTATTTTATTACAATTTAACTAAATATTTAATCTGGCTCACCACTTACTGGAACATTTGGTTTGCTAGGATTGACTTGATCTTTAGACATGAAGAAGTCAGCGTTGACATTGTTATTAATCGCATCAAGAGCTCTTCTTGGAGTTGGCTAGTCTATAGAGGAGGGAGTGGTAATTCTATTTTTGTTTCTAATACTTGTATTACTAGTTGGTGGTCTAATCCACTTGACTACCTAAACTCTATGTAATTTCTCCCGTGTTGTTAAGTTTTGAGCATCCCTAGTGCTCCTTCAATGAAATATCACTTATCTAAAAATAATAATTTTCAACGTATTTATAATTTTATAGTAAATTATAACAAATACAGTACCACCCATGCGGATACACAGGTAAAGTACTAGTTTAATTACTAATAGTAATGCATAATGGTCTGCATGTAGTTACTAGTTTAATTATTAATAGTAATGCATAATGGTCTGTATGTGGTTTTAAGTATTTGCAAAGACCCCAAGAAAAACAAGCAAGTTTTCTTGCCCCTGCCTTACTTTCCGGGGATTCCACTTTCCTTCACAAGGAACATTTGTGCTGATTGGTGGAAATGTGAAATTAGATCAATGTTAACATGGGCAAAAAAATAACAGGAGTCATCCATAAGGTCTAGCTCAACTGGCAAATATCGACCCTAGTCATAGCATGGTTGAAGAGTTGAGGTAGTACTGACTTGACAACTGAACTGGCCTTGCGAATTGTGTATAGTGTACACGAGCAAAGTTGTCAGCATCATTTTCCTAGCGGCCAAAATAAAAGGAAGGTTGATCGAAGGATTAGATCTACATGAAGCGACGGATGATTGGTATGCGGGATCAGTTGCAACGGTTTCACATGAATGTGAATCAAGAGATTGCCTTGAATTGAAATGTTTTCCAACTAGCCATTGTAACCTGAGATTGCGATAAGTCCTTCTTCTTTGTAACTCCATTTCCCTTGGGTCCTCCAGCTTTTCATACTTTTGGAGAACTTCCAGCTATCAAGGAGACGAAAAACTATGTGAAGTAAAAGAAGGAACAAAAGGTCACCGACTGCTACTAAGAACCTAACATAACTTTTCAAAATGAGGGTTCCAACGAAGAAGAGTTGAGGACCAACTTCGACCACATGTCTATTGGTATACTGAAATGGAGCAGGTACTTTTTCCGTCACTCTTTCTTAGGAACAAGAGAAGAAATTGAAGCCCACTCTGGCTGCTCATAGTAACAAATCACCACTGGCTTTCATTCTATATGATCCTCCTCCCCAATCACATAAACTTGTTAAGTTGGATATCATGTCTCCGATTTGAATTTGAGACCTCCCAATTGTGTGCGTGAGTTTTTAGCGGCACTTGTCACTCCGTCTACAAACTCAAAAAATAAAATTATAACTGGAGTATGCAATATGAATAACATACTTAAAAATCCATACTATTATCATATAACTCACAACCACCTCAAACACGACCTTCATATAACTGAACCCTATTTTACCGAAATATATTTTGGTTTTGAAATTAACTTTAAAACCAAAAACTCACAACCACCCAAACGGGCCTTAATATTTTTTTATACAAAAACGGGCCTTAATATAATATGATGTGGAATGACAATAGCTTTGCAACAGAACAAGATATTGTTTGGTCTTGACACTGCACACTCAAGCACATACACACATTTTTTGTTTTTTATCCACCAAATTTTGGAAGATGATACATTTTAAAATAATTTTTTGTTTAAATCAACTTTTTCATAATGGACTAAAAATGGCAAAGCTTAGTTAATAAAAATTCTTTGTACTGAGAAGTAAAATTCTAGAATCATATGCTTTTAACCAATAAAGGATAAAACCTTTCTGTTTTGTACTCGTATGCAGTACTAAGCATTAAATTCTTGAGAACCACTCCAAATCTACACTGCTGCTGATTTTTTTTTTGTACATATCCAAAATTACAGAGAAGAAGGTAAACAATCACTTTTGTGTTTGAATGTGCGAAACGTTTTCACTATTGTCTTTTGAATATATCAAAATTACAAAAACATCACAAAATATGTCTTTCTTTAATCAATTTGGTCCTTGAATGTGTCTTTCGTTAGTAACAATTTGATCCTCAAATATGTCTTTCGCAATGAAGCACCGACACAGACAATGGCACATATAGATACAAATTTTAATTTGAAACTTGGAAGACATTGAGTATATGGGTCACCTCTCTTATATATCTTTCATTTAAGTCATTGCTAATCAATGTGCAACTAACAACTCACACGAAATCCCAACAATCTGTTGGGGTGTCCGGGGGAGCACAGGGGCAACGTGCTAGCCAATGAACTGCACTCACCAAGAGACTTGGGACGTCACATCTCCACCAAAAACCTTAATATGTAGGTATATGGGTCCCCTTTCTTATATATCCTTCAAATAATCCATTCTTAGCCGATGTTTTTTTTAGATAAGCATTCCTAGCCGATGTGGAACTAACCACTCACTTGAATTCTCAACATTCTCCCCCCAAGTATGAGTCACCCACATCGCTATCCTTGATCCAAACCAGGATCCCGCTCATGCTCCCCCACCAAGCTGAACTATGGCTCTGATTCAACTTGGGGAGTCTGGGGAAGCACCGGGAGCAACAACGAGCTAGCCAATCAACCGGACCACCAAGAAGCTTGGACACCACATCTCCACCCAAAACTTTAAGGTGTTAGGTATATGGGTCCCCTCTCTAATATATCCTTCATATATAGCTCATTCCTAGCCGATGTGGAACTAACCACTCACACTTGAATTCTCAACGCAATCTCCCTCTCAAGTGTGAGTCACCCACATCACTAGACTTGATCCAAATCAGAATCCACTTCCTGCTCTTCCACCAAGCCGAACCATAGCTCGACCACTAAGAAACTTGGACACCACATATCCACCCAAAACCTTAAAGCATTGAGTATATGGGTCACCTCTCTTATATGCCCTCATTTAACTCATTCCTAGCCGATGTGAAGCTAACCACTTGAAATCCAACATTAGTGTCTGATGTGACAAGTGTCGAACACTAGACACTTCTTCAACCTGAGATGTCGGTGCTATAGAGGTCTTTCATTAGTTTATTTAATCTCAGAAATTACTAAAAGAAAAAACCCTCGATAATGGTTTTTGAAATTTCAACACACTCAAAGACTATAGTGACAGCGACAACGTCTCACATATCGAGGAACGAAAATACTCCCTCCGTCTCATATTAAGTGTCATGTTTGTAATTTTTTTTTGTCTCAAATTAACTGTCACTTTAGAATCTCAATACAACATTTATTATTACTTTTCAACAATACCCTTACTTTAGAATATCAATAACCGTGCATTTGCTCAAATCGAGAAAACTGTAAGGATATTTTAGTCCTATCATATTTTTCCACCATAGAATTTAGCATATCCAATCATTTTCTTAATACTCGCGCATAATCTTAAACGACACTTAATATGAGACAGACGGAGAACTATTTACCCATTACACGATGGTATCTTTTTTTGAATAGTTTTGCCTGTCTGGTATATAGAATAAAGAAACATTCAAAGTTTCCCTCTAACGGCTGCCACCTAGATTTATGTGACACTCACTTCCAAATAATGCATTTGATAAAGACAGCCGCCAACCTATACATATGTATATATCTATAGAGTTAACTAACTCCACCTTTGCATGACTTCAGATTCATTTATCTGCTTGGATCTGAAGCTTCTGTTGTTATGACTTGTACTCATCATCTTCCAATATTAACTAACCACAAGCATCTTAGAAGTTGAAAATTAATGCTATTCATGTAATAATGAGGTCACAAAGTAGCATAGTTGACATCTACATATAGAAGGAAATAAGTAAGACAGATGGGTCATTTAAGCAATAATAGTTTTGACCAAAAAAAAAGCAATAATAGTTGAGTGAGTTTTTTTTAACTGGGTATTTTCTACGCACAACGAATAGACTAATCTCTCAACTGGGTAGAACTACACTGGACAACAAAGTTCTCCCTAATGAGTTTTAATGATGTTGCATTCTCAAAGTTAGATTTGAATACAGAACATTGGTTAAACATGAAGAAACTCTTACCATCTCATCCAAACACTCTTAAGTGAGATTTAAGTTGAAGTGAAAAAGTTCAATTTCCTACTTTCAAATGTAAAGAAATGTCAAGGTGAATAAAGTGAAAAATATTTGCTAAGAAATATTACTATGTATACCAAATGTTGTTTTCAAGGTATATATGAGGTAAAAGCATGGTAGAAAATGAATATTGGTAAGGTGAATTGGATTATAATATACCTATTTAGGTAAAGAAAGGTAGGTAGGAGTAGGAATCTAGATTGGAATTATTCTCATTGGTGTATGAACTCAATTGAATGTTTGGAATCACTCACTTGTTAATGTTAACTTTTTGACATATTGGGTTAGAGTATTATTTGTACTCCGTGTTAATAATTTTTTTGCTTACAAAACAAAAAAAGGTATGAAAAGGGTCGTATGAGCAAGACTGCGGTTTAATCTATTCTGAGACATAAGAGTCGACACGGTGCTCTTAGGTTTGATTCCCGCAGTGGTCAAACTCAGTGTTGACTAGTACGAAATTTGATCTTAAGCACGAGCGGAGATTAGTCTTTCGTTGGAAACGTTGGGACACTCCGTGAGTAGCCAGTAAAAATCCGAAAGAAAAAGAGCAAGAATGCAAGACATAAGATGACTAACAAGATTATTTAACGAGATTACAATATTTTAGAGCGTTTTAGATTAATGAAGTGTTTTAATCGACGTCTTTAGGAACAAGAATGACATATAAGTATTATCAAGGTATTAAACTTATGAGTCATACTATGAAGTTTTAGGAGAGGTTTCTTTTTCCAAGTTCAATTTTAATAAGATTAGTGCACATTTATCTCTTTCGAATAGAGCATAGATTAAGCAGAAAAGCCCACATCATCGAAAATCAACTTATTTATATGTTGAGGAGATCATCAAAGAAGAGATATGCTTGTTACGAACCTCAACTCATTTCATTGCTTATAATTGGGAAAATACAATCAAGAATATAGTTAGTGAAAGTCGTTGTGATGAGCATAAGGGATAGTCGCTCTTGCAAGAAGACTATTATCGTTGGCCTAGTGGCTTAATCTACTCTAGGATACAGAGGATCATCTCGGTGCTCCTGTGTTCGATTCCCGCAGTGGACAAACTCGGTGTTGGTTAATGCAAAATTTAATCCTAAACACGAGCGGAGATTAGTCTTTCGTTTAAAGCGTTGGGACACTTCGTGAGTAGACATAAATGGTCCGAACCAAAAAAAAGAGCAAGGTAGCAGACTAGCAGTTATTGTTTTACTGTATTTTTACCCAATAATTTTTTAACTGCTACACTCTAATTTGAATCATCACCGTTAAGGGAATATGAAGGAATATCAACATCAGTACTAGAAAAAGGGTAACATTTTTCAGTCCTCTAATTTACCCTTTGCACTTGCAAGTGTGAAAATCCTACCAAACCAATAATCACGTGTATACCCTTATGTCCAAGTAGCCTTAAATTGCTACAGAACTTTCATTCCATTCTTTATAACTTGACATCATTTCCACATTCTTTTGTATCAAATTCTACACACTTCTCTCTCTCTACTCCCTCACTCTCACCCTCTTTTTGTAACACAACAACATATATAGTTCTCTCCAACATGGTGAAGTCAAAGAAATTCAGAGGTGTTCGGCAACGCCATTGGGGCTCTTGGGTCTCCGAGATTCGCCATCCCTTACTGTATTTTCCCTTCAAACTCAAACTCACTCTACATCTTCATTCATTTTCATTCATCGCGATTCTTGATACTGCGAACTATCACAGCCTAATAAGGTCTTAATAGAAAAGAGAGTACTCCTTTTATCAATAAATTTTAGGGAGAGTACTCTTTTTCCTTCTCGATGTTTTTTTCCGTAAGGAGAGTTTTACATCAAAAGATTTTAACGAAGCTCCACATCTGTAACTATGATGTTACTAGTGCAGATCGTGGTTACAGGCCTTTTTTTTCCTGAAACCATGCTTGAGATGTTGTTTAGTGTTTTCATCTTTGTGAATTACTACTTCCAGTCCACTTTATAAAAGGCAATGCAGTTTTTAGTTCATTGAATATCTCATCAGATATCGACCATTATAGTACCAGGATCATCGCTTATTCAATCAAAACGTGCATTGAATATGAAGTTATTTTCTTACTTTGGAAAATTGCAATGTTTTAAACAGGAAAAGGAGGGTATGGCTAGGAACATTTGAGACAGCAGAAGAAGCAGCAAGAGCATATGATGAAGCAGCAATATTAATGAGTGGAAGAAATGCAAAAACAAATTTCCCAGTTTCTGAAACCAACCCAATAGCAAACAACAACAATAACAACAATCACATTTCATCTTCCTCTTCAACAACTACACCACTCTCTGCAGTTCTAAGTGCAAAACTCAAGAAATGTTGCAAATCACCTTCACCTTCTCTCACTTGTTTAAGGCTTGATACTGAGAATTCTCACTTTGGTGTTTGGCAAAAAAGAGCAGGTCCTCGTTCTGATTCAAATTGGATCATGATGGTTGAGTTAGAAAGGAAGAAAGAAGAGTTGAATTGTAGCAGCAATGTTGAGAATTCTGATTCAGAATTTCCTTCTATTGCTGTTAATGATCATGATGTTGCTAGTGCTATTAATGGTGAAACTCAAGAGAATTTGAAACCTGAAGATGAAAATGAAGGAAATAATGATTTGGATGAAGAACAAAGGATTGCACTTCAGATGATAGAGGAACTTCTCAATAGGAATTAAGCTAAATAATGAAGAATTCATGAATGTGTTTTTTTTTATGTTTATTTATTAGGCTAAATTAACTTTTGGTCTCTTGTTTTCAAAAATTCAAATATTTAGTCTATGTGTTCTACAATCAGACATCTACTCTTTTGTTTTAAAATAAAAAGAAATTAAAAGAAAAAACTAGAAACTCAAGAACGAACTCTAAATCCAAGATTTAGTCTTCTTATTTTAAATATTTTATTTTGATAATTAGTGATGTGACATCTGACGTGGCTTCATTAATTGATGTGGTTATCAGTTATCATGTGTGATACATACTCAGATGCCACATCAACTAAATTGAGGGTCTAATCCCTTGTTAGATCAAATGCTTGAAAATTTTAAAATAGAAAGACTAAGTATCTGAATTTTTAAAAAGAACGACTAAATGTCTTCATTTTTGAAAACAATGAGACCAAAAATATAGTTAGGCTTATTTATTAATTATTAATTATTAATTTATTTCCACGTGGGAGTTATTCATGAAGTTTTTATGAGTCCCATGTATAGTGCATATTAGTCCCTTTCACTTCAGTTTTATTTGTTTGTTTGTCCTAACTAGGATATAGGAAAGAGGAGAGTGTTACATTGCATTGCATTCATTTCATGAAGAATGAGGATGTCATGTGCTTATGCTGCCTCATTCTAATGTTTCCCCAATTTGTGTAAACTTCACCTATAGGCTGTGGTTTTTCAAGTTCATTTTTTCCCTCTGTAAAAACTATTCCATTCGTGTTGTTAGTTCCCTATCCTATCATGCATCAAATGAAATCTACTATCATGATTTCAACCAAGACAATTGTTATATAGTAATTAATATTTTATATCATCTTGTTATCATTTGAATAAATAAATGAATTCACCTATCACTTGTCTTTTCTATCTTGATCTTTTATTTATTTATTTACTTATTTATTTATTTACAAGATTGCACTTAATACCTACATATCTTTTTTTTCTTTTACCATGTTATCGTGAGTGCAAAGATCCCCAACTTTATCGGTGACTAATTTACATTGGAAAATCTGACTGACCATGTGTACATTTTTTGCCGATACATGTGGTTTTCCCCTCTGGATGGAATTGGAGGGGAGGGGGGCAATTTCTCAAAAGAAAAAAAGAGTGGTAGATTGGTAAATAAACTTAAAAGAGAAATCGTTCAGTACGAGACGAAATCCGCAAATCACGTGGCAACATTTTTTTAAACACTAGAGTGGGTGTGGTGCTTATGTTGTCGGCGTGTTAACCGTTTCTAAAAAATATTACATATTTCTGACATTTCGTATGGAATATATTCGTACCAAATAGCAGGTTTGATAACTGAGTTATGTGTTGGTCGACTTGGTTTTCACTAAATTATTTTCACTTTCTTTTTAAAATTAATATTTCCTCTCATGAGTAAAGAAAAAAATTGTATTATAACACATGTTAAATGTGTAGCCACATGCCAACCAATTCTGTTAGCCATCTAACCAAGTCGTTAGCTCATTCTACTGGGTATGCCATCCTTGTAAATTGTAAATTGTATTTGATTATAAAAGAGTGTATAAATAAAGGTTTGACTGAGTGCAAATCACTCAAGCATTTCTAAATCGCATATGGTATCAACTTAGCTCTTGCTTAACTGCATTTCTAAATCTCGTATGGTATCAACTTAGCCCTTGCTTAACTGCATTTCTTCTCCATGCTTCCATCACCTTCAAATTGTCCCGAACCAACTATCGTGACTGGAAACATCAGGTTACCACTCTCCTCTCTGACATGCAATAGTTGGTCATCCATCTCCAAAAGTTCTTACCCAGATTTTTTCTACTTGTGGTCTACATAGGAATTTCAATAACAAAGTCTTGAATTGTAATTCTTACTCTATTAATAAAATAATTCATAAACCTCTCTTCTCTACATCCTCAATTCGAACTACCTCTCCTCTTGAAGTTATTTATGCTGATGTTTGGGGACCATCTCCTATAATATCCATTAATGGCTACAAATACTACCTTATTTTTGTTGATCATTCACCTGCCACACATGGATTTATCCACTCCAAAGAAAAACTGATGTAGCGTAATACTCCCCTCAATTTCACTCCAAAATTGAAAAAAAAAAATTCTCCCACAAAGTCAAATCCATTTACACTGATGGTGGAATAAAATACTTCAAACTAAAGCTCTATCTCAACAAGCAGTGGATATCTCACTTCATCAACCCACCTTATACCCTTGGGGCGTGCGTTTGATTTGCTAAAAAGCGTAAGATCTGGATGAACAACTCGGTTGTACCTGTTTGATTTGAAAAGTTGTCTATGGTACTAGACAGTAGTGGGGACAATGGACTAGACTGGACAAAACCCCAAATTCATGTACCTCAAAAAACCACAGTACAACTTTCTGTCCACTCTAAAAATTACAAAAATACTATTTGTATTTCATACTCAATACATATTTCACTTCTATCTTTCTTCTATCTTCTCTCTCCTCTATTCTCTCTCTCTCTCCTTTTTCCCTCTCTCTCCCTGCTATCCCTTCCCCTCATTTATCCTCTTTTTTCCTCTTCGTCTCCTGCTTTTCTTCTCTCTCTCTCTACATCTCATCTCTCTTCTATATATCTTCTTATATCATTACCCTCTCTCCTCCTCCTCTCTCTCAATTTCTCTCTCCTTTATCCTCTCTCTCCCTACCCGGGCTCTCTCCTATCTCATTCTTATCTCACATTTCTCTCTCCCTCCCTCTATCTCCAAACTCTTTTCTATATATATTCTCATATCACGACCTCTCTTTCCCTCTCCCTATCTCTTATCCTCTCTCTCTCTCCTATCATCTATCTCATATTATTTTCACTATAATTTTCTGATTATAATATATGTTAAATAAAGTCATTATAAACCGCATAAAGAGAATTATAGTAAATTTTACATTTTTTTGCTTGTGCTTTCCAGTGTTCACTAAGCAGCGTCAGATCGACAACATGTTGTCCAAGATTGTCGATCCAATATTGTAATCGTCCATACCCAAAGATTTACCTATTTGGGAATCAAACGGACCCTTGAACACATTGGCATCGCTGAATGCAAACATCGTCATAAAGTTGAAACTGCCCTGACACTACTCTCTCACTCCTCTGTTCAGCAAAAAAAGTTGGTGTTATGCCTTTTAAATGGTAGTATACCTCATCAACTGCATCCATAACCCTCAGTGAACAATAAGTGTTCTCATGAGCTTCTTTTTGGCTCCAAATCTAATTACCACAGTCGTCGTGTTTTCGGGTGCCTTTGCGATCCATCACTACGTCTTTACTCAACATAAATTATCAAATAGAAGCCTGATATGTGTATTTCTTAGCCCCTCCCTCAACATCATGCACACCTTTGCTATCACAATCCAACTCAAAAACTATACCTCTCTAGGCATGTTGTCTTCCATGAGTCTATATTCCCTTTCATTACTACTCAGTCGGTCCCCACCCCACCAACCTCAAACCCTAATACAACCTACCCATATCTCGCCATCCACTACTCATCCTTCAATAACTCTATGCAAATATGCCTCCTCCAACCACTCCACCAATCACCCCTCAAAAATCCAATGCATCTTTAGCCACCCCTCCCATAAATTCCAATTCCCCCACCCACACCCACATCCTCCACACCTTCAGTTCAATAAACCACCTCCCAACATCTCACAATTTCAACACATCAGTTGGACTCACCTGCATTGTCACTGCCTCCGCCACCAATTTCTCGCCCAGTCACAAGAGCAATGAACAATATTCATCAATCAAACCCCAAGTACCTATCAGCTAAGCCCACCTGCTTAGGTCAAGCACTCAAATCAAGTGAATGGTGTCATGCTATGAGCCATGAATTCAATGCTTTACTTCAACAAGAAACATGGGCTCTGGTTCCCAGACCACGCAACAAGAATCTCATTGGTTGCAAGTGGATTTACCGAATCAAAATGAACGTAAATGGTGATATTGACAAGTATAAACCCCGACTAGTAGCGAAAGGCTTCCACCAACACCCTTGACTTGACTACACTCAAACATTTAGCCCCGTAGTCAAGCCCGTCACAGTTTGGATGGTCCTCTCCTTATCCCTTCAACATAACTGGTCACTACGTCAGCTTGATGTCAACAATGCATTCTTGCATGACACTCTAGCGAAAAAATTTACATACAACAACCCCCGATTTCATCCATCTTGATAAGTGAATCGTGTTTGTAGTCTTAGGAAGTCTATCTACTACCTCAAGCAAGCACCATTTGTTTTTATCAAACTGCGTAAGTTTCTTTGTGACTCTGGTTTTGTAAATTTCAAATCTGACTCATCTATATTAATTATCCAAAACTAAGACACGGTGTTATAGACACTGGTGGGTGTATGTAGATGATAACATTATCACAGGAAACTCTACTACAAAGGTCAATGAATTCTTTACCAAGCTTTCCAACACCTTCTCCATCAAAGACATGGTCTCACTACACTACTTTCTTGGTGTTGAGGTTATTCCCACCTCCACGGGCATGTTCCTCTCCCAACACAAGTATATTAGAGAATTACTTTAAAGAGCAAAAGATGATTGATGCCAAAGTTATCCTCACCCCACTTTCAAATTCAATCACCTTAACAAAAGATGATGGTTCTCCCACCACCGATACTACCTTCTACCGCAGCACCATAGGTAGCCCTCAATATCTCTCCATGACACAGCCTGATATTGCATTCTCCGTAAACAAACTTGTTTAGTTCATGCAGCGACCAACCACCACTCATCTAACAACACTTAAGAAGTTCTATGTTGTCTCAACAAAACAATCTTTCGTGGCCTTCTTAGAAACCAACCAACTCTTCCATCATAGTGTATATTGATACTGATTGGGCAGGAGATAAAGATGATTACACCTCCACATCTTTTCATCTTGTCTACTTTGGCTCTAATCTCATCTCATGAAAATCATCCAAACAACGAGCAGTAGCAAGGTAATTCATTGATGCAGAATACAGAGCCTTAGCAAACACTGCAGCCAAATTATCTTAGATCAAATCTCTTCTTACTGAGCTAATTGTAATCCCCTCCTCCACACTCTCTATACTTTGTGACAATTTGAGTGCTACATATCTCACCAGAAATCTAGTATATCACACTCGCGTGAAGTGCATCTCCATTGACGTTCACTTTGTCTGTGATTTGGTACAACAAGGAAAACTCAAAGTTCACCATGCTAGCGCTACTGACCAATTTGTGGATTGTCTCACCAAACCCCTTTCCAAAGTTCGACATCACTACTTACGAAACAAGATTGGATTGGTGTTTGTGACGGCACTCCAATCTTGTGGGGCTGTGTTAGTCAAATGTGATATTAGTGCTACCATTGAGAATTGTATCAAATACATTCATGCACATATATAGTCAAACCATGTACCTAGGAAATATCATCATGCACTTAGTCATGACTCATGTACCTAAAAAATACCACTCATATGCACTTAGGAAGTAGTAATCTCATTAACTTCATTGTAAATTGTATTCATTGTTCAAGAGTGTATGAATAAAGTTTGACTCAGTACAAATCACTCAAGCATTTCTAAATCTCACATTAAAGATAAAGTGAAATAATAATCGCCTGAGTTTTAATTAGTTGAATTATAGATAAATTTAAATGTAAATTTTGAGTGAAGTAAGGAAGATTCAAATTTATATGTTTGGGGATTAGAATTATTCATAACCGATATTTGAATCTATATATACATATTTTTCTTCTATCAAAGGCATATATGTAAGCAAAATATGACCCCAAACTTGAATCCAAACCAGCATATTCCCTTTTTTTTTGGGGGTCAAAACCAGCATATTCCTTTTATATATAGTAAGTATAGAAAAACTACATGTATACAAGGAAAAAAATTAAGTAAAAGGAATGAGTCTTGCTAAAATCTTTTGATGTAAACCCTCTTTTGAGATAAATCATTAGAACGGAAAAAATGACAAGAAAATTACTTTTAGGACGAGAAAACACTACGCGATACCAATAAAATTTCATTATTTTTAATTAAGCTGGCAAGGAAATATTATTTATTGTCGGTATAATTATTTTTCATATTTTATGTTTATAAAAGTCTTTATTTTTTATTAGGCAAAAGACATGCCCGTCTTTTCGCATTTATTCTTGCTATTTGAAATTTAATTTTGAATAAAAGACCGTACATATGTGTGGTCGGGAGATGAAACGAGATAATAATCTCTTAAGTTTTACTTTATAGAAATATTTAAATTCAAGTGTTGTTTTTTACTCTTATATTGTCGACATCTATTAATTTTTAAGTTCAAAAGTGTCATTTAAATTTCTTCTATCGGAATATAAAACTAACTTCATAAACAAATAAATTATAAATTACTTTCACGTTTGAAATTCAATTCCACAATTCATAGCAAATAACACAACCCGATATATATGTTAGTGTGCATGTATATATTTGGCTAGTTTGAGGGATAAAGTCGTTTCGGTATATGCTTCAACAAATTTGTTTAATATACTCATTTGATAATTTTAGTTTTAATTAACTAAGATATTTTTATGGTGAGCCTAATATTTTTTTGGTAAATTTTTTGGTGAGCCTAATTAACTAAGATATTTCTTTTTTTTGAACCGACTAAGATATTTCTAACAAGTTTCCTTTCCCATATATATATATATATATAAATTAAAATTAATGCATGCATGAAATCTTTCATATCAGTTTATCACATCTAACAACTAAATTGAACTAGCACCCATGTTATTTAAGATTAAGTTTGTCAAAATAAAAGAAACATTGTGAATTAATTAAAGCACGATAGCAAAAAAGATGCTAAGTTGGTTGACTATGACAAGTCTTTAGATCTACAATAACAATCCTATCTAGACATACATGGCAGACGAAGTTTGCATGCATATTTAAAATGATACTGACAGATGAAAGATTCAGGAAAAGAAATTTAATGAAAATGAAATTCATTATATAATTGTATAAATGAATTTTCCAAGTTTGTTGAAGAATCCTACCGACAAAAGAATAATCAGTGTCACAAGACTATTTATGACTAAGCAGATTTTGATAACTGATTTCAAGTCTCAACTAGTTCAGTTGATGATAATGGCAATGGAGAACACGTGAAAATTGTGTTTTATTTTTCTGAAATTTCGATAATCTTTTAATTATTTAGCCATAGAAAATACTATAACTGATAATCACTTGTTAATGATTTAAAAATAATAATAATAATAATAATAATATGTTTACATCCAAAAAATTATTAAGTGTTAGTTTTAAGGGGTTGGATTAGTGCGGTTTGGAGTCACAGTGGTAAATGAGTAAATGTGTGTCTATCTAAACTCTACAGTTTGTAGCTTCACCCAAGATGTGCGTATTGAGTATATTAACGTGGCTAGATATTCTATTGGTGTGTATTAAGTGAAAGGTAGAAGTCTCACATTGGATGAAAAAGTGAATATTGGATAATATATAAGTGAGAGGACCCATAAACCCAATGAATTAAGGTTTTTGGTTAAGTTGTGGTGTCCAACTAACTTACTTGGCTGCTTTTTGCCTAATGTGGGTGATCCCCGGACTCCCCTCATGACCCAACAGTGGTATCAAAGCCTATGGTTAAGGTCTGAGTCCTTGTATCAAAAGTCTGCCTAGCTATATGGAGACTATGTGACATGTCTCGTTGATGAAATGAGCCAATAACGGTGCAAGTATTTGTGGATGAAAAACCTTCCATTTGAGGGGGAGCATAGGCCCATGCAGATGAACGGATGGATGATTCACATTTGAGGGGGAGATTGTTGTGTATCAAGTGTGAGGTAGAAATCTCACATTGGGTGGAAAAATGAATATTAAGCAATATATAACTGAAAGAAACCATAAGCCCAATGCTTTAAGGTTGTAGGTTAAGATGTGGTGTCCAACTCACGTGTGTGGTATAAGGAAGGGCGCCCTTGAAGGACCTCCTGTAAAGGACATCTCCCAAGATCAGAAATCGTCGGGCTCCTCCAGGCTCTCCTCTGACCATGAGTGGCGTACTCTAATATGAACCTGTCCTTGAGGTAATTGTAGAAATCATAATACCAAGGTTCCCATCGTCCTCGTAATCTTCCTCGTCTTGACTGGTGATAGTTCATCATGTTCCAGGTTGCTCTTGGCCCAATGTGGATGATGTCCTCATGATCCAACACCTATTAGTAATGCATAACAAGACTTGTATTTGACAAATTGCGGGTTCAAGTACTCACTAATCCTACTGGGGTGAGGTAAATATAATTTTATTCATAAGTGCTCAAATTCAAACATTTTCCCTACCTTAGATTGAGGCGTCATCCTATTTTAATCAGTTGCAATTTTGATCCCCCAATTTTTTTGGACAATTTTGGTCACCTTATTTTACTCAATGTGCAACTTTGATCCTCTTATTTTTTTGGCCAATTTTGGTCCCCTATTTTACAAAATTCTATGATATTATCAAATTGGAATTTCAAACTCTAAGATACTGCTGTTGTGTCAATATTTTAATTGACATGACAATTGACCAAGCCTTGTTGGCATGCCACTTTATTTCTTATATTAAAATACATTTACTTTATTAATTCATGAGCCATTGATTATTAGAAAACAAATTAGTAAAGTTTCCAATCTTGCAAATGTTGTTGTGGCGAATTCCCTTGAAATCCATTTCTCTAATCATTCATTCATTAATCATTACTAAGGAACAAAGCAATATTTAGTATTTACAGTAATCTATAGCACACATGTTGCTTTTGTGAATTCGCTTGAATTCTACTTATCTTGTCATTTACTGCACTTCATGTTTTTCTGCAAATGGTTGGCTGAAAATGAATCACAGGCTTTGGGTTTAGATAAATTTGCTTCTATTCTTCTGTTTCAATTTCCATAAAATCACATTATATGTTTTTTTGTCACTTACATATTTTTTTTCTCGATAGATATAGTAGTTTTTATTATTTTTTATTAAAACTTTCAAAACAGTATTTAAATAAAAACAAGATGGTAATTAAGTTACAAATTTAGAAATGAAAATATTAACTAAACACGCTATTTTCTCTCTTTTTTGGGTGGAAAAAGCGGTTAAACACCCCCCAAAGAATAAACTAAACTACTAGGGAAATCTATTCCACTCGCAAACAAGCAAAGCTGATGGAGTGATGCATTACATAATGAAATGAAGTGGCATGTCTACAAGGTTTAGTCAATTGTCATGTCAATTAAAATATTAACACATTAGTAGCATCAATTTGGTCAATATTACAAAATTTTATAAAATAGGAGGACCAATATTGCCCAAAAAATAGAGGGATAAAAATTGCACATTGAGTAAAATAGGGGAATCAAAATTGCGAATAAAATTAAATAAATGGATCAAAATTGCATATTGAGTAAAATATAGAGACCAAAAGTGCATATATTAGCCAAAAATTTATTAAGTGTTAGCTGAGTTGGTAGACAATCGAATCCCAAGAATAGGTCTAGTGAAGGTCTTGTGAATACAAGACAACTAAATTAAAATATTAGTAGAGAGCCGAGGGAAAACTTTATCTTAAGTTGATTATTGAGATTTTTTTATAAGCAAAAATTATATTTAAGAGGGTGCAAGGGGGCACCCTAACCCTTACATATGCAAGGAGTCTCGCTAAAAACTCTCGGGGCCAAAACCCCATGGGAAAAGACCCGTGGAGAAAAAGAGTACCCCCTAGGAAGAAAAAGGCAAAAAACCGGTTACATCGAGTTCATACAAACAAAATAATTTCCCAACCAATCATAGATTTTAATATTGGAATTGCAACCTTCTATGCTTATGAATCAAGTCCATGTTATAGGCCTAACATGGTTAACAACCACCGTGGATTAAATACATAACTAACGAAAGAATATGGTTTCGATGAAACCATATACACCAAGTGGTAGCCATCCATATCAAATACCTCAATCTACAAGCCTTCTTGGATTCCAGCGCAAGCCACGAACCCGAAAATGCTCGACACCTACTAGAGTATCCGAAATTGCCATGCCCAACCAATCTCTCGAATAGCAAGCCAAACTAACTCGCACACAAAAAAATGGGAATAGACTCATCGTTCTCAAAACAAAAGGCGGCATGACCCATGAGGATCCATGATAATGCCCTTAGAAATAAGTATCTGCGAGTTGGAAGCTTCCCCTAACAACAATCTTCAACCAAAAACTCCCACCGTAGTGGGATAGATAGCTTCCACATATCAAAAATAGCACACGGATATCGCTTATCCACCCTATCCTCTTTGCATCAAATTCAACAAGAGTACATAACATGATTTAACAGAAACAGAGTGGAAGTTTTCAAGCCTCCACTGCCAAAGATCTTGCTCTGAGTCGTCAGGGTGAAACAGATGTAGAGTGGCCAAGAGCAAATCCTGATCAACCTTCTGCTCGACAAACAAGTCATGACTCCAATTAAGATTCCAACACAAGATGTTATCAAGCCCATACCCATGCTCCAAAAGGCTACCATGTTTCAACTTTGTCACTTCAAAAAGACTAGGAAATAAATCCTTAAGAGTCTCATTGCTGACCCCACATGTGCTTCCAAAAGGAAATCAAATCTCCCTTCCCCAACATTGGCCTAAGCGCTGAATCAAAGGCCCTCTGCTACAAAGATTTTCCATCTTCCAACAGTAATAAGTCCCTCCACCATAAAGAATCATAAGTACCACCTCTAAGCAAAAGAGCCCCCATGAAGAAATGTCTCAAGTCTCCATATTGGTGTGAAAGAAGTTGCCACCAACTAGCACTATTGTCATTGATGCATCTCTACTTTCACTTGCTCGTAAGAGCTAAATTTAAGGCTTCAGATTCTTCACCCCAAATGTTATCCTTCTTAGGTATGCATACCTTGTCTCAAGACACCCGATAAATGGGACGACCTTCTATATTACCCCCAGGAAGTCCCTTTAAATCTTGACCAGCTCTTAGGTTACAATCTTGGGGGACTTGGAAAAAGAGAACATATAAAGCGGAATACTATTGAAGACCGAGTTAATGAGAGTCACTCTACCCCCAAGCCCACTTCACGATGAAAGTCTCTTTCTCACCTTATCAATAATTGAAATCCAAGTATATCTTGTTGTAGGATTGGCTCCCATAGGAATACCCAAGAACTTGAACAGAATAGCAGCGGTGCTGCATGCAAGACAAGAAATTTGCAGCCGCCTCCAAAAAGTCATCCTTCAAAGTAATGCCATAAAGACAACTCTTACCAGAGTTCACCTTTAGCCGTGAAACCAACTCAAAAGTTCTGTAGATAAACTTAATACACTATAAGTTATCCCAAGTGCCCTTGCCAACAAAAATAGTGTCATCATGAACTAAAGCATCGAAAAGCAGAGATTCGTGGACCTAAAACTCAGAAAAAACAGCCTTCATGCACTGCTTTCTAAACCATTCCGGTTAAACCCTTGTGGCAACAATGAGGAAGAGGAAAGGAGATAAGGGATCCCCTTATTTAAGACCCTTATGCATCTTAAAATCCGCAGTTGGACTCCCGTTGACAAGAACAGACATCAAAGAATTGTGTAAACAAGATTTCATCCAATTAATTCACACCGAACCAAAACCCACCATGCCCATCATGTACTCAAGAAAGCCCCAAGAAGTAGAATCATAAGTCTTTTCAAAATTGACTTTAAACAACATACAATATTCTTTTCTTTGCTTCGTTAGATCAACCAGATCATTGACAACCAACACCCCATCCAAAATCTATTTGCCCAAAAGAAACGCCGATTGAGAAGGAGAAATAATCCCATGCAAAACTTTTTTCAATCTCTGGCTAAAACTTTAGCCAAAATTTTATAGATGCATCCAATGAGGCAAATCGACGATACTCCTTAAGATCTGGAAGATTCTCCTTCTTGGGAATGAAATCAAGGAAAGAAGCTAAAATGGCTTTGGCATCATAGCATTAGCGTGAAAGTCTCCTAAGAAACTCAATATGTCCTCCTTCACCACCTCGTAGTTGTTGTTAATGAAATTAAAGTTGAAGCCATCAGGCCTTGGGCTTTTATTCTCATCACAACCCCACACTTCATCTTTCACCTCCTCCTCTGTGAAAGGAGCAATGAGGTGACAATACTCTTCCTCACTAATCTTGCTGAACTCAATACCCCCGAGAATAGGTCTTTGAAAAATACTCTTCGACATAATTAGCTTCAAGAAATCTTTTCCCTACCTGCTTCACCTCCTCGACATAAAATGTATTATTTATTATCATATAAACTTTTGAACTTTCTAAGGAGAAAACAAAGAGCCAATATTTGACACGGTTAATGTAAAATTCATTCAATAATATTGTGTTGGTAAGATATATTAGAAATTCATTAGTTATGTTCTGAATTAGGACAAGGTCCACTAGGAACTGATCCGTAAACCAAGCCCAAGAGTCAGGGCCGACCCTGGGCATAGGCCGGGGGTGCGACCGCCTAGGGCCCACGTTTGTAGGGGGTAAACAAATTGTATACTAAGCCTAATTTTTTATATACTTCGTAGGTACTATTGTTTTATACTTCTGTTTGGTTTCTACTTGAGTATTTGATTTGTTTTAAGATGTTGCCTAAACGCGATCTCAAAAAAAAATTAAATGAAGAGCTAATAAAATCACAACAAGGATCTCTTAATAAATTTATTTTTAAATGGTAGATACCCAAGAAAAAATGGAAACAATGATGAAATTGATGAAAATTCAAGTGTTCTTAACTTTCCCTTAGACAAAGGCATTTTTCATATGAGTATTATTCAAGAAAATTAAGCAATGATGAGATTAGTGATCAGAAATGGTTAGTTTATTTGCAAATATGCTTGCAAAGTATATTATTTTTGTTGTAAATTGTTTAAATCTTCTAGTAACTTGAGTTTTCTAGCAAATGAGGGCTTAAGTGATTGAAAGCATATTAGCCAAAGAATCAAACAATATTAAACAAGAGAGATTGAACGGTTTGGCAACTTTGTCAATTGAGAAGGATATGTTGGAGAACATTGATGTTGATGAGATTATAAAATGATTTTGCATCTCAAAATGCTGGAAGAAACCGCTTCTTATGACTTTCCGAGAAAATAGAAGTTTTCTGATATTTTGTATACTATGGATTAAGGCGTATTATGTTAAATGAAATAAATTATTTTTTTGTCTTTTATTGAAATATTTTCAAATTTAAAAGTAGTTATGTAAGGGGGCCCTTTTGGCAGAATTTGTCTAGGGCCCATGAAATATCAGGAACGGTACTGCCAAGAGTGCCTCGGTGAAAAGTGCTACCACGCGTACTAGATCCAATCCCACAAAGATGAGCTCTTCTCACCTTGACGTGGACGGGGGAAGTTAATTTTGGGGAGCGGGGTCGACGGGGAGCGGGAGAGTACTCTCCTCTCTCGTCCAACCCCATTGTCATCCTTATTTCTCACGTCATCTATAAATAAAAATAACCTTCATTGAGATTTGGTACGTAATGGTCATTGTCTTTTACTATGTGTTTGTACTCACTTAAGTATCAGAGTATTTGCATGTACCAAACTGCCACCGTGAATTGATCAAGATTATGACGCCGCTCATGACTTTGGCGTATTCGAATTAGATTATACACTTGAACAATTTTTTTGGGAAGCATGGAAAGTACTATAAATTGGTAATGATTTCAAGTTCTGCAAAATATGCTCAACAATGATGCATGTAACGTCGTGTTGTTGGGTGTACCCATTAGATCCTTACTAGTTAAATAAGAAGAGACATACGTTCACGCGTTTTCCTTCTTAGTTAAAGACATTCCTTGATTGAATTTTTATTTAATGAATCCGTACGTAGAGGCTAGAGCTATTAGCAAAAGAGAATAGAAAAGTAATTCATCTGTATTCTATAAAAAGTGAATTGAAACGTACCAAATCTTAAATTTTGAAATTAAATGAGTTTTATGGAGTAACAAACTCCATGTGGTAGAGATTTATAGGTTCTTTTAGGTTTGGAGTTTTGTGTCTCTAGCAAGAACATGGAAGATTAAATTCACTTCAATATTGTGTGAGTGAGCTGTTTTTCCATATGATAATGTTGAAAGAGACTTAGCAATTTAATTTTTGTAGATAATAATGTGAAGATATAAATGTAAGTACACAAGCAAAGTTAGGCTAAGTATCTTTCATTAGTACCAGAGTACGACTTATGTACCAGCAATAATAAATGATATGTCTATTTATACTACTTTGGAATTTCCTCTCACTACGCCAGATTTGCTTAAAAAAGGCGCCCCTATAACCAGTGTTTTTAAAAAAACGCTGCCCATCGCGTAGAACGCGTGAGCCTTACCCAGCGTTTCTTTAAAAACGCTACGCATAACACATGCGTTCTTACCATATACTCAGTGTTTCTCTCCAAACGCTGCGCATCACGCGTAGAATACTCAGCGTTTTTACACAAACGCTGCCCATATACACACGCGTTCTCGTGCAATACTCGGCGTTTTTACACAAACGTTGCCCATAACACACGCGTTCTCGGGCAATACTCGGCGTTTACACAAACGCGCCCATAACACACGCGTTCTCGGGCAATACTCGGCGTTTTTACACAAACGCCGCGCCATAACACACGCGTTCTCACCATATACTCGGGCGTTTTTACACAAACGCGCGCCCATAACACACGCGTTCTCACCATATACTCGGCGCGTTTTTACACAAACGCCGAGTATTTTTTTTTTTTTTTTGCCCGCTCGCTTTCTCTCTTTTCATTTCCTTCGCGCTTCTCTTCTCTCTCTCTCTCTCTGCGTCGTTCTTCTCGCCTCACTCTCAAGAAAAACCCACACCCAAAACCCACAAACCTCTCTCTCTCTCGCTCACGTCTCTCTCTCTAGGGTAAGAACTTTTACTCATTAATTCTTATATAACATGCATTTTTTTAATAGTAGTCAATTACTTATTCCTAAATTTATTTTGTAGGAGACATTGGGTTTTGTATGCAATTAATCCTAGGAAAAAAACCGTGTATTACCTTGACTCACTTCAAAATCATTACAAAAACCACATGGAGTTTGTGGAGCTTTTTAACAGGTGTGTTTATTTTGTGTCATTCTGCATTTCTTACTTTTACTTATATATGTATATATTGTTATTAATATAGTTATATGACATTCTATTCAGCGGTTTAAGGACATATTGGGGAGTGGATAAATTAACGGTCAAATGGTTACCAATAGTTGTAAGTTTCTAACTTATACATTTCATTATTTTGTCAAAAAACTATATTCAACTCAATTTAACAATTAACTAATCTAATTATGTTTTGTAGTGTCCTAAACAATTGAATAACATTGATTGTGGGTATTACGTCATGAAATATATGAAGGATATTATTACCCGAAAGAAAACGACTATCCCCCGTCAGGTATCTACTTATAATATATTTTTATATGATTTCGATTTAATAGTGGTTCTTTCCAATATTTAACCATTTCAATTCTAATTTTATTTTTTTATATAATTTGAGTATTTTAGCGATTGTCAAAGCAAACACATACTCTGTTGAAAGCGATTCTTGAGCTTAGGGGAGAATGGTGCAGTCATCTCTCCCGTTTTTTTTAAATTTTCATTTGGATACATATAGAGCTGTCAATTTGGGCCCGGCCCAATGGGCCGGCCCAATGGCCCGATATTTTGGGCGGGCTTGGGCTCTAAAAATAGTAGCCCAAAATCAACGGTATGTTTTTGGCCCGCCCGATTGGCCCGATGATGTTATTGGGCGGCGGCGGCCGACCCATGGGCCCATGGGCGCCCGTTTGTTTTTGTTTTTAATTTTAAAATATGACAAGTGCTATATATGCTGCTTTTAATGTTATCCAATCAAAATATGACAACTCAATTATTTATTCCACGCCTTCGATTTTGGAGCTTAACGGATCGTCTTTCGTCTTCTCTTCAAACCGTTTTGCAACTCCATTCATAAATTCTTGAAGCGATTCGACTCAAAAGAAAAACACCACCACCAAATACCGATCCATAACTGTTCGAGATGTCTTTGTCTTCTTCTCTATTGAAATTGTCGTATTTCAAAAAAAATACCAATTCGGTATAAAGGCAACCAACATCCTAATCTAATCCTAATCCTAATGAATCACACTCAAGAAACAAATAAATTAGAGGCAAAGCGAATAAGATTTGGTAACTCAAATTTTGAGTCGGTAATATCATGAGAATTTAATCACAAAGATATCAACTTTCCACCTTTTTTCATATATATGAAATCAACTTGATATGCAAGTTCAAGCATTTGTGTTTGAAGTTCTAGACATAGTGGTTGGAAATAGGATAATTTCAATAGAGAAGAATTTATTTATTTGAGCTATTTTGGATTATGGACAATGTGTTTTGCAAAACCAAGAGGCGAATTTATTTATGTATGCTATTTTGGATTATGGACAAAGATATATTGTGTTCTTTGAATTTTGTTTATGTATGTTGTTCATTGATAGAAACAATATATACTTAAAATTTTAAAAAGTCAATGGCTTGTGGTCGTTGGGCGGCCCATTGGGCGGGCCCATTGGCCCATGGGGTGATGTTAGGCGGGCTTGGGCCTACATTTGCTGACCCATTAGAATATTGGGCTGGCCCGACCCTGCCCATATACACTGTTTGGCCCGATGGGCCTGGGCGGGCCGGCCCGAGACCAGCCCATTGACACCTCTAGATACATATAAGTTAGCCTAGCTAGTTTTTGGTTCATAATATTGTAACTTGATAGCTTGTTTTGGATACATATGAATTAGATAATGAAATTCTTAGCTATTTTGTTTTGGTTCCTCTTATGTAATTTGTTTCTGTTATATGTAATTTGTGTTCCTCTTAGCAAATTGATTCTGTTATGTATTGGATTGGATTGACTGTACAGGTAATTTGTAAATATAAAAAGGAAAACACACAAAACAGAAAAATATTTAAAAAAAAAATTTAGACAATATTCAGCGCTTTTGATAAAGCGCTGGGTATTTAGTAACACAAATAGGCAATATTAGCGCTTTTAATAAAGCTACTGGGTATTTAGTAACACAAATAGGCAATATTCAGCGCTTTTAATGAAGCTGCTGCGTATAAGGGTAATATTAGCCGCTTTTTAAAAAGCGCTAAGTATCTGGGAGGACGCTTTTGGATATATTCAACGCTTTTTAAAAAGCGCTAAGTATTTGGGAGGCGCATTGGATATATTCAAGCGCTTTCTAAAAAGCGCTGCGTATCCGGGAGGGCGTGTTTTGCAATGGGGCGCGTTTTTAGGAAGCGCTACCCATTGTTGGAGTGAATAGCCACACACACGTCAAAGAATACTGAGCGCGCCCATGGATAAAAAAAAACGCTGCCCATCTACTAAATCTGTTGTAGTGTCTAATTTTTATTTTTTAAAGCGAAAAGAAAATGAATGGAGTCTTGTTAAAACCTTTTGATGTTAGAAAACATTAAGAGGGAAAAAGAGTATTTTCCCCTTATATTATTTTTAAAAAAAAAAAACAAAAAGAGAAAACACTGAAGAGAGACCAAGGAGGACTACACCAATACTCTTGACAAGAAAAGAAAATGAACTCAAAGCAATATTACGGAATCCTAACTTGAAGACCTCTAAAACAAACCATTGTAAGGTGAATTTGAGTTACTACTCTGAAACTTATAAAAAGTTGACTATTTTCAATACATAATTAAGCATGTTATGTCAAAAAAAATACATAATTAAGCATCTATAAATACATTTCTTTTAAATCATTGTATCTTCTATGTTGACTGTGGAGACTAATCATTCGAGGTATCAGATATTCATTTAAGGGGTTGACATCTCCAAACAAATGTTTTTCCATACGCACCGACTAGGGATCGAACGCGGGACCAAATGGGTAAGGGACCCAAGTATTTACCACTTGTTCACATCATGTTTTGGTTCTTTCATCTCCTTTTATAAACTTATATAAGTCATCAAATATTTAACAGACTAAATGATAATTCTATTTTTTTTTTCCTAAATGATAATTCTATTATATGAAATAGAGACAATAATATTAAAAGTTGATTTTTTTTGTGACAAATTATCTTATTGAAAATCATTTTAAGTAGTTTAATCAATATTATTAAACTTGGACGGATCCACCCGATCGAACCGGGACTCGGGATCTTGGCCAGTTCGGTTAGTATGTTGCCCTGTTGGGTTGGTTTTGCAATTCGATCGCGATGACATCATCAATCCGGTCAAATCCCCCTTTGACTTGGTCAAACCAAGTTATTAACTGAATTGTATTTTGCAAGCTATTTACAAAAAGAGTAATGTTATTTGGGCCAAAAAAGTGTACTCAAAAATACGAATACGTATGGGATACGGATAGAATATGCGTATAATACATTTATTCTTTATTTTAAATTAAATATATCGCGTATAGCACTGAAATTAATTTCAAATAAAAAAATAAATCTATTATATACATGTATTCCCTCCGTATCCCATATACATACATATTTTGGTACACTTTTAATTAGATCCACTTTTTGGTCCAAATAACATTACTCTTTACAAAAAGTGCCTGCTTGGGGATGGAATCCTCTCCTCATCTTCATATGTTTCAGTGCTTCACGTTATTAACCAACAAGCTGTACAAACTCTTTGTTATTTTTGGAGTAATATAATAAATATAAACCAACTCTCTTTTTTCTTTTCAAATATAAATATTAAATGTCTTTTTTATCCCTGCATACAATAGAATACACTTTTTATATTTACTATGTATTTTTATACATTTTCATCACATTCCATAGATTTCAGATTCTATATACTTATTTACTAATTAGAATATTATTGAATATAAATAACTATTCATTTTAAAATATATTTTAAAAAACCAATTAATTCAAATTTGACAATATTCACTTATAATATCATATATTTTCAAATTCTCATATTTTCGCCCGCATCTTCATTCTCTAGAGGCCAAAGTCGTTATTCTCGTTGAATTGTTTAATATTGAACTTTGCCATCTCCATCAATGTCGGGAACGATTACTCTGATACCAATTGTTGGAAATTCTTGACAACTAAGTGGAAATGTTCAATCTTCTATTTACTTTAAGGCAGTTGGTACTAATAATGTCAGCAAAATGTATTGTAGAAACATTAAAACTATGGCTTTTTTTCCCACCCCCCTCATTATCTCCTACACCCCCATAATTCAATAAAACCCAAAAATACCTCTGTCTTTTAAAAAAAATTAAAAATTTCGGAATTACCTCTAAAAAAGGTAATTCCGGTTCAAAAAAAATTAAAAATATCGGAATTACCTCTAAAAAAGGTAATTCCGAAATTTTTAATTTTTTTTAAAAAGTTTGTATATTAAATTAAGATTTAAACGCGTTTTATTTTGGAAATATGATACGAACGATTACGATTTAAATAACAATACGTCAAAATATATAAAATGACCAACATAAAAAAAGGAGTACTACTGGGACCAAAGAAGAGAGCAGAGACTCTTCTCCGGACACTCTACAGAGGCTCGAGTTGTATCATGACATTTCTGCTCACGGTTAGTAGGCATCATCGATATATGTCCAAAATGACATATATACGATTTGTTTTAATTTTTATTACTAAAAAAAGGCTACTAAAAATAGTCAAAACTACTCTAAAAATATAAAAACACCACTAAAAATGTAACAAAACCAAAATAAGGCTATACAAATTTTTTTAGATTTTTGGAGACTATGAAAAATTTAAAAAATCGTAAAAAATAGTAAACGATGGAATTTGGGAGTCTTGATTCTTGATTTTTCTGGATATAATGGTCGTGGTTTTATTACGATCAGAGTATGTTATCCGAAAACCGATTTTTTAGCCTAAATTATTCGTTCGAAATAAAAAATATTAATAATTCCGGAAAAAATTAATAATTGAAAATAAAAAAAATTGTAATTTTCAGAATTACCTCATAAATAGGTAATTCCGGTTCACAAATGTGAACCGGAATTACCTCATTTCTGAGGTATTTCCGAAAATCTTTTCGGAATTACAAGGTAAATCCGAAATTCTTTTATTTTTTTAACCGGAATTACCTTTTTTAGAGGTAATTCCGAAATTTTTATTTTTTTTTTAACAAATCAGGGGTAAAAACGGGATAGTGTGGAATTATGGGGGTGAGATAGGGAAGGAGGGGTGCGAAAAAAAACACCCTAAAACTATACATACTGTTGGTATATCCTTATGGAGTGAGAAAAGAAATTAGTTTAAATAAGTAGCGCAGAATCTAACACAATGATTCACGATATTGTATTGAATGTTAAAAAGTTCAATAAGGCACTTATTTCTTGAAATTTACCTGCATCAAACAATGTGGAAGATGCTACATAGATAACAATCAATGTTTAAAAGCATCAGCAACATGGAAAATATAATTAAAAAATCATAATGTGAATAAAGGAACTTAGACTGAAAAATCCCTATTTATAATAAGTAGATCGACTTTTAGAGGGGTTTTTGGTGGGAAATTTTTTTTTCCACCATCTACCAATATACCCCTCATTTTGTACCCCACTGTTTACCAATATATCTCCACTCAATATTTTTGGACCGACATACTCCTAACAATTTTTTTTTGGCCAACACTTTCTTTTTATTATCAGAATGTACCGCTCATTTTGTACCCCACTGTTTACCAATATACCCCCACTCTATATTTTTGGACCGACATACCCTGACAAATTTTTATTTGTCCAACACTTTTTTTTATCTACTTTTACCAATATACCCCTCATTTGTACCCCACTATTTACCAACATACCCCCACTCTATATTTTTGGACCGACATACCCCCACTCTATATTTTGTACCCCACCATTTACCAATATAACCCTCATTTTGTACCTCACTATTTACCAATATACCCCCACTCTATATTTTGGATCAACATACCCTCGATAATTTTTTTTTTTCCAAGACTTTTTTTAATTATCAAAATGTACCCCTCATTTTGTACCCCACTGTTTACCAATATACCCCCCTCTATATTTTTGGACCGACATTGTTGCCTCATCCCACCAAGGGCTATTGTTGCCTCTTCGTCTTATATATATGTGTTGCGTATTTTTTCGAAACTACATCTGTAGGCCTGTTAATCACCTCCCCACACCCGTGCCTACGCACGGGGCGGCGTAAATAATTTGTTAGCCATACAAATTAATAATTTGTTACTCTGATCTATGTTATATATTTTTCCCTCTTACACTAAGTTCTCCAATATGTGTAGGCCTTAAATGTTATTTGTTACAAGCTATGGCCTATAATATATGAAGATAAATATGACTTACTATTTTTGAAGCTTCTGGAAGAAAATCGTATCTAGATAAATACGATGCAAAATGTGCTGAAAATCGTATCTATCTCCTGGAAGGTAAATACGATGAGATTTAAAATATTTCTGGTCAAATCATATGTAAGTGAGAAATGGTCAATATTCTGTAAATTTGTAATTATTTAGGGGTATTTTAGTCTTTTCACCGTATGCGTGGGGGGTGTATGGAGTCAAATGGTGGGGCACCAAAAAAATCCTTTATTTTTATGAGAATGGTTGAGCCCATATAACATAACCGTTGGTTAGTTAATATCTATAAGAAAATTTTACAGCTATTTTTTTAACCAATAGTACACACATCCATTTTTTTGTGAACTATATTGTCATCATTATTGTTAAAGAGTTTTTTTATCAACGTTTTTATGAATTAAGTTTCTCACATTCAAAATCACAACCTCGCATTGGTACGTATCTTCGGAAATATATTATATATAAAAACAACTCTGTTAACATAAAAATTTCATTCTATGTTTGGTTGTAAATTATCAATTCATATCAACCACTAACTTTACAATACATAAGTTTTTTAACATTTTTTATAGAATTCCTTATAACTAGTATGTGCGTAATCCATTGCAAGTATACGTCCTAGTGATCATGATGATAAGCTTGTTAAAGCTAGAAAATTGTGAGGAAAACCTATGATTCATTCATTGAGATGTATGAATTATATACAGGTTGATCGAAGCTCAAGATCCCAGAGCTAACAAACTTACAACGAAAAACAGAAAAAAAAAAAAAAAAAACAGAAAGTAGTTACTATAACTACACACTCTATATTCACTTATCACTTCCATTGCCTATGTGATAAGTGGTATTGCTTATCAATCAATACAGTAAAACTAAACAGTAACTTTATTTACATTTTACACTCTCCCTTAAACCAGAAGTGCTGAAAGTACTCTGGTTTATCAGTTTGTTGTATCTATCATTCTCAATTTAGCGCGCAGAATTAAAAAGAGTATCAGTCTTCAATTCAGCAACTTGTAGGTCTGTAGGACAGTGATTCAATTCAATTACTCTGATTCACCAAATCTCTCAAGAAATGGAAGCGAACATCAATATGTTTGCTTCTTCCATGTAATACCAGGTTCCTTGACAGCTTAATTGTTGAGATGTTATCACACATTATTACTGATGTGGCTTTCTGAGGCAAGTCAATCTAGCTTCTCTAAGATTCTCCTCAACCATACGGTTTGGCAAGCACAATTTCTTTGCAAAGAATGAACTTAGCTTCAGTGGTGGATAGGGACACCACTGGCTGCTTCTTTGCAGACCAACAAATAGCACCACCAGCCAGAACAAACACATATCCGGATGTAGATTTCCTATCATCACAGTCCCTTGCATAATCATTGTTTGTAGAGGCAGTGAAATGCTCAATCCCATCTCTCCTATATGTGATTCCCAAACCAATTGTACCCTTGATGTACCTCAAAATTCATTTTACAATCAGCATATGCAGTTCTGTAGGTTCCTCCATATACCTGTTTGATCAAGGATACAACAAACATAATGTCGGGCCGTGAAGCTGTCAAATACATCAATGATCCTACTATTTGCTTGTAATAAGTAGAATCCACTCTTCTACCATCTCCTTCTTTGTGTAACTTAGTGCCTGGAACAATAGGGGTCATCACAGGTTTGCAATTACTCATTCAAAACCTATCTAATATTTCTGCAACATACTTAGATTGGTTTAATGAGATGCTATCCTTGCATTGCTTTACTTCTACTCCTAGAAAATATCTGAGCAAGCCCAGATCAATCATATCAAAGCTTTCTTTCATTGATGATTTGAATTCACTAATCATTTGAGAGGAATTACTAGTGAATATCAAATCATCCACATATAAACTCACCACAATTACATTCTGCAAGCTATCCTTCTTTACATATAGAGTATGCTCAGAAGGGGACTTTGTGAACCCTGCCTCAGTGAAAGAGGTATCAATCTTACTGTACCATGCCCTAGGGGCTTGTTTAAGCCCGTATAGGGCTTTCTTCAGCCTATACACCTTATGCTCTTCTCCTCTTTTAATATACCTAGCAGGTTGCTCTACAAAAATGGTTTCCTTTAGGTCTCCATGAAGAAAAGCGCTTTTGACATCAAGTTGGAATACCTTCCAATTCTTTGCAGCAGCAACAGCTACGACAGTTCTAATTGTATCCCAATGGGCCACAGGGGCAAAAACTTCACTATAATCTACATCATACTTTTGTGTGTAGCCTATTGCTACAAGTCTTGCTTTATACTTCTCCACTTCACCTTTCTCATTCAATTTGGTCTTGAATATCCATTTCACCCCAATAGTCTTAGCATTTTGGGGTAAATCAGTGAGATCCCATGTGCCATTTCTTTCTATTGAATCAATCTCAGCATTCATTGCTTTTCTCCATTTCTCATCTTTCACTGCCTCATTAAAAGACATAGGATCCTCCTCATGTCCTGCAGATATCAAATTCAATTCTTCTTTTATTTCTCGCTTGATTTGTGACATAATCATCTAAGTACACGAGTTTCCTTCTAACTCTCTCCTTGCTCGAGGTTTTCTGCATGATCTTGATATCATCATCGGTAGGGTTTTCTTGGTTTACATCTTCTCCTCTATCAATACCTACACCGATTGCGGTGGTGTTGTCTTGTGTCACGATCACATATTCTTCAATTTGTTCACCCTCTTCAACCGATGGGATTTCATTCTTCTTAGTGGTCTTCTCCCACTCCCATTTTTCTTCTTCAAAGAAAGTGAACATCTCTCGCTAACAATCACCTTCTTACGGTGGGGTCATACAGTTTGTATGCCTTTAATCCTTCACTTACTCCAAGATGAATGCACTTGATACTCCTATCATCTTATTTCTTTCTTTGTTGCTTAGGTACATGTGCATATGCCACACAGCCAAACACTCTAAAGAATTGTACTACCGGTTTGGTGCCTTAGCCTTACCACAATTCTTGTGGGTAATATCATTAAGTGCAAAGCAGATGGGGATCTATTTTTGATATAAATAGACCAAATTGATCGCATCGCCCTTTAATTCCTTAAGCATAGATTTTTATGAGAGCGTACATCTAACCATGTTTAAAATGGTTCTATTCTTTCTCCCACGTCCCTGTCCCCACGCGGAAATATTCTCCGCCCGCAGGGCCTCTAAGAATCCCCACTAACAGAACAGGTAGAAACTCTCACCCCTAATTATTCTTACATTTTCTTGTTTCATTGAAAAGAAAGATGGATAATTTCAGATGAAATTGAAACAAAAAACTCGAAAATGAATAAAATATCATTGAAATGTAGTCACCAACATTCCTACTTATGTTTGTCAACAAAAAACATTCCTAGTTATGATTTTGTCAAAAAACATTCCTACTTATAATTGTATTCCAATGATGTATTCAAACTCAAATAATGATGTTGATGACAGATATTTTTGGGACACCATGTTAGTGTTATGGAATAAATTGTGATTAGAGATTCTTAAGAAATAGGAATATCATTGACTTTTTATATGGGTTGCATTTATTTTAGAGAAAAATAAATATAAAATAGTAATTTAATGTATATATGGTCTTAAAATGAGGATTCATCGGTGAGTAGATCAAGGATCCGCAAAATAAAATTCATATTAATAGCAAAAAAAAAGGGTTAATGTGCAATTTGTTTTATATTAAAGTTGAGCAATACAAAGTTTCAAAATATATAGTATGTTCTAGAGATTCAAATCTTGGTTTTTTTTCATCCCAAATGATTCTCTAGTAGACTCATTGGGCAATCATTGCGCGTAAGATACAGATAAATTAGGAAAAGTGTCATCCCACAATTAAGACATGCATTTTTTATATCATATGTCATCAAGTGAAAAATGGGGATTGGGCAACAAAATTGTTAGCAAAATTAACCCAACCACAACCACTTTAATTAAATAGTAGGAACATGGGAAGAAAACAAATAGTCATAGGATTGGGCTAGAAGCGCATGATTACATTTTACTTGGATATAAACAAATAAGTGAATGAATTACTTAAAGCGAATCATTTAATAACACTAAATTGGATAGTCACAGCTCAAATAAATATTGTCTTTATGTTAACAGATTAATTGTGATTTTTATATGCAAAAATAAATATATTTATAGATATTGTTATTTACATATCAATCAATTTTCAAATTGGTTATATATATAAACATAAAATATTCATTATCTCGTGTATTAACTATAATTTCTCCTCTATAACTGTATCTATAAATTGTATATAAATTAATTTACTTGTAATATTAGTATGTAAAAGTAATAAAATTTGAAAATAAAATAAAATATTATATAAATTGATTTACTTTGAATAAAATAACATAAAAAAATAATTTTTAAAAAAATGGATGCATTTCTCTATCTATATAAAAAAATGGTAGTTAAAATGTAAAATAATTAAATGTTTTATAAATTGTTTAACAATTCCCTAATTATTAGTAAGGTATGTTGATTGTGTTACTAACTCAATCTAACCATCATTTTGAACATTTCTACGTACCAAAAAAAAATCAAACACACAACATTTAGGGGCTAACTATAGCATCAAATTTGATATTGTATTTCTCTCACTAAGAATTTCACGTGATTGACTACTGACTATTAACTTCAATGAACACCGTTCAATGGTGGCTTTAATTTTTATAATTTAATTTTGATTAGATTGTTTTAGGATTACTTTTTCTTATGAAAAGATTATTGCACTATATGGAATTCACGGTTGTAGTAAATAATAGGGAATGAAAATCACTTTGAATTTTATATAGTATAGTTAAAAAACTAAACATGTATTGTTTTTTTTGTCAAAAACTAAACATGTTTTTCTACAAACCCCAATTCTATAATTCATCTTCAAAAGCATCAAAACCTATTTTTCATGTCCAGGATATGTACCTACTTTTTACTTAAATATAATCCGTTATTAGTTTTTATTTAAATAAAATGGTCCGTTTTATTTTAATTTAAATAAACCAAATAAATAATTTCTGAAACCGTTAAAAGCATTTCACTAAATTAAATGCATAGTCTCTTAAATTCATACAGTAAATTAGTTATTTTTAAATGTATGCATCTAATTTTAATTCAGCAAAATTAGTAATATTATTGCCAACAATAATGCATAGTTTAAATAAATATAAATATTTAGTTAATGTATGCATAAAGTAAGTTTATTTTTTATAATTTGGGTAGGAAAACTTTATATGCAGTGAAATTTAATTATTACACCATTTTTATTTTTAAAATCAAATAATCGAATGAAACAAATCAGTTAATTTTAAATTAATTGAATGAAATCGTTAATTAATTTATGTAACAATTTTATATATTTGAGGATCGCAACTTTTATTTTTTATTTAAATGGTCTGTTTTATTTTTAAATGAAATAATGGAATGAAACGGTTAATTAATTTTAATTGAGTGAAACCGTTAATTAATTTATGTAACTGTTTTATGTTTTTGGCTTAAATATATGATAAGCCCCTGCAAAATTGCGAGAAATCCATTTAAGCCCCTGCAAAATTTTTTAAAAAAAAAACCTTGTAAAATATTGACGTTTTTAAAGAAGCTCTCGCTGTTAGTTTTATATAATACTGAGGGCTTCTTTAAAAACGTCAATATTTTACAAGGGCTTCTTTAAAAATTAGTCTGTAATATTAAATATTTGTGTTACAAAAAGTTAAAAAATGTTCTTATAATCTTAATAATGGAGTAAAAATCGGGAAAAAGAAAAATGAGATTTAATATAAGATATGCACCCTGTTGTTGTCGCTCTCGTTTGCAGGGTTGTGCAAAAAAAATTGGTAAACTCAAACCATACCAAAAACCATATTGTACCACTTTAAAAAGACCATACCATTGCCAAACCAAATGCCATTTTAGTAAAAAATGGAATACTAGAAATATGGTTTGAGAACTGGTAATTTACCACATTTTGTCATTCTTAGTTGCTGTTAATATTCTAATGTTTTGACTGGACGGTGGTACACCAATTTGTGACATATTCTGTTGATATCAAATAACAGAATAATGCATCGGTTAATAATATTTTATTTATATTTTTTTGACAGAATTATTAATGTTTATTATATATATATCAAACACGTAATATTATGTATGTATTCAACCAAAACATTCACCCAGTCAAAACAAATAAATACATGAACGGAAATCCAAAACAAATAATACATGTTTAGTATGGTATGGTTTTTGTACCATGCCCACCCCTACTCGTTTGCCTCTCCCGTCAGCGCTCCCAATGTTGATTCCGTTGTCGCTCTCGTTACCGCTCCCGTTGCTAATCCCACTGTCAGTCTCTCGTTGCCACTCTCGTTGCTTCTCCAATTGGCACTCGTGTGTTGTCGCATCTGTTGCCTCTCACATTGGCACTCGTGTGTTGCCGCACCCGTTGTCATCCATTGTCAGTCTCTCGTTGGCACTCTCCCGGCACCTATCCCGTTCCCGCTCTCCCGTTGCCGATCCCATTATTAGTCTCTCATTGCCGCTTCCATTGTCATTATTTACTCCTTTGACATTTGTTAGTGGTTAGATTGATTGATTTAATAGACATATTTTAGTAGTTTTAATAGACAGATTATAGTAAATAGTAAATTTAGATGATTTAATATTAATTTAATGATTTAAAATATTAATTAAATTAATATTAATCATTTTTGTCATATAGTTTTTAAAATATTTATCAGTATTTTGAATAGTTATTAAGTCATCTGATTTTTCTCTAAGTGACTAAAAGGTACTTTTTATCAGTGAGATAATTTTTTTTGACCAAATCATTTATTATATTTGTAAAGTATTTTTAAAATATTTATATTTAGTTTGAATAAATATTAGCTAGGCCTTGTTGTTTTTTTCTAAGATATCCAAAAATTATTTTGGAATTTTCTAGTGCTTAAGTTGCTTAATTTTATTAAATTAGTAGATGATTGTAAAGAGTGATATTATAGTATTTTTGGTAGTGGGTTGTTTTATTATGTTGTTAGTAGATAGTAGAAATAGTGAGAAAGATGAAAGAGAAAAGTAGGTTTTAAAGTGAAATAAAAAATTAAATGATGATGTGATAGTGAAACCCACTAATGATAAAAGTGAGTGAGAGAAAAAAAGTTAGAGAAAATAATTTGAAATGACAATTTTATCCTTAAAATTGAGATAAAAGTGAGGAATAATTTAGTATTTTTGGTCGTGGGTTGATTGTATAGAGTTATAGTAGATGATTTAATATTAATTTAATGATTTAAAATATTAATTAAATTAATATTAATGATTTAATATTAATTTAATATTTTTAATTAAACTTAAATTAATATTAATCATTTTTGTCATATAGTTTTTTAAATATTTATCTGTACTTTGAATAGTTATTAAGTCATCTGATTTTTCTCTAAGTGACTAAAAGGTACTTTTTATCAGTGAGATAAATTTTTTTGACCAAATCATTTAGATATATTTGTAAAGTATTTTTAAAATATTTATATTTAGTTTGAATAAATATTAGGCCTTGTTGTTTTTTTCTAAAATATCCAAAAATTATTTTGGAATTTTATAGTGCTTAAGTTGCTTAGTTTTATTAGATTAGTAGATGATTGTAAAGAGGGATATTATAGTATTTTTGGTAGTGGGTTGTTTTGTTATTTAGTAGATTAGTAGATGTTAGTAGATAGTAGAAATAAGTAGAAATAGTGAGAAAGAGGAAAGAGAAAAGTAGGTTTTAAAGTGAAATAAAAAATTAAAAGATGATGTGATAGTGGGACCCACTAATGATAAAAGTGTGTTGTCGCATCTGTTGCCTCTCACATTGGCACTCGTGTGTTGCCGCACCCGTTGTCATCCATTGTCAGTCTCTCGTTGGCACTCTCCCGGCACCTCTCTCGTTCCCGCTCTCCCGACACCTCTCCCGTTGTCGATCCCATTATTAGTCTCTCATTGCCGCTTCCATTGTCATTATTTACTCCTTTGACATTTGTTAGTGGTTAGATTGATTGATTTAATAGACAGATTTTAGTAGTTTTAATAGACAGATTATAGTAAATAGTAAATTTAGATGATTTAATATTAATTTAATGACTTAAAATATTAATTAAATTAAATTAATATTAATCATTTTTGTCATATAGTTTTTTAAATATTTATCAGTATTTTGAATAGTTATTAAGTCCTCTGATTTTTCTCTAAGTGACTAAAAGGTACTTTTTATCAGTGAGATAATTTTTTTTGACCAAATCATTTATTATATTTGTAAAGTATTTTTAAAATATTTATATTTAGTTTGAATAAATATTAGCTAGGCCTTGTTGTTTTTTTCTAAGATATCCAAAAATTATTTTGGAATTTTCTAGTGCTTAAGTTGCTTAATTTTATTAGATTAGTAGATGATTGTAAAGAGTGATATTATAGTATTTTTGGTAGTGGGTTGTTTTATTATGTTGTTAGTAGATAGTTGAAATAGTGAGAAAGATGAAAGAGAAAAGTAGGTTTTAAAGTGAAATAAAAAATTAAAAGATGATGTGATAGTGGAACCCACTAATGATAAAAAATTATCAGACTATGTTTGATATACCGGCATGTGTTTATGCTATTGTCATGAATGAAATGAATTAGTTTTCTTGCGTCAAAAAAAAAAGATGGTTAAAATTCAACAGGATTTTCTTTGGGGTATGAAGGAGGGAGATAATGGAATGTATTTGGTGGCTTGGGATAGAGTTTGCAAGTCAAAAAAAGATGGCGGTCTTGGAATCAAAAATCTTGAGTTATTTAATATAGCTCTTTTATCTAAATGGAAATGGAGGGCATTGACGGATAGTAATGCGAGTTGGAGGCGGTTGTTGAGACATAGATATGGGGAATTCACGTCTTGCCTTATTCATGACTCGGTTGATGGTAGTTCTCGCCGGAATTTTGGTTCTATTTGGTGGAGAGACTTGGTGACTTTGGATGATAATTTAGAGGAACCAAGAAGGTTCGCTTGGTGCATTAAAAGAGTGTTGGGTGATGGCGCTTCTATAAATTTTTGGAAAGAACGATGGTTAGGTACCGAGCCTTTGTTCAAAGTCTTTCCCTTGTTGTTTGATGGAGGTGGGCAGCAACTTGTTACAGTGGCAGATTTCGTGTCTTGGCATGGAGATACTTGGAGTTGGAACAACCGTGGCAGGTTTTTACGGATTCTATCCGCGCATCAGAAGGTGAGATATTGGACAAGATTTTGCAATCCCAGAACGCCAACGAGAGGGAAGGAAGACAATGGTACTGGCCGCAAGATCAGACTAAGAGTTTCACGGTGAATTCAGCATATCAGCTGCTGGTCCGCAACGACATTCCTTCAACATCTTCGGTTCAACAGCGTTTGTTGGGGGCGTTGTGGAAATCGCTTGTCCCTTCGAAGGTTGCGGTCTTTGGATGGCATTTGTTGCTTGATTCTTTGCCTGTCCGTGACCAATTATTTCACCGAAATGTCCTCCATTCCGAACAGGAGGCTAGCTGCTCGCTGTGCAGTAACTTTCGCGAGTCAACCAGCCACTTGTTCCTTAGTTGTAGCTTTGCTCGTTTCGTATGGGAGCTTGTTGGCAATTGGCTCGGAGTTGATTTCGACATGTCCTTAGATATTGTTGACTTCTTTTTTAGATGTGGTCAGTTATGCAAATGGAAGAAGACGAAGCGAACGAAACACATGTTCTGGCTAACTACTTGTTGGAGTGTTTGGCTTGCAAGGAATGGTACTATTTTTAACAACGAGGAACCAAATGCCGAATCCGTGGTGGTCTAATTCACTTCAATGCTTAGAAGAGGGAGAAATAGTGGGTTGACATTCCCATTGTTAGCAACTCATTTCCGTTTTGAGGTACTATTTTTCCCTGCCTGAGTCTTTTTTCCATTGAGTTTTAGTTCAGAGAGTTTTTGAGGAGACCCTCCCCTTTTATTAATGTATATGGGATTAGTGCATCTCTAGTGCCCCATCAATTATTGCTCGTAAAAAAACGCGGTATGTAAAAAAAAAAGTTGGGCACTCGGGAGTTTAAACTGAAAGGGTATTTTCGTCCATTCAGTCAGTGGATGCACACTCTAACTCTATACGTTATCGCGCACACAGTTCCTTTTGTTGCTTCTCTTTTGTTTCTGTTCCTAAAACCCAGCAATCAGATCTAGGGTTTATTTTCGGGAAGCCTCAAATCGTTCGCGCTTTCAAAGGTCAGCTACTATTCTCTCTCTCTCTCTCTAATCAATTCAATTTCACTCCAAGCAAATCTCCAACTGAAACTGAAAACCCTAACCCTAATCAACAGAAAGAAAAAAGCATGGGTGAATTGAAAGACACTGAAGCTTACGAGGAAGAGCTCATCGACTATGAAGAAGAAGATGAAAAGGTTATTGACTCTACCAAGCCTGCTACTGAAGCCGTCAAGAAGTTAGTTTCTACCCTCTTTTGTTTTTCAAATTAATAATAATACTTTAGATTTGTCTAATTTTTTGCGATATTTTGTTTTGTAAATGGGGATTAACGTGAAAAGTCGCGTTTTTGAATGTGATATATGATTAATTGCCAAGTTGACTATTAAAAGTTGGTATTTTTTGATAGACTACATGCATATTCTATACGAGTAGTTATAGTAGTTCTTATTTTACTTCAGTTGAGATTAACTAGTTATGTCTAAGAGAGCGTAGCTGATGAGGACATATGTTGTGGTAAAAAAATGGTGCAGTCATTCCTATGAGTAAATGGAAGTTGTTAGATGAAGATTTTTGATGATTTACACATTGGCTTTCTGTTCTGAATATGATTTATTAGGTCAAATGTGAGTGGTCTGATCTGTATCCAATAGCTTCAGTTTACCGAGGACACAGACTGTATTAATATTTTTTAAATCTAGCAAATCCGGGTCGATGATGATGTAACTGGTTCTCCTATTTATAAACTTTTTTTGAATACTTAGTTTATGGGTCTTGTCTAGAGAACGAGTCAGTGTGTTTCTCATTAGTAAATATGGTTCAAGCACAGCTCGTGGCCCTTTTTTTAAGTTTGAATTAACAAATAACAACGTGATAATGTATGTATGGTAACAATGCCAATTCATAACAATACAGTTATAAATCGCGTGCAATAGTGGCAGAGTGGACTCTGGCTGCTACAACACTTCCATAGTGCTGTGTTTTTAATAGCGGCATTTGAGGCTGCTGTTGTTAAAAATTGTGGTCATTAAGTCCACAATTCTTCACATGGGCTAAAGCCCATCTTTATCCTCCTCATTTTCATTTCATGACACAAACTTAATCTGCAGCACTGTGAACTTTTTTTATGTCCCAACTATTGTAGATGATTTCGTGTGCTGTTTACTATAGGTCAATTAGTATTTGGCTGGAAGGTTCTTGAGACATAATGCAATCTCTTATATTATTTAAAACTCCTTTTGATTAGGTTCTCGAGCCAGTTTTTGAGGTTACTGTTCCTAATTTGTGTACATATTTTCTTTTGTGGTGCAGGGGTTATGTTGGGATCCATAGTTCGGGATTTCGAGACTTCCTGTTGAAACCAGAGCTTCTTCGAGCCATTGTAGATTCGGGATTTGAGCATCCTTCAGAAGGCAAGTTTTTATATATGCTGTCATTACGCAAATTAGCTTAGGCTAGGTGTCAACTAAATTCTGCTGACTTCTCATGTTTTGGGCTTTGATTAATTAAGTTGTCTTTTTCTCTGAAGCATACTAAATTAAATTGCCTTGTTTATCTGTACTCAAAACATTCCATTTCCAATGTATTGATCATGATGTTTTGTACTTTCTGATACCATTCTCAATATATTTTATACTATACTATGTCAAGTTCATTGGACAAATTTTTCAATCGTTTTCTCTTCGAATTTTTTGGTGGCTACATATTGTTCATTGTGTGGTTTTGTCCTTTTATCACATTTCCTCTACTAAATAATTATTACAGTGAAGATGAATTTTACAAATGGCAATGTCGTCTATCTACGTCTGTGTCATTATTTATGGTTTTTCACTATTCTCTAATCTTAATCTTTATTCTCTTGAATTTATCAGGTAATCACTACTAGCATATTATGAATGAATACGTCACAAACATTGGTTGGTAAACCTTTACATTAAAAAGGATCCGCAGATCATATATACTTACTGAGGATTCGCCCACTACAATTTTCTTTGATTCTTCATTAGTGCAAACACTTAATGCATCCTCAAGCAATTTTAGGAATGGATGTCATTTGCCAAGCAAAATCTGGGATGGGAAAGACTGCTGTTTTTGTTCTGTCAACACTTCAACAAATTGATCCTGTTCCTGGTCAGGTTGCGGCTCTTGTTCTTTGCCACACAAGAGAACTAGCTTATCAGGTATGCCTGCATTAATTTGGATGTGAGATATCTGAATTCTTTTGCTAGGGTAATATGCTCGCTAGTGTTGTGTCTCGACTAAATAAAGAAGTTATGTGCGCTTTCAATACATTAATTCACAAACATATATATATATATATATATGCATGTGTACACTTAGCAAAAACTTTATTTGTTTTCTGAACTTGTCCAGATCTGCCACGAATTTGAGAGGTTCAGCACATACCTTACTGAGATAAAAGTTGCTGTTTTCTATGGTGGTGTCAATGTCAAGGTTCACAAGGACTTGCTGAAGAATGAGTGTCCACATATTGTTGTTGGGACACCTGGGAGGATTCTTGCTCTTGCTAGAGACAAGGACCTTGGTTTGAAGAACGTGAGGCATTTCATACTTGATGAGTGTGACAAGATGCTTGAATCACTTGGTCTCTTTCTTCCTCCCTCTATGTAATATGTGTCTTCTGTTTTGAACTTGCAAATGCAATATATGTGATGTGATGTCTAATCTACTTCTGCGTTTCTTATTTATTAATATGTCTGCCATTTGTTCTTTGCAGACATGAGAAGAGATGTGCAAGAGATTTTTAAATTGACTCCCCATGATAAACAAGTGATGATGTTTTCAGCTACACTCAGCAAAGATATCCGACCAGTTTGCAAGAAATTTATGCAAGATGTAATATTCTATTTATTTGTGTGGTGATTTTTGGACTGCATGCATATGGGAGGGTGGTTTATAACGTTCCTCTTATCGTTCATGTTGCATTTTATTGATTTATGTGGTTATACTTGTCAAAACTTTCTATTTTTTATCTGCAAATATTCTGTTTTATATATAAAATTACTGAAACTTGTATGTTTCTTTCTTTAATGAATAATATTATTATCATCTCATTGGTGATCTTTTTCCTTCAGCCCATGGAAATTTATGTAGATGATGAGGCCAAATTGACTCTCCATGGTCTTGTTCAGGTGTGCTTTGTGGTCATTGTTTCTTCCCTGCTCTTGTTGATATTTTTTCTAAAAAAATATTCTTTCAACTAACATTTTTACTCATTTGACAACTTTTTTCAGCACTACATCAAATTGCAAGAGTTAGAGAAGAATCGTAAGCTAAATGATCTTCTTGATGCTCGGACTTCAACCAAGTTGTTATTTTTGTCAAAAGTGTTAGCAGGGCAGCAGAATTGAACAAATTGCTCGTTGAGTGTAACTTCCCATCAGTATGCATACATTCTGGAATGTCACAGGAAGAAAGGTACTACCTCCTTCCCATATGTATTGATGTTTTTAGCCTTTCTTCTTCCAAAAACCATTGATGTCTTACAAACTCCAAGTCTTATTAATTTCTCTCTCATATACACCCTTATTTAATGTAATAACTACTACAATAAGGAGTATAGAAATTTCTAATGCAATTTATCATAATAATTAAGTATATTTTAGTCAATTTGTTGCAATAGTATATATTCATTAAATACTCTTTAATCTATGTGCAATAACCTTAAACATTAATAGATTTGGAAATTAGGTAGTATTTACAAGTGTTTGAAATTGGTAGCGTATACCTAGTCTTGTGTATTCTTAATGCGTTGATCTGATCTAGGATTCACTAGCCTTATCTATCTTTTATCTTATGCTGTTGCACATTGCAAGATGCTTCTCCATGTTCATTCAATTTAAGCATTATTCTGTTGTAAACCATCATTTGTCAGGTTTTCATAATTTTATAAAGGCATGTTGTATCCTTTTTCAAGTGTTTTTTCCCTTGATATATATGTTTTCTTTTCTGGACGTCTAAGGGGAGAGGGTTGCTATGTTATTAATTATCATTTATTTTTGACATGGTAACATGGTGTTAAAACTTCAATTTGCACTATTCTTAGATCGTACTAGCAAGATAATCTGTTGGGCACTTTTAAATTTTGAAAGACGATTTTGGTATTAAATTAAAAGGTTAAATTTTGTATACTGGTTTCATGAACTTGCAGCAATGGCCCTTGAGAAAACTATTTATTCTATAATTCCTGATTAAAGGTGATAGAAAACTGGAAGAATCCATACTCCCTATTATGCCTGTGTTTTTATACCCTTTGGGATTCTTTATGATAAAAACTTTCCAAAACAATTGTCCTTGAATGAGTAAAATATTGGTCTGGGATCACAATTATTTCTACAAAGCATGTTGTATTGTCCGATTCGAATTGCGACGATATCATTTTGAAATCCCTGGCAAACGATGCAGATTGTAGTTGTAGTCGTTCTGATGCCTGAGTCATGGCTGGAACCATTTGAATTGCATGAATTGCGATTCACGTTCGCCGCACATGATTCTGCAACACAGTGCTTGGAGGTTGGGTTTCGCGACCCGTTCTCTGAAACAACGAGCTTTTAGGGTTTGTTCCACATGTGATTTCTCAGTACGGCTGCGTTTTGGCTGTTGGGTCTCGTAAATGAAACACTGCGTTTCATGGCTTATTAGTTACACGGTTTTTTAATTTTTTTTGTTGAAAGACTCATTTTTTTTTACGGTTACAGTGTTTTTTAAACATTGATTTTATGCCTGTACGGCCCTTAGATACACAGTTTTTTAATTTTTTTTGTTGAAAGACTCGTTTTTTTGCCGTTACCCTTTTTTTAAACATTGGTTTTATGCCTGTACGGCCCTTAAAGTTAAAACACCAAACCTAAACCCTTTATTATTAATATTATTATTATTATTATTATTATTCATTCTTTCATTCATTCATTCATTGGTATTATTATAACACCAAACCCTTCTTGAACAATAGCACAGCGCGCTTCCCATGTTTCCTCTCTACTTGCTTTTTTCAACAGGTTAATATTCTTTTCTTTTTTATTGGTCCTCACCCACTACTCGGTTTTGGTCTTCACCTCTCAATTATATTGTTGTTTTCTTCTTTTTTATTCCTTTATGTTTTATTTATTTATTTAGGATTGAACACTTGTTAAGTTTATTTATGACTTGAATTCTTTTGAAGTTCATATTTTTTTTACTTATGTTACTTTGTTTCACTTAGAAACACTATATATTTTTTTAACATGTATCTTAAGATACGATACAAGACTTGGAAAATAAATAAGTCTTCCGATACACGATACGCATTCCGATTTGCAACCATGATACAAAGTAGGATTGGCCAATTTGGCATTACTTTCATCTTTTATGCTTAAATCAGACGACACAACTATTTTAGGTAAGACTCATCAGATCTAATTATTGTTTTCTTTCACAGCCCTCTAACATTTAGCCATCATTCAACCCATTGTACATCCCTTAATCATTTTTGCTGGCACGTGTACTTTTCTGCATCATCCTCTCTCTCTCTCTCTCTCTCTCTCTCGCTCTCTGCTGCATCTCAGTCACTGGTCACCCAACATCAGCAGCGTCTCTCATTCCTTTCTGGTTACTGTTGGCATTCCTCACACTAGGTCAAACATTGCTTATGTAGTTTGTGGTTAGTCAATTCATGCATAATTCACATAAGGGAGCATATTGTCCATAGAAGTACATATAATTGCATACTATACAAGGTTGATTGTAGATAGTAGATCTGCCTCTAGGTATTCCTTGCTTTTGAGGTGCTTTGGTTTGTTGTGAGTTGTTATGGATGAAAATACTGGATCACTTTAGAATTAAGTATGATGCTTATATGATGTTATTTTGTGGGCCAGACTATAGCTAAGTAGTCAATCCCGGAAAGCGGAGCGAAGCGGCCACCCCCAAAAATGCTAAAGCGGTTTAGCGGGTATCGGTATGGCTGCTATTTTGACCTCTAAAATGCAGTATTTATACTAAATCACAGGCAACATATAGAAACACTCAAAAATAAAAGCTACACAAAATTAAAAAGATAATCAAAAACCCTTACTTAATAATATAAATTCAAAGATGTTGGTGTTTGACTAGAAGATGTCGTAGTCGCGAGAATAGAAGAAGTGCTTAAGTGAGACGATTAAGGTTCAATTTTACCTTCAATAATATTTATTTACCCTAAAATAGCCTTTAATAGTACTAAAAGAGAATTTAGGGTAAATCAGTGGATACACAAAAATGTAAAATTGGAATTGAAGGGATCCCTACAATAGTGGCCGCTATCACTGCTAATCGCCGCTTTTGGACCGCTATTAGCGGCCGCTTTCACGGCTTTTGCAAACACGCCCCACACAACAAATAGCGGAGCGCTAGGTCATATTCCGCTCCGCTAAACTGCTATAGCACCGCTATTGACTACCTGGGACTATAGTGTAGAAGCATATCAAATGTTGCATCATGATGCAGCATAAGTTAACATGCTATTATGGGTATTTTAGCTAAGTTTGATATCTGTGAATATTGTACAAGTCTATTTTCTCATTTTTTAATTGCAGCATTGTTTTGATCTTGCTCTTCCCAATTTGATTTGCTTTGCGTGGTAAAACCTAAGTAACATTTCAAATGTTTTGTGAACCAAATCCATATGAACAATGGCAGCATGTAGCCAACAAGTGAAAGAAACATGTGGTAATGAAACCCGCACACCTGGTTTGCTAAAATTTTGTATATTCATGTCATGGATGATAACAAATACGATCCAATCTTTGCTAAAAGGACGGAAACATAACATGATGGAAACACTTAGACATAGAAAGATACTTCATTAAGGAGAAAATAGGTAATTGATAGATAGGCGACTGTGGAGTGGGGTGGAGAGAACAGAGTAGGAGTGGCAGGTGAGAAGACTTCCACATAGCAGTCTCAAAATTTTGCAGGAAGATCTGCTATTATTTATTAGGATTGATTCTCTTTCCATAATTTTAGGATAGCATTTAATATAATTTAGTTTTTTTTTGATAAGAAATATAATAATTTAGATATATTAGTCTTTAGACTATTAGTTGACAGGTTATGTCTTTGTACGAAATCAATTCTGAAATGATATTTCAGTTAATTTACACTTTTCAAAGCAATTGGAATCTCAATTTTTTTCCCTGACAAGCTGTCATTTGTCTGTTTCAGATTGAAGCGATACAAGGGCTTCAAGGAGGGGAAGCAGAGGATTCTCGTTGCAACAGATCTAGTAGGAAGGGGGATTGATATAGAACGTGTTAATATAGTCATCAACTATGACATGCCTGATTCTGCTGATAGCTATCTGCACAGGGTAAGTGTTTTTTTTCTTTAGGTTTAATTATTCCATAGTTCGTCGAACTATTTGGGAATTTATAATTAAGTACCTGAGCTATTTTTTTCTTTTTAGTTGGCTCTCTGAATTTTTAAATAACTTCAAATTAGGTTACTATATTTTATTTGAGTCCATGAACTTTTAAATAATTTGTAATTAGGTCCTAACATTTATGACCTTATTACAAATTATTTAAAAGTCTAGGGACCTAACTGCAAATTATTTAAAAGTTTCAACATGCAGAGAGCCTATTACTAAATGTTGACAATTTTAGGGACCAATTTACAGTTATTTTTAACTAAGAGGTCAATGTAAAAATTCTCAAGCAGTTTAGGGACTCCCTAGTTTAATTAAATTTATTTTTGTTTAGTTTAAATATAGTTTATCCGCTAACGACCCTTTTCCTTCTATCTTAATGCTTTGTCAACATGCGAATTGGTAGGTTGGAAGAGCTGGTAGATTTGGCACCAAGGGGCTTGCTATTACCTTTGTCTCTTCTGCTGCCGACTCTGAAGTTCTTAATCAGGTTAGGTCCACTTGCAGGGAGATTTAGGAACTTTTCTTTTGTACTATCATTGAAAATGAAAAAAAAATGGAGGAAGTAAATGGCCCTTTTCTCCACACAATGCTTTTATTAACAAATAGTTAATCTATGATTTCAGGTGCAATCTAGGTTTGAGGTTGATATAAAGGAGCTTCCCGAACAAATCGACACTTCCACATATAGTAAGATGATTTTCCTCTTTGCTCCCTACTTTATGGCCTATTTGGATCGACTTATTTGAGTTTATCTACCGGCATAAACACTTGTGAGGCTGTTTGGGAGAGAGTTTATGGAAACAACTTAGGTTGCATAAGTTGTTTTGCATAACCTCCAAAATAAGTCAATCAAACAGGCGCTTATGTCATGTTCATAAGCTGTTTTCAGTTAATTTTCATAAGCTCCTTAAGATAGCTTATGAAAACAGTTTATGAGACTTATAGAAAAATAGTTTAACATTATTTTTTTCCTTTTATTATTATATAAGAAGTTTATGCATATGCACTTATATGATAAGCGCTTATGCTATAAGTGCTTGGATTCACAAAGTTTATCAGAACTGGAAGTATGATGTTTGCATTTAATACTTGACACTCCGTTCATCAAACTGAAGCAGAGAAGATTTGAGTTCATTAATATTTCTTGGTGAATTTCTTTATGGTGTCTAGTGGGTTTTATCTTGATTGTAAATGTAGCATTTTGTTTTTGTTTTCTGCAGTGCCTAATTGAGGAAGTTTAGAAACAATTTGGAGGCCTAATGCAAAGGATCTATTGCTCAATGGGGGGATAGATCACTTGTCATCGTCATCAATTTGAGTGTTTTGACAGAGTATTTAACTAAAGATATTCTTTAATTTGTAAGGCTAGGGAAATTAAATGACTCCCTGTGTATTGCAAGCAGATGTATCTTCTATGTTCCTGCATTCGTTTTTTTATTATTAAGATTATATATAGAAATACAGTGTAGAATCAGTGTAGCTTATAAATGTATTGTTAATCATAAACTTGTTGAAACATTCTATGCTAAAAAAAAACTAATAGAACGTTTTTGGTTGTGGCACACTTATTGCATGTTGGAAACGCTGTAGAACCGCGTCCAAGTAACTGTTACCGTGAAAGCTTCAACTTAAAGCTTTTAACATGCCGTGCGACCACTCGCTTGTTGCCACATGGCCAAATGAAGTCTTAGTGGTGGTTCGTCCTAGTTTGGTCGTGAACAGTTTTATTGGGAGAGCGTATATCATTGCTTGTTTGAGGCTCTAGAACATGTGAATGAGCAACAGACAAAAGTTTCCTAGTCTTTAATAATGTGCAAACATATTGGGATCAAATTCATGTTTTTCCTGATAAAGCTAAGACTGAGTTTTTGGATGAAATGATGGAGTTCTAAATGTCCTTACAAAAAATCTCATTGATAATATTGAAGTAGTAAGTACATCACAACAAAAGAGAAAACACTTATGTGCTTAGCATGCTCCTCACTATCTTCAAATAAATGGAAATAGAATGTTGACGCATCTTCAGAAAGAAAACCAGCACGTAGCCGCATCATCTCTTGGTTGCGGCCAACCGAAACAACTCCGATCACCAAATGTGTGGCATAAGTTAAACATGTACTTCCTTCACATTTTTTTTTTGTTCAAATGGGCTGATGTGTAAGGGAACATGTTCAACGTAAAACTACAAAAAAAGATTTATAGACACTCAAAATCCACACAACACTAAGAGAGACAAAGAGATAGAAAGAGATATGATAAATGTGATATGTCACTAATGTGATAGAAAGAAAGATATAGAAAGAAACTAATGTTTGTGAGAATGAATTGATTAGAAAGTTAGTGAAAATCGCAAAGCAACAAAAGGTGGAGCTGAATTGTGATGGATATTCCACTAAACCCCTATTTCCTTAACCTCGCCCATACATGCATTAAATAAATAAATAAATAAATAAGTAAAATCAGTTTGGCTTGCAGTGATATCATAACATTGAAGGAAGAACCTTGGTTGGGATATGCAGTTAGTTGAAGTGGAAAATAAATACGCCTACTATTTCTACAACAGTGTATCAGATATTTGCTTTTACAATGAAAAATATAATATAGAATCTATATAAATCTCTAAAGGAAGCTTTTTTCCAAGCTCTAGGATGCTCCACATCATTTCAATTTATTTTCCAACTTAAATCTCAACATTCTTTTTTACTTAATTAATATCCACTAAACCTTTATGACATTCAATTTTTAAATCAATATAAATCTAACTTTATCAATACTTCTTAAACATCACAATATATATATATATATATATATATTCAATTAACTTTTCTGAACCAAAAAATATTCATATTATCTTTTTATTGATTTTATTTTTTTATAAACATTTAGCAAATGTTAAATTCATTTTATTAAAAACATTAAAAAGATGTTCACTAAATTCTACATTTTCTATAAACTTCATTTATTTTCCCTACAAAAAAATGAAATTCTATGTCTATATTGTGAACTTTAGTAGACCAAATTTATTCCTCTAATTATTTTCATAAGGAATTTTCATTATTATTACAACAAGTACTTATTTATACATAATTTTCTACACACAAACTTGACTATTGAATTGTGAGTTTTTCTTCCTTTGTTATTTTTATTTTAAAAAAATTTCTCCCTTATTGATTACTCTTAATTAATTACTTGATGTTTTGATTTTTTTTGCCTTTTGGTGTCTCTAAATTATTATTTTCATTAGTACTAAGTATTAGTGTTGGTTTTTAATAGAGATTAGTTACAATCCTTTCATTTTCCATCACTTAAATTCTTCTTTTCAAAATACTATATATACCTATGAAGAGAGGTCACCCCTCATCTTTTCATTTTTACATCACTTTTTTTGAGTGTTACATCACTTATGTGACTGTTTTTTTATTTGGTTTTTACATCATCAATATTCTAGCTTGAAGAAATGTATTGTAGTAGATGGAGTTCCAAAAAGTTGTATAAATTTGTCTTTTATTCTTGAGCTTTTATTGATTGTTGATTAGGTATTGAGTTTGTTATAGGTTCCAAATTGCAGTCAAGGGAGGAAAAATGAAGTTTATATGGATAGGAGAAATTGGAAAGGCAAATCAAATGATTTGAGCTTCATGTTGTAGACAATTCTAATGTTGTCAAAAGTTATAGACATAGACATACAGTTGAGGAACAATTTTTTAGTGAGTAATGCAGTTGAGGAACAATTTTTTAGTGAGTAATGTTGTCAAAAGTTATAGACATAATAATTTGGATTAGTTAGTGAGTAATGCAGATGAGGAACAATTTTTTGCCAAGCTATTGACATGTATGGATTATTTTAAATTTTAATATTGTTCTTCAAAAAATTGTTTAGTTTTAATAGGTTCCATGAAATTGGATGAAGATTTGTATCTAAAAGTTTTTTATAATATGTTCTTTGAACATTCACAAATGCATGTTCGTTAATGTCCCTTCTAAACTAATGATATTAAGATTTTATTTTTTTTATTTTTATTTTTTGTACAATTTTATATTAATAATAAATTTGTTAATTATTATTCATTATAAATTAATGAGATGAAGTTTTTACTTACATTTAATTTTTTTATTTTCAAAAAATTTAAAGATAGATAAATATCAATGTACCATTTGAAACAACATATATACTGTAGCAAATAAATTATATTATTACTAAAATAGATTAATATAAATTAGTTTAGTAAACACTTTTATAATTATAATAGTTTAGATCAATTTAAAAGATTAGAATCATATGAATTTGTCTTTTAAAACATTTAGTGCAAATTAAAAAAGTGATAAATGAGGCTTGATCGTTGGTGACCTTTCCTCTCTCTCTGCTTTTTTTTAAAAATGTATCTCTTATTGATTACTCATCAATATTTTTTTAGGCAAAACTCTTCAATATTTATGATTAGTAGTTATTATTTTAGTTGCCTTTTAGTGTCTCTAAATTAATATAATTAGTACAATATATTTTCTTTTTCTTGATTTAAAATCCACCCAACAAATCCTTCTTTTTTAATAATATATTGAAAATATTTTATAAAATCAAAATTAAAAATAGATGAAACTAAAATTATACAATAAATTATTTACTTGCTATTTGATTGCATAAAAACAAATATTAATTATTATAAGAAAAAACACTATCGTAAAAATAAATGAACTGCTCTCATTTTTTCCCTTTGGCGCCCAATATCATGTTTTATCATTGTGTTTTTTCATGTTACCATGAACTAATCTATACATATGATTGCTTTGATGAAAAAATCTACACATATGAATGTATAGAAAAACAATTATTTGTCGTAAAAAAAGTCAACTAACTCACCATCTCTATTGTCATATTAAAATGTGTCTATTGGTATTACTTTTGTTGACTTAATATTTATCATCAATTTAACCTTTTTTGTGCATTCATCAAATTGATCTATAAAATTCTTATGGGTCATGATTAGTTGTTTAATATTAATCATTCACACAATTAAAAATTCCATACAAAAGTAACCGATGTCATCCAAAAGGTTTATATTCCACCATCTACTACTTACATAACTTAATAATTCTTTAATAAAACAATAAAGCTTTTATGAAGCAGTCTTTCCAATTTAAACCATATAGTTAACCATTTCCATTCAAATGCATCCTCACAAGAGGTTAGGTGTCAATTGAACATAAGTTCCTATATAAACACTTTAAATATTTTCACCATTAGAAATAAAATAGTGTTTTCTTTCTAAACAATCCATCATCCACAAAAACTGCATGCAAAATAAAAATGATAATTTTGACCATAGGACACTCTCAACATCCATGAAAAAGCGGAATGGAATCATTCAAGTATGCTGCTACTCATTGACGAGAATGTATGAATTCTATAATTTTTCTTTCTTACAATATACTTTATTGCAAACTTTTCTAATTCAAATTTTTTCAAAACCTTTTAGACCAGCCACATACATACTTCCTTTGGGAGAAATAATGGCATAGATTCATGAATATATTACAAGAATGTAAAATATTTAGTATTACCAAATTTATTATATTATGCTATTCAATTTTCTTATTGACCAACTAACAATTTCATGATAGAATATCATAAATTTCATAATTAGAAATAAGACAATATAAAGGATTTAGATTTCATATTGAGAATTAAGACAATAAAAAGGACTTAATTAGATCAACTATCAAAGTTTTATTAAATTTCCAACACGAAACTTTTCCTAGAATTCGAATAAGGTGAATGTGATTTATAATGCATAATATTCAACTTTATATTTCATTTATCGGTTATATATTTGTTTCAAATAATTGCAACTTCGAATCTAATGAAGATGAGTCAACTTATACGGAACAAAAAGTGGTCGAAAGAGAAGTTCGAAAAAATTGTATGATTGAAAAAATTAGATTTAGTTTTAGAACTTTAGATGTTTCAATTATCGCAACAAATATCACTATGGTTGATTAAATAATTGTTCGATTTTTTTATTATTTAAAATTTTGGGTTTTAATAGGTTTAAAATACCATGAATTTACTATTAAAATATTTGTTAATTATTAATTTTATAACTTAGATATGTTTATTGAATAAAAAAAACTGTAACAATCTCTATATTAAAAACCAACTAAAATATTAGTACTAACCATACTAATTTAGAGCTACCAAAAGACAATTAAAATTAAGACTCACCTGATAGATTAATAGTAATCAATAATGGAGTAATTTAAAAATAAAATAAAAAAACTCAAAGTTGGAAGAGGTAGTAAAATATGAGTGAAAGATGTAGAGTTTTAAACAGTTGTAACAACAAACAACTATTTAAAGAAGACAACTTTGGATTTGAGTGGACTTTCAGAAGAAAAAGTGACTTTTTGTAAGAAAAAAATAAAATGTGCAAAAATAAAGGATTTCATGTTTTTATAGTTTTATATATATATATATATATATATATATATATATATATATATATATATATATATATATATTGCATTAGCAAATGATATATTTTTATATATAAATTTCATAAGATTTAATAAAAAAATATTATAGCAACACGTGCATCGCACGGGGTTTTCCCCTAGTACTTACTAAACCCGATATACTACAATCAAAAATAGGCTTAACTACAGTTTTGGTCTCCCTATTTCGCCAACTCATGATTTTAGTCCTCCAAGAATTTTTTTCACGAATTAAGTTCCCCTATTTTTGCCAACTTACGATTTTGGCCCCCCTATTGTTTCAAGAGGGGACTTTGATTTTGAAAAATAGGGGGACTAAATTCGTGATAAATTTTTTTGGGGGGACTAAAATCATGAGCTAGTGAAAATAGGAGGACCAAAACCGTAATTAAGCCAAAATAAATCAAATATAATGTGATTTATCACTTAAGCCTGGTAATCTTAGACTCTGGCGGATTGATTTTTGATACTAAAAAATAGTTTAGTAATTATTATTAAATGGCATAATAGTCATTTTATTTTAACACATAAAATGCTTAAAATCTTGGCATTCAATTTTATCAAATCAAAAAATTGTCAAAAACGCCTTTAAACCGTTAGATCGAAATAAATTAAGAAATAAAACATCCAATGATTGAGATTGGTTTAGTAACTATAACTAAGAAAATTTCTTAGTATCATAAACCGTTGCCAATCAGAACTATGGCATATATAAGCAATGTTAGTGGGGGAGATAAGAATGTTAGATTACCGGGTTTGAACTCGGGACCTCCTTCTTGCTCTCATCGGTGCACATTTTTTGTATTCCTTAGCTCGCCAACGGAGCTATCTACTCGGGATCTATAAGCAGCTTTATGTGTACAACTTTTTCTGAAAAACTATTTTGGTCAGGCCTTATAGACCTTAAATCTAAATTTTATATACTTTCCACAAATGAACTTGATAAATAAGTCAATATTGATGTCTCCATAGAACAAATAAGAGTACCGTTTGGATAAACAGCTTAATTGACAGCTTATGACATAAACGCTTATCATATAAGTGCTTATGCATAAGCTGTTTATATAATACACAATAAAATAATGTAAAAACTATTTTTCTATAAGTCATAAGCTGTTTTCATAAGCTATTTCAATGAGCTTATGAAAATTAGCTGAAAACAGCTTATGAACAAGTCATAAGCTGTTCCCATAAGCTCTTCCAAACAGTTTCATAAGTGCTTATAGCAGTAGATAAGCCCAAATAAACCGATCCAAACGGGCCCTATTATCTGCCTTTATTTAGATGGACGGTAAAAAGACAAATAAGAGTTGGGTGTTTTTTTTAATACCCCCACCCCATCCCCTCCCACCCCCACCCATTACTGTTATTCCAATTTTACCCCTGCCATAATTCCAATTTTGACTTTCATTAATTTCACTCTGACCGGGACCCACAAGTTTACGCATCGTATATACCTCCATGGAAGGTATATACGATTACATTAATTAATCAACGCTGACCTGGAAAACTACTCATCGTATATATGTCCTTCAAGACATATATACGATTGCATTATTTAATGCTTCGTTGACTACCCATCGTATATATGTCCTTCAAGGCATATATACGATTGCATTATTAAATGCTTCGTTGACTACCCATCGTATATAGGTTATATACGAGTGGGCTTTGAAGATCCAATCGTATATACATCTGGGCCATGTATATACGATGTGAAAAAATACCCATCGTATATACATGGTTGAGGAGGTATATACGACTGGGCTATTTTTTTCGTTTTTTACTGAGTTGATATCTGTTTTTGTTGGAACAGATATTGACCCGCCTACAGCAGCAGATGCCGACTCTCAGTTGGCGCCTGTTGATATTGATACTACATTAACTTTCACGACGGATACGGTATAATTTTGTTACTCAAGTTTGGTAAATGGAATTAATTTACTTAAGTACTTAGTAAGTTATATATTTTGTAGATATTTTCTACACGACAGTTGTGGAGGAGTGGGCCAAAAGTGTTGGTAGAACTATCGGTGTAGTTGTTGTTATTGTGAGATCCGAGAAAGTGGAAAGAGGGAAGGCGAGATAAGATTGTTTTTGGTGCGAGAAACATGGCGAGTTTACTAATGATTCAAGGGTTTTCGGTTCTAGAAGAGAGGGTGTCCTTTTAGATTGAAGGCTACTTTGCACCGTTAGCCGTGGGGGGTTGGTGTGTCACGGTTAAATGTGGTAGACACACGCATACGACTTGCTCAAAACTTCCATTGGTACTTGTTTTTTGGGGCCCTGTCTAAGCGCAAAAGGATCCAGTTAACCAAAGATGCGGATCTTGATGTGGGACCAAAAGCTACTATTATCGCTTTGAAGAAGCTAGATCAGGAGAATGTGACTAGTCTTCGTCAAGTTTATAGCGTGGCACAAACACCGGTCTACAAAGAGGGGTCCTAGAACGGACATTCGGGAGGTGTTGAGATTGATTGAATCCCATAATTATCTATGTTGGTCTAGAAAGATTCCGCAACTCGATGTCGTCAAGTGATATCATGTGGGCTCATCCCACTTCTATAAAGTTGCTCGAGTTGTTTCCCAAAGTTCTCATTCTTCACTCAACCTACAAGACCAACAGATATAATTTGCCTCTTCTACAGATTGTGGGAGTCACAAACACCGAGATAAGCTTCCACGTTGCATTTGCTTATATTGGGCAGGAGCTTGCTAATCATTTTTCTTGGGTATTGGAGCAAATTGCGAGGTATATGTGAGTTGCATTCTATTCATCCTCAGTTTTCTTGATGCATGAGATCTCGTTTGTATGTCCGCTATTCTTGATGTCTTTCCGCTTTGCTACAAATTTATTGTGTCATTGGCATGTTACAAAAAATGTCAAAGCGAAGATTAAGGAGTTGGTTCACAAGGATAGACGGGAGGAGGTCGAATCTCTCTGGCTATGGATTATTGATTCTGTTGATGAGTCACACTATCTATCTAATTTGAAGTTTTTTGAGGCTGCTTGCTCTGATAAACCTGCTCTCATTAAATACGTGCACGACACATGGTTGACACCGCATAAGGAGCGATTTATCTCAGCATGGACTAACCAGATACCACACTTGGGGAATTGCACGACCAACAGGTATTTCTATCCGTTACTCGATTTTTTTTGACACGTGGACATATTTTTTTTCGTCGATTAAATTTCTTTTACACTTGTTTATTATTTCTATCCGTTACTCGATTTTTTTTGACACGTGGACATATTTTTTTTCGTCGATTAAATTTCTTTTACACTTGTTTATTATTTCTATCCGTTACTCGATTTTTTTTGACACGTGGACATATTTTTTTTCGTCGATTAAATTTCTTTTACACTTGTTTATTATTTCTATCCGTTACTCGATTTTTTTTGACACGTGGACATATTTTTTTTCGTCGATTAAATTTCTTTTACACTTGTTTATTATTTCTATCCGTTACTCGATTTTTTTTGACACGTGGACATATTTTTTTTCGTCGATTAAATTTCTTTTACACTTGTTTATTATTTCTATCCGTTACTCGATTTTTTTTGACACTTGTTTATTATTTCAGAGCGGAATTCTTGCATTGGTCTTTGAAAAGACAGTTGAAGACTTCAAAGGGTGATTTATCAAAATGTTTGGTATCTATTGATGACATGCTGGCAATACATTTTGATCAAATTATCGGGTCTTTTCAACGAAGCATCAACATAATTGAAGTCAAGTCCAATATTCCACTATTTAAAAATCTTCAAGGACTTGTTTCTTTATCTCAGACCGAGACACATGGTTAAGGAGTTTGAAAGATCGAAAATCGGGGTTGGATACGACAAAGGGCGATGCCGGTGCATTCAAAGGAAGACACATCTACTTCCTTGTGCTTGTGAGATAGGTATTTTTCATGCTTCCGGTAATTCTATTCCGCTCAATGTTGTTGATGATCACTGGAAACATTTGAGCTTGGATGCAGTAGATGATAAATCCACTCGGGATAAATCATCTACCGTGATATTTCTTACCGATTCGATGCTATCCGGGCGATTTGATAAAGTGAGTGAGGAGGAGAAATTTCTTATCAAGAGGCAAATTGAATGAGATAGCTTTCCTTCTACTTCTTCTATGGTTGCACCTAAATCAAAAGTCGAACGAAAGGTGCACCAAAGAACAAAAAGGATTTTTTTGATGCTAAGCGTGATCCTTCCGGGTGGGAGCACGTGGATGAGAGGGTAAAGCAGATCAAGAAAACCGGGCTTCCAAAATTCCTACACAATGGTCAACCAAATTATCTCGTGGTGCTTCTAGAGTATTATCACGATACAGTGAGACTAAAATCCACTTACCGTTTGTTCCAAAGACACGTGCGCAACTATGTTGAAAAAATTGTTGATGTTGAAGGTGACTGTCAGAATCGCGGTTTTAGAGCAATCGGGGTTGGACTTGACATGGGTGAGGACTCGGCCTCGATTAGGCAAGCTTTGATTCAGAAACAAAGGGGGGAAACCTTGTATTCGGACATGTTTGGGAAGAACCGATCGTTAGAGCTTCGCAAAGCTTTAACTATCGAGAGTCATACGGACGTCACCGAGTCAAAGTGGTTTGATTTTACGAGATGAGGTATATGGTTGCAACCAGGTATAATGTTGCATTGGTTCAGTTTTCTTTATCTATGAATTTCACTTATCTGCCTTTGAGAGGCACGTACAGTTCATCTAAGTTGAAAATCATATCTGTTCTGAACGAGCAAAATGTACTTTCGTTGAATCTTTCAATCTCTCCCACTTGTCCATTGCCTCCTATTGCCCCAGCGGTGGTACCAAAGACTACTTACCGAGATCCGCTTCATGGTTGCATCCGTATGCCGGACGTTTTACCCTATGGCAGTCTATGTGTCCTCCCGTGCAGCCTCTCACTCACACTGATGCGTCTAGATGTATAGATTTAGCCGATGATTCTATTGACGGCTTGTAGATAGATTCACACATTTTTTGTATTACACGTGTATATATGATTATAGCGCGTTTTTGTAATTATACGCGTTTATTTTATCCAATATATGTACGCGTTTATTCAAATCACGAGACTGTAAATTATAACTGTTAATAAAATGTAACTGTTAACCAAAAAAAAGCCCATCGTATATATCTCGTTTGGGGCATATATACGATGTGCATTTTTAACGCATCGTAAATAGGTTCCTCAGGGGTATATACGATTGACTTAAAACGCATCAATCGTATATACGCACAATGAACATATCTACGATGTCAAAATTGTACCCATCGTATATAGGCCCCAAAAAAGATATATACGATGGGTGTAATTTTGAAAAAAAACAGATTTTTTGAAGGACATTTTGGGAATTACAGTGTGGGTGGGGGTATAAGGGGAGAGGGTGGGGGTACCAAAAAAAAAACCCATAAGAGTTACATGATAATTAAATGCATGCTAATTTTAGAGACGAAAGGAATTTGAATTTTGCTTTCTTTTTCATTCATGAGTCGATGGCTAATATATGGGTTTTGTTTTTTTCACCCCCCTCAACATCAATCCCACCCCCATAATATCCCAAACGGACAAAAATACCCCTGAAAATTTACAAAAATCACATTTCACATTTCATAATTTCGAAAATGTAAGTAAATTCGGAAAGGATTTTCGGAATTACTAGGTAATTCCGAAAAGAATTTCGGAAATACCTCATAAGTGAGGTAATTCCGGTTCATATTTCTGACCACCCTAATTATGAGTACAATATGCGGCACCAACAGGAGCAGCCATAGCTGTATCATGACGTTGTTGCTGACGGTTGGGAGGCTTTGGAGGAGCAGGAGGATGATGGTCAGCATCAGGAGGAGGAGGTTCAGCCTACCCCAGCTGTGGATCAGACATCCTTATATTTACACTGGGATACGCACTGCGCGTCCTGGATAGATAGAGGCGAGGTAATATTTTAATTCTTTATTTTAATTTTACTTAACAACAATTAATTAATTATTTTTAATAACGTATGGTTTAATTTTAATTTTTTCAGCCTCAGAAACTAAATGTTGTATCTCACGGCCGAAGTTTCTAGAATTAGACCTCCGACCACCACCCACGGTGAAGAGCTTTGGTTGCGTCAAAGCTAAGTTTTTCGAGTTGGACATCACACACCCGGGGGCAATCAACCATGAGTTGATATCTGCTTTTGTGGAGAGGTGGCATCCTGAGACCTGCTCATTCCACATGCCCTTTGGGGAGATGACGGTCACCCTGGACGATGTGGCCGTGCTGCTCCACTTGCCGCTGGATGGCAGCCCATTGGACCACCACCCATATTTTGATTCTGTTCAGGCTCTTCACTTGGCTGTGGACAGTTTGGGCATGGATCAGGCTCTTCGTCATCCAGAGCTTAAGGATAACAGGGGCGCGATTCGAGGATCTCCTGTGTAGAGGACGCCTAAAGGGAGAACATGGCTCGGGGTGCTTATGAGCAGGCTGCACGGTGCTACATGCTCTTCCTGTTAGGCACCACCATTCTGGCTGACAAGAGTCACACATTAGTTCCAGTGAGGTGAATGTATCTCGCCGGGATCTTGATGAGTGTGGCGATGGTCTTGGGGTATAGCCGCTCTTAGTTACCTCTACACCCCACCGGTAAAGCGGTCTTTTATTCGACCAAGCGATTCGGCGGATACGCGACACTGCTCCAGGTAATCATTTATTTATTTTTTTAATTTAATTACTCATATATTAATAACTGATTATTTTTTAATTTAACTATTTGGTTGGTCGATCTCACGAGCACTTTCCCACCGTCGTTGGTCGGAAAGTGTTAGCTAGACGCATCGACCACACGCCACCAAACTAGGGAACAAGAAGCTGGATAAAGTAAAGTTGGTGGACTTTAGGGCGCGGATAGATGCTCTGCAGCTGAAGGATGTCATCCTCACCCCTTATGATGACCACATGCAGTATGTTCCTTTGTCGAACATATCCGCATTTACTGAGGTCGGTTGCTTTGGGGCGATGATCTTCGTTCCCTACATGCCGCATGTGGTGCGTTGGCGATTCGGGTGTACAGAGGATCCCTCTTCCACCCATTTCGGGTAATGTTCCCTCTGCGGACAGGATCATACAGGGGTTGCTGATGTATCAGATTCGGGCGCAGACTTTTTGGCGGGCTAGTAGACAGGCGGCCTACCATGGTGAGTGCGATCCTGATTACCTACCTTGGTACAGTCAGGTAACCAGGGTGCGTCTTACTCCGGTGCCAGAGCCACAGGCAGAGCCAGCTCAGGATCCACCATATCATCAGGAGCCTGTTGTCCCAGAGACATATGAGGAGAGGGTGCAGAGAGCAGCTGCATTGACCCGGGATGCCCTAGATGTTGCCCGTTCACCTACTTCACGTGCTTATTTTCAGTCATTGTTAAACATTTTGGACCCATAGTAGTTGTATTTGTACATTATATTATTTTTTTATGTTGCTCATTTTATATATTTTGACGTATTGTTATTTAAATCGTAAACCGTTCGTATCATAGTTCCAAAATAAAACGCGTTTAAATATTAATTTAATATACAAACTTTAAAAAAAAAATTACAAATTTCGGAATTACCTTTTTTAGAGGTAATTCCGAAATTTTTAATTTTTTATGAACCGGAATTACGTTTTTTAGAGGTAATTCCGAAAGTTTAATTTTTTTTTGAACCGGAATTACCTTATTTTGAGGTAATTCCGAAAATTTTAATTTTTTTTTTTAAAACGCAGGGGTATTATTGGAATTTTTTGAAATATGAGATGAGATAGAGAAGGAGGGGCTGAGAAAAATAAAACCCCTAATATATAGCCTACGATGATTCCTAGCACCATAATTTATTGTGGCACATATGAGGTGAAAAGAGAAATTGCAAGAAAAGTCAAACATAGTCGTAACATAGGTGTTAGAGTTTCTCAACTGAGTAAAGAAATTGAGCATGGTGAAAAATGAAGTTGTATAATGAATGAATCCCTAATTCTGTTGTTTTGAATGAATGATACAAAACTAATTCTGTTATTGCTGTAACAGAATGTAACCTAACAGATATTAACTAACAGAGTACAAAAAAAAAAAACTACATATATAACACGAAAGTGGAAACTCATTAAGAAAGAATAATAAAAATATAACTTTTTAATTAAAAGTTTATTTAGATCGATCACATAAACAGTGTTATAGTCACACCCTTATCATAATAACCATGCAATTTACCGAATTGTGGAAATTTAAATACACCCAAAGTTTTTTTTAGATAAGCAAAAATTGTATTAATGGAATATTAGGGGTGCAACAATCCCATTTACATTAAATAAATGGGGAATACCTCCTCAAAACCTCCCTGAGCCAAAACCCAGTGGAAAAAAGACTCAGGCAGAAAAAAGAGTACCTCAAAACGGAATTGGGTTGCTAACAATGTGCATGTCAACCCATCGTTTCTCCCCCTTATAAGCATTGAAGTGGATTAGACCACCACATTGAAATAGAAATAGAGTAGCCTAGCTTCAATCAATAAACACACTAACTCCAAGTTAAGCTTTTGATGCGGGTCACCACAGATTCAACATTTGGTTCCTCGTCGTTAAAAATAACACCATTCCTAGCAAACCACACACTCCAACATGTTGTTAACCAGAACATGTGCTTCGTACGCTTCGCCTTCTTCCCTTTGCATAAGCGACCACATCTAAGGAAGAAGTCAACAATATCCAGGGACATGTCGAAATCAACTCCGAGCCAAGAGCCAACAAGCTCCCAAACGGAACGAGCAAAGCTACGGTGAGAAAGCAGTGGTGGTCGACTCGCGAAAGTTATCGCTGACAATGAGCGCTAGCCTCCTGTTCAGAATGGAGGACATTTCTGTGAAGTAATTGGTCATGGACAGGCAGAGAATCAAGCAAAAGACGCCACCCAAAGACCGCAACCTTTGAAGGAACAAGCGATGTCCACAATGCCCCCAATAGGAGTTGCTGCACCGAAGCAGGTGTAGAAATGTTGCTGCAGACCAGCCGCTGATATGCTGACTTCACCGTGAAACTCTTAGACTGATCCTGCGGCCAAATCCAAGCGTCTTTCTTCCATCTCGTTGGCGTTACTGTTTGCAAAATACTGTCCAGAATCCCACCTTCTAAAACGCGGACAGAATCCGTTAAAACATGTCACAGTTTGTTCCAACTCCAAGTAATGTACGAGAGCAAAGGGAAATACTTTGAGCAAAGGCTCCATCAACTGTACGATTGTAACAAGTTGCTGCACACCTCCATCAAACAAGTTGTTGCACACCTCCATCAAACAATAAGGGAAATACTTTGAGCAAAGGCTCGGTACCTAACCATTGTTCCTTCCAAAAGTTTATTGAAGCGCCATCACCCAACGCTCTTTTTATGCACCAAGCGAACCTTCTCAGTTTCTCTAAATTTTCATCCAAAGTCGCCAAGTCTCTCCACCAAATAGAGCCATAATTCCGGCGAGAGTTGCCTACAACCGAGTCATGAATAAAGCAAGAAGCGAATTCCCTGTATCTATGTCTCAAAAACTGACTCCAACTCGCATTACTATTCGTTCAAATCTCTCCACTTCCATTTAGATAAAAGAACTATATTAAATAACTCAAGATTTTTGATTCCAAGACTGCCATCTTTTTTTGTCTTGCAAACTCTATCCCAAGCCACCAAATACATTCCATTATCTCCCTCCTTGATTCCCCAAAGAAAATCCCGTTGAATTTTAACCATCTTCTTAATAACCACTTTCAGAGCTTTATAAAAGGATAACACGTATAAAGGAATGCTATTCAAAACGGAGTTGATGAAAGTAACATGACCACCAATAGATAGAAAACGACCCTTCCACATTGCTAGTCTCTTTCTAGTACCCCTAGGACGGTACTCCAAGTAGCTTCCCGCCTCGGATTAGCGCCAATCAGAATACCCAAGAACTTGAACGGTATTGATTTCGTTTACAATAAAGGAAGGTGCTAGCTCTTTCCAAGAAACCATCCGAAATGTTAATGCCGATCAACTTGCTCTTGTGGAAGTTTACCTTCAAACTGGACACAAGCTCAAATGCTTTCAACGAGGTCTTTATACTCCAAAGGTTGTCCCACGTGTCTTTACCTAACAACATGGTATCATCCATAAATTGCATAATAGAGAACCGGATGTCATCGTTGATATAAAAGTCTTGAAAGGAGCCAATGTCAACCGCCTTGCGAACTAAACCCGTCAAACCTTCGGCAATAATGAGGAAGAGGAATGGCGACAACAGATCCCCTTCCCTCAACCCCCGATGAGCTTTGAAGTCTTGCGTTGGGCTACCATTCACTAGAACCGACATAGAGCTAGTGCACACACAAGATTTTATCCAAGAAATCCATCTACGTGGGAATCCCATTCTTTGAAGCATGTAAATTAAAAAACCCCAAGAAATAGAATCGCAGGCTTTCTCAAAATCAACCTTAAACAACAAACACTCCTCCTTCCCACGCTTAGCATAATCCACCACTTCGTTGACAATCACCACCCCATTTAGGATTTGTCTCCCCCCAATGAAAGTCGATTGGTGGTTGGAAATTATACTAGGCATCACTTTCTTGAGGCGATTTGCCAACACTTTGGCCAAAATTTTGTATAAACACCCAATCAAACAAATAGGCCTAAATTCACTCAAACCTTGGGGATTGTCATTCTTAGGAACCAATGCAATGAAAGATGCCGAAATTGCCTTAGGGAGAAAAGCATTCACGAAAAAATCATTAAAGAAGCCTACCACATCATCCTTCAACAAACTTTAGCAAAACTTTATGAAATTGAAGTTAAACCCATCCGGACTTGGGCTCTTGCCACCATCACAATTCCACACACCCATCTTTATTTCTTCCTCAATGAAAATTATTGAGATATAACCTGTATCTGTTTTGTGGTGTGTTCAAACCAAGGAGGTTAAAGGTGAAGGGTAGTATTATGAAGCCTTAACAACTTCTCAAAGTCAAGAGTTAAAAATGGAGTTAAGCGGAAACTCAAAAAAAAAAGGTGCAACAACATATACGTTTTGAGACTAAATTGATGTAGTTGATAAAACAATAATGCTATTAAGTCCAATAATTTGACAAAAAAAATATACAAATATACGGATACAGGTACTTATACGTATTATACTAGTATAGTTTTTCTTTTCTTTTCTTTTCTTTGGAAGTCGTGGGGCCCATACAAATATAGTATATTTGTATGTTTTTTTGTCAAATTATTGGGCTTAATATCATTATTGTTGATAAAAAACTTAAAAAGACTATAATGGCGAGGAGTGGTGGACTCCGAAACTGAGATAGTGGTGTATTATGTTCAGTGGCGGACCTACATATATTTGAGGGGGTTCAAGTGAACCCCCTCAAATAATAAAATTAGCACTGATACTTTAGGGAAAAATGTTTTTGCATCTCCTGAAAAATATGTTTTGCACCCAAGTTCTTAGTTTTGCACCAAAGTGCCTAATTTTGCACCACTCTAATGCACCACACTCACACAATCACTCACACTCTTACTATATTTTATTTTAAAAAAGTTTTTGTTTCTCTATCTCCTTGGATCCATTCTTGTTCTTATTATCCTAATTTTGAATATGTTAGTATTATTTAGTTTGTATTTTGTGTTAGTGCTATTTAATTTGAATTTTTACCAACACTTGATTGATTTGAGTGGTAACTTGGATCCCATCGCAATGTCTCAGGTTCGGATTTTGGGTGTGACAAAAACTCAGTTGGAAGGGGAGTGGCAATATTGATTTTTTAGTGCTATTTAATTTGTATTTAGGAACTAATTTGTGCTATTTAATTTGTATTGGTCTAGTGCAACGCAAATTGAACCTGATAAAGTCTTCTTTTGAAGCTGACACTAGTTTTGGCTGCAGTGCAACCGTGAATCGTAGAAATAACTTCTCCGCTATGAATATTGTGAAGAAAGGTTGCGTGATCGGATGTAGGATACATGGATGAACGATTGTTTGGTGACGTACATTGAGAGTGATGTATTCAATAAAATTGACTCTGAGCTTATTATTCAACGATTTCAGAATATGAAATCACATAAAGGAGAATTATGAAATGTATAATTTTTTTATTTATTTAAATATATTATAGTCGTTTTTAATTATATTTTTAGTAAATTGTGTATTTAAAAATTTGACACCCCTAACCCAGGGTCCTGGATCCGCCATCGATTATGTTATATATATATATATATATATATATATATATATATATATATATATATATATATATATATATATAATATTTATATATTTATGTATTTATGTATTTCATTAAGTGGCCTCCATTTCTCCAATCTATCAAACCTTCGGCTAGACACCTTCTTAATTCATTATTGTCTGGTTCAAGTTGTGTTGCAAGATCTTCTATCTGAAAAGACACTATTAATACAAAAGAAAATGGAAATAAATCCAGAAATTAGAGTAAACCACAATTTGAAAGACTACAATTTTCCACAATCTGAAAGACCATATAAATCAATGCTTGATGACTTTGAAGTTAAAATTTGAAAGAACTCCTTAATGAAAGACTATAATTTTCCACGATATGAAAGACATATAAATCAATGCTTGATGACTATATAATTTGAAAAATAAATCAACGAAAAAAGAAAACACAAAATGGATAGAAGAATGAATTAACATTGATTTATATTCAAGTACAGATTGAATTCCTTATAGAGGGTAAAATATGTTTTTAGTCCCTACAAAATTGGGTCTTTCTAACTTTAGTCCCTACATTAACGAAATAGGCATTTTGGTCCCTACTTTTTTCCTCTGTTTCCATTAAGAGTCCTTGTAGTTAAGTCCATCTGATTAGGAAACGGAAACTGAGTTCCACGTGGAATTTTTTTTGATACGTGGCATATCAGCTACTAACACGTGGATTTGTTTTTTTTTGACTCAACGTGGATTTGGTGTTGACACATCATTTTACATATTACATTAAAACTAAATAAATCCAAACTTATATACATATTATTACAAAAAAATAAAAAAAATCCAAACTTAGAAGTTTATCTAAGTCTCGTTCCTTTCGTTCCTTCACTCTATCTCTTCGTTCCTTCACTCTCTATTCGCAAGCTTCACAAAACACAGAACCCTAAAATCACTCTCTCCCAAATCCTTTTTCAAACTCAATCGAAGAAGATGATGAAGGAAAGTCGAAACTCGTTGATTACAGACGAAGAAGAAAACGCGAAAGATTGAAAGGCGAACACGAAGAAGGAAAAACGAAGGTGCTTCAAAACCCTAGACAGTCAGAAACGCGAGGTAAACCCTTCGTTTCAAAATTCTTTTCTTCCATGTTGTTAGAATAGTTGTTTGTTGTTGATTATTCAAAGTTAGGGTTTTGATTTTGAAGTTTTGAAACCTAGGGTTTTGTTTATCGTTTTTTGAAAGTTGGGGCTTTTATACGGAAGAAATTGGTGTATTGTGGGTAATAGCAGGGGACAGTGACTCTGTATTCTTGTTTGTTTGTTGTTCTGTTTTTGTTACTTTATGCTTTTGAATATTGTGGTGGGGATCAAATGTTTCATTTCTTTAATTGTGTTGTGGGGACCGGATGTTTTTGTGTTGAACTCAGTGTTTTAGTATGTTTTAGTGGTGACCAAAATGTCTGTTATTGAATTTTGTGTTGTTTGAGTATAATTGTGGTGATTTACTTTTGGCAGGTAGGTATGAGATTCACTGTTGTCTTTAATACTAAGGGGTTTTTTGTAAAAGACCCTCACCTAAAGTACATAGGTGGTGAAGTGCATGCTCATAAGAACCTCGAGTTAGATTACTGGTCATACTTTGAAGCCCTAGGTCTTGCTAAAGAATTTGATTCTACTATTAGTAATAAAAGTGTGAGGCTATAGTGGAAACCTATAAACCTAGCATTGGACAATAGCTTGAAAATTGTTATAATGAACATAGATGCACGGCAGATGGGTGGATATGCAGTTGAACATAACACTGAAGTTGAATTATATGTGGAGTATAATGTAAAAAAAGATCAAGTTGTTGACTGTCCAATATGTGTTGGTGATGTTGAAGAAGTAGCAAGTAAGTCTAATGTTGCCGAGGATAAGGATAAATGTTTTACTATTGAAGAAATAGAAGATAGTCAAGATGTTGAATTTTTACACTTTTGATGCTTTCTTTGTTTGCAGGGGTGTAGAATCAACTGAGGAAGGTGCTAGTAATAGAAGCCCAACTCCAACTGGTCCAATCCAATGATGTGTTGAAAAACTGCCAAACAAAATTTATTGGTGGGTCGTGCGCACCCGAGCCCAACCCAATTGGATAATGCGCGGATCCTCACTGACCCGACTTATATATTCTTTCTTCTACTCTCTCTCTCAGAAAAACAAAATCATCTGCCTCTGTCTTGATTTTCCGGTTCTCTCTCTTCTTTTTGCCGGAGTCTCGCTGCGGTGTAGCTCTCACTGCCGGTGATTGAAGCTGCGCCTCGGCTTGATTCTTGGTCGATGATGATCGTTGATGATGACACAGTAAAACCCCTATGGTTTTACTCTGAATCAAACAACCCTGAGACCACCATATCCCCTTCTGACTCTTCGATGAACAACAAACCCTAGTTTGCCCAGAACTGCTTGATTCCTTCAATCAAGCTTATGATTCTCCTTCACTAAGGTAGAATCACTCTCTCTTTACAGTTTTCATTTGATTTCTCTTTGATTTAATACTGATTGCAGAAACCCTAATTTGTCAATGTTACTTGCAGATACTCAATACTCAGTCCGATTGTTTCGGAAGCCCTAACAAAGGTAAAATCACAACCCTTTGTGATTTTCCCCTTGATTTGCACTCACACTCAGAAACCCTAATCTTCCTTTGTATCTTTCTTGTGCATGTAATATGAGAAACTGTTTCTTGAAGCAATACACGTCTTCAATGCCTCTCAGAATGAGTTTCCCAGAAACTCAACAGGTAAACACTACTTTTTACACTCAATTTTACTCTGTTTCTGTTTCACTCACTGAAGCCCTTACTAACCTTCTTCTTTCTTTTACATGCAAGGTACAACCACTTGTTGAATACTTGCAGAAACGTAAAAGGGAGTATTAGAAAGCACTAGTGTAGAACACTTAGAGTAAAAACATAAAACTGTAAATTTTATTCATTGTAAGTATGTGTATGTACATGTATGTATTTATATGCTTTCTCTGGGATATAGCTGTTAAAATTGGTTGTTAGTTAGCTAACAACCAAAGTTTGTTACAATAACAAACTAGAAGTAGTTAGGTTAGTTAGTAACCGTTTTACCATAGTTTGTTATATGTAACCTCCAACAGCTATATGCTGTTTTTAATTAGGATAGAGTTTTGATTACACAAATTCAACACAAGATAGTGAATATTATCCTAGTGACAATAGTGATGATTCTGTGGAAGGTATAGTTTTTTATGACAGTGATGAAGAATTTGTGATGGGTTTAGAGGATGGGTTTCCACGTGTAACCGCTACGTCAACTTTCCGTTGTCTATTTAGACTGAGTTAACGACAGAGACTCTTAATGGAAATGGAGGAAAAAAGTAGGGACCAAACACACGTTTCGTTAATGTAGGGGCTAATTTTAGAAGGACTCAATTTTGTAGGGACTAAAAACATATTTTACCCATATATATATATATATATATATATATATATATATATATATATATATATATATATATATTTGTTATCTATAAAAATTTATTTAACTAAAACAATGTTAGTGGAAAAGAAAATCATAGATGGAAAGTTGAATAAAATGATTTGAAGAGATGAAGAGAAATAATAGTGTAGTTTTTTCGGAGAGGGGTATGCATTACGACTTACGAGCAATGAACATGAAACAATGTTTGTGAAGAATGGATGATATATGAAGAACTAATTCTCATTTTACTCATGAAGAGCTTATGCTAAATAATCATGATGGTGCACAAAGTGTGAAAACTTCAAGTTAGTTAGAAGTTGCAGAAAAAACGTGACTCTCCAAAATCCACTATGCTCATGCGCTCCTTGCACTCACATTTTCATTATTTTCTCATTTCTTTAATTTAAATTTTATTTGTAGTGATGCTTTATTTTGATTTGTTGTATGTACTATGTAGGATCTACTCATCTACAAAATAATTGAGCTAAGTCATCAATTAATTTTATTTGTCTGACTATAAATTTAGTTTTTTCTATGGATATTATTTTATGCACATATAAGCAAGCATTATGGATATTATTTTATAGTAAATAATTGTTATTAAAGAAGTTGTCAAAAAATGTTCTCTTGTTATAAAAAAAATAAGGGTAGTCATTATCGAGTCTTCGTTCTCAAGTTTTTATTTCATTTTCAGGTTGTATTGCTACTTTTATTATGAATGAGATGCAAAAAATATCTTCTCGTTTTAAAATGTTCTCCTGTCATGTTCTTTTTATGAATGAACTTAGACAGTATTTAAATAGTCTGAACATTATCCCGTGAAAATAAAGACAAAATTAACGTAGATAAAAAATGAGTTTCAAATAAAAAATAGATAAATATTAAAATCTAAAAATGTAAAAGTATCATTTAAAAATAATCTATTCATTTATTCCGTGTTTTTTTATATATCAATGCAGTTGTCTTTTTATATATATCAGTCACAAATTTATCATGTGTTTATATATATATATATATATATATATATATATATATATATATATATATATATATATATATAATTATGATTATCCCCTATTTTTTATATATATCAATGAAAGTTATAAAAGTGTTTTCTTATGTATTAGTGCAATTATATATATATATATATATATATATATATATATATATATATAATTATGATTATCCCCTATTTTTATATATCAATCAAAGTTATCCCATGTTTTCTTATGTATTAGTGCAATTATCTAATAATCTCAATTGATCATTTGAGTTTATTAGTATATTATAGTAGATAGTAAAAGATAGATATTAGATTATCAATAAGAAATATTTATCCCGTGACAATTATTTGTCATTTTTTAGGTATTAGTGACAAATATTTGTCACGTGTGTTTTAAATTATCAGTCCAGTTATCCCGTGTTTAAATCATCAGTGCAATCATTTCTTAGGTATTAGTGACAATTATTTGTCATTTTTAATCATCAATGACAATATTAATCTCGTATTTTTATATATCGCCATAGCTTATCTCGTAGTTTCAATTGTTATTTTAGTTGATTAGTAGATTATAGTAGATAAAGAAAAGAGAGATAGTAGATTATCAATAAGAAATATTTGTTTTAAATATTAATCAGTAGTTTGAATAGTCATTAAATCTTCTTGTTTTTTAGATAGTAGCTAGGTTTATAGTAGTCTTCACAAATTTTAATTATTAATGACAAATATTAATCATGTGTTTTTATATATTAGTGCAGTTATCCCGTGTTTTTTATATATCATTGTAGTTATCTTGTAGTTTCAATTGATTATTTTAGTGGATTAGTAGATTATAGTAGATAGTAAACGATGAATAGTAGATTATAAATAAGAAATATTTATCCCGTGTTTTTTATATATCAGTGACAATTGTCATTTTTTAGGTATTAGTGAAAAATATTTGTCACATATGTTTTAAATATTAATCAGTTTAATTAGTCATTAAGTCTTCTTGTATTTTTAGATAGTGGGTTTATAGTAGTTTTCAAAAATTATAATTATCAATGGCAAATATGAATCCCGTGTTTTTTATATATCACTTCAGTTATCCCGTGTTTTTTATATATATCATTGCAGTTATCTCGTAGTTTCATTTGATTATTTTAGTTGATTAGTAGATTATAGTACATAATAAAAGTTAGATAGTAGATTATTAATAATAAATATTTATTTTAAATATTAATTAAGAGTTTAAATAGTCATTAAGTCTTTTTATTTTTTAGATAGTAGGTTTGTAGTAGTAGTCTTCAAAAAATTTAATTATCAATGACAAATAATAATCTCGTCTTTTTTTATATATTAGTGTAGTTATCCGTGTTTTTTTATATATTATTACAGCTATCTCGTAGTTTCAATTGATTATTTTAGTTGATTAGTAGATTATAACAGATAGTAAAAGATAGATAGTAGATTATCAATAATGGATGATAATAGATTTTCAATAAGAGTGTAAACCGATTTTGGAGAGAAAAATTAAAATTTTAAGGTGATAATTTTTTTTACTGTGAAGTGATAAGGGAAATAAAATAATTGTTTATGGGAAAAGTAAAATGGAAAAAGGAAAAAAAAAGTGTAGGAGAAAAGTGAAAAGGAGGAAAAAGAGTGTAAGAAGAAAGAGAAAAAAAGGAAGAAAGAGAGTGTAAGAGGAAAGTGAAAAGGAAGAAAGAGATTAAGAATAAAGTGAAAAAAGTAAGAAAGAGAGTATAAGAATAAAAAGGAGAAAGAGTGAGTAATGACACTTTTACCCTTAAATAATATATGTGTCATGTTAATAAGAGATCCAAATTGGTAATTTCATAGGAGGTTTGTTTGTATAAATAGATAAATAGATAAATAGATATTAGATAGTTGTCATTAAAGTGGAGTCTTTCCTTCGCTAATAGGCTAACCAAATAAATGAGCGGGAGATCAAGATTATTCATTGTTATCGAGAGGCAAACAAGTAATGTTTTAAGAATCGGACCGGTGGCCGACTCAATGACGGTACTGGGTCAAGGGTCAGACCGATGGATAAGTAGTTGAATCGCATGACCATTGAGGCATTGACCTGGTCTCAATTGAAAAATATTCAAAAATTTTGGACCTATAAATTTCAAAATTGTAAAACTTAATTTACTAAAATTACACAATATGCTTTTAAAAATAAAATAAAAACAAAACAGTGATATTTTACTTGAGAATATAAAAAACAAAGTTTTTGTCAAAAAAAAAATATAAAAAACAAAGTTACTAAATTAAGATTTAAAATAGTTACAAAAAAAAAAAAAACAAAACACATCCATATGCATGTTATCTCATAACATTTAGTAATGAATTACCTGTGTGTGAGTTTACATGCTTAAAGCTGAGTCTACACTCTACATGCTATTCTGTCACACCATAAGACAAACTCTAATGGTAGTTCTTGTTTGAGTTCTTACACATGAATTTCTTAAATTCTGCATCATTGGATTGGAACTGGGTGAGACATGTAAGAATGATTCTTATGCAAGAACAGGTTCTTTAAGACTAAAAGTAATTTCTCAACAAAAGTAAGTTATCAGTGGGACCCACTAAATTCAATACAAAAGAATAAACAAGCTGACAGAAGCTAAGAAGTGCCTTCCTAAAAACTGAAACAAAAGCACTTCACAAGGTCAAAAATTAAATTAATAAGCAGAAGTAAAAAATGCAATGGATCCAATATTCAAAAATCACAACTTGAATTCACAAAAACACTCAGGCAAAGCAGAACCTCTTCCCATGACAAACTCATCACTATGAACCTTCCATAAGGCTTGCATCAACTCCTTCCCTCTCAAACCCTGCGACGTAAATTCCGCGAATCCCTTTCGGCTCAAAAATAGAGTTTTGTACAACCCTTTATAAGCTCTCATTGCTGCAACCATCTTATCCATATTCCCAAAATATGTAGCTATATAAGAATCACTATTGATAGAAATGTAGTAATCCAAAGCAGCTTTTGTATTTCCATGCATGTTTGTGAAGTCTTCCCCACTTAGAAGACTAGACTTGGTGAATATATTTTTGTAACTATGTGTTAACCCTTCGATTTCCATTAGACCATCTCCGGCGGCGAGGTATATATTTGTGGTTGGTGAAATTGAAAGAGATTGAAGTATCAAAGCTGTCTCATTTGGTGTTAGCGGACATTTTCCACGTTGTCTCCAAATGTGAGCTAACTCTCCGGTCCACGGTTTTCTTTCGACTAGTGCTACTGCTGCTTCTATGGCTTTCATCGAAGCAGGTGAAAGGCCTGAGTACTGGCATTGGCTGTAAGCAACCATGTCGGGCTCAAAGCGAAGATGAAGAGACAAAAAAGGTTTAGGTATTGCTTCTAGAAGTTTAGAGGCTTTTGATTCTAAGGATTTGGTGAGACGTAGCGCCTTGTAACAACCTTGACAGAGAGCAGCTTTTGCATACAATGGATATCTACGAAATATAAGATACAAACACTACTTTTAAGATATATTAAATGATTAATCTTAACTTTACCCCTATTTAAGTGGTGGTGCTATTAGTTAGGAGTATAAATCATCATCATTTAATGAAAAAGACAATTTTTTAAAGAAGTTAAACTTTTAGTGAGAATAGTTGATTTCGATGTCATTTATTGGTCTGTGTGATGTAGGGATTTGTTTCTTATGTCAGTTAGAAGTGCATTTAAAGCTAAATGCTAAGAAAATATCCGCTATAAGCATTAAAAAATACAGTGAAATTCCTCTATCAAAATAAGGGGAAAGAAAAAAATGAATCTATGGAAGCAAAAACTCATTCAGCAAGAAATTGTTTGAATAAAAAATATCCAAAGTGATTGTATTTTATTTTATGAGCAATTAATATTTGTTGTTAGAACAAAAAATGAGTGAGTTATCATATAGTAGAAAGAAGTGAGATACAAAATCATACCTGTCCCTTCTTTGAGACATTTGAGGTGTGAATGAAATGTATTTATGTTTTAACAGAGATGGAAGAACACTTTCAACATAATCAAATTGGCCTTTCCGTTTGCTACAGTCCACAGGAACAGGTTCTTTTGACGCAATCTCCGGTGGTAAATTTTTGACGACTTTGACAAAGCCATTCATATGTTCAATGAAGAAGTCTACATCAAATACATCTGCAAAACCGCTGAAATAGAACCAAGTATGCAGAAGTCCTTTCAGCAGGGTTAAGATTAAGATAAGCATATCATTGTAACTTAGAATAACAGACCAGATGATGTAACACCCCAATTACTAACCAACTACAAAAATTATTATTTCCGAGTTAATAGCCAATTTGGTCCCTCAAATTTCAAAAACGTTCAATTTAGTTCTGAGATTAACAATATTCCTAATTAGTCCCTGAAACTTTTAAAACTTATTTAGTTTAGTCCCTCAAATTCTTGATGTCGTGTTGATCCATGACTTTTACAACTTAATACCAATTAAGTCCCTAGTTTTTACAGCTTAGTATCAGTTTGGTCCCTGATATTTGGTAAAGAGAGGGACCGGATTGATATTAAGTTGTAAAAGTCAGGGACCAAACGCACATCGAGAATTTGAGGGGCTAAGCTGAATCACTTTTAAAAATGTCAAGAGACTAATTAGGGATAATGTTAATGTAAAGAACTAAATTGAACTTTTCTGAAATTTGAGGGACCAAATTGGCTATTAACTCTTTCCGATAAGAAATTGCAGATCAAAACAATTCCACAGATAGGGAAAGATAAATTACCTTGTTTCATTCCAATATGAAGCCACTTCAAACTTTGGCAGCACAAGCGTAGCATTTAACAGTCGAGCAACGCCGACACCATCACAGAACTGCAATCAATGTAGATCTTATCTCAATTTCAAGAAGGCAACAAAATAGTATAGAATCTGGAGTTGAAATTCAAGAATTTTCTTTAAGCACTCACATCTCTTCGCATTTGATTGAGGCCGCCGTAGCAATCCACTCTGATATATCCATTGGTTTCTAATGGTAGAGCTGCACCATTTCAAGAATAATAAAAAAGGAAAGCAATTGTCTGCAATGAAAGTCAATTAAGGTTGATTCAGAAAATAAAAAGCCAATCATTAACCCTCATCCCAGATCCCTATCAACATGTTCCAATCCATTCCAAATCGAATTTTCAAAATTTAGAATTCCTTAGTTGTACGTCCAAGTTCCAAAATCACTGAAAAGCTAAGTTTGTACCCTAAACTCCAATCATCTAAACACAAGTAGCTCAATCTAGTTCGAATAAACCTCTCAGGAACAACTTATGTAAACAAGAAATACTAAATAAATCTCATAAGTACTATGAGCATTTAAACAATAGCTTCTCATATAAGTTGAAATTAGTTCACGCATCTCAATTTATCATGAAAACTATAATTTTATAAAGGTTTCGTTATAAACTAAATCAAAATGTTCTAAAATTATTTTAACTAAGAAGCCTTTGTAAGCCATACACTAATCCAAATTGGTTCTTGTTCCATGTATTTTCCAAATATTCAATCACTACAAACAATTATAGGCTATAGGTGTTTGTATTCTATTTCCTTTTTCATAGAATGCTTGGATGAGATGGTTCGGATTTCTCCGAGCTTAACCAGAGGGTTCTCAGTTCAAATCCAACTCTGGAAATGCAGCCGCATTAAAACTTTTTAGGGAGAGTTTTATTGCATATTGTGATCCTACCCAACTCAAGATATTACTCTCAGCAGTTGCGAGTAGAGGATACACAGTTTACACCAAAAAATTATAGGCTATAGCTAATCCTATGAGACTCTGGCACTAAAGTAGCTTTGTCGGTGAGAGTTTAAAGGACATCGAAGGAGTTTGAAGCAAGAGATCTAGAACTCGAATCCTGAAAACTAACATTTCTCTCTCACCAAACTAATTACTCACTAACATTTGCCTATGAAATAATGAGCCTTCAGTGCTATTTTATGAAGGCAACAAAAAAAAAACCAAGCAGGAACTATTTCACTGAATGAATCTATTAATCACAGAAGTTGATTCAAAATGAAAACATTTTAACCACTAAAGCTGAAAATTAGTAGATCAAAATATGATTTGATTAAGCAAAAAGTACCTGTTTGATGCCCTTGTAACCACCAATTGCAAGGTCTCCATTCCATGAGTCTCCGAACATTCCATATATCTACTTTCCCTCTGTAAATCATCAATTCATAGATCAGTAACCAATTAGAAAAATAAAGATACTAAAAATTTGAAGGGAAATTGAAATTGTGAAGCATACATACGTTGAGGGTTGCTCCGAAACTCGATTATGGGAGAAAGGATTAGGAGGCGATAGCAATGTTAAAACGACAAGGAGAGTGAGTGAAACGACAAAAATGGTGAAGAGTGGTTTTACAGAGAAAACGACCATTTGATTTTACTAATATAGGAGACTCAAAGATGATCTCCCTCTGCGATTTCGTTCGATGAGAATGGATGGAAACAGATTCAAAAATCGATGCTTTTACTATACGCGTTCTACATTTTTGGTTCTTCCGTTTATTCAAAATAAAATGCAGCTAAAAAATACTCGTGGCTTTTTTTATTTCAAAAATGATTATTATCTCGACAATGTATTCCCCATTTCATTTCGAAAATGACGTTGGATTTTCGGAAATTGGTAATACATTGTTGAGATAGTAATCATTTTGGATTGGGTATGACAAATGGGGACTACAAAGTCAAGATAGTAATCATTTTTGATTGGGTATGTCGAGATAGTAATCCCGAACATAACTAGTTTCATTTCATTTTGAGAAACCACCGACAATACATTTTTGATTGGGTATGTCAAAATGGGTCAATCCACCCCAACCCACCCCGCTGTGAGCCCGCAAAAAAGAGGGAGTGGGTCGGTCCGTCAAAGACAAACGGGTTGAAAAGTTGAGCCAGCCCCATCCTTTTGATGGGTTTGTGGGCCAACGGGCTAGCCCAGCCCGTCATTAAAATAAACAAATAAAATGTAATTAAATCATACTTTTTGGCCTAAAAATAAACGGGTTTGCGTGTTGGTTCGCCAAAAACAAAGTAAAAATGACGGGTTGGCCCGCTACAACCTGCCAAAAATCTTTAAAAAGTAATTAAAAATAGTTTAAAACAAGGGAGGGAAATAAAATCTAAAAAAAAATAATAAACTTGGTGGACTAGCCCGCCCCAACTTGTCTGTGGCCTGCCGAATTGGCGGGCTAAGCGGGATAGGGCGAAATCACCAACCCAACCCACCATTTTTGGCAGGCTAGTAGGCTGGGTCGAGTCTGTTTCGCCATCCCTAGTTTTTATCGTCTTATGTTTGGACTGCCTGTGTTAAGAGAAATTCAATGTCATCTCTAGTCGAAGTTTTCTTTTTTATTTTCAGTTATGTAATTTGAGAGATAACTTTTTGCATTTAAAATAGACTAAAATACACTTTTGATCTTTTGTCTTTCACTCTTTTTTCATTTACGTCCTCTATCTTTTAAAATATTGTTTATATCATTTATCTTTTCAAAGTGGTTTAAAATGGTCATTCCGTTAAGTGGTAGTTAAATATGGCTTTCGTGGATAGTGATGTGGATAAATTGGTCACGTAAGCAGCTGACAGTGTTATTAGGCCATTATACTTTTTTGTTTCTGCCATTTATCTTTTTTAAAATATTTGTTTATGTTATTTATCTTTTCACAATTTATTAAAATGATCCTTCTAGTAAGTGAATGCTATATTTCTTGTTTTTTTTTTTCATTTTCATCCTTTAACTTTTTAAAATCTTCATTTACGTCATTTATCTTTTTTTAAATGTTCATTTACGTCTTTCATCTTTCACATTTTAGTAAAATGGTTATTTCATTAACGTGTATTAAAAAAGTAAAAAGATTATATCGCGCTAATATATAATGTGTAATGCTCTTTGAAAGTCAACTACATCTCATGACACTTCTCCCTTACATCAACAAGCTTCATTTTTGGATTTTCTTTAATTCCTGAGAATAAACACTTATTTAGCCGATCAAACTTCAATAATCTGACTTTATACTCTACTCCAAGAATGCACATCAACAAGTGTTTTCAATTGCCAAGTCTCTTCATTTGGAAGCTTGAAAATATATCCAACCCAGTCACAACCTTCTTTGCACTTGGCTCCAACTCTTGTACTATCATTTTTGACAAATGATATAACCTGAATGAACAACAAATGTTTTCACAGCCTCCTTAAAATCATCCTCACTTCAAAATATGTGTCCACCTCTCATTTGTAATCACTTATATTCTTTGGTAACTTAAAAACTCGAAACTTGGGACATGAAATTCCCTCTTCACTATCATCTGACTCACCTCCACTTTCTAACTACTCAGAGTATAATAATCTCCATCCAACCCAACATCTAATGTAGGTTTCATAAGGGATTTATCTAATATAGCATCCAATGCAACACCAACACAAGCAATACATATGCAGAGCAACACAAACAATGTAATCAAACCTCACTAATCTGAAGGGTGTGCCGGGTGTTGAACGGCGAAGGGTGTTAAATGCAACTGCGGCGGCAGAACGTGGGAGTGAAAGCATCGAACGTGAACACAAGTACCAACGGAGCGATGGGTGACAAAGAAGTGGAGGCGACGACCCTTATCAGAGGAGCAGAGGCAAAGGAGGGGGAAAACAGAGCCTTAAAGCATGTATTTTACGTTGAGAGAATGCAATCATAGGAGCAGAGGCAAAGGAGAGCAAAGAGAAGTAAACTAGAGAATCACCGTGTCAAAACTTTCCTCTATATTGAACGAGTCTTTTCCTCTCCCTCCCAAACTTTTTCTTTCAATTAAATTTGTCTTTTTTATGTTACTAATTTGCCACATAATCTAATTAATCTACCTAATTAAACTTTTTATAAAAAAAGCCACCCAATCAAAACTTAACACTATTAATGCCACATAAAAACTTATGTTAAAATTGTTAACAAAAGAGTAAAATAAAGATAATTTTAAACCATTTAGGAAAGATAAAAAACGTAAAAAGATAAAGGACGAAAACAGAAAAAAAAGAAAAAAAATGAAAGACAAAGAACAAAAAGAGTATTTTAGCCTTTAAATGATATCAAATTGTTCTTTTCAAAGAAAACAAGCGACTTTTGGTTGAGTTGGGGCAAAATAAGATCTAAATCAATCAAATTTGATTGGTTTTTAAATTTTTTAAAATTAAACAATTGTAAAAAAAGAAGAGAGGTAGGAAAATAAAGAGAATGTTAAAAAACAATGAAAGAAAACATCAAGCAGCATATGGAATAACAATCTGCTTTCAAAATTTGAGTATTATGTCTAAATACAGAACTATAAAGACAATACAATTACCAACCTATCTCATCTCAAAAGTATACAACCATGTAACAATTATAACTTCATAAAATTCATTTTTTGGTAATATCTTGATAAAATTCAAATTACTCATATATTCTTACCATGGATTTCAATTGCTATAATATAAATGATAAAACTTGATTAAATTACGATCAATAAATGTGCCACCTGAACACAACAGCGAAGACATAAAAAATGAAAAGCCTCTATTTATAGGGAAAATAAATGAAGGAATTACGTAGATCAACATTGCATGTAACAAATTTTCTGCTTGTCTGTTATCTACTAATAACAACCATTCAACTAATTTAAGAGTACATAACTTCTTCACCCCGAGACTGGTGTCATGCCGATGAACTTCATGCAGTTTGCTCATCAATCTCTCCATTTTCAGCTTCTTCAGCAGCAGCAGCGGCTGCCATCAACTCGTCGAAATTTGCAGTCTTCCCAAGTACTATTTCAATCTAAAATGCAATTCATCACATGTGAGACTTACAAACAAAGTCATAAAGCACAATCCAAAGCCACATGAAGCAGCCATCAACACGTTGAAATTTGCAGTCCCCCACAGTTGGTTTGGCAATTTCAACAACATGGGGACGCCAGATCCTAGGTTTGAACCCAGGCGTGAGTAGTAGTGTGTGCGTGTGGTGTTTATTTGTCATTTCGTCTAAGCAGACAAAAAATGCATCATCCAAAGCCACAAAAGACAAAGATATTCAAAGTCAGCAAAAATTGTGTTTCTATTCTTACCTTTGCCTTTTGGACAGGTCTGCCTCTAGAATCATCCTTTATATCCACAGTTGATGTTGTGATTTCTGCATAAAGACATCAGAATCAAAATTATTTGTTCAATCATTTTTCGTACCGGAAAGAGATAGGAGAAAGGGAGACATTTTCCTTAGAAAAGAGAACATAGTATCTTACTTTTTTCAACAGCAAGCCCGTTATTCTTCAAAATTTCAGCAACAGTAACCACTGTGGCAATAGCTGTGACAATAGAAAAAATCAGAAATCAGAAATAGAAAAAGCATAACCGAGAAAATATGTTGGCAAAGATAGAACTACATGGGAAACACTTCAACATATGAATCATTCAGTATAGACGGCCCAGTTTAAATTGGCTAATAACTTTAAGGAGCTTAATATGTATTTGGTTATAAATCTATGGAGAAACTCTTATAAGTTTATAGATGCTCTTTGAGAAGTTAAGTGAAAGCACTTCTTAAAAATGAAGGTACATAAGTTGATTTCAACTTATGCGAGAAGCTACTATTAAAAAGATTCATAATAATCAAACCATCTCATTTAACTTTCAACCTTCTTCAATTCTATGTGGTCAATAGTGCACCTATAGCAGGTGATTGTGGAATAGCAAAGAAGATTAGAGGTGTTCTGCAAAACTAAATACTAAATGTTGTTGCAGTGTGTTCCACTATAGCAGAAAAATACCTGCTGAAATAGCCTTTAGCAGTCCCTATAGGCATTAGGTCTTCAAATGCTCTTTTTGCCATCTTTTATATGCATTTACAAATTTTCTAAGGACTATTTTGTCAGTTTTTATCAAATTGAGCTAATTTTAGGAAGTGGAGATGATCGTGATTCTATTAAAAGAATCACCTGTAAATTAGTTTGAATATTTTTATAACTTGAACTAGAAGTTAATTATATTGGATATTGACAAAGGTTAATTATGATGGTTAACTTAAGAATGACTGCCCTTTTAATTGTGTGTTTGTCAATTTCATGTTTACAGTGAAAGATGATGCATCACGGTGTCATGGAGGGGAGAAAGGGAGCATGGAGGGGAGATTTCCATCCAGCATTGTCAGCAAATTTTGAAATCAAACATAGAAGGGTCCAGGTCACAGCATAATTAAAACATAACCCATCTTTGATGAAAAAAACAAAAACTCAATATTTGAGATTTGTGGCGAAAGATTTGGGCAATGCATCAAACAAATTAATAGTTCCAAGACTAAATTTTCAGAGTTTCATTGGATACAATCTCTCTATTCTCAATATGTTCACATTTCCCATTATTAGTTATTAAAACAAAAATTACATACAGCCATTACATGTACATAATCAAACACAAAAATTGTTTTGTCAATGCCTTTAGTTTTTGAGAAACCTATTAGACCCTCAAACTAATACAATAGGAATATACCTAGCTTTATATGTTCAAGGCTGAAACAGAATTAACCAAACTAACCTAGACAACTCCTTAATAAGATATAACCTATGCTGCACGGATACTTCAATTGTGTTGTCGTATCCGTATTTGATACGTATCGTATCTGATACTTCCTCTATACGTCATGAGTATATCTCAGAGTAGTATTAAGATATTTTTCTTACTTTTTAAAAAAATAAAGTCCCTATACATCGTAAGGACACCTTCAGTACGCCTTATAAGTTTTTGTTTTGCAAGTGGAACTCGCTAGTTTCTTTGTGTCTCTCTATTTTATTGTACTAGTCTATGTTTCTTTGAGTCTGTATTTTCTATTATTTTGTGAATATTTGGTTTTTTTATAAATGAATCCTAGACGTATCGTATCCTATGTTTTTCAAGGAAGTTCGTATTGTCGTACCGTATCGGATTGGTATCGTATCTGTGCATCATAGGATATAACCAAGGAGTAAACCCTAATTCCATCCATAAAATTGCCTCAATTCTCCTATTACAAATCAACAAATCAATATAGTTTATCTAGCCCAATCTACAGTGTCTCACAATTCTTAAGCTCACATAAATATAATAAATAGGTCAAAAAGACTCAAACCAATTAAAAACGCAAAAAAAAAAAACAGATTACAAAATAGCCAAAACAAATTGATAGAGATTTAGGTCAAAAAATTCATACCCATTCCTAGTGCTGAGAGTTCAACCTCATTATGCTGTTGCATATACCTCTGTTAAAAAAAAGGTAAATTATTAAACAAAGAATGATCGCAAGTTTCAAACAATAATATCGAAACGAAGAAACAAATCATTTTGTTTTATAAGATCGATTACCTTGGCGAGATTAACGTAGAAGAAGAGGGGTTTTTTGGTGTTGGAAACTTGAATGCGATTCTTCTTAATAGAATCAGAGATGTTGATGTTGTTCACTCCCTCTGTGATTGCTTCCATTGCCATGAGATTGTGGCTGTGAGATAGCGGATACGGAACAGAAGTGCAAAACCCTAATCAATGAAGATGTTCCCCAAAATCAAAATTCCTTTTCTGTTGCTTTCTGATTTGTAGCAGTAAAAAAGGCCTTGAGAATTTGGGACATAACCTAGGCTCTTACTGGGCTATATTTTGGCCTGTTAGGGTCTTGATTTGGATATTAATTTTTATACCCCCATAGTTGGTACCATACCATACTCTCACAAAAATTATTTATCCCCATTTTACCACGTTTACTTTATTTCATTTTTTTATGGATTTAACTATTTAATTGGTACATCCATAATGTATTTATAATAACGAATTATTAATTAAATAGAAATATTAATAATTTTTTTAACTATAGATTTAGGGCCCGTTTGTTATGGATTAAAAAAATAAGTGATTTTGTTGAAAAATAATTTAGAGATTAGTTTTTAGAGATTTTTAAGAAAATGAGAAGTTGTTTTGTGTTTGCGTAACATACTGAAAATCACTTATTTTAAAAAAATCATTCTTAAAAAACTGTTTTTCATGAGAAGCTATTCTAAACAGCTTCTCATATGAAGCAGTTTTTAGATTATTTTCAGCTTTTCATTTTTATAAGAATCTGTAACAAACGGACAACATGTCGTCATAAGTGATTATTTTTTTAAAAAGGTGATTTTTTTAAAAAATAAACTGTAACAAACGGACTCTTAATCTTGGCAAATTCTTAAGTACCCTTGTCAAGTATCACCTTAATAAGGCAAAACGTGGTGGTTTTTTTTGTTGATCAAATTGAAAGGTGATGAATTTTTTCTACCAAATGGAAAATACACTAAGAACACTTTGGGTGTAGTACCCAAATTTATGTTATGGGTACCTTAGTTGTACCCATTTATCTTTTAATTGACAAATCCGTAATTAATTCTAATTTGTTAAATAATCAATATTAATTCTATTTTTTAAATGAAATGGATATATATATATATATATATAACAGTGATTTTTTGGTTATCGGACGCATTAGTGACGATAGAATATCCGGTGAAAGGGGGAGGAGAACAACCACTAAAAATCAAAAGAATGATATAAAAATACCAAGAATCAAAACTAATCTAAATATTATAAAAACACCACTAAAAATATAATAAACTCAAATGGTGATGAATTTTTTTATGGTTTTTGGAGATTATGAAAAATTCAAAAAATTAATAAAAAATAGTAATGAACCTTGATTTTTTCTGGATTATGTGGATTTGATTTCAGGACAATCGGAGAAGGTTGCCCGTAAACTTTTTTTTATCTAAATTATTTAACAAATTAAAGTGGGTCGTTGATCAAAATTGTCGGTGGGATCTTGGCAATCAAAATCATGTTTGTTTATCAAGAATGTCGGTGGGATAAAACATAAAAAAACGATTACACATATTAGTTATAACATTTTAAGAAATTTGAAACAATTACGGATGTATCAAATATATAGATAAATCTGTAACTCATTTTTTTAACTACAAATTTATCTATTAATTTGATAAATCCGTAATTCATTTTATTAACTACAAATTTATCTATTATCTATTTAAAACTTTAAAAATTGAAAACCGTATGTAAAATGGGGATAAATGAAGTTGGTGAGAGGTATGGTGTCCAACTGTGGGAGTATAAAAATTAACATCCTTCCTACCCCCCACAAAATCTTAAAGTTCCCATTTGATCCATCAACCCTTAAAAAAACCAAAAATTAATCTCTTCTTACATACTTCTGAAAGCACAAAAGTAAGAAAAAAAAATGCTTTCTAGAATTTTGTTTTGGAGATGATTCCGGAAGTCATTTTGTGTTTTGGATTTATCCTCTAGAGATAAATCCAGAATGAATACGTTCCAGAATTAGAAATTTGATATATTCAGCAAATATTTATTTGTTATTGAATTGGAAATTTGATTAACTATTAGACACTTTTGATTTTTATTTCCAATAATTATGGGATATATGTTTCAATATTTTGTAGGAATATATTAATATATTAATAATTATATTTCCTAATTCAATTCATTTACGATTATATATGCTGATTTCATTTTCTTACTTTATGCTCAATTAAATGTGTTGATTTGAGTTTTCTTCTCAGTTTGATTTCCAGCCAAAAATATTATGATTTCAAATTTTATTTAATTTTTATTTACTTTTTTATTTAATTTAATTGTGCCATCAAGAATAAAAAAGTAAATTTTATTTACTTTTTTATGTAATCTAATTGTGCCATCAAGAATAAATTAGGATGATGTCAGATTATTACGTTAGGTGTCGTTAATTTAGAATTGCACATAAAAAAGTAAATAACAACCACCTTTATAATAGGCTTTAGAATTTTACTGGTCGTAAAATATTTTCTTCCATGATTTTAAAAGTAGGAACACATCTTAACTTGAAAAAAATAAATGTGGGTGGAACCAAGGATATTCAAGAGCTATTGAGGTAAGTTCTAATTATCTCCATTTCCATACTTTTAAAAAAGTTAAAACATATTAGTAGTGAAGTTGATATATGGTATGATTCGGTAAAGTATGTATGGAGATTGTTAGATAAATTCAATTTTTACATAAAGTGAACATCTAAATATAATCATGGTTATGAACCTATATACATACTAATAAAATAAACCTTTTATTTATTTTATTAGTAGTATTTATAAAGACTATAAAAATATGTAGAAAGTAAAACATAACAAATTATTCTGGGAAGAAGGTTAATACCTTGCGAGAAGGAAGAACTCCTTTATTTTGTGGTAATTGGCGGATGAGAAACAACTATGAAGAAGTAGAGAGAATGAAACTTACTTGTGGTTAGAAACTATATATATTCCCAAGTTGAAACTGTAAGTCCATATTAATAGGGATATCAAGTGATTTACAAACGGTTGTACTGTTATTGTCATATAGAATTATTGGAACTTAGTTATGGTGGATATAAATGTAAATGGCAAGAGCAAGGGGTATAGACATTGGATAAGCTCAACATGTTCATTAGTTAACCAATTAAGTCAAGGCCAAAGTCAGTTTTACTTTTCTTTTTAAAATAGTGATTAAAAAAATACATAAGCCAATTAATTATATGAAAGTGCACTTATCAAAAAAAAATTATATGAAAGTGCAAGGTACATCCTTTTGGAAAGGGAAACTTTTTTATCGATCAAATTGAAAAAATATAGTCAAATCATTAGTATACTTACCTAAGAGTCAAATACATTACATTCGATAACCTGCATAACTAAAAAAAGCATTCATATATTCATTAAAGGTGGCAAGAAAAATAACGGAAAAATAAATTTGAAGAAATAAGTAATTGTAAATGGGCATGTAATCCTACTTTATAAATCAACCTTTTGTTTCATAGGGTAATACTGATGCTTTACATGATTAATAGTAACAATAGAAAAATATAGTGAATCACTATATATTATCAATTAAATCATTTCAATTCTAATTCTACTTCTAAATCTAATCTAAATATACATTATAAAATCAATTATGGAATATTAATAATTCAGAGAATTATAATAATTATAATTACAATAATTATAATAATTAGCTTTTCATTTGGTCTAAAAAAATAGCTTTTTATGCATGATATCTCTAATATTTAATGAAATTAAAAAATTTAATTTCAAACGAAAACAGTTAACTCATTAAATTTTATTTTAATACTAAACATTTTTTCATAAGAAAATATTATAAAAAAATCTCTAACGTATCACACTACCGAAAAAATTTATTTTTTTAATTTTCATAAGTTATCAATGGAAAGTCATGTATTTTATACTTGTAATATAAAAAGTCATGAATTATATCCACTAAGAGTATCATTTAATAAGTTAGTGGTAATAGTAATCATGAATTTAAGTCTCCTTCATGTGTAACTTATAAGTAATATTAATATAATTAAAAATCTAATTGAAAAATTAATAAAGATGATGTGGAGCATCCTAGAGCTTGGAAAAAAGCTTCCTTTAAATATTTATACTAGGGGATAATCCCGTGCGATGCACGGGTTTATATAAAATATTTTGTTTTAAAAAAATATTAAGGATATAATTAAAATAGGTATAATTATAAATAAAGGAACACCAATTTTCATACCATTTATTAATATATTAATTTTCAAACTTACATAGAGAAAATGAAAATTCAATTTAATATAAATAATTAGTTTAGTATTATTTGATGTTAATAAATATTATAAGGACGGTTCATATTGTAAAGATTAGTCGAAGCGAATAGAATTACTATGAATTATTAACGACTTCTCTCTTGCAATAGACCAAATTAGACAACAATTCGGAAGTTTTCTAATTTAGAATAAGTTTTTGAAATTGTTTTCTAATTTATGTTTCAATGTTGGAAGTTTTCAATTAAATAAAGGATTCTAAAAAAAATAAGAAATAAGTAAGCACAATATGAGTGCAAAATAGTAGACAATGCTTACAAATTGTTCGCTGGTGTTTTTAGCAAACAATCACTAGTTTTCAATATTAAGACTGTGAGATCAAACTAGAAAATCTCTTTGACAATTGCCTTTAAGTTTTGTGTCTTTTAGCGTGCGTAAGAACAAGAAAATAGTAGGAAGAGATAGTTTGAAAGCAGAATAAAAGCAAGAAGTGCAACAAACGTAAAAACAAGTAAAAATTGCATTAAAATGATAGAAAGAAGAAGGTGGTCCACCGACACGTACAATATGATCTGATTCACTCTTGTTTCGCTTTGACTTGGAAGTTGAGTTTCACGAGTTTTTGTAAAGATGTGGTGACCCCGTTTTCCTATTACAAGGGAGTATTTATACTCTCGGATACAATCGTGGGCAAGCGCGATAACTACTTCCTAAAAACCGAGGAAATAACCGCCCACTAAGCGCTTTGCTCCTTGCGCCTCGACCGACTTGTTGTCGAAGGATTTGGCGAAGTGTTGGACCCAACTTTGTCGAACAATTGGGCCTCTCTCCGCCGAAGGTTTCGACATTGTTTCGTAGCTTGAAGAACCAAGTGCGCCGAAGTTTGCTTGCGTTGTCGCGACTTGTACAACTTTATTGTCGAATTTATGGTACATTGACTTGAACATTGACTCGCGGCCCACGTAATACTATTAAATGTGCAATCAATACCATTTAAAGCTTAATTTAATGCCCTTGTCGAATTTTGAGGTAATGATTGCCCCAAAAATGCTTTTTCGACGGAATAAGGAATGGAGAGGAAGAAAAGGCATTTTTGAATCTTGTGCAATGATCATTTCTACCGCCTTTTGCATTTCAACGGTGGTCTAAAAGACAACCATCATTACTTGCGGGAGTAAAACGAACCGTCTTATTGGCACACGTTGCATAGTTGGTGGGCCATCACGTCTCTCAAACGTCGCGAACGCATGCGAGTTATGGCGAAGCGTGCCAATAAGCGTAGCTTCCCAACATATATAAGCGGCTTCAACCCTTCGTATTCCTCTTTACTCGGTTTGAACTTTTGTGAAGTCTTTTCGCATTCTTCGCTCTCTGCGTCTTGCAAAAATCCCCAAAATCACTAAAGTCTCAAACTTTCATTCCTTTCCTTCAATCTACGCTTGAATTTCGCGTCTCGCGTTTGCTTTTTATCTCTCATGGCTTCCTCATCCTTCTTTGAATGTTCAACGAAGAACAGCACGAATCCAACGGACCTAAAACCCCTTGATGGCTTCGTTGATGAGCCCGACATTCACGCGATCGAGCAGGTTCAATGGCAAACCTGTATTGATTCCTCTGCTAGGTTTATACTCATGCATATCTAGGTCCTCTTCACGATATCCTCGTTAGAAAACACCGAAGTTTCTGAAATTTTCCCGATCATGCCCATGCCTTCAACCTGAATTTTCACTAAGACCCCTTTTCATTTAGAATTTCTCGAATAGTCCTTCCAGGTTTTTAGGTGCGCTCCTAGGCTTGACCAACAGATTTACATAGAGCGGCTCGACAAGGTAGAGGCTAAAAGGCCGACATCCGGAAAAAACAAGGTATTTTTGACCTTATCCAGCTTGTCTAGGTATGGGCCTAAGTATGACGGCAGACTTTGATATTGGCCGCTATGCGCTTTGGGATCTGTGCTACTCATAGCCTCCACTTGAGATGTGGCATGCCGACTCCCACTTTACTAGATGTTCTTTGCCATCACAGTGTCCCGAAACCCTAGGTGAGACTTTTGACCCGCTAATCGATTATGAATACCCGTTCACTTTCAACAATGCCACTTTTGCTCCTTACATCACAGAACACCACAATCGTGACACCGACATACGATGTCGCTAAAGAACACGTAGCCTTCTTAACCCTTTGGTTATCCTTTTTGTTTTCTGCACCGCTCACCTCCGTGTTTCTAAAACCTATATTCCACCGGCAAATTTCAACTCCACGAGAAAGAAAACATTAGTCTTGTTAAACCGTTGTTGGGTTCTCTCTATCGAGAGCTTGATAATGCCGTTCTAGAAGCGAAAGAAGATGAACCCACCAACAAGTTCTTCGCCTCTCGCCCATTGTGGTTATTGCAATTGTGGCTGCTAGCCACTTTTGAGTCTCGACTAGGTTTGTATATCCCTAAGTCTGCTCAACCAACCTTAAAGTCTAGGAGGACTGAAGGGATTTGACTAGCCCAGTTGAAACCCAAGCAGATAAATATTCCTCCGTAAGAGTCTTTCAAATTCACTTCGACATGTTCTGAAGTGCACAAGTTTCGTAGACTCCATGGCTCCTTTGTGCAAAGGCCTTTCGGTCCAACTTGGTTTTGGCAACCATTTCCTTCTTCTTACGTCCGAACAAGTCGAGGAGATTACCCAACCGCAAACCTACCTCTCTCGCCGCTATTCTTTCTACCGGACTTACCTGGCAAAACTAAAAATAACCGGAATTAAGAAATACTTCCCAAGTTATTACGCGCATATTCGGCCTTTGTCGATTCGACTGCGCCACAGTGTGTTTTCATAGGCGAGAATTTTCGAATCCGCATACGAGTGGCGGACTACAAACAAGCCTTCAAGAAATTCCACTATAGGGCCTTGAATTTGAACCTCTCAAATTCAACCCCAGATTCTCATGCACCAAGAAATTTCATGAATGGTGGGTGATTACTACACCTGCTAACTGCTGGAGAGGCTAGTGACACCTTTGCGAAAATATTATGAGGAAATTGGTGGTGCCTTCCCCTTCAAACAACCTGTATTTACTTAGCGATACCCGAATCTTTCTCGAGTCTTAAACATCTCAGAACTTAGTTTTATTTTCGTTTGCTTATCAATGTTTTCGACGCCAGTCGGTCAGCCGCCCAAGTGAAGATCAAAGCAAACAAGGCTACCACGGCAAAATCTCCTCCAAAGAACCAAGAAAGCAAAGTGGTCGCGAGATCTACTCGGACATTGTCCTAAAGAAGGTATGTCGCCATTTATTCGCCTTCAAGTTATTTTTGATTACGACTTTTACTTATGTCGAAAACCTTCTTTCTAGAAAACAACCAGGCAAAATCCCTCAGTGGACCAAAGCTAAAAAGAGAATGGTCCTTCCTGAAGATGAGGTACTATACTCTCGCCTTGTTAATCCGTCGAAATTTCTCTTCCCTTTGTCATTCACTTTCTTGTCATAACCCAAATTCTTTTTGCAGGGACAGCGGTGATGATAACATCCCCTCACTCGAGGTCGAAGAAGAGAAACCTTCACGAGATTCAAAGGGCAGCTCAAGGCATCATTATTGATGAGGCTCTGAATCACCCTCTTCTCCTCCAATCAAGAGGCTTAAGGTACAAGAGGTAAATTCCCTTTAGACATTGGTTTAGACTTATTCGGTCTCACCTTTCTAATTCTTAACTTAAATGATATACCTTGTTGTGTGTAGGTGGGTGGACTGCTCGTGGACAAACCTGAAGTTCAGTCTATGGTTGAGGCCGCTGATCTAGATTCATCAGTCCCCGTGCTCCCTTTTCCTTCATCTCCTCGTGGTGTAATCTTTGAAGAAATTTTCCAAGCGTTGGATAACCCTGAAATCCCTGTTTTCGAGGAGTTTGCTCCAAATGCTGGAAATGTCGAACAAGAGGCGGTCGTCGAAGAGAATGCTCCTGCTATGGAGGAGGCTATCCCAACTGCTGGTAGAGTCGAACCGGAGACTGTTGTTGGAGAAACTGCTCAAGTTCCAGAACTTAACATTCCAACAACTGAAGGACCAGAAGTAGTGGGTATCTCTGTCGAAATACCTGAAGAGAATATGACCGGTCAAGAACAAGAGGCACCTAGAGTGGGGGACCCTGCAGATCAAAGTGCTTCTGCCAAAGAGTCATCCAACAGCGCTGTTAGCGATCAAGAATTGGCTGAGCTAAAGAAGACGAATCCTTTTTGGCGACCTTGAAGATCATGTTGAGTCTTAAGAGCTCGTCGAGCTTGATTTGATTTTCCTCGAACAACTCTCTAAGTTCTATCAATCAGAGCGGTCGAAAGCCTGCTTTGCCAGTTGAAGACGAAGGTGTTAGAAGGGGACTTGGTGGCGACCATTGAAAATGACTCATCTGTGTATCTTGAGGTAAAATCCCTCATTCAGAAGATCACCAAATTGGACCCTCCTCAAAACGTCCTCTCGTTCTTCATGGAATTTGGCCCTATTTTTGAGCAACTTTCTCTTTTAATCAACCAACGGTCGACCACCTCCAAGCGCAAGGTTCAAGAGGCTCAACTCTGCGAGGTAGAACTCGCTCTCTTAAGCGTCGATCAAGGCGACATCGAGGCTCTCGAAACCCAATGACTAAAGATGAGAAAGCAATCGCTGAATGGGATGCAGAGATTGCGGCGATTGACGAGGAGATAAAGACACTCCAACTCAAACCTGGTCAAACGCAGAGCATCGAAGGGCTCGATCGTCGAACGCATGAGTCTGCCGCTTCTTCGTCCATCAAAACCACCAAAGCATTGGCGGCTATAGAGCACTTGGAGAAGATTGACAAGCATCAAGCTATTCTCGCCGAGCCTCGACAAAGAGTGTACCTTCTCGACACCTCTATTTCTCTCGGTGTTAGCATTATGGAGAGGCATAAGGCTACCTTGTCGAACTTCGAGAGATGTAATAGTTTAGCATTCTAAAAATGGCTGTGTAACTTTAACAATTTCTCTATACATTGCCATTTATGAACAACTTTCGTTTACTTATAATTGCTCAATCTTTATCTCAGTTAACGTTGGCTTGTATCGTTTTAAATACTTGCCATTTATTCTAAAGATTCTATTTTCGTCACCTAGCTCTTCGACTTCATAAGCGCCATTCGAAAAGCATCGCAACACGCGAAATGGGCCTTCCCACCCTGGTGACCATTTGCCTAACACTCTATCTTTTTTATCCATAGGTAATAGGACTTTCCACACTAACTCCCCTTCCTCAAAGGTTTTTAACTTAACCTTTTTATTGTAGGCTTTAGCTACTCTTTCTTTTTGTCGAATAAGCATCTCTAAAGCTAACAACCTCTCTTCGTCTAAATCAACTAATTCATCAATCATCATATTCCAATAATGATCAAAAGGGATTTCACATTGTTTCTGAATCCTTGTTGATTGTAAACAAATCTCGACAGGTAACACTGCATCATGCCCAAATGTTAACTTTGTAGGGAGTGGTGTTTATAGACTCTTTAGGTGAAGTTCGACAAGCCCATAACACTTGGTCAAGAGGCGTGCCAACTTCTAGGCTTACGTCCAAGCGTGCTTTTTAATCAAGTTAATAATGATTTTATTGGCAGCCTCTACTTGACCATTGGCTTGTGCGTAGTATGGTGTCGAAGTCAATAACTTGAAACCAATTTCAAAGAAATGAAATCTACCATTTTTCGACCCGGTGAAAACAGTGACCTTGGTACGTAGTAATGGTTTCTAGAATTCCATATCTATAAATGATATGATTTTGAATAAACCTTATCAACGCCTCTTGATCTACATTGGCTAAAGGTATTGCCTCTACCCATTTAGTAAAGTAATCAATCCCTACTAGAATGTATCTCGTGGCCTTTCGACGAAGTTGGTTTTATTTCTCCAATCACATCTAAAGCCCAACCCCTGAATGGCCAAGGTTTCACTATAGAGTGCAACTCATTTGCAGCACGTGTTGTATCCAAACATGTTTTTGGCATTCTTGGCAACCTTTGGCAAATTCTATACAATCTTTTAGCATAGTTGGCCAATACATTCCTTGTCGAAATAACAACCATTTCATTTTGTGGCCTACTTGATGTGAGCCACATGCTCCACTATGTGTATCGAAGCGCCAAATATGCCTCGTTTTCACTAAGACATTTTAGTAGTACCCGCCGAGGAGTTTGTTTGTACAATTGTTTCCAATTAACACATAGCTTAGAGCTCAGACTTTACTTTTTATTAGTGTTCCTGTAGGATTTTGCAAATACTCTACAATGGGTTTTCGCCAATCATCATCAACCATATTGTCAATAGCAAAAATTTCTCGCCAAGTCAATATATCAAAAATGTGACGTTTTTCGCCAGCGCACTTCATTTGTATTTATTGCCCCCAATTTTTGGTGTTGACAATAACGTCGAAGGAGTATTATAGAGAGTCTTACGAGATTAATTTATCTTTTATCTCAATTAACTCTTCTAGGCTTTGCTTCGATACTTTGTAACCGAGGCAATTTGTGCAGTTCATTTGCCACGTGATTTTCAATTCGTGGTAAATGTTCTAGGTGAACGAATGTAAACCTTTTTAGCAAAGTATTGGCAATAACGAAATATTTAATAAGGTGTTCATTAATACACTTATATTCTTTTGTCAATTGTTTGACCACTAATTGAGAGTCACCTTTTATTTCAACATAACTTGCCCCCAATTCGAGTAAAATTTTAAGGCCTACTATTAAAGCCTCATATTCAGCTTCATTATTTGAGCAAGAGTCTCGAATTTTAAATTTATACTTCGTTGGAGTATTTTCTGGCGAGATAATCAAAATTCCAATACCTGCTCCATTTTTATGGCTTGAGCCATCGAAGTATAATCTCCAAGGACGTATGTCTAACGAATGTATTCCACATTCGACAACAGAATGGTCTACTATAAAATCAGCAACCACTTGTCCTTTAATTGATTTAAGGGGTTGGTAAGTTAAGTTGTACTCTAGCAAAGCTAAAGCCCATTTGCCAATTCGACTATGCAACATTGGTTTTGACAACATATGTTTAATAACATCAAAATGCGAATAAACATAAACATCTGCTGATTTTATATATTGCTTCAATTTTGTACAAGAAAAATACAAGCAAAGGCACAGTTTCTCAATTGGACTATACCTAGTTTCAGCATCGATCAAAACCCTACTAAGGTAATAAATGGGTCTTTCGACACCACTATCATCCCTCTTGCGCTAGCATGCTACCTATTGTGTTATCGGGAAAGTCGCTATATACAATTTTAGCAATTTGTTTCCAATAACGAGCAATAAAATTGGTGGCTTGACCAAATAAGACTTGATTGCGTCGAAAGCGTCTTGGTGAACTGCTCCCACTTGAATTCATCTTCTTTCTTCAATCTCGTAATGGCGAAAAAACTTGTGTTTTGCCACTTAGATTTGAGATGAATCTTCAAGGAAATTAATTTTCCCTAGTAGTGGATGAAGTTCTTTCTTGGTCGAAGGAGCCTTCGTTTCCATAATTGCTTTAGTCTTATTTTCGTTGATCTCTATGCCTTTCTTGTGTACTACAAAACCCAAGAATTCACCGCACGCATACGTAAAGCACATTTGGTTGGATTCATTTTCAATCCATATTTCCTCATTCGCTCAAAAGAACGTCGAAGATGGTCTAAATGACCACTTTCGAGGATGACTTAACCACCACATCATCTATGTATACTTGCATAAAATCATCAATAAAATCGTGAAACATAGAATTCATTGCCCTTTGATAAGTGGCACCGGCATTTTTAAACCAAAAGGCATGACCACCCATTCATAAACACCTAGTGCCCCCGACATCGAAAAAGTGTTTCGACACATCCTCTTCGGCAATAAAGATTTGATTATACCCCGAGTAGCCATCTAGCAAACCGAGATAATCAAATCCTCTTTGCCGAATCTATTAGCATTTCGCTACACGGGCATAGCGTATTCATCTTTAGGTGTTGCATTATTTAGATCCCTAAAGTCTCACGCAAACTCTAAGTTTTCCATTTTTCTTCATTCATGGAACTATATTAGCTAACCAATCAACGTACTGGCGATTCGATGAATTTGCTTTTGAACGACCTTTCTATTTCTTCCTTGATCTTAGCCAATATCCGAGGAGCAAATCTTCTTGGCGTTTGCTTCATTTGGTTTCTTCCCCGGTCGAATGGGTATTTGTAATTCCACCACTTCTCGACTCAAACCGGGCATTTATTTGACTCCCAAGCAAAGCAATCTTTGAACTCCCGCAGAAGTGAAATAACTTGGGTTCTCAAGGCGACATCAAGATGTGCACTAATATATGTTGGCCTTTTGATCAAGCCATCTCCCAAATCCACCTCTTCGATCGATCTTGAGCTTGCATGCGCTTTGTAGAATCTCTAGGGTCTTTTTCAAAACCCAATGGTTCGTCATCATAAATGCAATCCAACTTTGTCATTTATGACTTCACCATTTTCTTCAGATGAAGTTGTGGCTTCGGCGTGACCATTGTTTGTTGATTTAACTCGGCCCAAAGCCGTTTTTCTTTATTTTCGGCCATGTAAGCCGTAATTCTATCCAAGCAGACGGGCATCGACATCTAAACCTTCTAAGAGTCGGTGTCCCATCCCGTTGGAGGTAGCACACCATCGGGATAGACATTTGCACCTTCTATTTCCTCTCTTCCCACACAAAACCATGTGTTGGGTATAAGTGAATGGAGGAAAGCACATTATCTCGAAGAGATATATGCTTGGCTAGAAGATGAACATGGCGCAATATTCGCCATTTGCTTCTCAAAATTCTCCTGGTGACATTATTTACGTCGCAAGGAAATAACTTTGGTCCGCTTCGACGCACTCCACGCACCATCATCCTCCACATTACCAATTTCTCGTGTAGGCTTGAGGAACAGCTCTCCTACGCCATGTATCCACTCTCTCCCAAGGAGTAGATTGTAGCTTGCTTTTGAAGCTATGACAAAGAACGTGGTGGTTCTTCCCGGTTCCTACCACCACTTCCACTTCTGACAAATTTCAACGACCGCCGATTTCCCTCATAATTGGTTAACATAATGTTATGAGGTCTAAGGTCCAGTATCAAAAAAAACTCTATTGTCTTCAAGATGGCACGAGGCATTAAGTTAACAGTGACCCCTCCATCGACCAATTATCTTATTAATGCCTACGCCATTAACTTTGGCTTGGGACGCACAAGGGCTTCGGATGGTGTTGCATGCCCTCGTCCGCCTCTCGAAAGTGGCCATCTGTTTCTTCCACGCAGCCATTGTTCATGACATAGTAGCATACCGGCTTGTGGTTAGCCATATCCCCAATGAAGTCTTCTTCGACGTCGTTTGGGATCATGAATAAAGATCGCACTCACTCGCGAGAATGGACACCACGTTGCGGATGACGCGTCGAAGCTAGCCTCGCAGTCGTCGAAATCGAAATAACGTCTTCATCCATGTCGAATGAAGCACTTTTCTTTTTATAGATGTTAATGGAGGAAGATCCTCTCCATAGCAGCCTTCTTGGTTCCTCTATCACAATAGATTTCCCTTTAGCCTTATTTCCAACCTCACTTGATTGGCAAAGACCTATACTTATCTTTGTGTTCCCCACGGTTTTAGGAGTCACACCCTTAACCGTTTTTGGCGTTGCTCGTTAGCAACCAGTGTTGCCTTCTTTTTCGAGCTACTGTAACGACGCCATTGGGTCTTCGTCATGGGATTTTTCCCTTTATAATTGTTTTTATAATTGTATTTTGAGGCCTCACTGTGATTGGCTTCGCTGCGTTCCGGCCGAGCAAAGATTCTTGTAGTGTCTACATCCGGCATGTATCCACTTCTCATTGGATGGATCTCGCTCTTGGAAAAATGGTTTGGCAGAGGCGAGATAGCGCAAACTCCTTGGCTACACCCTTACCAAAAGCTGCGGCTTGCTTGTCGAAGCCTTGCTCGAATTCTTTACCTTGTAAGGAAGGTCCCCTCTCTTGAAGTGAAATTTGGCCTCTTATCCGCCATTTCCTCTTTAGGGGTTGTCGAACTTCACGAAGATTCGACACTTTTAGCGCTTCTTTATCAAACACAAGATCGCACCTTGGACATAACATGACCTCGAGCTCAATTTGCACCGGTTCAGAAGTCTATCAAATCTTCCTCACCTTGGGGTACACAGATATACGCTTCTCCTCATACTCTTCTCGAGTAACGTGTTGCACAACATTACTCTTTTGCACAACACTTTTGATTTTTTCAAAGAGGAGGTTTGGTAGACTTTGGAGAATCCACCATTTTTGCGTCTACCATATATGATACTCATCTCAAATGGTTTCGCATACATCGCTCCACTTGATGGAGTGGGTCAAGATCAATTTGCATTGGTGCTTTATTCTTTTATCTCCAAATTTGAGCCTTCCTTCTTGATCGCTTTCAACCATGTCCCCGAAAAGTACACAACGGTCGGTTGTATGTCCCAAAAATTATGAAACTTACAATAACCCTTTTTCTTCCTCTGCTCGAGAGGAGGAACTTTCGTGCCATTTGGCACTATTATTTGGCCATCGGTCACTAGCAAATCAAAGATCTCGTCACATTTAGTAACATCAAAGGTGTACGTTTTAGGCACAAATCTATCATTCTTAGGCTCTCTACAGATTATTCCCATTTATGTGCCTTAATAATTTACAAGCATAGGGAGGACCTGGGCTTAAGTTCACCACGTCTATTTCTCCGATTCGACATCGCTAAATGCAAAGTCGAATTGTTCATCTACATAGGCTATCTTTTCTTTTTGTGAAAACCCACTTGAGTTTTCTTTTTATTGTACTTATTCACTCTAGCCTTTTCCTCTCTAAGCCTTTCGACTTGTCGAACTCTATCAGCTAGTTGGGCCATGTCTCTCAAATGAGACGTATCCAATTTCTTTCGAATTGAATAGTCAAGGCCACCTGCAGCCATTTCGACAAGCTCATGTTCAGGCACTTGCGTAAAACACCTTGCCTTCAGTAACCTGAATCTATTCAAATAATCATCAATAGCCTCAGGTACTTTACGTCGAACACTAGCCAGTTCTTTGAGACTAATTTTCGACTGGCCCATGTAGAATTGCTCATGAAAAGCCTTTTCTAATTGCCCCCATGTGTACATGGAACCAGGGGGTAGTGTGGTAAACCACGTAAAGGCATTCTTAGTTAGAGAATTTGGAAAATATTTCATCTTCAAATTCTCATTTTGGGCTATGTCCCCTGCCTCAGTCATGTAACGGGCAATGTGTTCGACAGTGGACTCATTGGTATCACCCCCAAACTTAGTGAATTTAGGGATTTTCCAAACCTCTTGGCAAGTGCATCGCAACACGTATTCACACGGTGGTGATATGAAATTAGGCCTATGCAAACCTATGTTAAGGCCATTTTGCGCCATTATGGTTTCGACCAAAGTGGCTATGTTGTCTTGAGCACAAAGCGTTACCGTTGCACTTGTCGAACAACTTCATCGCGTTTTGGTTTGATTCACCATAACTACCTCGGGGATGTGATTTCCCATTTGTTGTTCGCCCATAACCGCTCGGCCGGCGATCCAGCGATCTCTCGTGGGGTGTTAGGCATGTTGTTCCCGCAATTTGGTAAGCGCCTATTGTTTCCGTAGGAGCCCCAAAGAAATCTGCAATCCTACCCATTTGGTCTGCTAACATCTGATAACTGGTATTTGTGTTCTGAATCAAAGGATTGAACACGGTACCAATTTGTTGAGTCAGCATATTAACCATATCATGATTGCTTTCGTCCACTTGTTGTCTTAACGCCAACAAGGACGCATTGGTTAATGCAGTAGGATTTCGACCAAGTGTACCCTCAGAAGATACGTGTGAAGGAGAAAAGGTCGACACATGTGGCATTCCAGTAGGCATGCCATATACCCCAAAAGGGTATGGTGGTAGACTCATGTTTTGGAAACGTGTTTCCAAACTATTCCCTGTTGCCACATAAGGACTAGAAGGAAGTCCCATACTTTGTGGCAAGGCCATAGATGATGTCGAACCAACATTAGTCATTGACATCGTGGGAACGGTTATTGATGTCACTGGGGCCGTAGTCCCTGTAACATTTCCACCGCTGACATTGGCAGAATCTACCGTTGTTCCTTGCACTTGTGATATCACAGGGCTGGAACTAGAGGCGTTATTAGAATTGGTGCGTACCATCCTACCACTCCTCAAGTGCATACAGGTTTATACACTTAACAGAAACGACACAAAATAACTGGCAAAGGTCCCACCGGGCGTGCCAATTTGTTCGCTGGTGTTTTTAGCAAACAATCACTAGTTTTCAATATTAAGACTGTGAGATCAAACTAGAAAATCTCTTTGACAATTGCCTTTAAGTTTTGTGTCTTTTAGCGTGCGTAAGAACAAGAAAATAGTAGGAAGAGATAGTTTGAAAGCAGAATAAAAGCAAGAAGTGCAACAAACGTAAAAACAAGTAAAAATTGCATTAAAATGATAGAAAGAAGAAGGTGGTCCACCGACACGTACAATATGATCTGATTCACTCTTGTTTCGCTTTGACTTGGAAGTTGAGTTTCACAGAGTTTTTGTAAAGATGTGGTGACCCCGTTTTCCTATTACAAGGGAGTATTTATACTCGGATACAATCGTGGGCAAGCCACGATAACTACTTCCTAAAAAACCGGAAATAACCGCCCACTAATCGCTTTGCTCCTTGCGCCTCGACCACTTGTTGTCGGAAGGATTTGGCGAAGTGTTGGACCCAACTTTGTCGAACAATTGGGCCTCTCCGTCGAAGGTTTCGACATTGTTTCGTAGCTTGAAGAACCAAGTGCGTCGAAGTTTGCTTGCGTTTGTCGCGACTTGTACAACTTTCTTTGTCGAATTTATGGTACATTGACTTGAACATTGACTGCGGCCCACGTAATACTATTAAATGTGCGGTCAATACCATTTAAAGCTTAATTTAATGCCCTTGTCGGAATTTTGACAAATACAATCAAAAAAAGTTATATAAAAAAAATTAAAGAAAACGAAATACGTTGTTTTATTTACATTATGAAAATGATGTTATGAAGTTTAGCATTCATTCATACGGCTAAGGTTTCGTTCTTTCATATATATCATATTTACTTAACTTAATATTTTTTTGATTCCAACCAATATTGTTAAGCACGGGTTAGGATCCTCTCCATTTATCAAAAGAAATGGATAATTCCATTTGGAGAGATATAGACACAAAAACTATGGTGGGTTATAGAATTAAATGCATCATAATAATTAATGTTATGACCCACCATGATTTTTGTGTGTATCTTTCTCCAAATGGACACTTCCATTCACTACAAAAAAAACGCGAATTAGCGACGAAATTAGCGAGGGAATATTTGTCCCTCGCAAAAAACTGACATTAGCGACGGAATTGTAGGTCCCTCGCTAATGGTCACATTAGCGAGGGAATTAGCGACGGAATTGGCACGCCCCTGGTGATTTGATACCGCAGATCGCTCGACTATGCTGATCGACGATTAGCGACGGAATTGGCAGACACCCAAAATTTCAAAGTTTAACTGATTAAAATAACATTCATAATCAACTCGTATAGCCTCCACCAGTAATCATTAAGACTTTTTTGGACTTAGTAATCACAAATTATAAAATAAAATTTAAAATAAAAATTCATTTGGAGTTATTTTAATATGTAGATAGATTAATAAAATGATCTAATTAATGAGAGTAATTTAAAGGTTAAATTAAATTTGTATTAATACAAAATCAAATGTTTCATTTACACATACGTATAGTATATATATATAGTGCAGTAACTCAAGAGCGCTTGGATGGAATGATTCGGGTTTCTTCCAACTTAACTAAGGTTTTGGGTTCGATTCCAGCCTTAAGAATACAACAACGTTAAATCATTGTGGTCTACCCCGCTCAAGGGATAACACTTGCACGCAGATGATACCTAATTTACAACAAAAAAATCATATAGCATCTTATTTCTATACGCATCTTGGTCATGTCGTATCTTGATTTTTAAAAAATTATCGTATCCCCGTATTCGTGTCGTATTGTATAATGTATTGTACTAAGCATGTAGGCTTCTTAGAAACTGATGTATCTAGTCAGACCAGATACATCAAATATTCAATGAACTTAAAACTGCATGTTTTGCTTATAAATAGGTCTAGAAGAGTAGAACTTTGGATCTGTTTGACAAGTCTCATTTGCTAGCGGATAACAAGTTTGACTAGTGGATGACAAATAGACGCATTTGGTGAGCACTATCGTTCAGCGCTTTTTGAGCGGCTCTTAACATTTTTTTAAACACTACTTCAAGTAGCACTTTTTCAAGTAGCACTTGTAGTGTATGTTCACTTTTTTGTCATTTTTACCCTCATTATTTTTTATTTTTTTAAATTCATCCTCTTTCCTCATTAGAATAATCTAAACAATTTTAAATCCCGAATTATATATGTATGATTACCTTTAATATTTATTTTAAATATATCACTATTTCTATCTTTTATGTATATATATATAATAATAATAATAATAATACAATTCTCTTAGAAATAGGTAAATAAAAAGATTAAAATAATAAAATATAAATTTAAAATTTTAACTTTTAAATATGTTAATGTTAGTTTAGTTACCATGAATTTAAAGCAATAACTATCTTGTCATATTTTATCAAACACACCATTTGATATCTGCTAGTTCAACCGCTATCCGCTCATTCACTAGCGTATCTGATATCCGTTAATTTTTACCAATCTTAGTGTTCTTAATGACTAATTTTAGTAAACATTACTATATTTTATATTTGCTAATAATATTTAAAATTTAATTATGTAATATAATTATGTTTTAAGTAATTTTTCAAATTGTAATAGTAACTAATATTGCTATTATTATTATTTTTTGACCAAAAACAAATTAATTCATGTCATTCAAAAAACTTGTCATAGTACAATTAGGAACATAATTAAAAACCATGGAGCTAGCAGGCTGCTAGTGAGTGGGTTACTTGATTGGCTTGTCTCCGAATAAAGTTTATCCTAAAGCTTGTTGTAGTGTCTAGGAACTCATTGTATCTCTCTATTACCCCTCCAAAATCTGAGTTGTTTCTACTGACATTCAAGATGGCGTCTACAACCATTTTGCAATCAATCTCGATGTCTACGACCATGTTGCGTATACTAATATTGCCATTATGCAAATTCAATATTTGTTACAATGTATAATTAGAGCTTTATACTTAATATTTTTTTTTGACAAAATTTGTATATTTAAAAGCTAATATAATTAATATTTAATAGAGTAATCATGATATGATGAAATTAGTTAGTAACAGAAATCGAAAATTAGTAACTCACACAAGTTTATTTTACTTACATATTGTGTGGTTGAGTAGTGTGAAAGCATGATGGCAGTGGAAAAGAAATTGAAGGAGATGGAAATGTAAGTTGTAGTCTTCTAGGGTTCACATGCAAGAAAACTACTCTACATAAATAAGATTTTAGAATTCATGATTCTCACAATTAGGAAGAAGCACTAACCTTTGTCCATGGAAAATGCAATTTTTCAATACTTGGAATAACTTGAATACCAATGCAATGGAAATTAATCTTTTCTATCTCCTTCCCTTACTATCTTATGACTCTCTTTATTGATGGGTGGTAGAGTCATACTATCATAGGTGGAGATAGGGAATGTTTAATTCCTTCCTTATATATATTGTTTCCATCAAACAATATATCTCTTCACCAAACAATGTACCCTTTCATTAAATAACTTCTCTAACTGTCACATTTATCCATTTAAATATAAACCAATAAGTCCTTTTCAATTAATTATTAAACCACAATATTATTTATCACACATGAGACATAAAATTTCTTATATTCTCCCACTTGGCTCGTGTGATAAAATGCAACTTCACGGTTTAATAAAGTATCAATCATAATGCGCATAAACAAGGACATACATTCATACATTGGTTACATCCTGAGTCACAATTAAGAACAAAACTAATAAGAGTTGATCGTACCTGATGCCATGTATGAATGGCGTATATATACTGCGAGGTCCGACCGTTTTGCGAAGTTTTTATTTGGCGAATTGCGCTCCAAGCGTGCGTGCTTGGGCGGTCATGATGGGTCGGGGGCGCGAGCCCAATTCTTTGTTGGCGCTTCTTGTATTTGCTGATACACCCAGGAACAGTAGCCCCCCAAGCCTAGGTCGCTTAAGAGCGGGCTGAGGCTTGAATCGATGCCCCCAGGAGTAATGTTACCTTGCTGAGATGGACGCGGCCGTTGGTTCTCTTGGTCGAACGGTCTCGGCCGCTCGTCAACCGTCGGCCGTGCTGACGCGACGGTTGGTCTTTCCTGACATTTAAGACGTGACGTTTGATGTTTCCGAGGTTGTCCGAAGACGGCTATTGGTGGGAAGGTGAAGCGTTGCGACGCTTCGTCTCCCGGTCCCTTTCGCGCCATAAGTCCTCCCTATAAATACCCCGTCAGTTGAGATCATTTCTCACACTTTCACAAATTGCTCTGCCAGCGACCGACTCGTCTGCCGCCGACTTGCATCCGTAGCTACTTTTGTCTTTTCGCGACCGATCTACCACATCTGTTTAAGGTATGGATCGATCTCTTTTGCTTTTTAACTTGAGTTTTTCGTTGAATGTACTTCGCGCTTTTCCACGCCTCGTGGTAGGGGGTATCAGGTCCGGGGACGGCCATGTCGCCCCCTCTCACGAGTATTCTACTCGATCGACCTGACTCGATCCCTCTATCACAAGTGCTTTTGCATGCCACAGACGAAACTGACCGCCCGTCTTCCCGGCAGACCGTTTCAATCTTTTGCTACCTACATGACGAGGCCGTCCGAGCCCAATCCCCACGAAGAGGAGTCTAAGTCGCCGGGCGACAACATTCTGGTTCTTCGAGCAACAGTTCTTCGAGTAGTACGAGCTCGAGTTCCCACTCTTCTGGCCGAGGGTCGGCTAGCTTGAAGAGTTCTAGTTCTAAGTCCGTCCATTCTGACGTTCGGCCGTGCAACACTCCACCACCGGAGACAGTCGTGTCTCGAGCGGGAGTAGAGGAAGATGTAGAGGTGGTGATTGTTGATGACGACGAAGTGCAAAGTACCGTCAAGCCGCGGACGGGGATGGTGGAAGTCGAAAGTGGCCGAGCTGAAGAAGCCAACGAGGAGGCGGTAGTTCAGCCCGCGGCTAGCTCTTCTGGTCGAGAGGCCAATAACGAAGGAGGGCCGAACGACGAGGCGGCCGAGGTTCAGACTGACGTAGCCCGGGACCCGTCTGACATGTCTTGGGTGTCAGAAACTCTTCGCTCACACAGGAGTGTGCTTACAGTCGGCCACCTTGCCTTGCCCGACCTTCAGTGCTGCTTCGACGAATCATCGGGCTGGAGGGTGAGAGGAATGAAAGGTGGAGAAGATATTGCCACTTATTCCAGCAATCTTAAGTTCACGATGTATCGGATCGTGCTCGAGAGGATGAACATCATCCCACCTTTCACCGAGTTTCAACGTGACGTTCTGCGTCATATCGGGGTCGCCCCCTCTCAACTCCATCCCAATGCTTGGGCATTAATTCTTAAAGACTTTCGAAGTCCTGCTAACCAAACTTGGTCGGCCGGTGTCAATCATGCTATTCTTTGCCCTCTTTGAGCTAAGCTGGCTCAGGGAGAAGGCGAACAAAGAGAAGAGGGAGCAGGTCTCCTTCAAGATGCAAAAAACTCAGCATCGGTACTTCAAAGCTTATCAAGAGTCACTGGGCGCGGCCTGGAGAGGCCACTACTTTTGGATCGTTCCTACCAAGGAGGCCGGTAAGGCCATATCTGAGGTCCAACCGGACGGAATGCTCGGTCCTCCTTACTTCCCAATTATGTGGAATGAAGCTCACTTCTTCCGGAGGCCGGGCGATTACATCTATTCTGCCAAAGATCTGGGCGAGGCCGACTTGGAATCTTTGGAGATGATTAAGACTTTGGCGAGCATGATGCTTCCAGACCCTAAGGGCGACATACCTTGTCGTCCCTTCGTCTTGCTCACGGGCCAGGCTCTGGAAGCCGAGATTGGTTTGCTCCTGAACTTTGCCTTTATGCTTTGTTGTCAATACTCTTTTCTAACTTTTGACTCGTTGCTTTGCAGAAAGAATGGCCGGAAAGTCGTGGGCCGTGATTGAGTCGGTTCTGAAACCCGCTGCAATTCCAGGGGCCAAGAGATTTGAAGGACCTCGGCCAAAAGGCGATCTGGAAGGGTCCTCAAAGGTACCCCCTACTCCCAAGAGTCGGGAAAAAGCCAACTTCAGCCGTCCGGTCGCCCCCTCGCCAAGACGATCGCTCCCAAAAGCGGGCCAAGCTTGATGATCGGAGCGTGGACCTGGCTAAGGAGGAGATTCCTGTTCTCTCGCTCGAGGGTTTAGGGACAGTCGAGTTGGAGTGGTTCGGGGAAGAAACCCATGGCGATGCAGGCTTCTTCTGCATGGGAGTAGACAAAGTCATGGAAAGAGTGGTGGCGAAGCTAAAGGTATTTTACTTTTTATTTTCCTAGCCCATTGTACTTTCGTCTTTGTTCGACCGCCTAACAATCCATCGCTCTTTGCTTGCGGGGGCTCGAAATTTTTGCCGAAAAGAAGGCCTTGGCCGAAGCGCGAAGAACGGTATGACAAACTTGCCAAAGCCAAGAAAGATGCTCTTTCACGGGAGAGGAGGACGGGCCAAATTATCCAAGAGGAACAAGGAACTCGCCGGTCGGGTGACAAATCAAGAACCGGCGTCGATTCCTTAGAAGGACAAAGCCAGCCGTGGGGGCGAGAATGCCGAAAGTGGAGGCTCGAGTTCGAACAATAGCTGAGCATGCTCGGAATTCAGCGATCGAGCAGTTCTACAACGCTCTCGGTCAGGTGCGGGCACTGAATGCCGATCTGAAGATCAATTTTGACGAGAAGATGATAAAGCCCGCCCATTACGTTGAAGACAACAAAAGCATGCTGCCCGAGGAACTTGATGATCAGGGTAATGTTGTCGCCCGCCTCGGTTCTTTTCTCGAAGCCGCTGCGGCGGTGTAATTTTTGTAATAGTCTAACTTGCCTTCGGGCACAACAATTCGTAAGCTGCCTTCGAGCAGTGAGATGTTTGAGCACTCGGTGTCGACCGGGCGTCTCAGTTTTGTAATGACATTTTATCTTGTCCTTTATTTCAGCTACTTGAATTCGCGTTGTTATGTCTGTGTACTTTGTACACTTATTTGTCTAAGTTTTCATACTCGTAGGCCGCTCGGCGGCCGTTTTACGCTCTATCGAAAGCGCTCGTACACGATTGGGCCACTTCGATGACATTCGATCGGGCCATTTCGATGGCACCTGTTGGGATCATTTCGATGATCTCTCGAGGTAGGTCGTTTCGACGGCCTACTATAACGGGCTATTACTTAACCCTTGGGCCATTTTCGATGGCGCTCGTTCGAGTCAACTCGGTGACCGGTGCTTGCGCCCGCTCGGTGGCACACGCTACAGATCGTTTCGACGACCTTAAGTTTGCGGGTTATTTAACCCTTGGGCCATTTTCGATGGCACTCGGTTGGGACCATTTCGATGGTCGCTCGGTTTAGATCATTTCGACGATCCGTTTATGTTTGATAAATCTTCGATCGCTCTTCTGCCACGAGCATGTTTGAGCGACCGGGCATACATTATTGCGTGGAAGTAAAGAACAAATCATATTTCTAAAGGTCAGGCCTCAGTAAAAAACCCAGTGGGAAAAAGAGCGCCTGCCTGCTTTTCATTTATCGATCGGTCGTTCATTACATTCAAGCGTAATATTTTTACGAGTTTCTCTGCATTCCATGTTCGGGGATAGTCGCCCATCCATGGTTTCGGCTCGTATGCCCCCTTTCCGATCTTTTTGATGACCTGTATGGACCTTCCCAATTTGGTGCGGCTTTTCCTGTCGAGCATTCTTGTTTCCCACATCTGCGCGTCTCGGGGCCGGTGGCCGACCGAGAAATCTCTCTTACGAACTCGAGCGTTGTATCCGGCTGCGACCTTACGTTTGATCAATTGCTCTCTTAGTGATGCTTGGAGTGCGCGACTCTTCTTCCACGAGTCCAACTCTTCTCGTATAGCTCGATCGTTGTCAACCACCTTTGTAGGGGATTCAAAGTTCTCCAATTTAGTTCGCCCATTTCTATGGGTATCACAAAGATCGATCCCATATATACGATGCGAAGGGGACTCCGATCGTTGAATGAGGGGTTGTCTGTAAGCCCATAGAACGGATTTGCAGACTCTTCGACCCAGTTCCCTTTCGCTTCATCGAGTCTTCGCCTCAACCCACGCAGATAACTCGTTGGCCGCCCGGCTTGGCCGTTTATGCGAGGGTGCTCGACCAAGGTGAAAGCTGTTGTTTTACCCCTAAGTCGGCCAACATTTCTCCGAACCTTTTGTCTGCGAACCGGGTGCCGTTGTCGATTATTAGTTCTTTGAGGATCCCAAAAGCGGGCCAACACACACCGGCCGAAGAATTTGCTTACTTTAGCCGATGTGATGGTTGCAAAGAGGCTCGACCTCGATCCACTTTGTGAAATAATCTACCGCCACGATCAAGAATTTGAAGCGGCTGGAGGCAGTGGAAAGCGGGCCTAGCAGATCCATGCCCCACCGAGCGAACAACCAAGGTGAGACAAGACTTTGCGGCTCGAGGAGGGTGCAATGTGGACATCGGCATGTACTTGACATTTCTTGCGCTTCCGAACAAGCTTCTTAGCATCCTCGTCCATGGTCGGCGATGTAATAGCCGGCCACGAGAGCTTTCTTAGCTATGGGCGTGCACCTTGGTGACTTCCGCAAACACCTTCATGAATATCCTCAACACATGGTCGGCCGGACCGGCGTAAGACATCTTAACAATGGAGAGGAGAATCCTCTTACGTATAACTTTCCTTCTATTACCAGAATACTTGGTCGCTCCGAGCGACCAACTTTGCTTGCCGGATCGCTCGGTTCTTCCCCTTCAACAATGTATCTCGGGATGAGGCGATCCAATCGAATCGTGATTGACACGTAAGCGGCCAACGATCGGCTTGGCTTGAGTCGACACGCTTTCGGCCGATTTAGAGTCTCTGAATCAAACTTACGTGATTCCCGGGGTCTTTGTACTTGCAAGTTTCGATAGAATGTCCGCTTTCGAACATTTTCGGTCCGAGGCACATGAGTCACTTCGCCGCGGTCGAATCGCGAGAAGCTCTCTTACTCTGGCTAGGTAATTCTTCAAAGACGTCGTCCTTAGCATCATATAATTCTTTGATCTGCGAGACAACAAGAAAGGAGTCCGATCGGAGTTCAACCGGTCGACATTGAAGTCCACTGGCGAGGTGCAGCGGTATATGCACGCCTCATACTACCGATTGTTTGATGTATGGAAAGCGAAAGTCAAAGATACCTCCACGCGGCCAGCCTTGAGAATTTTCTAGTATTAGGCTGCTCCACTTCCTTTCTTTGTTGGGCGACCCATCTACATGGAGAACCCAGTCGTTGCGGCTTGATCTTCTAGAGCGGAGTCATTTCGCTATAAAGTCGGCCAACACTGCGCTTTGCGGCGATCTTGATTCAAATTTGATCCCAAATTCATCGAGCTCTCATCGCCCACTTTATCATTCGTCCCGCCGGATCGCCGATGGAGGACTTGCTCGATTGGTGATCGGTCCTTACCACGACTGGTGGGCCACAAAGTAAGGTCTCAATCTTGGCGAAGAACCGAGTGCAAGAGCAAACTTCTCTATTTTCTGGTACCTCAGCTCGGGCCCTTGCAGCACTTTACTAATAAAGTAGACCGGATTCTGTTTTAGATCGTTCTCTCTGACTAGCACAGCACTCAGAACTTCTTCCGTTATAGCCAAAATGAATCTGACGTCTCGCCCCGCAAGCGGCTTGGTCATAATTGGTGGGCTAGTCAAAGCTCCCTTCAACTCGTCCAATGCTTGCTGGCACTGGTCGGTCCACTCAAAGTCTACGTCTTTCTTAAGGAGTCTGAACAGTGGAAGCGACTTGCAGGCCGCTTTTGGTATGAATCTGGACAGAGCTGCTACCATCCCGTTCATTTGTTGGATTTCTTTTTTTTTTTGGTCTTTGGCGGCCTCATGTCGGCGACCGCCTACATTTCTCGGGGTTTGCTTCTATCCTCTTTCGGTTAGGTGGAAGCCCAAAAATCTGCCGCCCTCACCCCAAAGGTACACTTTTCTCGGATTCGACCGAGTGAATTCTTCCTAGCTTCTTCAAAGATTTCCTCAGTCGTTCACATGATGCGGATCGGTCCCACTCTTGATGATCATGTCGCCCAAGTACACCTCGGAGATCCGGCCGATCGCCTCTTGAAAATTTTGTTCATCATTCATTTGGTAAGTCGCTCCAGCGTTCTTTTAGGCGAAAGGCATCACCTTATCTTGAAAATTTCCCGATCTGTCATGAAGGCCGTCTTGTGTCGATCGGGTGGATACATCGTGATCCGATTGTATCACGAGTAAGCGCCCAAAAAGACAATAATTTATAGCGAGGCGCCATCGACCAATTTGTCAATGTTGGGCGCGGGGAAGGCATCCTTCGGGCATGCCTTATTTAGGTCGGTGTAGTCTACACACATTCTCCATTTGCCATTCTTCTTTTTAACCAACACGACATTGGATAGCGGTCGTGTACTTGATCTCTTCTATGAAATTGGCCTTTATGAGGTCCTCAAGCGACCTTTGCGCGGCTTGAGATTTTTCCTCGTTACGAGTTCGTCTTCTTTGAGCGACCGGCCTCACCCTTCATCGATCGAAAGTTGATGGCAGCTGCCGATAGGAATGCGGGCATGTCGATGCACGCCATGCGAGCAGTCAAGATAGTCTTTCAAACATTGCACAAGGTCTTGCTTTACTTGCTCGGTAGGTCGCTACCGAGCTTAATCATCTTTGTTGGGTCGTCTCCAAAGCGCACATCTATCGGTTCTCCATGAGGCTCGGTCTTTTGCCGATTCTTAAGCTCTCGAGCTAAAACATCGTCGTCGTCTTACGGGTCATTTATGCGGATCATAACGAGCGTCGGTCGGATCGTGATTTACTTGGTGGCCTTCATTTGGTGCTTTGAGCATTTGGGCCACGATCTACCTCATCACAAATTTCCGATATAGGCGTGGCTTCGCCTTTGCGATTCTAAGTCGGTCGTCGTGGTGACTACCGGTTGTCTTTCTTTGTAGAATTTCATCTTGGATGTCTTGTCGATGCAATGGCCTCTAGTTTGCCCAAAGTCGGCCTACCAATGATGCATTGATAGCGAGGATTTGATGGGAAGTACAAGCGAACGCGTCGTCGGACCGTCTGTACATGGTACTTTCCCAGTGTCATCACCAAATGTGACTAAAAGCTCGATCGTTCCTAAGCGGGTAGGTGGTCGCTCCGTTGAAGCCTGTTAGAGGAGTGGGCTCGGCACGAGGACTATCTCGCGCCGATCAACTTTTAGCTTGTCAATCGGTTCAACAAACATGATATCGGTATTTGCAGCAGTCGACGAATTTTTTGCACCTCTGTGTTGGCCATAATCGCTCTTATCACCAACGGGTCATAAGCGTTCGGCTTGCCATCGTGTAGGTCGTTATCCCCAAAAGAGATGGGAGGTCTATTCGAGACCAGGTCTTTCTCTTTGAAGTTGACGCGACCATTAGAAGTTCATCCCATTTTCTCTTGGTGGCTTTGTTGGATTCCCTGCGATCCAACGGGTTCCCACCATGAATTACCATCGCAACATTACGGCCTTTAGATCGCCGAGTGTCACGATCTTGAGATCGGTCTTTGTCTTAGGTGCTCTCTATGGCTAGAGGGCCTTTCCTCTGTCTTGATCAGGTTCTTTTGTTTTCTCTTGAGGTCGGTCGCCTTCCTCCGGCCTCACATACTTACCCAACTTGCCTTCTCGAATGAGTTCTTCAATATCGTCTTTGAGAGCCATACGATCGTTGGTATCATGACCACTTGCTCTTGTGGTAGCGGCAATACCTTTTGGTCGGCCGTGCCCTTCTCTGAGCACGCAGTGGATCGGCCGCTTTACTCCTACGAATTCATTGTTCGCACTCACCTTTGTACATCGTGCAATGGAAGTGTTCGGCGAAAGTACGATGGTCAAATTTCTTGTCTCTCGAAGTCCGGCGGTTGTCTCGGCGACCTTCATGCCCTTTAGGCGGCTTACTCTGCTCTTCCCCGGTCGCGCGCAGGCGGCCTTCCTTGCGACTAAGGTCTCTTCATACGCCATGTGGACGTTTGCCCTTGTTAGGAAATAAGCGAGATCCTAATAATGGTTAAGAGTGAATTCTTCTCTGACCTAGGTGGTCCGGTCGAATACCACGCCGAGATATTTTAACTTGTCCTTGTCGACAAGTCACGAGCGGACTTCACCTCGGTGTTAAACCGGTCGATGTAATCGCCTCGTGGTTTCATTATCCCCCGAACAATGGAATCCAAGTGCTCTTCAAATCGATATTGGCGGCGATTTGCGGTGTAGTGAGACAAGAAGATTACGATCAAGTCTTCCCATGATGATATGGTGTTGGGCCGAAGGGATTCCCACCACTCCAATGCTCGGCCGTCCAACGACTGAGGAAACAGCCTGCATTTCATGGTCGGTCCCAGCTCTCTGTAACAGCAGTAGTTATTAAAATACCGGAGATGCTTGTCTGGATCGCTACGGCCATCGAACTTGTTTAGGTTAGGCGGCTTCCTCAAATCTCTCGGAGTCAGATGCGCTGATTTCTCTAGTAAATGGGCGTGCTCGTTCGAGTGCCGTTTGACCCAAAGGGTTGCATAGCGAGGCAAGCCTCGTTGCCCGACATTCCATAGATTCCTCCGGTTGGGCCAGATGGTGGAAGTTGAGGAGGTCTTCTGGGTCGTTCGCTCTGACCTCTTCTCGGCCGACGCGAAACGTCCCTAATTCTTCCATCCCTGTATTCTTCAAGCTCTTCACGAGAATCCCAAGACCTGCTTCTCGACCGACGTGAACCGGACGACTCATTGGATGAGTATCTAGTGGGCGGCGGCGGTGTCGTGGCGTGGTTTGGAATCCTCATAATCTTCGTAAGATAGCAAACGGCGTCTGCGCGACGTTCCTACTAGGGGCGACACATGCGCCGCCCCGCTTCTTGGGAGAACGATGAGTAGTGCTCTCCGGCGAGAAATGCTCCTTCCGAGGGGAGCGATGTCGCGCGCGGCCGGTCGGCGTTAGGGCGAAGGTTCTCCGTCTTCCGCACGCTGGCGCCGGAATCGACCTCTTTCATGCGAGAGATGTGCGCGTCTCATCTGCGATCACACGATTCTTGCTTTGGAGGATCGTATAACGGCTCGAGTGACATGCTCGGGCAATGGCTCTTCAATGCTCGCCTCCATCAACTTCGGGCGGTAGTTGGGGTGGAGCGTCACGGTCGTACCGCTCCAAGATCGGTCCGCGACCGCACCGAGGGTTCTTGTCGCGATTCCTTGAGATTCATGAATCGTCATCGCCACGCCCAGGGGTTTCTTGCTTTGGGGATCTTTGCCGGAGGTTGAGCCGAGATGAGGCCCGCGTCGGGGCGGTCGCGTGGAGCCATGAGTGGAGTAGGATAGCGCTCGGGCCTCCCACTCGTGGTCGCCAATTGATCGTACACGATGCCATGTATGAATGGCGTATATATATCGCGAGGTCCGACCGTTTTTGCGAAGTTTTTCGCGGCGAGAATGCGCTCCGATAACTCATATTTATATGAGTTATTTATACTTATTCAAAGATAAATCATGCAAGTTCTCTAGCAATTGTAGGTTGATTCTATTAGTTTTCTGTTAGTTTATTGTTTCTTAGTTAGCTAGGGGCTAAATTACGAGTTACGTGCATTTTGGCACCAATTGGTGCCTTTGGGAGCATTTTGATGCTTTTTGTGCTTTGCGCAGAAATTTAGAGCCGAACGCCGCAACGCCCTCACCACGTCGAGCAAGGGCAGCAGAGCAAGAGTGAAATATCTCGGTTATGGCGCACTAGCAATGATGGTTAAAGATTCGAGAAAGTCGAAGATCTTCTATTCCCCGTGTCTTGACAAGGATGGACGCGATCGTAGCACTCGCATCTGATGTCGATTCGAAGTGCGAGCGAGGCTTGGTAGGTGGGCAAATGACATCGCAGAACATGTGACCCATTTGGCTATTTAATGGAAGACTTGTCTCTCTCTAGATATGCATACACACACCGCATCATACCAGTCCACACCTCCATCATCTACCTTCCTCCATTGTTGAGAAAGAGTTCTCAAAGCGAAGTTACGACACTGACTTTCGATTTTTTGAACTCTACTCAACTCCATTTCGAGTCATAACCACTCATTGTGAAGCTCGGGCGTTGTAACGTCTCTACTGATCGCATGCGGGAAAGTTACTTAGGTGTATCTTTTGCACTCGGTTTCTTTTCAATTATGTATGGTATTTTAACTTCTTATCTTTTCGTAGAGATGCTCGGCATGAGCTAAACATTTTGTAGTTGGGTTGTTGTTTTGCATGTAATGAATTTCTAGTTAAATGTTATGAAGTATTGACGCTTACATGTTTTAAATCTTTGCATGATAATATTTCCAAACTTGTTTTGAGACTGATCACTTAAAATAGGTAGATTCATAGGTATGGACATGGTCTATGAAAAGAACTCAAAGATTTATATGAACGAAAAGGTGCACTAAAGACATTTAGGCATTTTTATCTAAGTCTAGACATAGAAAGGATAAATAGTTCATAGAACATTCTTTGTGGGTGCTTAAAATACAGGAGTGGGCCTATTTAGAACCTAGACATAGGACCTCTTATACTTGAAACTACGGCGTTTTGTCTTTGAAAAGCATAGCTCTTTTGCAAGCGGCGTTCAAAGCGTGGCCACGTCTATATACAGAATAGCATTTTATGCGTAATACGCGTGTCAACGTTATAACGTCCCGACTAGAGAGGAATTACTTGCATGCAACAACCCAACTCATTCTCATCCATATTCACAACCACTATCTTATTTACTTGTTTTATTTATGTTCCTAGTTTTAACACCAACTTTTAGTGCCGATTTGTTACTTGTTTCACTTGTGTTTTAAGACTTGAACTTTGAAAGTACAATCAATCCTCGTGGGAACGATCTCTTACTTATATCCACTCTATTACTTGCATGACGTGTATACTTGCACTAAATTTGCGAATACCACACTATTTTACACGCAAACAAGTTTTTGGCGCCGTTGTAGGGATTGTAGTAACTTTTATTGTTCAAAAGTATTAAAACACAAGTTGAAAGAATTTTCTTGTGTTGTTTGTTGTTTCGTGTTTGAGCAGTAGACGCGTTACAGTATGCTTAGTTCCAATTCAAGCTCTAGTTCAACCGAACTAGGGAGTGAATTTGCATTGTGCTTTATGTCCGTAGTGTGTTTTCTTTGTTGTTATTATTATTATTGTTTGTGTTGAGTGATTTGAAAAAAAAAAAAAAAAAAAAAAAAAATTCCACTTTATGCCATGGACCATTGGAGTTCTTACTCTATGCAAGAATTGAATGCTCAACAACAATATTTCAATTATGATTTCCATGAGAGTGAATATGAAAAGGGTTCATTATGAGGAAAATTCCATGCCCATGACTCGCCCAAAATATGGATTATGGAATGGGAAATGTTATGTATGAGCAAGATTCATATTCTCAAGCTCAAACAAAGTAGGATTATATGAGAACAACTCGAATTCAAAGAACTCTTAACTCATTCCATTGAATATATGAAGGTGCATCGTGACAACTTTGAAGCTTCATGTAAGAATGTAGAGGCTCACATTAAGACGATTATGGAGCATCTAAAAGAAAAGAGTTGTATTGAAGATGTGGTTGAGCAAGAGGAAGAAAAAGAAAGTGTAGAATATGAGCGTGAATGTGGTCATTTGGAAATAGTGGAAGAAAAACAAAAATATTGTGTAGTTGTAGAAAAAGAAAAATTCAAAAAAAGTGACAAGGAAGAAAATCCAAGGTTGAGGTATGAAAAGAGTCATGTGACAATTTAGATTCAACCTTTGGTAATTGAAGAAAATAATCCCCCGCATAAAATGAACGTCAATTTTTTCAAGTGAGGAGAATTCCTACCCCAAATGTTTATTGGTTGATGCATGGGAACACTTGCTTCCATATGCCAAATACATGGGATTTCGACCAAAAAGAGAAAGCGGAAGGATGATGTCTTCTTCTTGTCCTATTATCCACCCTAACTTGGGTTTTGAATTCCAAGTCTGGTCAAGACTCTTAAAGCAAGCGCTCTTGGGAGGCAACCCAATGATTGTTGATTAACCAACACTTTTTGTGTCTTTTAATTTTTGTTTTGTAGGAATGAAGGTGAAGAAAGGAGAAAGTAAAGGTGGTAGGCGTTATAACGTCTCAAGATACACTAGGCGTTGGCACGTCGTTATGCGGGCAATGTTTAAATGAAAAAGAAGAAGGAAAAGAAAAAGACAACCGCTCAAGCAAGAATCCCCCCCACTAGGCGAGTGGAAGCATCAGTCGTACTCGAACAAGTAATTTAGCCCTATTTTTAGTAGTAGAATAGTTGTAGTTTTCATTTACGTAGAAATAAATAAGCGCCCAGCGTGATAACGTCTGTTTCAATGTTGGATAGTTAATAGTCGATAATTTGTTTGTTTGTGTCTGTTTAAATGTTCCTCTCCCATTTAAAAAAAAAAAAAAAAAAAAAAACACAAAAGCTTTTTATCATTAAGCGGTGAGGACAACGCTTAACTCTAAGTGTGGGGAGAATTCCGGTGTTCTAAGTTTTTGTTTCATTTTTGTACAAGCATGAAATCAAATGAAAAATCGGTTTGTGTTCTCACTCTATTAAGCATTGAAAATAATTCTCTTTGGGCTAAATCTAGTGATGAATGTGTATGTGTGAGTAGGCGATGCATGCTTAGATGAATAGAATTGATTCTTTGCTCCCACACAAACTCATTTTGAGGAAAAACCTAGTTAGCTAGGGAATATTTTATCTTTGAAGCTAGTTTTGGTTGACTATGGTGATTGTAAAACTTGATTAAAAACCGAGAGTAGCGATGAGAAGCTAAGTTTGGGGGTGAATCAAGTTGTACTAAAAGTGGGTGCAAAGAGGCTGCAGGATGGTTAGTGCAGTGTAGTGTGAGTGCAACGTTGTAACGTCTACCCGTAACGTTATAATGTATGCCGTGTGTGTTGTGTTTTGTGTTTCAAGCGTTATAACGTCCCACCTATAGGCGTTGTAACGCCTACTCCAAAAAGACCAAAAAGAGTGTGTTGTTGTAAATAAGTGGAAAATCCACAAGTGCTTTGTGTTTTCTTTGCAATACCACAGAAACAAATCTTGGGCAACCCAATATATGAAGTAAAAAAAAAAAAAAAAAAAAAAAAAAAAAAAAAAAAGAAGAAGAAAAAAAAAAAATTCCAAGTGGAATGAATCAAAGGAAATTGCTTTCAATAATGAGGGGTTGCAGATCATTTGCGTGTGTGAGTCGAGAAAAATAGTTGCACTAATCTAGTCCTAGCACTCAATTAAGACCCTTTGTCATGCTTTAAATTAACCCTCATTTCTTATGTGAAAATGTTAGCCTACTCTTTGTTTTGAAAGATGTTTTGCTCTCACCAAATGGAAACCACTCTTTCATAGGCTAGAATAGCTTCTGAACCTAGCTAGGAATGGAATTAATGCAGAGGTCACACACTCACTTTGGGCAGTAATGAATCTAGAATTTAATTGTGCATTGGTGCGTGAGTGTGTAGAGAATTAGCCCTTGAGAATAATTTTTGATCAAATGATTGAGTAGAATGCAAACTCTTTGGTGTAGTTGATTTCATGCATTTTGTTAATTTTGTTTTGTCTTGATTGCTTGAGGACAAGCAATGATTTAAGTTTGGGGTGTGATAACTCATATTTATATGAGTTATTTATACTTATTCAAAGATAAATCATGCAAGTTCTCTAGCAATTGTAGGTTGATTCTATTAGTTTTCTGTTAGTTTATTGTTTCTTAGTTAGCTAGGGGCTAAATTACGAGTTCTGTGCATTTTGGCACCAATTGGTGCCTTTGGGAGCATTTTGATGCTTTTTGTGCTTGTGTGCAGAAATTTAGAGCCGAACGTCGCAACGCCCCTCACCACGCCCGAGCAAGGGCAGCAGAGCAAGAGTGAAATATCTCGATTATGGCGCACTAGCAATGATGGTTAAAGATTCAGAAAGTCAGAAGATCTTCTATTCCCCATGTGCTGACAAGGATGACCTTTGTAGCATCGCATGATGTCGGATTCGTAAGTGCGATAAAGCTTGGTAGGTGGGCAAATGACATCAGCAACATGTGACCCATTTGGCTATTTAATGGAAGACTTGTCTCTCTCTAGATATGCATACACACACCGCATCATACAGTCCACACCTCCATCATCTACCTTCCTCCATTGTTGAGGAAAGAAGTTCTCAAAACGAAGTTCGGACCACGAACTTCGGTTTTTGAACTCTACTCAACTCCATTTCCAGTCATAACCACTACTGTGAAGCTCAGACGTTGTAACGTCTCTACAGACTGCATGCAGGAAAGTTACTTAGGTGTATCTTTTGCACTCAGTTTCTTTTCAGTTATGTATGGTATTTTAACTTCTTATCTTTCTGTAGAGATGCTCAGCATGAGCTAAACATTTTGTAGTTGGGTTGTTGTTTTGCATGTAATGAATTTCTAGTTAAATGTTATGAAGTATTGACGCTTACATGTTTTAAATCTTTGCATGATAATATTTCCAAACTTGTTTTGAGACTGATCACTTAAAATAGGTAGATTCATAGGTACAGACATGGTCTATGAAAAGAACTCAAAGATTTATATGAACGAAAAGGTGCACTAAAGACATTTAGGCATTTTTTATCTAAGTCTAGACATAGAAAGGATAAATAGTTCATAGAACATTCTTTGTGGGTGCTTAAAATACAGGAGTGGGCCTATTTAGAACCTAGACATAGGACCTCTTATACTTGAAACTCGACGTTTTTGTCTTTGAAAAGCATAGCTCTTTTTGCAACAAATGCTCAAACGTGGCCACGTCTATCTGAGAATAGCATTTGTACGTAATAACGTGTAAACGTTATAACGTCTGACTAGAGAGGAATTACTTGCATGCAACAACCCAACTCATTCTCATCCATATTCACAACCACTATCATATTTACTTGTTTTATTTATGTTCCTAGTTTTAACACCAACTTTTAGTGCCGATTTGTTACTTGTTTCACTTGTGTTTTAAGACTTGAACTTTGAAAGTACAATCAATCCTCGTGGGAACGATCTCTTACTTATATCCACTCTATTACTTGTACGACGTGTATACTTGCACTAAATTTGCGAATACCACACTATTTTACACGCAAACACGCTCCAAGCAGCGTGCTTGGGCCGGTCATGATGGGCTGGGCCGCAGGCCCAATTGCTGTTGGCAGTTCTTGTATTTGCTGATACACCCAGGAACAAGAGTCATGGCGGTTGTGTATTATCAATTGAACACACTTCCTTCCATGTACTACTATACTAGAATTTATTCTTAACATGATCATAAATGAGAAGTCCATAATGAGTTCAAACATAATGTCATTATCAATACTGTAATTTGTTTTCAACATCATCAGTTGGATGCACAAACATTATTTGAAAACATTATTCAGAAACAAGTACCTCAATGAGCTCAGAGTGTCTAACATAAAGTAACCATCATAATTTAACATTCGCTAGCAGACATAATGCCCATATTCTTTACATGACCAGCAAATACCTTAGGCGATACCCCTTTCGTCACGGGTAGGCAATCATAAGATTTGTGCTAATAAGTTCAATAGACACTCTACGTTTCTGAACTTCTTCTTTAACGACAAGGTTTTCATTTCCATACATTTAGCACCATTAGAATACTTGTCGTCTTTAGAGAAGAAAGTTGTTGCGGAATTACAATAAATTTTCAGCGGCTTGGCCATACTGTCGACTATTCCAAGTCCTGAAATAAAGTTCCGCAACCAATTAGTCTGAATTGTGGCCTCAAAGCATGCCATAAATTCAGCCTCCATAGTGGATGCAACAATGACTGACTGCTTCTCACTCTTTCATGATATCGCTCCTCCAGCTAAGAGATACAGATTTCAAATGTGGATTTTCTTGTATCTTCAAAGCTGGCAAAATCTAAGTCTGAATATCCAATCACTTCAAGTAGATCGGTTCTTCTGTAAGTAAGCATGTGATCCTTTGTCCCATGTAAATATCTCAATACTTTCTTTGCAGCTTTCCAATGAACCATTCTTGGGTTACTTTGGTATCTACCCAACATTCCAACTGCAAGGCTAGTATCTGGCCTCGTACAAGTTTGAGCATACATCAAACTCCCAACAACAGACGCATAAGGAATACTTTCCATCTGTTTCCGTTCCAATTCATTCTTTGGACATTGCATGAGAGTAAATTTGTCTCCTTTTTGTATTGGAACAGGAGATGCTGAACATTTCTCCATCTTGAATCTCTCTAAGACTTTCTTAATATATGTTTTCTGAGACAAGCCTAACAGTCCTTGTGATCTGTCACAGAATATTTCTATTCCGATCACATAACCTGCCTCACCCATATCCTTCATTTCAAAGTTGTTAGAGAGAAACTTCTTAGTCTCACTTAATAGATCAAGATCATTAGTTGCAAGCAAGATATCATCAACATACAGAACTAAAATATTAAACTTACTCCCACTGACCTTCAGATATATACACCGATCAACGATGTTTTCCTTAAATCCAAAGGACACAATGGTGTCATTGAACTTGAGATACCATTGTCGGGAAACTTGCTTAAGTCCATATATTGATTTCTTAAGTTTACACACCATGCGTGCGTTTCCCTTCTCTACGAACCCCACTGGTTGATCCATATAAACATCTTCCTCTAAATTCCCATTCAGAAAGGCAGTCTTTACATCCATTTGATGTAACTCAATGTCATAATGAGCTACAAGTGCCATGATAATTCTGAAAGAATCTTTCTTGGAAACCGGTGAAAAAGTTTCCTTATAATCAATGTCATATTTCTGAGTAAAACCTTTAGCAACAAGTAGGGCCTTGTAAGATATTGCCATGAGAGTCACGCTTAGTCTTAAAGACCCATTTAAACCCAACTCTCTTACATCCTCCAGGAAATTCCACAAGGTCCCACACACAATTCTGTTCCATAGATTTAAGCTCATCTTTCATGGCATCTAACCATTTATCAGAATTATCACCTTTAACGGCTTCTGGAAATGAAACTGGATCATTAACAATTCCTAAGTCTCTGACTCTTGTAGATATACCAAATAATCATCCGAAATAGCAGATCTTTGTTCTCTTTGGAATCTTCTTAAGGCTATTTCCTGTGTTTGTTCTACTACAGGTTCATTGTCACTTTAGGGATCATTAAATTGTTGTTCTTCGTGATCGTTGTGCAATTGAGCACAAGGAACAACAATAGACAAAGTAGAAGTACTAGTTAAAGGAACTTGCATTCTAACTTCCTTAACCTCCATATTTTGTGGAGCTTCACTCCCACTACTTTCACCATTTTCAATGAACCGAGCATTCCCAATTTCAACAATTCTTGTACTCTGGGTAGGACAATAAAATCTACACCCTTTGGATTTTTCTGGATAACCAATGAAATATCCACTGATTGTTCTTGCATCCAATTTATTTTCTTGTGGGTTGTATATCCTTATTTCTGCCTGACAACCCCAAACATGCAGGTGTCTTCAACTGGGTTTCCTTCCAGTCCACAATTCAAAAGGTGTCTTTTGAACTGCCTTACTAGGAACCCTGTTTAACAAATACATGGCCGTTTTCAAGGTATACATCCACAACGATACAGGTAAAGATGAATTACTAAACATACTCTTAACCATACCCATTAAGGTTCGATTACGCCTTTTTGACACACCATTTTGTTGTGGTGTTCCTGGCATTGTGTATTGAGCACAATTATCACGCTTTTCAAGGAATTTAGCAAATGGACCAGGGTGTTGTCCTGACTCATCATATCTTCCATAATATTCACCACCTCTATCTGATCTAACAATTTTCACCTTTCTGTCTAATTTTCACCTCTAATTTCTTTTCACCACCTCTATCTTCCAAGGCATTTACTGCTTGGGATTTCTCATGAAGTAAATAGACATAACCATAACGTGAAAAATCATCAATAAAGGTGATAAATTATTTTTCTTTATTGAAAGAATTGACATCAAAAGGTCCACAAATATCTGTGTGTATAATTTCGAGAAGCTGAGTACTTCTTGTGGCTCCTTTCTTTGTGTGTTTTGATTGTTTTCCTGTAATACAATCCACACAAATATTGAGATCAGTAAAATCTAAATCCGGAAGGATTTCATTCTTTACTAATCGTCTAATTCTTTCTTGGGAAATGTGTCCCAATCGCTTATGCCACAAGTAAGCAGTGTTCATTCACTAAACCACGTTTAGTGCCAACATTATGATGCAGTGTCATAAGTGTTTCAGCATATAAATTATCAAGATTCAATTTATACAAACCATCACAAATTATACCAGAACCAATCATAAAGGTATTCTTATACAAGCTGAAACAACCATTACCAAAAGTATAAGTGTATCCAGCAACATGAAGTCTAGAAGTTGAAACTAAGTTCCTAGAAATATTAGGTACATACAAAGTTTCAAATAAATCGAAATGATGTCCAGTGTCCAAGATCAAACGATAAGTCCCGACACCTTCCACTGGAACCTTCTTTATGCTTATTCCCCACAAAGACAATTTTTTCATTTGGCTTTATGGTTTTGATCGTAAGGAATCTCTGCATCTTTTGATATTTCTTTCTAGCTCCTTGATGATTCACTAGGTGAATGTAGTGATTTCCCCTGATTCTTGAGTCGAGTTTCCTCTTGAACTAGCATACTGTGCAGTTCATGCACATTCCACTTATCCTTTATAGTGTTATAGTTCATTTGGAAAAGCTCATACTCAAACGGTAATGAACTCAATATGAGTTACACAAGGAACCCTTCATCAACTGCCATTCCTAGTGACCTAATTCTTGCTGCAATGTTCGTCATTTCAGTGACATGTTCATGCATGGTACGAGAACCATCAAACTTCATGGTGGTTAAAGTACTCATTAATGTCCCTACAAGAGACTTGTCAGCAGATTGAGAGCATCATTTCTTCCACAGATTTTATAAAGTCATTAGTACTTTCAGTTCTGGGAAGACTTGATTTCATGTTATTTGCTATGCTCATTCACATAAACATCAAGCTTAGTCTGTTTGACTTTTCCCAAGTCTTATAATAGATTTTCTCTTCTTTGCTACTATCATCATTAATAGCAGCGGGTTTCTCAACTTGAAGAGCGAGATCAAGTTCCAATACACCAAGGTGAAATTGAATTTGTTCACTCCATTCAGAAAAATTCAATCCATTAAAGACCGGAATAGACATAGCTTGTGAATGCAAAGAAATAGGGACAGATACTGCAAATAATACATGCTATCATTAATACTTTGAGTTATAAATAAACATAAAATTCAGACAAAACATTCTATGTATACTAATGTTCTCCTTTGGGAGACCACCAATACACAAAACAAACATAATGATGCTATTGAGTTTAACATTTATTTGACATGAGATATGCATTAATGAGAAATATTTATTATCTTTGGATATATAAATGAAACTAATAATGCACACACATTACCACAATAATGTTCACTAGTTATAAAAACAATTAATCAACCTTTGGGTGATCTAGAAATGCCTTATAACAATGAACTTCAATTTCCCCATATATAAACAGTTATAAATTTTAGCATCGATCCGTACTATGGGTGTAATTGAAATAATAATTTGGAACTAAATAAGCATTCAAGTTTGACCACTTTGGTGATTAACAAACTTAACATAATTTTAATCCCAATTATTATTATTATTTAAAGTTTAAAATTTAAATAAAATAGAAATAATAACACGGGCTAGCCGTTCTGCAAAGTGTGCGTCTGTCTGACAGTAACGACACAAACATGATGTAATGCCAGTGTAATGCCAGTATTCCAGGCTATATTCCATTCTTTCAAACAATCACAACGATGAGAACAAAGGCACAAAATTATATTTTATTGAATTCAAGATAACAACCATAATCATCATCAGGATTCATAGTACTGGAATGGCATACTTAACGTTAGATTGGCATACTTTTATCATGTAGCATTCAACAATGGGTTAATACTGCACTGCACCTGCGACGTAATTGAAATGTAAAACAAGCAAAGTGTGCGGCTTCATGATTGAGATTTGCAATTGTGTCAAGATTAATGACCCTGCGTATGCGTATTCAAAGTCTTCCACATGGATGGGACGGAGTGAAGTGGAAGACTTTTGAGTGAAGTGCACATGCGTATTCAAAGTCTTCCACTTCACTCCGTCCCATCCATGACCCAGATGGCTTCATGATTGAGATTTGCAATTGTGATAGTCTCCCTGTGATTCCCTTAGTGGGTGAAATGGCAAGAGCATGCTCTCATTTGAATCTTCAGATGATGCAGAATCAACAACAAATACATAACGTAGTTAATGGGCAACACCAAAAAAAGTTAAATAATCTTGACAAAATTGTACTTTTGTTGTTGTGGTTGTCGATGTTGTTGTTGTGATCTTCTTCTTGTGTTTAGACAATTTCGTTTTTTTTTTTGTTTTGTTGTATTAATAAATTAACATTTCGCTAATTATTTGCTTTGTGGTATGTTCTTTTATTTTGGCATGTCCATGCTGACATCACAACAAATAAGGATTATTATTTGTGGTTTAACTAAGGACAACACTTTAAACTCTTTAAATTGAAAGATTAAATAATTATTATTTTCATTAAACACTGAGCATTAAAACAAGTAATGGATCAACATGAGTGTTTAAATTTGAGTACAAAATGTAAAGCTTATCTTTGAATTATATATTGTAACAAATTTTTGATTTAGTGTACTAATTAATATTTATAGTAGGAACCAACTCATTTGTATATTTTTCTTTTGACAATTAACTCATATGAATATGTAAATTGTTTTTTGTTTTTGATGAATTTTATGTTACGTGTTTAATTCAAAGGGCAATTTGGAGACTTTAGTCAAGTCCTTTTAAGGAACCACAAGTGTATAGGGTTATGATTTGCTTTTAATTGTTTTCAAAGTGAGATAGGATTAATTCTTATATGCACACAAATTATACACATCCTTTGGAAACACACCCGCAAAATACATGCATTTGGGAAATTAAACACACAACTATTAAATATTATTATTATTATTATTATTATTTTTTGTTCTGTACCGTATCTAGGGATAAGTATATCCGAGATAGTTGGTAGATAATGAGGTTTTGATCAATATAGAGTTACGTCCGAGTTGATGTTCCGAGCTGAGGTGGGGTGTACCTGCACAAACACTCCGATGCTAAAGTCAGTAGCTGTGGAGTTAATGCAAATGAGAAGTATTTAATGCGTACCTCCTTCTTATGATAAATGTGGTATTTATAGACTTTGGAGGCATTCAATTGTGTTGATCTGGTTCGTTCATTGTGGAGGTGCAATCTGGGCCATTTGATGAGTAGATATGGGCTTGGACTGTTGAAGGCCCAATCAGTTTGGCTGAAAGAGTGGGGGGTGTGAATAGTAGGCGTGTGATTTCTCCATAACAGTTGCCCCCCAAGTCGGTTTGGCATGTTAGGTTAAACTAGACTTGAAAGATACGTAAAAAAAATAAATCGTTTAAGTGAGATTGGAAAAATAGCCGTGTTCGGACTTCCTTGCCGATCTGGTAGATGGTTGAAGCCAAACTGTATTACCGATCTTTGAAGATGGTTGAAGCTGAACTGTATTACCGATCTTTGAAGATGGTTGAAGCTGAACTGTATTACCGATCTTTCAAGATGGTTGAAGCTGAACTGTATTACCGATCTTTGAAGATGGTTGAAGCCGAACTGTATTACCGATCTTTGAAGATGGTTGTGTGTTGGTGACGCTTCATTTTAATATTTATTTCTTTTTTCGACAGAACATTAAATGCTCGTGTTGATCGATGTGACCGTTCGCAGGATTCGAGGCGTCTTTTTAATGATGACTCCTCGATTCTCGCGTCGCTTTGATTTTGATTGAGTGCGTCCGCTTGAATGAAGCGAATGCGGTCATATCTCGTAACCCTATAAATACAAGCGAGGTAATTCATTCGCTCTTTTTAGTTTTCTGCTTCACTCGGAGCTACCGACTTCGTGATTTTATGTTCTCCGAGCTCGCTCCTTTGAATTCTGACATCAAATCTCTCCATTTTTATCAAGACTTTCTTCTGAGGTTAGTACTTCCATTTGAATTTACTTTTTGCTGTGTTTTTCGTGAGAATTTATTCTTTCGTCAGCGCCGCTTTTTCCATTCTCGCGGGCTGAGATCTAGCCCTCAGCCTGCAATCTTTTTGTCAGGATGGGGGTTGTCAGGTCGGGTTCCGATCTTGTTCGTGAACCCAACATGTTTTTGATTTTATCCTGATAGCTTGCCCCCATTCCTCTAGGTAAAAGCGGCGAAAACAAAAGCATAACAACTCGCGGCAAACGCTCCGACTTATAGACCAAGCCGAGCAAGCTCGCAAATCTAGAGGCCCACGACATCGGAAAGCTAATGGCATCTAGAATCGATTCTAATCCTTTAGATAAGGAAAGAATGGCTGCACCTGAAATACAGGAAGAAATGTCTTCAGGGCCGAGAGGAAGTGACAGTAGAAGAGCTTCCGACGAAGAATCGTCCACCCCTTCCGCGCCTAATAATCCGAACTCAGAGGCTCAAGTAGATGTTGACTTAGATCCGAGCTCTTGAGATGACTCGAGCTCGATTCAAGTTCGAATCCGATACGTAATCGGATGGAAGAAAGTTGACGATCCGTCTGTTGACCTGAAGAAAGAGAATGTTGGTGAAAGCGAGAAGAGGCAAAGAACCGAGAAGATACCGGAGTTTCGAGTTATTATATGGGTATGAAGATTAGGGGTTAACAACGTCGACCTCCCGTAGTTCCCCCTTTGGGCTCGCCCCGCGATTATTTCTGGGTATCAGAAAAACTTCGTGGTATAGACTCGCCAGCGACTCGGAGATCGATATTAGCAATTTATTCAAAGAGGCTTTACGCCAAAGATCCCGTAGTTGGCGTGTTTTTGGAATGGGAAGGGGCGAGCATGTGGCTACTTACCCTGATTCTCTTAAGTTTATTGTTTACTGGACGACTTTAGCTCACATGCGCATCCGTCCTCCATTCACGACCTTCCAACAGTCGGTATTGGCCAGGTTAGAGGTAGCCCCATCTCAACTTCACCCCAATGCGTGGGCATTCGTACGAGCTTTTGAGCTTGTATGCATTCATTTAGGTCGGCCCCTTTCCTTACAACTTTTCTTACATATGTTTCAAATAAACAAAAGGACCGAGAAGAACAGCGGCAGACCTGCGCGCTTAGAGCATTATACCCTCCGATCTAGACCAGGAATCAAGGTTTTTCGGCCGTATTCGGAAAGTTTAAAATATGAATGGAAAAATAAATTTTTAGGTCGGTCGAGGTGTTGCCGTAGTAGTAGATCGAGTTGGTACATTTAATGCCGAGAATGACATTGTTCTCACCACCAAGTTTCCTCTTGGTTGGACCCGTCGAGATGAATCCAAAAGACATTCTGTTGAAAAGAATCATTTAAATGTGGAAGATCAGAAAACCTTGAAAGTGCTGATGTTCATTGCAGATCGGATTGTCACAAATAATGAACATAGGGCGAATCAATGGGGTTTTGATACTAAGTTGTTGGTAGCATCCGTTAAGTTTGAGCACGTCGAGAAAGCTTTAGGTCGGTTCTAAATCGTTTCTCTTAGTTTATTTTTACTATGTCTGCCGATCTTATATCTGCCGATCTTTTCTTGCATAATTTTCCTAACTGATTTTTGTATTTCTTCTGCAGATAGTATGGCCCCAAAAAGAAATATGGCGGCTTTGAGAGCCCTGGCCCTTGAACAAATTACCCCAGTGGTACCTCATGTCGGAAGTAGTAGCGGGGTTGCAGCTGAGGGGACCTCTGCAGCAATTGTTACTCCTGCTGCGCCTATTACTGTGGTTGTTCCTGAAGTGGAGGACGAAGAGGAAGATCGGCCACTTCAGAGAAAAAGAAAACACCCATCTGGACAACTCCCTCCTAGGTCTAAACCCCAAGATCGGGAAAAGAATGTGATTAATCTGAGCGACCAGTCAAGGAGAAACCAAAAACACAAGTCGGCTGCTCCTTTTGATCCAAAGGCATACATGACCCTGAAAACCGAGGAGTTCCAGGCTGACCCTTTCGGAGTTTCACTCTCGGTACTGGGGAGGATGGTCGATTTAGTGAGGGAAGATAAAACAGCTGCTGCTCTACAAATTAAAGGTATGGCTTCTGGTTTTATAAGCTCGTTTATCCGGTCTTCCCATTTCTTTTATACTTATGTTTTTTATCTATTCGTGTAGATCTTGAAGCCAAGTATGAGTCTGCTCGGAAAGCTGTAAGTCCACTTCGGGCTGATCTTGAGAAATCTCAAAAAGATGTGGACCTTTATAAAAAGATGGCCGAAGACTCGGATGCTAAGCGTCTACAACTTGAGGCTGAAAAGACACAACTGGAGGCCGAACTGAAGCTGTTGAATGAAAAATTTGAAAAGGCTGCCGTTGAGCTTCAAGAAAAGGATGATAAGATCGCTGAGATGGTGGCTACAACCTCGGCCCAGAACTTTCCCGAACTTCAGGAACAGATTGAGAAACTTACTGCTCTGAATGTTAAAGCTCTTGAAGATCGGATGAAGGCAATTCAAATGGGTCAAGAGGGTATCGTAGAGGCTTTTAATAACGCACTTGACCAAGTTGCCGTAGTCAATCCCGACTTTATTATTCTTGATCGTGATATTCTTAACCCGAGTCACGGGGTTCATGATGGGCATATTGTTGAGTTTGACCGGAATCCGATGAAGTGTCAAGGATCGTTTATCCAAAAGATGTGTAATTGTTTATTTTCATTTGTTTTTTTGGCGAGGCCCTACGCAACCGGTATTTTTTGTAATGACATCATCGTATTAATATCTGTTATATTTTGGCTTCCTTTGTGACTGTGTCTTTATCTCGGATATCTCTCCTCTTCTGTTTTAAACAAGTTTATGAGATAAAAACTGTGATATCGATCAATGCTTTGACTCATATAGAAATAAGATCGGAAATAGAATGCCTTCACAAAACAAGTCTATATTTAACAAGATCGGAAATAGAATGCCTTAGCAAAGCAAGTCTATATTAAACAAGATCGAAAATAGAATGCCTTAGCAAAGCAAGTCTATATTAAACAAGATCGGAAATAGAATGCCTTAGCAAAGCAAGTCTATTTAAACAAGATCGGAAATAGAATGCCTTAGCAAAGCAAGTCTATATTAAACAAGATCGGAAATAGAATGCCTTAGCAAAGCAAGTCTATATTAAACAAGATCGGAAATAGAATGCCTTAGCAAAGCAAGTCTATATTAAACAAGATCAGAAATAGAATGCCTTAGCAAACCAAGTCTAACTGTAATATTTCTTGAGTTTGGTGGCGTTCCACGTTCTTGGGATCGCCTTGCCTTAGGGTCTCTAGTTCGAAAGCGCCATTTCCCGTCTTTGTCGTGACTCGATATGGACCTTCCCAGTTCGGTGCTAGCTTGCCTTGTGATGCATTTTTCAATCCTACATCGGCTCTTCTCAAGGCGAGGTCACCGACATCAAAATCCTCGGGACGACTTTACGATTATAACGGGTGGTTATCCTCTGTTTGTTGATGGCTTCCTTGAGGGATGCGTGATCTCGGATTTCTTCTATAAGATCCAGCTCTTCTCGTAAAGCTTGTTCATTGTCTTCTAGTGATTTTGATTTGTGGTTCTCCAGGCGGTTCTCCGATTTCGATTGGGATGATCGCGCCGCTCCCATATGATAACCGGAAAGGCGTTTCTCTGTGGAGCTTTGGGAGTTGTTCTATACGCCCATAAGACATAAGGGAGCTCTTCAACCCACTTTCCTTTAGCATTGTCTAACCTTTTCTTCAACCCGTTGAGAAGTACTTTGTTCACGCTTCGCTTGACCGTTTGTTTGGGGATGCTCCACCGAGCGTGAATCGATGTTTGATTTTAAGATCGGACATCAACTTCACGAATCCTTTATCGTAATTGAGTTCCATTGTCCGTGATTACCACCTCGGGCACCCCGAACCGTAATTATCTCTTTCGGAAAAAGAGATGCGTTCTTTGCCTTAATAATGAGATAGTGGTTTGGCCTCAATCCACTTAGTAAAATAATCAAGCGCCACAATTAAAAACTTATTCCTCCAGGGGCTTTTGGAAAAGGTCCTAGAAGGTCTATCCCCACCATGCAAAAGGCCATGGGGAGAGAGAGTTGTGAGACCCGGCGGGAGGTGCAATGTGAACGTTTGCGTGAATCGGCAATTCGGACATTTCTTCACATAGTTCCTTGCATCGCCTTCAATGGTTGGCCAAAAGTATCCCCGCCCTTAACACCTTCCCACGGCTAAGGATCTACCACCTAAATGTTGGCCACATATTCCTTCATGAATTTCCATTAACACATAGTCGGCCTCCGTATGTTCTAGACATTTCAATAACGGTGAAGAGAGTGCCTTTTTGTAAAGTTTGCTCATTGAACACCGCAAAAGATCTTTGCTTTTCTTGGATGATCTTGGCTTTCTCGGGATCGGAAGGTTCTGCGCTGACATGATGTAATTCAAGATAGGAGTAATCCATGTTTGGTCTTCACTTATTACGCATAATCGATGAAATCGAGTGTAAGTCATCTTCAAAACTAGGTTTCTTTGAGGATCTCTTGTATAACTGACCGGTGATTTCCCGCAGTTTTGGTACTTGCTAATTTGGAAAGAACATCGGCCCGAATGTTGTTTGTTCTTGGGACATGTTTAACCTCGGCGAAATCAAATTCGGTGAGTAGTCTCTTCACATGATTCAGATATTTTTGGAGGATTGGCTCTTTTGCTTCGTACTGTCCCCCGATCTGGGAGACCACGAGGAGTGAATCGATATGGAGATTTAACCGAGTGATACGGAGATCTAAGGCCAAACGTAGTCCTGCAATGCATGCTTCGTATTCAGCTTGATTATTTGATGTTGTAAATTTGAAAGTGAGTGACAATTCTATAACCACTCCAGAAGGACTTTCAAGAATAATTCCAGCCCCACTCCCTTTGGGATTGGAAGAGCCATCGACATGGATTGTCCATACTTCATTCTCGGTCTCTACCGAAGTCATTTTTGCTACAAAGTCGGCTAACACTTGAGCTTTCATTGCCGATCTTGATTCATATTTGATACCGAATTCGGACAGCTCTACTGCCCACTTTATTATTCTTCCTGAAAGATCTGGACGATGTAGGATTTGTCTGATCGGGTGGTTTGTTCGAACCACTACTTGGTGAGATACAAAATAATGTCGGAGTCGCCGAGTAGCTATTACTAAAGCCAGAGCTATTTTCTCTATTTTTTGATATCGAAGTTCTGGCCCTTGTAAAGCTTTGCTCACAAAGTAAACCGGGCTCTGCCCCTCTTTTGTTTCTCGGACCAGTGCTGCTCCTAATGCTTCCTCAGATATTGAGAGATATAAATATAATACTTCCCCTGGCTCAGGTCGGGTTAGTATCGGAGGTTCTGATAATATCTTTTTTAGCTGGGTGAGCGCCTCATCCCGTTCTGTGGTCCAGATAAATTCAGATTCCTTTTTCAAAAGTTTAAAAAGGGGTAGTGATTTAAACGCGGCATTTGAGATGAACCGAGATAGAGCCGCAATCATGCCATTTAGTTTCTGAATTTCCTTCTTAGTGTTTGGGGTTTTCATCTCGGTCACCGATTTGCATTTGTCCTGGATTTGCCTCAATTCCTCTTTCGGTGAGATAGAATCCCGGGAATTTTCGGCTTTGACTCGAATGTGCACTTCTCGGATTTAATCTCATTCTGCTTTTTCCTTATCTCTCGCAAAAATTTCTTTGAGATCGGTGACATGACGATCCGCTTTCGCTCACTTTTGCAATCATATCATCTAAGTATACTTCTACATTTCGTCCCGATCTGGTCTTTGAAAACTCGTTCATCATTCTCTCGATAGGTTGCTCTGCATTTTTAAGACCGAAAGGCATAACTCTCAGATGCGAAATTTCCGCTTTCGATCATAAAAGCGATTTTCTCTTGATCGGGGAAACATTGGGATTTGGTTATATCCACGAATATGCATCCATGAACGATAATAAACAAAATCTCGATGCGTGATCGACTAGTCGATCAATATTTGGAACCGGAAAAGCATCTTTAGGACATGACCTATTGAGATCGGTGTAATCAATGCACATGCGCCATTTTCCATTTGATTTTTAACAAGTACGTGGTTTGAGAGCCAAGTAGTATATTTGAGCTCGATTACAAAATTAGCTTTTACTAAGTCGTCTACCGCTTGGTCGCCGCTTGATCTTCTCGATATTTTGCACCCTTTTGCGTTGGGCAACCCACTTCGCATCGAATATATTGACAAGTGATGGCAGCAATTTCGGGTGGTATGCGGGCATGTCTTCATTGACCAAGCAAAAAGATCGGCGTGTTCCTCAAGCACCGGGTTAATTCTCTTTTTATTTCGTGCCGTAGGTCTGCGCCGATCTTTGGTGCTTTTGTTGGATCATCTCCCAATATCACTGATGAATTCCCGTCCCGTTTTGGTCGCTCGGCCTTTTCTCCGAATGCGGATCTTTGAACGCTATATTTCTCTTCGTCCGAGCTCTCGGGATCAAAGCGTGCGTCTAAATCCATCACATTTACCTCGGAAAACTTCACTTTTCCTTCTTTCGCAAATGTACTCTTTGATGCAAGCTCGGCCTTGTCTCTTGCAGAAATTTCACTTTGAGAAGGAGGTAATAGCATCTTTCGGAAGATTCTAGATCGGCATTGATAGTTATTACCTCGTTGCTTTGAGAGTGAAACTTCATTTTCGGATGTCTGATGGAAGTCACCGCCCGAAGTTTCCCAAAGTCGGCCTTCCAACGATGATGCAATTGTAGATTGACGAGCAAGGTAGCACCATGAATTTAACCAAAATTGTCCGAGATAAAGGGTTCTCTCCAAAAGTGACTCTTAAGTCTATGTAACCCATCGGTCTAGTTCGGGCCCCATTGAAACCGGAGAGGTCCGTTAAAGTGATAGGGAAAAGTTCCTTGGTGTAATTCCAATTTTCTCGATTACATCGAAAAACATAATGTCACAAGAGTGCCTTGGTCAATTAAAATTCTTCTTATCTCTTTCTCGGCCATTATCTTTGAGATTAATAGTGGAATGTCTTCGTTTACCTTCCCGTTTAGTAGATCGTCATCCCCAAATGACAGAGGGGGACGAGTTGCTACTGGTTGGGCCGATGATGTAGATGCTACACATTGAATTTCCTTCCACTTTCTTTTGATTGTTCTTGCTGTTGCTCCTTGGACTTCACCACCTGAGATTACCATCACAACAGGTCGGCCTCTACTCCTTCGAGTGTCTGGCTCTTCCTTATAATCTACGATTTCTTTCCCTCTTACTTCATCAACCTCTTTCTCCTGTTTGATGTTTTTCTCCTGTTGGAATGGCTTTCTGACATACTGCCAGAGTTTTCCTTTTTTGATAAGGTCTTCAATATCGTCTTTTAAGGCGTTGCACCGATTTGTTTCATGGCCGGCGCTTTGGTGATAACGACAGTACTTGTTGTTCCTCATTCCCGGTCTTTGGGGAATAGGATCAGGATACCTTATATGTTTGAATTCATTGTTCTGACATTCTTGCAAGATCTTCTCCTTTCCACATATGAGTTCGGTGTAGTCTCGATGTCGCCCTTGCCGAGGTTTGAATTCCCTAGATGGGCCGGCGACGCCGGAATCTCCGAGGATTTTCAGTATTTGGATTTGATTTCTCGATTCGAGGTCTGTTCTCTTTGGTTTGGTTTGCTACGCTTTTCACAAAGAACTTGCTAGCTTCATCGCCTTCCTCATGATCTATGTACTTTTCTGAAAGTCGGAGGAACTCCCCTAAGGTTGAGGGTTGGTTGATGCTTACGTCAAATACGGAATAAAGTGCCTCTGCGTAAACCACAGGATAGGAAATCTGAGACGAAATTCCTCATTTAACCCATGCACCTTTCCGGCCTCAGTGTTGAATCTTGCAATATAAGACCGGATAGATTCATCATCGGCTTGGTGGATTGCATGCAACACCATCCATGATTTCGGCCTTACTTTCGAATGTGCGAAGCTCGCCGAGAATAACTTGGAAAGTTGTTCCCAGGATGAGATTGAATTCGCCGGGATGTCTCTGAACCATAAACCTGCAGATTTATCAAGGGTGAGGGAAAAAAGTCTACACATGATCTCACCTGGAGCATTCCGATATTGCATCATGGTCTCATAGTATTCTAAATGAACGTCTGGGTCTCCGAGTCCGTCATAAATTTTCAAGTGCTCAGGAGGTTTCTCTAAACCTCTGGGAACAGGGAAATAATCTATTTCTCAAGTAATGACCCTCTTCTCGGTGGTTGTACTTCCTGTTTTTTCTCCTGGTTCCGAGTCTTGCGAGGTTGGTATTTGGAGCGATGTTGTTTAAGTTCCGGGGCTCTCTCTTTATGGTAGTGATGTTCTCGTTTTGGAGGACTTTCTCTGCTCCTAGATCGTTGTCTGCGTGGTGAGGATGATGCGTAAGAGGAATCTTCTTCGCCAGAGTCGTCTACATTTCTAAGAGTTGCCCTTGGATCTTCTCTTCCTCGTCTTCTCGGGGAGAGCGATGATAATGGCGTCGCCTTGGGGAGAACGATGTCGTCTTGGGGCTCGATGAGTTCTGTAGGGTTGCTCGGGCTCTTACGTCGGGTTAATCAGGGGATCATATCATTGCGGAGAACCCCGATCGCAATATCTCGGGCTTGATATCCAGCAATCTCGGCTTCTAATTCGAGATACGGAGACTCCTAGCTTGAGATGCTTCATTATCTTGATTTAGAATTTGAACTATTTGTTGTAAAAGTTTTCTTTGGAGCGGGAATAACCGTAGGAGGTGAAGGAACTCGATTTGAGGTTGACTCTCTGTTATTGACATTTTGGTCAAGAACATATTGGAGTTCTCGCAATTCCCTCAGGGTTCCTCTTTCCGTGACCGGATGATACTTGCTATCCGCATACAGGCTCGTAATTCGGGGTCCATGATCGATCAAAGAAAAATAGATAAAGTTTTTATGAGTTCGGGAAAAGCTCCCACCGTGGTCGCCAATGTTCTGTAACCGTATCTAGGGATAAGTATATCCGAGATAGTTGGTAGATAATGAGGTTTTGATCAATATAGAGTTACGTCCGAGTTGATGTTCCGAGCTGAGGTGGGGTGTATCTGCACAAACACTCCGATGCTAAAGTCAGTAGCTGTGGAGTTAATGCAAATGAGAAGTATTTAATGCGTACCTCCTTCTTATGATAAATGTGGTATTTATAGGCTTTGGAGGCATTCAATTGTGTTGATCTGGTTCGTTCATTGTGGAGGTGCAATCTGGGCCATTTGATGAGTAGATATGGGCTTGGACTGTTGAAAGCCCAATCAGTTTGGCTGAAAGAGTGGGGAGTGTGAATAGTAGGCGTGTGATTTCTCCATAACATTTTTGCATTTATTTCTTTCTTTTTTGTCCAAATAATGTGTCTAATTATTTGTGTCCATATAAGAATTACTCATGAGAAAGAGTCTAAAGATTACATATAGCGAATAAATGCATGTGTGTGAAGATGTGACAGACTAAAACTGAAATGAAACACAAAATTTGAAAGTGTGTGATTGTGATAGTGACTGAAAACTCTAAAGGAAATAGAAATCTCAAGTAAACAATAATAAGATAAAACATATTTCGTCTCACAAAATATATTTAATAAAGATCATTGGGATCTAAGAAGTGCAAAGGTCAAATGAATTAAAAAAGGCTTTGAAAACATATACATTTATATCCTACACTACGCCAGATTTGTCAAAAAAGAGCGCCCCTATAAGCAGCGCTTTAAGTAAAAACGCCACGGATGACCAAAACAGCTAACCCATACCCAGCGTTTTTAAAAACAATGCTGCCCATCGCCTTTAAACGCACTAGTCATACCCAGCGCTTTTTAAAAAATGCTGGGTATGGCTTCAAGCGTTCTCCCAATACCCAGCGCTTTTTAAAAAACGCTGGGTATTGGGTCACACGTTCTCCCAATACCCAGCGTTTTTTAAAAAACGCTGGGTATTGGGTCACACGTTCTCCCAATACCCAACGCTTTTTAAAAAACGCTGAGTTTCTTTTTCTCTCTCACGGACCTTCTATCTTTCCTCACACAACCGATCTATCTTCTCTTCTTTTAACACAGCTCCGTCTTCCCCCTCTCCCTCTCTTCCCCACTCTTCGTCTTCCCCCTCTTCGTCTTCCCCCTCTTACTCCGTCGCCGCCGTCAGCTCCTCCACTTCCCCCTCTCCCTCTCTTCGTCTTCTTTTAACCCTCACGCCCAACCACGGTTAAGTCGCCGCCCTCCGACCACCGCGCCTGCTCTGCTCCAACAAGCTGCTTCCTGCTCATTCTCGTAAGTTCTGTTTTAATTTTAGGTTTTACTCTTAGATTTTTGATTTCTGAAATTCTAAGATTCTGATTTTAGGTTTTAGGTTTTAGTTAGATTTCCCCTGTCCGAATCATCAGGCTCTATAAATAAAATTAAATGTTGTTGCTCTCTGTTAGGAATGTAAAACTGAACTTGTTTATTGAATGAGGGATCAATCCCTATATATACAACAATATACACAACTGAATCAGTTAAGGGAAGCTGAATCAGTTACTAAATCTAACAAACTAGCAACTGTACAAACTCATCTATGGACTAACTATACCAAGTGAACTACCAAACTAAAATAATACAAAGTAATAAAGAATACAAGTAATTACAATAATAAGCTATACAAGCCTATTCTAACAGCCCCCCTCAAGCTGGAGCATGAGTAACAATCATGTTCAGCTTGAAGAGAAGAGTAAAAAAAAACTAGGAAAATTGATAAGAGTCTTCTTGTTGCATGTTAGGAATGTAAAACTGAACTTGTTTATTGAATGAGGGATCAATCCCTATATATACAACAATATACACAACTGAATCAGTTAAGGGAAGCTGAGTCAGTTACTAAATCTAACAAACTAGCAACTGTACAAACTCATCTATGGACTAACTATACCAAGTGAACTACCGAACTAAAATAATACAAAGTAATAAAGAATACAAGTAATTACAATAATAAGCTATACAAGCCTATTCTAACACTCTCATTCTATTCTCTCTTGTTTTTTCATCCTTGTACCGTTAAACTGATTTGTTAATTAGCATAGAAATTGAATTTGATTTTTTTTTAACACAGTGTTTGCATTATTATACAACTAAAACAACCGATGAACTAAATAAACAAGCGATGAGGTTTTCATTGATTGTGTTTTGTGTAGCATGTTAATGATTTAATTTAGCTATTATACGATAGTTTATATGTAAACTAGTTATATTATCTTATGTAAATTACTGTATAAAAAATTATTCAATGTAGAAACTCACCTAATGACCCTTTCCTTTCGAATGCCGATGTGTTTCAGATTATAGCTGCTCTGATTGACTTGCATTTGTTAAAAATTTAATAAGTCCTCTGTATATTGAGTTCACAATAACATGTAATTATGTGTAATTGAATCTGTTAATATGCGAAGGGACGTAAAATACGTGATTGGTGAATGAGGTGTCCTTTGAAATTTACCTGCTGTTTTATCATAAAGACCAGATACATAAATACTTGGAGTTTTGTTGTCATCTGTTGAAACCAAAAGATAAAAAAATTAATAGGATTTTCATGATTACTGGCATAATAGAAATTAACACATAATTTATTCTTTCGGTTCGGCAATTTGTAACCTGTTGTAGCCCTTTTTTAGGATCCTCTTTCCTTTCCAATAACATTTTTCCTCTTGAAAGACAGATTGGAGTTTCTTGCTTTGTTTTATTTTGTTACAGCTGAGTTTGTGACAGGATCAACTGCATGGCTTGGCAGAGGTTTGTCGTGTGTTTGTGCACAAAGAAGAGAGAGCGACGCTCGACCCTCTTTTGATTTAACTCCAGTCCAGGTAATATGTTTTGTGATTTGATTACTGAAGCAGCAATTCAATACTCTTTAAATCATTCTTCAAATTTTTGTCTTTGCATCTTCCTACTTTCAAACAATTAATTTGTGTGTGGTATGATGCTTTTTTGTAATGACATGAGCATCTTTTAAACAATATGCAATAGACCTGTATTGAGCTATACATTTGTGTTGAACAATCTACCTTCTCCCCAAATAACAATAAATGTCTTTCAATGGCATTTCTGGCTATGTGATATTGTGCTCTTTATCTTGTTTCTTAGTTAATGTTTCAAACTTCTTGGAAATTTGTGATTACATTCTCTTATCAATGGCTTGCTCTGAATATTTAGTAGCTTCTGTGAGGCCAATATTTCACATGGCTGGGTTTTCTTTTCTTTTATTTTTTTATTTTTTTATCTTTGCTCATGTTGTATACCTTCTGAGATCAAATTAATATGACACTCTCTGCATATTCGTTCTCTTAAATATTGGAATATATGGCACAATAAATTCTAATACCAAATTTCCAATTCTCAGGAAGAATGCTTGCAGAAGCTACAGAGTCGAATAGATATTCCATATGATAGTTCTATCCCCGAGCACCAGGTATCCTTTCGACTACATTTTTTCAAGTCTAAGTGATAAGATGAGACAACAAAATATGAAGTCATAAAAGACTTCTAGTCATGCACCCATAACTTTATGTGCTACCATGGCTTCTTACCATATGTGGGAACTTCTATCTCGTAAGGACGTAATTTACATTTGATTTTGATGCATTATCTTAGGAATCCCTAAGGGCTTTATGGAATGCCGCATTTCCTAAAGAAGAACTCATCGCTTGATTTCTCGAGCAATGGAAAGACATGGGTGGCAAGGGAAGGATCCATCAATGATTTTAGGTAGATATTATTACGGTTGATTAACCCCAATGCCATATGCTGTCCTCATTTTAACTTCTTTTCACTCATTATTTCTATTTGTACAAATCATTGGTAGGGGTGGTGGTTACATATCATTGGAGAACTTCTTGCTTTTTGCAAGGAATTTCCCAGTATGAACTGTTTCTATTTTTGTTCACTCTTTTGGGTGTTGTGATCAATATTTTGGAGCCTTAGTTTTGACTTGAGTTGTGCAAGATTACTGTTTACATTTTGAATGCAATGAATAAATCTCATGAGAGATTAACAAAGCATTCATATTACTACTTCATCCAACAGAAAGGGCCTTTTTTGTTTCTACAGTAAAAGGTAGATATATATTTTGTGGTTAGTTATGTGTTTGTTTGAAGAATGAGTGTGTCCTTGTTTTCAATGTTATCTATTTGGAATTGAGGGATTGTCATTTGTTTCTTCCAAAAGGTACTTCTTGTTTATTGTATGCATGCTTCATTAGATGGTTGATGTAGGAGAAAAGAGTAATAGGCAATCATTTAGTTGAGTTCCTTGGTGAACTGAATAAAATTTTTGTGTTTGGGTTTTGGACTTCCTCCATGATAGAACAATTTTGGCCAGATCATGATGAATTTGTTTTATTGCTTTATCTTTGAGATAGTCTATCATTTTAGGCTTAATTATAAATTATACAGTATGCAACTCTGTAGTAAAATTTTCTCCGCAACTCCACTGGTTTGATGTTGAAATTCCAAGCTTGTTTAGGCAATGTGGACTGAATACATATGGTGAATTATGATAATATGCCTTAAATGCTGAGATTCCTCACATGTGCACCGTTCACACAAACTTATTTGACATGTGCACCGTCCACACAATCTTAATTAACATGTGCATCGTCCACAAGAGGGATAAACCTCTGTTTGTAAGGAGCAGAGCTCCAATATTTTCTTGTTTTTCATATTAATATATTCAGTTCCTATCATGTTCTTACCGAAATGTTTGATGAAATGATGCTTTTAGTCCTTGTGCATGAAGAATGCATTGCGAAAATGAGGCTGATGTCATTGATTGATCTTAGCTCTGATGGAAAGACAACATGTATCGTCAATTACTACCACTAAAGAGTCTTTGCATTGGTTGTATGCGCAGAGTTCCTCTTATAGAAGGTGCTAAGGTACATAAATATGTCAAATAAAAACACTTCTATTTTATGGTCTTGAATTGATGGTGGTGATAATAGGAAAAGTTCATTGATAAACTCTCATTGCTTAATTTATTGTGTGAACATACCATTGACATCCATTGTTTTAAGGCAAAGTAGTTTTAGGTCAGTATCTGCTAAATTGGTCTTATTTGGTGACAGATGCCAGTGAGTGACTAACATGGATAATGTACATATTGAGTTGTAGTTCAATTGTATCAAGTAAACTAGCTTAGTATTCTTGTACCAAGAGATTATAACTTATTATATAATATATATGAGTGTGTATCAAGTGATTGTAACGAATTCATTACCCTTGTATCAGCTTCAAGTAAATGACTACTTATACATTTGGATGTATGATTTAATTTTTTGGATGTATTTTGGATGTATGATTTAATTTTTTATGATGTATGATTTAATTTGAGTTTAAATACAACAAATTCATAGATATCACTATTAAAAAATATTTTGGATGTATGATTTAATTTTTTTTGTTGCAAATATAAAATGGAAAATACACAAAAACTGAAAAAAAATTAAAAAAAAAAAATTAAACAATGGGCAGCGCTTTTAAGGAAGTGCTGCCTATAGGGGGACAAGTTTGGGCAATGGGCAGCGCTTTTTAGGAAGCGCTGCCTATTTGAGGACGTGTTTGGGCAATGGGCAGCGCTTTTTAGGAAGCGCTGCCTATTTGAGGACGTGTTTAGCAATGGGCGCGCTTTTTAGGAAGCGATGCCTATTTGAGGCGTGTTTGGGCAATGGGTGGCGCTTTTTAGGAAGCGCGCCCATTGTTGAGTGGAATACCCAACACATTGCTCAAAGAATACCAAAAGCACGCCTCACATGGAAAAAAAAAAAGCGCTATATACTAATTATGTTGTAGTGCTAGGACATGTGCAGATTAGAGGCATTTAGGCAAGCAAAAACATGAACACAATCTAACTTCATTAACTACGTTCTTAACCTATTTATAGGCAAAAACTTTATCAACTATTACCTCTAGATTTTGGACTTGTAACTTGTTGCAAAATCTTGGACTAAGTAACTACTCTCAAGTCAACTTTATACACAACTGACATGGGGAAACTATTTTGGAATAGTATCTTGGGTTATAATTCAAAAGAACTAGAAGAAGCCCATTAAGAAAGCTCAACATGCTATTATCGAATTCTCGACCTACCAAGGCTTTGCAACCTTAGGAGCAATCCTATTTTAACAGAATAGCAACTAACTAATTCTAACATCACACACACACACACACAGATCATAGTTCATTGTGAATCTAGTTATATTCTTATTCTCTCGACTCCCTGAATCAACACAATCTCTAAATTGAGTGTCTGAATCATTGCAAGTGGCCCCACCGCCTTGTCTTCAAAGATCTAAACATTACTATTTTCATCTTCCATTCCTTTCTTCTCGACAATAATTCCCACATGAGCGCCTTCAATGGATATTGTGGGGTTTTAGAGAGGATGAGGGTGATGATGGGTGCTTTGTACTCTGAAAAGTGTGTTGAAAATTCAAGTGTGAGTCGTTAGTGTCATTTCGACAAGGAATGAGCCTAATGAATGATATATGAGAGGGGTGAACCATACATCCAATGTGTTGAGGTTTTATGTGATGTGATGTCTAAGTCTGTTGGTGATCCTAATCATTAGTTCGTTGTTGTTTTTGGTGCTCCCCGAGACTTCTTAACAAAGTGCTCACGATGGGGGGGGTATGGGAAAGATGACAATCCTATAAGGATAGTTCATTATAACATATTTGGGTTTAGTGGATTTAACGAGCTATAATACTTTGGTCTATACTATAATATGCCATGAAATAATCCAATAATTAATCAATTGAATAAGCATAACTTATCAACGAAAATTGTACGGGGTCATGGTGGAAAGATTCTCTGCAACTACAATTGATCATCTTTCAATTAATGAGGGTTAATAGAGTACATCAAGCAAAGTCCTTCATCGTGCTCGCCTAAGCTCCTCCCTACATCCAGAAGCTTCTAGATGCTTCACGTGACTTTGTTCTCCATTTCAATTAGAGTCCATGTGGATTATTCGTTGCTTTCTATTTCAATTGCTAGTTGTTGGTTGGTCCACGTGGCCATTCTTCTTGTAGATACGTTTGTCTAAATACCATTCTGTTCAGAATATTCATGAGTGGAATAACTTTCCAACTAGTTCATATTCACCAGTATCACTCGTTTTTTTTAGATAAGCAATTTCATTGAAAGGGAGCACAAAGGGTTGATGGTGAGTGGAAGCTGGTCCAGAACAAAAGAAGAAACGTTGTTGGTGTAGAATAAAAATCTCTTTCCATGTTTTGATGATACAAACTTAAGTGATGAGTTAAGCTTTCTTATCTTATTATGATTTAACAAGTTTTCAATCAAGTGTGTTAAAGAACAGGGAATAAGTTTCATAGCAAAATTCTTGGCCTTACAAAATAAACCAAGTGGTTTTCAAAGATAAAATGTGCCAAAAGAAGGTTACCTACAAAAAGGTTACCTTGAAGGTTGAATACTGAAGGTTACCCCATCGGAAGGTTGACTACGAAGTTTAAAAGATAAAGTAACTTTCTTCGAAGGGTTGATGAAAGTCAAATGGAAGGTTGACTAAAAGTCAACACAATGTTGACCAATAGTCAACGAAAGTTTGATTGAAGTCAATAGAAGGTTGATCGACTATGGAATATTGTTCGAGAAGGTTAAGTGTTCAAGAAGATTAAATGAAGATTGAAGACTTCAAAGCTTCTGGTTTCTGGAAACATACTCATGCTCGAATTCTTGATTCAATATGCATCAAATGAGTATTCAAGGAATAGTATATTGTAAAATAATTATCCTAGAAAAAGAGGAACTACTTGATCTTTGATGTATCTCAAAAGCATGTTTGTTCATGTTGTAAAAGCTTTAGAAGTTTTGATTTAAATTGTATAAAGCATTATGTAATACATGAACAGGAACAGAAGTGACAGAAAGGAAGAAAAGGAAGTAGAATGCTGACATGAAGTGACCTTATGGAAAGATAAAGCACCAAGGTTGCTTTAGAAGGTTGAAAATGCTACAACTAAAGCACACATGATATCATTGCCTACCTACAAGTCTACAAACAAATTCCAACGACTCTTTCTCCATTCCAACGGATATATATTTTCAGATTGGGAGTCTATATAAATGTTTGCTCAATTCAAATACAAATTATGAGTTGATATTGGAACCTTCAAGTCAAGCTTCTAAACGGAATCCAACCTTCTCATCCACACTTCAAGCTACTACAAGTTCAGAATTGGGAATACTATCTTGAGTGTGTGCAAGCTTGTTACATTCTTAGAAATACATTGTATTTATCTATCAACAAGCTCCTAAATCATCCCATAACCCAAACCCCTTATTGTAAGGAATAATGTGCTTGTTTCTCAAATGCACTACCTAGTTAAAGGTGAGTGGTGTTGGTGATTCTAAGTTGTAATTCTCTCAACAAACTACCTAGTGAAAGGTGAGTGTTGTTGGTGAGTCTAAGTTGTAGGTTTCTCAACAAACTACCTAGTAAGAGGTGAGTGTTGTTGGAGATTCTGTTTGAAGGTTTCACAACAAACTACCTAGTGAAAGGTGAGGGTTGTTGGTGACTCAGTTCGAAAGTTTCTCAACAAGCTACCTAGTGAAAAGTGAGGGTTGTTGGTGATTCTACTGTGAAAGTTAGCACTTGTCTTTTGTGTGTGATCAAAAGAGAGTGGAGGTGAAAGTCTTTAGCAAGTGAAGCTAAAGCAAGTGTAAAATCTATTTGGAGAATAGTGGAAACTCTCACGAGGACGTGGGGAGAGGAGTAGCCACAGTTTGGTGAACCTCTATAACTCTACTGTGTTATTTTCTGCTTTACTTATCATTTGCTTTAACTGTCTAAATATCACCAAAGTTTTCAAATACTTTAGAAGGTTAAATCCACCAACCTTCTGAAGTCAAAATCTTAATTTTAAATAAGCTCAACTTTGATCATCTTTTGAAAACTACACTCTTTGCGAAAAGAAAAGACATCTAAAATCATCAAAGTTAATTATCTTTCACTACTGTCACATTTGCTTGTTGTTTGTGCAACTAACATTCAACCTTCTGATATCCAAGTTATCTTGAGAAACCATACAGAAGGTTGCAGGAATTAAAAACGAAAAAGATAGCACAATTCAATCCCCCCCTTTCTTGTGCAAATTAGTCACTTCAGTTGGTGGGTCAAAAGGAAGGATAGACATTGCTGGAAGTGGGGTGAAGAACGTTGGAGACACTATTTCTTTTTACTTCTCTAACTTTCCATCTTCCCATGGTGCTAAGGAGATGTTGAAGGCTTTTGCTTTGTATGGCAAGGTGGTAGAGGTTGTTATCCCCCCTAAGAGAAACAAGTGGGGTAAGAGGTTTGGTTTTGTACGGTTTGCTGATGTTCGGGACCCAAGAGTCTTCGCAGTGCAACTTGATAATATTATCTTTGGGTCTGATAAGATTCACTTTAACAGTTTTGGGAGAGAAATGCATCCGGCCCAACCGAAGAAGGCTCATGTTGGCAAGGTCACTGTCCATGCAAGGAACGCTTCAGCAGCAAAGGAGATTGTAGGAAATGCTAAAAGGGTTTGGAAGGAGGTTGTGAAGGGAAAGAATGAAGAAGGTGAGCAATCAGGTGGGGGGGGGAGAGGTAATGTTGGTGGTGGTGGCGGCAGTGAAGGTGGTATTGGTTGTGGAAGGGGAGGCTTCGGTGCAAAACGGAACGTTAAAAAAAATTGACACACAGACATCAACACCCGGAGCAAAGGATTGTGTACTACCGGCAAAGGAATTTGTGTGATGTGTGGTATAATAACTCGGAAGAGGAGTTAAATAATTTCAAGAAGAGGTATGTCGCAAAAGTGTGAAATGCCGGCTCTACTCATATGGTGCAAGAATGGTTTAATATGCAGGGCATTTTCTCAATTAAGGCGACTCCAATGGGTGCAAATTTGGTACTTCTGGAGGAAATGGAGGACGGTTTGATTGATGATCTTGTTAAGGATGCTAAGGATTGGTTGTTTGAACATTTTAGTATTATAAGGAAATGGAGCCAATCAGAAGTGGATAATGAAAGGGTAGTCTGGGTTAGATGCTATGGCATTCCTCTCCATGCCTGGAACAACGAATTCTTCTCAGCAATAGCTAGGAAATGTGGAACCTTCTTGGGGGTGGATGAAATACGAGGAAAATGAAATCTTTGGATGTGGCAAGAATCCTAATTAGAACAAGGAGCTATGGCGTGTTTAATATGGTGATAAATGCAAATATTAACGATGAGATGTTTAATGTTAAAGTTTTGGAGGAATGGTGTGGACCGATGCATTGGGATGGTCTTTCTCAACCAAAGGATGATGAGGAGCGTGAAGGTATATTGGTTAGTGACGAGGGAAGTGAAGACAACTACGATCCTCCCTTGTTTGATTTTAGAGAAGAGGGTAATGAAGAATCTGATGATGATGTGGGAGGGGAAGAGGATGATGGCCTGCCGGAGGGTAGAATGGAGGAGCTGGAAGTGAGAGATGGTGTCCAGAATGGTGGAGGGGTGGTAGAGGAAATAAATGTGGCAATAAATAGCTTGAATGGGGAGATGAATGTGGCTATGGAGAATATGGAGGCAGCTCCTGTTCCTCCTACTGCGCAGATTGTAGGGGGGATGAGTGAGGAGAATAATGTTGTTTTAAATATAGATGAGAATGGTTCCAAATTTGTTGGGGGTGTTGGTGATACGGTACTTTCTACCTCAAATGGGCCTTTCTTGCATACTGAGGTCCAGAATGAAGCTGTGGAGCTTGGTAAGTCCGATTATTTAATTCCGATTGGGGTACCCGCTGGCAATGCTGAGAGTGGGGTTATTTGTTCTTCAAAAAAGGTAACAAGAGGCAATAACACTTTAAAGGAGCGGGAAGATCTCAATAGCAACATTATAATTGGCGTCGTGAATAAGGAGGCGGAGAACCTAATTTATTCTGCAGGAAGCGCAAGAGGTAATTCTATTGATGCTCAAACTTTCTTTGTTAAACGTAACCCTCCCAATCCAGGTTTGTCTATATCCATTAGTTGTGATGGTAGCCCTGCTATTCTTGGGGATGTGTCGGTGGGAGACTCCGCATCCGATTCTGTAATGAGAGGTTTCTGGCAGAACATGAGATGTCACTGGCAAATAAAATGTGGAGCTTTGCGAAGGAGAACTTAGGCGTAATTGGTAAAAACAATGATGAGGTATACTCTGGCAGATTAAAGTCTCTGGAAATCAGAGATCAGATTGCTAAAGGCAAGAAGGAGAAGAAAAATAAGTCTCAATGAAGATCACAACCTTTAATATGAGAGGGTGGGGGGGGGGGGGCAGCAAAAAGAAGGCGCCACAAGAAGTTTATAGTGGAGGAAAAAATAGACTTGTGTATGATTTAAGAAACTAAGAGCAGCGGACTTACAAAGAGGGCAGTTGGAAGTGTATGGAGAGATGACAATTTTGATTGGGTAAGTAAGAATGCATTGGGTCTGTCAGGTGGTTTGATAAGTGTATGGAAGGCAGATCTTTTGGAGGTTATGTTCTCATTTTCGGGTGAGAATTTTTTCGGGATATGTGCAAAGGTTGATGGCCGTATTTGTTATTTTGTTAACGTGTACTCTGCGTGTAATTTGGCGGGTAAAAGAAGACTATGGTCAAATTTATGTTGTCTTAAGGAGAAATTTGAGGTTGGAGAATGATGTATTGCGGGAGATTACAATGTTGTTTCCTCTAGACATGAAAGAAGTGGATGTTCAACTACCTTCAATCACAATGAGGCATGCGAATTTGTTGCTTTCATGGAGGATATGAAATTAATTGATGTTCCGGTACTAGGTAAGAAATTCACTTGTTTTGGATCAGATGGAAGAGCTAGTAGGCTGGATAGAATACTATTGACTGAGGGGCTAATTTCAAGATGGAATGTCAGCGCTCAATGGGTTGGTAATAGAGATCTCGGATGACTGTCCTGTGTGGTTAATTACATCGGTAGTAAATTGGGGACCAAAGCCGTTCAGATTCAATAATTGCTGGGTGGAGCATAAGGATTTCAAACAATTTGTTTCTGACTGTTGGGTTTCTTTTCAAGTGGAAGGGAGGGGTTCATTTGTGATAAAGGAGAAATTACGTTTGTTGAAGGAAAAGCTTAGAGTGTGGAACCGGGAGGTATTTGGCATGAAGGACTTGAAAATTGAAAATATTGTAAGTGATATGAATGAAGTAGAAAGATTGGCGGTGGAGGGTGGATGCGTGGATGATGCCCAAAGAAGCCGATTGAACAACGAGTTTTGGAGTGAGCTACATGCCAAAGAAAGTCTTATTGCACAAAAGTCACGGGTTAGGTGGTTGGTCCATGGAGATTCAAACAGCAGGTTCTTCCATGCTTGTATGAGAAACAATAGGAGAAAGACTCAGTTGTTGAAAGTTATGGTGAATGATGTGTGGGTTGAGGATGTGGGAGGTGTGAAGAGGGCGGTCAAGGAGCATTTTGAGGCTAAGTTTAAAGAAGAAGAATTTGTTAGGCCGGCAATAGATGGGATCAACTTTAACCAAATATTTGTTGATGATAACGAGTTGCTTGTTGCGCCATTTTCTTTGGAGGAGGTTAGGGAGATAGTATGGGAATGTGATGGAAATAAGAGTCTGGGGCCCGACGGGTTTAATTTTACCTTTATTAAGAGTTGTTGGGATCTACTCTCTCCGGAAATCATAAGTTTTTTGAGGAATTCCACAGACATGCAAGACTACCCAAGGCAATTAGTGCATCCTTCTTGGCACTAATTCCTAAGTCCAGTAATCCACAAGGTTTGGGAGAGTACAGACCGATATCTCTTATTGGGTGTATGTATAAAATGTCAGCAAAGGTGCTTGCGGGTAGAATCAAGAAGGTTTTAAAGGGGGTAATTTCAGTGTGTCAAAGCACTTTTCTCGCGGGAAGAAATATATTGGATGGTGTGCTGGTAGTGAATGAAGTTATGGACATGGCAAAAAGAACAAAGCGAAAGTGTGTGGTTTTGAAGGCTGACTTTGAAAAAGCTTATGACTCTGTTAGTTGGTCCTACTTGGACTATATGTTGGGAAAGTTGGGCTTTGGTGCAAAGTGGAGGTGCTGGATGCGTTCTTGTGTCTCCTCTAATTCTATCTCTGTCTTAGTTAATGGAATCCCAACAGATGAGTTTGTGGCACAGAAAGGGTTGAAGCAGGAGACCCACTGGCACCGTTTTGTTCCTAGTGGCTGCAGAGGGGTTAGCAGGCTTGGTAAGAAAGGGGGTAGAGTCTAACAATCTGAAGGGGTTTCAAGTAAGTGAATCTTTAGTAATTGAAATTTTGCAGTTTGCGGATGACACAATATTTTTCTGCGATGGAAGTGACAAAAGTGTATGGTGCTTGAAGGCAATCCTAAGGACTTTTGAAATGATTTCGGGGCTGAAGGTCAATTTTTTGAAGAGCAATGTAATTGGTATAAATATGGAGGAAAGGATCGTGGAGGGGATTTCACGTTTTCTCAGGTGCGGAAGGGGCTCAAATTCCTTCAAATTTCTTGGGGTTTCTATTGGCTCTAATCCGAGGTTGGCAAGCACGTGGCGACCGATTATAGAATCCATACAGGCAAGGTTAAACAGTTGGAGGAGCAAACAACTATCCATTGGAGGGCGAGTCACTCTTATTAACTCGGTACTTGAATCCTTACCTCTTTATCTCTTTTCATTTTACAAAGCATCGAAAAAAGTGATTGATGAAATAGTAAAGCTTCAAAGAAGATTTCTGTGGGGGGGTGATTATGAGTCTAAGAAAATGGCATGGGTGAGTTGGGAAAATGTATGTAAACCAGTATCACTCGTTATGTTCTAATCTTTTTGTTCTTTGTCTTTGTTGATCACCATATCCTCTTTCATTACTTTGAAGCAGTGAAGCGTTCATCATTGGCTGCTGCATATGATGGAACCTCACCACAAACCGATTCAACAACAGTTTTGATTGGTAACAGTTCTGTCTTCAATGGAGGATCTGCGTCTCTTGATCCTCACAGTTTCATGAAGGCGCCAATTAGATTATTCAACTTCTTGTTGTGGAACAAACAAGCTGAATGGTGTGATATGGCATTATAAAATTCATCATCTCTTGGCGTATCTGATTATTTCTCCATGTTATGCAACAAAAGTTGATCGTCTTACAGTTATCGTGTTAGAAGCGTATGATAAATGGCTCGTCTAAGATTAGACTCTCATAATGTGGTTGTTATCAATGTTTTCTTATTCGATGTTTCCTCTCATTCTTAGCTGTCAACATTACGACTCGAGTTGGACCATGATCGACGCACATAGTACTACAGTAATCTGGCAAGCCTCAACAGGATCAAATTGACCTAAGGAACAATCATCAAATAAAAACATATTTGTCTATATTTTAAAGAAATTTCTACAAAAAATTCGGTACAATCTACTCTAATATACATAACATCACCAGAGGCACTCCAAACTAAAATGGGAGCATCACAGGTGGCCCCGAGCATAGGCGAGAGAGGCGACCGCCCGGGGTCCCATTTTGTTAAGGGCACCAAAAGTTATTTTACTTAGTAGAATATAGATATATTAAAATAAATATTTTATGTTATTAGAATTATAATCATATATTTAAAGAATTGGATTCTTTAAATACAATTAATTGTTTCCTAATAGTTATATATATATATATATATATATATATATATATATATATATATATATATATATATATATATATATATATATTTTGTGAAATTCTCACTTTAGTTTCTGTTGAAAATGATTCTAATTTTTTTAATAAAAGTGCAATGAGAATATTATTCAATATCAGTGTTATCAAAACAGGACCGGACTGGTCGGCCGGACCGGTCTGACCGGGAACCGGACCCTTGGCCGGCTCGGGCTGCATGCTGAAACATATTTGCATGTTTTCACAAAAAAGACTTGGCTGGGGTTCAAACCTCCCTAGCATTTAACATTTCAACTTTTTTACCACTAAGCCATTTGTTATTTGTTGATATTGTTCTGCATTGAATATATATAATCAGTTCCTAGTAATAATAATAATAAAACAAATATCAATAACATTATATTTTTTGACAAACTTTGTTACGTTAGTTTTCGTAACTTATTATAATTAATTAATAACCTTTTTACAACTAAGGTATATTTTTAGATATTATTTACTAGCTAATTTTTTATTAACTAATTATATTTCATACTTTTATGTATTTTATTCACTAGTAACCTTTTTTAAGGTATAATACAACTTTTTGATGACTCTGTGTTGTATATAAGATAATATATTTATAATTTTGCAGATATTTTATTTATTATTAAATTTAGATATTTTATCAATTGTACCCAATTACAATTATAAATACAAATACTTTCTTAATATATATTATAATTTTTGAATTTATTTAATATAGACTGGCTCATGCGGTCCGACCAAAGACCCGACGGTCCGACCAAAGATCCAGTGACCCAGTGCCTTGACCGGCTCGATGGCCGGTCCGGTTCTGATAACATTGCAAATAACTACAAAGGGCATAATTTTATTGGTTCGTACAAGATAACCAAAATCCTAGGACCGACTGTGTCCTATGGTAGTGAGAGAGCAGCAAAATGCATACGAATATGCAACTTAGTGTTGAGCACTTGAGCTCCCATATCATAATAAGATTCTGATAAGTTATTTTTGACTTATCAATATACTTTTTTATGAGTACTCATCAATGTATCTTTTAATAGCCTAGTAGAATAAAAAAAAGTTAATGGATTACATGTTAGTTAAAATGTTATACAAGTCACCTTATGTCTTCATTTATTCTTTACTTTAAAAACTACCACAATAGAATTGCATGTTTTTTTTTGCAAATAGAATTGTGTGTTTACATTACAACTAGTAACCACTCTTAAATTGAGAACACGATAGTGTTGCTCGATAACAAACATGAATGTCACATGATACTCATACATGATAACAAAACCACTCTACTTTATAAAATATTATTTAGCCACCTCTTTTACCTCACAAGCAAATTGTCACATTTTAAGTAGGAATACACAATGTCATTTGAGTATAAATATTCCATTTCAAAAGCTACATCCATTACAATTATCAGCTTTGGTGACAATCAAGATACCTATTCTTGCAAAGTAGTGCGCGCCCACGAAAACCACCCACCATGAACTTTGTACTAGTAGCCATTATCCTTCTTGGTCCATCTTGTACCACACCGTAAAATGTAAGGATGATTAATAGTGGCAAGAATGTTAGCTTCTTGCCAGAATTTCGCATTCAACCTCTCTTGCTTAGATGATCAGCCAATAAAGCATCTATTATTTATTCTTTTGATAGAAACATCTGCTCCTCTCCATTTTCCAGGATGCACGGTCCCAAATGTACCAGAACCTAGTTTTACCAGGTTTTTCTCAATATTTGTTATACATATTTTACTAGCCATGAATGTCATAAAATATTTAGAGAAAATACATGTTAAAATTATGAAAACATGTTAAAACATTAGTATTCGATGCATTTGTCAATCTTCTTTTCATATATCCCTGTTGTTGCATGTGTTGGATAAATTAGTTTATGGTTCCATAGAACCAGGCGGATCACGCAGAATTTTAGTTAACCATAGAACAATGTGGATGACGCTGAATTCAAGTTAAACATTTAACAAAGCGGATCACGCAGATGTTGCATACAAAAGATCGTCGTCCCAGGTAAGAGCTGGGGTTTTATTCCATTTTTGAAACAGAAAATGTGTCAAGCTCATCCCCAGATGAAAATACAATGCAACTCAACTAACTTTCAATGATTTCAGAAGCGGACAACATCGGGCGATCACGCATTTGTCAATGCATTTGTTAAAAAGAAGATTGTCAATGCATTTGTCAATCTTCTTTTTAACATGTTTTCATAATTTTATGCAATAAACCATAAAATTATGGTTAACTAGAATTCTGGGGAATCCGCCTGGTTCTATGGTACCACAAACTAATTTATCCATCACATGCAATAACATGGATATATAAAAAGAAGATTGACAAATGCATTGACAAATGCGTGATCGCCCGATGTTGTCCGCTTCAGAAATCATTGAAAGTTAGTTGGGTTGCATTAAATTTTCATCTGGGGATTAGCTTGACACATTTTCTGTTTCAAAAATGGAATAAAACCCCAGCTCTTACCTGGGACGGCGATCTTTTGTATGCGACAAATACCATCCATAATTGTTATCACTTGGTTACCTTGCACTAGTTCTCTATATTTAAACTTAAAGAGTTAATCCAATCCATGTGGGTACAATCCCATCTTCTCTAAATTACTTGTTCTAGACTGTGTATACTTGCACATCTTATTTTCCACACCAATGAGAAGGTTGGATAACTTGAGAAGCTTGACTTGTGAAGGTTCCAATTAACTCTCATGAATTGTAACTTCGTAATCTAGCCTTTAAATAGTCTTTGAAACTTGAATATTGTCGTTAGGAGGTTTGATGGCATCCTCGGAGCCGTCGGTGACTATTTCAAAAGTCGTGAAGGTGGGAGTGATGGAGACACCACGATCGGGGATGGAAGACCGATCGATAAGTCGGGAAGACGCCACAACCGGCTATGGATGGTTCCGGTTGATGAGTCGGGATGAGCGCCACAGTAAACCGATAAGCTCTTAGAACGGCTCAGAAGAACCAAAGAGACACGTCTCTAAATTTTTACTCAAAATTCAACTTGTTTATTTCATAAAATGCACTACAATATATAGGGCTCTAGTCCCAATTGACTCAATGACACCCTAAAATTTTTAAATCTAAACAAATCTTGCAATAAATGTAAAAATCAAATCCTAAAATTCATATTTGAAAACAATCAAATAAGAATTAATTCTAGGAATAAAAAGTAATCCTAATATACTAATCTAGAATAAACCAAATCAACATTAATGTTAAATCTTAATTAAAATAAACAAACCTACAGGCATTAATGCCTTTATTTATTTCTCCTAAAAAAAGCAATTAAATGCATTATAGTAGTGTGATCTTCAAAATCAAATAAAAATAGAGATTCCTTGTAGGTTTTCTTCCACATGTTCAAAGAACCCGAAGATGAATATTATTTCTTTGTAGAATTCCTTCCACATGCTTAAGGCATTTAGGATCTCATCATTCTCCCTTTCTTCGAGAAGATTTGTCCTCAAATCTGAATTTGCAAAATAAATTAATGGGTTATTGAAAAAAATTCTCTCTTTTTTCTCTCTTCTTTCTTTTTGAAATTTGGATATTCCATCCAGTTTCCTCTTAAAATCTTTATTTTTTTCAACAATGTTCCTATTATTTTTCCTTGCCTCTTCTTTTCTCTCAATGTTCTTCTTCTCCTCCACTTCTTTACCATTCCTTTCCTTTTCCCTTTCAGAAGCACACTCTAAATCCTCTTGTGCTTTACGGAGATGCTCACATAATATTTCAGAAATATCACCCATCATTTTTTCTATTTTATCATCTATTCTTTTCTCTCTCAGTTTCTTCTCTCTGATGTATATTTCATAATCGCTTTGCCTTCTCTCCATCTTAAACCAGACACACACAAACAAAAAAACTTCCAAACAAATAAGAAAGAACGGAAAAAAAAAATTGCCTTTTTTTCTTGCTCTTTTTTTTTCTTTTCTTCTTTCTTCTTCTTTTTTTTTTTTTTTTTTTTTTTGAATTTTTGAATTTTTTTCCGTTTTTTCTATTTTTTTTCAAAACTAAATAAAATGAAATCAACTAAAATTTAGAGACTAAAATTGAAAAGGATAAATAACACCTTGATAGAACCTAAGCTTTGATACCAGATGATGGCATCCTCGGAGCCGTCGGTGACTATTTCGGGAGTCATGATGGTGGGAGTGATGGAGACACCACGATCGGGGATGGAAGACCGATCGATAAGTCGGGAAGACGCCACAACCGGCTATGGAGGTTCCGGTTGATAAGTCGGGGTTGAGCGCCACGGCAAACCGATAAGCTCTAAGAACGGCTCAGAGAACCATAGAGACACTTCTCTAAATTTTTACTCAAAATTCAACTTGTTTATTTCATAAAATGCACTACAATATATAGGGCTCTAGTCCCAATTGACTCAATGACACCCTAAAATTTTTAAATCTAAACAAATCTTGCAATAAATGTAAAAATCAAATCCTAAAATTCATATTTGAAAACAATCAAATAAGAATTAATTCTAGGAATAAAAAGTAATCCTAATATACTAATCTAGAATAAACCAAATCAACATTAATGTTAAATCTTAATTAAAATAAACAAACCTACAGGCATTAATGCCTTTATTTATTTCTCCTAAAAAAAGCAATTAAATGCATTATAGTAGTGTGATCTTCAAAATCAAATAAAAATAGAGATTCCTTGTAGGTTTTCTTCCACATGTTCAAAGAACCCGAAGATGAATATTATTTCTTTGTAGAATTCCTTCCACATGCTTAAGGCATTTAGGATCTCATCAAGGTTGGAGATAGCCATTGGGAAGTAGTTCTAGGCTTGTAGGTATGCAATGATAAAGCTTGCTTTAGTTGTAGCCTTTGAACCTTCTTCAGATGCAAATCGTGCTTTATCTGACCCATTGAACCTTCCTTCAGCTGACATTGTACTCTCTTACACATATTCTGACCTTCCATGACCTACTCTTGTACTATGACAGTTTGTATGCTTTTATGTGAAGCTTCTCAAGCTTCATTAACATGAACAAACATGTTTTATTTGTACAAGGAATAATCAATGAGTTCCTCTTTACATATGACAAATATTCTACAATATTTATTCATTGAATATACATTTAATGCGCATAGGATCATAGAATAAGAATTAAATGTGTTTATCTTCTTGAGAAGGTTGTTGTTCCTTTAACCTTCCCAACTTTAACCTTCTTTAACAATCAACCTTCTTTACATTAATCTTTGATAAGGCCAACCTTCTTTTGACTTCTAGTCTAAGCTTCTGTTGACTTATAGTCAAACCTTTTGTTGACTTTTAAGTCAACATTCTGTAGACTCATTTGGTCATCCTTCGGTAGATACAGTCAAATCTTCTGTTGACTTTATTTAACTTTCTTTAGTTAACTTTCTTTAGTTAACATTCTTTTGGATCTTCTACACTTTGTAATGTCATATGAATTTTGGTCCATTGTAGAGCCAAGTTCTTGCTATAATTTAGAGCCTGTTCTTAATCTTTTGATTGAAACTAGTTAGATCACATTTAACCCAGAAAACTTAATTCATTACTTTAAGTTTGTATCATCAAAACATGAAAAGAGATTTTCATTCCAACACCAATAACCACAACCCCGCTACCAAGTCCTACACCTACATCCCATGTGCTAACATATGTTAGTCTCAATCTTACCGCTCTTCCTCCACACCGCAAAGCCATAGGCTATAAATGAGTGTTTAAAGTAAAGGAAAAATCATATGGCAGTATCAACAAATATAAAGCACGATTGGGAGCCAAAGGTTACAATCAAATACTTGGAAAAGATTATGGGGAAACCTTCTCGAATGTTGTTAAACCTGTTATTATCTGGGCACTTCTCACACTAACTCTCACATACAAGTGACATATCCATCAAGTTGATATCAATAATTCATTCATTAATGGTCACCTACAAAAAGAGATATACATGGCCCAACCATCGAGAATTGAAACTAGTGACAAATCTTTGGTTTGTAAGCTCCATCACATTCTTTGTGGTCTCAAACAAGCGCCATGTGTATGGTGTGACCGTCTTCGTAATTTTTTGCTTTAATATGGTTTCAAGCCAGGTAGGTGTGATTATTCATTTTCATATATCATGATAATGGGGCACATCTTTATGTCTTGTAATACGCGGATGACATTCTGATTACTAGGTCATTTACAATTTTAATACAAAATCTCGTGACTAAGCTTCATGCTACTTTTGCACTTAAGGACATGGGCACACCAAATTATTTTCTGGGTCTTGAGGTTCATTTTCAATCCAATGGTTCTATTTTGCTCACACAAGCCAAATACATTAGTGGCTTACTTTGGAGAGCGGAGATGTTTGATTGTAAGGGAGTTGACACTCCCATGGCATACACAAACAAGCTTAGCAAACATGCACTACAAGAAAAACTGAAAATTCAAGGCAAAACTTTCTGGCGGATTTTAATCCCCCACAAACTTTTCGGCGGATTTTTGACATTTGTGGGGGATTTAATCTACCAGAAAATTTTTGGCGGATTTTTGACATTTTTGGGGGATTTTTGACGTTTGTGGCGGATTATAAAGTGGGAACAAAAAAGTTCCAGAAAAAAAAAATCAATCCGCCGAAAAGCAATGTATATCCGCCGAAAATGAATTACGCTAAACAGGGGGCAAATTTGAAATTCACAGAATCCGCCGAAAAGCAATGTAAATCCGCCGAAAAGACGCACAGAATCCCAGGCGTCCCACATGCCAACAAATCCGCCGAAAACAACACAGATTCCGCCGAAAATGATTCAAACGGTCAAAACACCTCGGTCAAAACACCTCAACAAATCCGCCGAAAATAACACAGATTCCGCCGAAAATGATGATGATTCAAACAGCTATCTCGCTCCTCCTCTTATAAATCTGATTACACTTCACAAACAACACTTCACTCTCAACACTTCACTCTCTCAACACTTCACTCTCTTAATAATCCACACATTCAATCTTTACTCTTTCTCAACACTTCTCTCAAATTTGTTTTGAAGGTATGTTTTAATTTAGACTTTGTTTTAACTTATATTTTGTTTTAACTTATACTTTGTTACTAATTATGGTGTTGTTTGTTTAGGATCTTTGTTGCTGTGTTTGGTGATCTTTGTTGTTGTGTTTGGTGATCTTTGTTGCTGTGTTTGGTGATCTTTGTTGCTGTGTTTAAAGGATTCCGATTTAGCATCAAGTCAGAGTCTTCTCGGCAATACCGGTTAGTTATTGAAATTATTTGTTGTCATTAAACTTATTTGATGTTAGTAGTTAGACTTCTTGAATAATTAAATATGAAAAATTATAATATATTAGTTAATATTACTAAATAAATTCGTACCAAATAAGATGAATGTATTTGATAATTTTGTGCTTATTTTTTAATTTATGTTAATATTTTTTTAAAAATATTACATAAATACAATATTAAAATATTGATTTAAATTTAATTTGCATTAATATTATTTAAAAATTCGAAATATAATAATATAGTAGTTAAAAAAGAAAAATTTTATTTGATGTTAAAAGTTTTTAGATGAATGCTAAATACAATAATATAGTAATTATTCGAAAATGCATTATATAATTATTATTTTTATTAATTTGTTAAATATTATATTTTTAAATATCATTATATTATCATCTTTTTGTTTAAAGTGTTAACTTTTATTATATTTTCGAAAGTCATTATATTATCATTTTTTTGTTTAAAGTGTTAACTTTTATTATATTTTCGAAAGTCATTATATTATCATTTTTTTTGCTTAAATTGTTAAATTTTATTATATTTTCGAAGTTATTAAATATATCAAAGAATTATGATATGTAATTTATTTTCATTTAAATAGTTACATTTAAACAGTTATTATATGTAATTTATTTTATATTATATTATATTTTCATTTACTCTAAATAATTATGATAATATGTAATTTATTGTTAATAATAAAATTGATAGACTTGTTAGTTAAAATGACTAATATTAATAAAATCTATGTTTTAAATATTGTTATGTATTTGTTAAAATGTTATATTTTTTGTTAGTTAATAGAGTGTTAGTTAAAATGACTAATATTTATGTTTACCACCATAACATAATATATAAAATGTGTTAAATTTTTTAAATTCTATTTTTGTTATAATTTATTAATGTAATGTTTACATTATTAGTGTATGTGTATGTGTATGTGTATGTGTATGTGTATATGTGTATTTGTATGTACCAGAAATATAAATTTTGATTTATTATTTATGGGTACGTAGTACTAGGATCTTGAAAACATGGACCGTAGTTGGATGTATGATCGATTATTTCTGGAAGAAGCGGTTTAAAGAGACGTTTTGCAGAAGGAGTAGAAGAGTTTATTTTTGTGCTAAAGCGTGACGAAGGATTTGGCGCGGTGCGGGGAATTAGATGTCCGTGCGCGAAATGTTCAATTCGATTAATAAAAATGAAGATGAAGTCGAATGCATTTGTACAATAATGGGTTTAGGCGATTATTGGATATGCGATCGTCACGCAATAAGTAGCACTGGGTACTGCGGTGAGTGTTCTTGCGGTTAATGTTCGGTTGAAGTATATCTTTCAAGTACTAATGTTAGGTTGAAGAAGTAGCTTCCACATCTGGATCCGCCAAATCATGCAACCCGCGTTAGATGTTTATCGAGGAATGATATCTCATGCCGTTGGAGTAAATTTGGATTTTGAAGAACCGAGAATATGATCTTTGTCAAGAAGTTCCAAATGAGGAAGCGCAATTGTTTTACACGTATTTGAGTGAGACAAATAAACCATTATTTGAAGGATCTAAAGACTCAAAATTATCAATGTGCGTTCGGTTGTTGGGTCTTAAGTCTCAATTTAATGTTGCCGAGTTTGTGCATGGAATATATGACCAAAATGATGTTGGATGCAACCCCTATTAAAGGACTTTTGCCGCAGAGTTATTATGATGCTAAAAGGCTGGTATCGAAGCTTGGCTTAAAATCTAAAAGAATTGATTGTCGTGTGTCTGGTTGCATGCTCTATTATAATAATGAGTTTGGCATAAATGATGGAAATTTGTGGAATGCAAGTTGTGTGGAGAGCCACGCCATCGCGTGTGCAGCAGAGTGAAAGGGCAGCAGAGGCAAACCGGTTCCATGGAAAGCAATGTTCTATCTACCGCTTATACCAAGGCTACAGAGGATGTTTACATCAATGGAAACCGCTGGTAAAATGACGTGGCACCATGAAAATAGAAACAATTCTGGTGAATTACGTCACCCATCCGATAGTGAAGCTTGGAAGCATTTTGATTGTGTTCATCCAGATTTTGCGATGATCCACGCAATGTTGGCGTGGTTTATGCTCTGATGGTTTCACACCCTATATTCAAGCATCGACATCACCATATTCTTGTTGGCCAGTTATTGTTACCCCATACAACCTTCCACGAGAAATGTGTATGTCTAAACCATACATGTTTTTAAATGCTATTATTCGTAGCGCCAAGCAATCCAACAATTTGGTATTGACATATATTTGCAACCTTTGATTGATGACCTAAAAAGGTTGTGGCATGGTGTTTTAACTTATGATGCAAAGACACAAACAAAATTTGAGAATGAGGCGGCTTTGATGTGGACAATTAATGACTTTCCGCCTATGGAATGTTGTCTGGATTGGGAACACATGGTAAGATGGCGTGTCCGATTTGCATGGTTGACACAAGGGCTTTCACTCTTAAATACGGAGGGAAAACTTCGTGGTTTGACTCGCATCGTAGGTTCTTACCTATGGATCACCCATTTAGAAAGCGAAATATGCATTCATCGAGGGACATGTTGAAACAAGTGGACCTCCTCATAGTTTGACACCGAGGAAGTTTGGGGGCGGTGTTAAAGACATCCCTCCCGTGGAAGTTATAGCGGGTGTTGTTTCTCGTCCAGAAGGCTATGGGCAATGGCACAACTGGACAAAGAGAAGTATCTTTTGGGAACTTCCCTATTGGAAAGATAATCTACTGAGACACAATCTGGATGTAATGCATACAGAGAAGAATTTTTTTGATAACATATTTAACACTTGTCATGGGCGTGAAAGGTAAAACGAAGACAATGAGAAAGCTAGGAAGGACATAGCTCATTATTGTAGGCGAAAGGATTTGTTGTTGGTTGAGCAAGGTACTAGGACATTGAAACCCAAAGCCAATTATACTTTATCTAAGGAAGAAGCGAAAGCAGTTTATCGGTGGATAAAAGAGTTGAAAATGCCAGACGGTTATTCTTCCAATTTATCTAGATGTGCGGATGTGGATAATGGGAAGTTGCATGGGATGAAGAGTCATGATTGTCATGTATTCATGGAGTGCTTACTTTCCATCGCTTTTAGTTCGTTGCCAACACACATTTTGAACCCGCTAATTGAAATAAGTACATACTTTAAGAATTTGTGTTCAGCAACCCTAAAAGTTGATGATCTTACAAAAATGGAACAAGACATCCCACTTATCTTATGCAAGTTGGAGAGAGTATTTCACGCTGGTTTCTTTGATTCTATGGAGCATCTACTAGGTGCATCTCGCATCTGAAGCTAAACTTGGCGGACCTGTCCAATACAGATGGATGTATCCGTTTGAAAGGTCAGTTATTTATTATAATATAAAAGGAGGTTTAAAAAATAACATTATTAATTAATTAACATATCGTTTAATTATCTAGGTTCATGGGTGATTCAAAAAGATCGGTGAAAAACAAAGCTAGAGTTGAAGGATCAATATGTTCTTCATACTTACACCGTGAAACAACCAACTTTTGTTCTTATTATTTCAAGAATGAATTTGCTCCAAGAAGAAGTCGAAATGAAATGGATGTTGAATGTCCTTGACATGAATTAGCTTTGTCTGTCTTTTGTCTACCCGGTCGTCCATCTGGGAGGGAGTCAATTCACTGGCTGACAGAGGAAGAGTTCAAAGCAGCACATATTCATGTGTTGATAAAAAGCATCGAGGTGCAACCATTCATTGAGTATGTATTCCTCAACATTAACTATATATATATATATATATATATATATATATATATATCGATCTTAATTAAGTCAATAAAAGTAGACAAATGTGTAACAATTAATTATTTTTTTTAGGGAATTCTTGTCATCTGAGGAAATAAGTGAAGAACAATCTTCGGCTTATATTAATGCACATTTTCCAATGTGGTTTAGGCAACGTGTTTATGCCCTCCCACCAACTCCTCCCAACCAACACTTGAGGAACTTATCAGACGGTCCTCGAAGATGTGTTAAAGAATGGCACACATACTTTGTCAATGGATACAAATTTCACAATAATGAATGGACACAGGGCAGAGAAACAATCAATAGTGGAGTTTGCATGAAGGGTGTCACTGGAGGTGGTGAAGGTGATTTTTATGGTGTGATTCAACACATATACGAAGTTGCGTACCCCTATCTAGACTATAGTCGACAAAGTAGTTCTTTTTATTGTAATTGGTTTGATCCGTGCGCTTTCGAGGAACAAGGGTAAATCCAAAGTCAAATACTGATCGACATAAAAATGAGTAGTAGATATCGATTGTATGATCCGTTCGTCATTGCTCAAAATGTGAGACAAGTCTATTATGTCCCTTATCCATCAACGCGATCGATAGGTGTGGTTGGTGTGTCGCAATTAAGACAAAACCAAGAGGTCGGATTGAGACAAATGACACATGGAAGATGTCCCATTTCAAATGGATGAGATGTCTAATGTAAATGAAGTGATTCAAGTGGAACCCATTACTCGTTTATGTGATCAACCAAACACCGCGATGAAGTTGATGACGAAGAAGATCTTGATGAAGATGCGAGAAGAACATATTGGTGTATCAAGAATTCCCGCTCATCCGATGATGATGATTTTGAGAATGAGTGGGATTCAAATTAGTTTTTCTAGTTATTCGGCTTTTATTTGGTACTTAATTAGTAATCGGTAATAGTATGGATATTTATGGTTATTTTGTATGAATATTTGTACTAATGTTTATGCAATATATATACATGTTTCTTTTTTAATATTTAAATGTATGTATATATATATATATATATATATATATATATATATATATATATATATATATATATATATATATATATACTGAGTATGTCATCATTTGGATCCTCATCGATCGTGACGACACACACGATGTTACTCCACTGTCGCGGATACGGCGGTGGGAGCCGAAGAAGATTATTACTCGCCTAACGCGCCGTCACGGGACGCGCGTCGTTGTGTTGTTCCTCTTGGCGGATATTTGCCAAAGCCAAACACAGATGGTGTGAGTAGTAGTAGTTGTGCACCTCTTCCCGGTGGGATTGGCGATGATGACTTACTGTAGACACATGTTGAAGATGGTCGTGTCATCGTGGTGCCTCAAGGAGATTCGTAAGTATATAATTATTTATTAATTTTTTGTTGCCTTTTATACAACTACTTTCGTGGTCCAAAATATTCAGCTTTTTTAAAATTTTTCAGGTTTCTTCCTTCAAAGCCCTGCATGACCACCATGATCATAACGCAAATCAGTCAGTAATTTCTTCAAAGGTTGGAAAAATTGGATTGCTTTGTTAAGAAAGATAAAGAAGATAATGACAAAGACTATTTTAGGGCCATGCTCGATTCTTTCTTGGTAAGTTCTACGAAATAATTAATTTTTAATTATTTTATTGAATTGTTTAATTTGTCTCTATTAACAATATTCTTCTAATTTTTAAATAGGAACAATGTACATGGTTACTGAGACAATGAGAAAGAAGTTGAGCATGCGTTCAACAAAAGATGCGATGATAGATACTCTGGCATGCTGGGGTGTACGGAAAGCAAAGGCAAAACCTGATTTCATGGGACCAGAGGCTTATGCACAATTGGTCTCGTATTGGAACACAGATGAATTTAAAATAAACAAGAGAAAGCTAAGAAGAACAAAGGCTTACGAAAATGTCGCCATCTGCAATCACACGGTGGATGTGTGAGTCTTTGGAACTCATCACTTAGCGCATGGTACGTAATTTTATAACTATTACTTATATTCATCAATTAATTAAATTTATTAACTATGTGTTAAGTAGTTGTTAGTAAATAATAAAATTATGTATCTAGGAGGAAGAACTTGGACCGGTAGGTCGGTTTGCTCGAGTTGCATCGCAACTTGTATATGCGAGAGGAGGAGGATTCATTTATCCACGATAGAGGCGAGGAGGATTAAGTAAAACTTCATTATGTTATTAGTTATTTATCTTTAAATACAATATATATATATATATATATATATATATATATATATATATATATTTATATTGTTTTTATTGTTTTTTTATTAATATTTATTTATTTATCCGTTGTTTTTTTAGGATGCTTATGATCTTTGGGATGGCCGAGTGGCGTGAGTCTCGATTTGCGAGCGATGGGTCGATCGATTCTGTGGAGGAGGCTAGAGTGGGTCGCTACATGTGGGATAGAGCGGTTGGCCCACAAAAGAGTGATCGTTTGACAGATCCGTAGCATGGGACCCAAGTTCTTCAAGGAAAGCATTTCGCCGAGTCGATCATATTCGGGACAGAGTAATCGAGTCGTTCTTATGTTGCTCCCAACGCGATGCTAGATCAATTGACCCGGCAATTTAACCGAGAGATTGAACGCAGCAAAGCGGAGCAATATGCACGATAACCGGAAGAGCAAGCTAGGATCATTGAGAGCGCGGCTGCCGAGCACGCTAGGATCATTAAGGAGCTTATTTCTTGAGCAAGCTAGAGAACCGGCGAGTGCATTCAGCGATTGATGGCTCGAGATAAACCATCCTTCGAGGCCATCATCATCATCACATATGGCTTCCTACTACCGGCATGATCTTGGCCTCAGTATCCTCCGTACCCTCAGCAGTATCCACAACATCCTCCCCAGCCCCATTATTCTCAGCAGTATCCACCCCAGCAGTATCCACCTCAGTATCCTTCCCAGCATCCTCCCCAGTATCTTCCCGGCAAGACTACCACCACCTCAAGAAAGGCCGTATCAACCCCAACAAGCAAAGATCCTCCCCAGCAGCAATCACCCCATCTCTTCAATAATAATATTGATCTAAATTATAGTGCGTTCGAGGCTTGTTTGTTCAATGATGATCAACCAGCACGAGGTGATAACTTTTATCACAGAGATGACTCGGATGAGCACGCACCTTAGTAGTTTTATATTTGATTATGGATATTTATTATTATGGATATCGGAGTGATTTGTTGGATTTTAATTTATGGATGTTTATTATTTGGTTGATTATGAATGTTTATTATTTGGTTGATTATGGATGTTTATTATTTGGTATTTGAGTTTTTTAATTTAAATATGCTATTTATATTTTTAATTTAAATTTATTTATTTTTAAAAAACATTTTATTTGGTTATCACTATTTGAGTTTTTTAATTTAAATATGTTATTTATATTTTTTTTTTAAATTTATTTAATTTTAAAAAACGTTTTATTCAGCTTTTTTAAATATTTTTTTTTAAAAAAAGTACTTTTCGGCGGATTTCAAAAAAAAAAAAATTTTGGCGGATTTCAGTGCATTTTCGGCGGATTTGAAAAAAAAAAAAATCCAAATTTTTTTGCCTTTATTTTGGACCTAATTTGATATCTTGGAGCTCAAAGAAACAGACCTTGATTGCTCGTTCTAGTGCTGAAGCGGAGTATAGGTCTATAGTCAATGCCACTACGAATTTATTTTGGTCACACTCGCTTCTCGTGAAGCTTTGGGTTTCATTTCAAACTCCAACACTATTGTGTGATAACTTGAGTGTTGTTTTGTTATCTCACAATCCTATTTTGCCCTCTCGAACAAAGCATTTGGAGTTGAATATTCATTTTGTTAGAGAGAAAGTTGCAGCCAAAGCTCTTCACATTCAACATGTTTCGGCTTCTTCTCAACTAAACGATGCTATGATATAAAATTGTTGCCAGCTTCGTCCTTCATGGATCTGAGAAACAAAGTCCTTCAGTTTCCTCGCCTTAGCTCCTCCCCGCATTCAACACTTTCTAGATGCTTCTGCAATTTTCCTCTCCATTTCAGTTAGAGTCCACATGGACTATCCATTGCTTTATGTTTCAATTGCTAGTTGTTGATTGGTCCACATGACTATTTTGTATATAGAAGCGTTGTGTATAAATACCATCATTCTATTCATAATATTCATGAATAGAATAATTTCCAACTAATTCAGATTTACTTTCCCTCTGAAATCTTTAGAAATCTTGGAATAAAACTCCATTAAGGGATAATAACTCAATCAATCCTTATTAATCTAAATTTTTTTTTGGTTAAGTCACAAACTTGGAATAAAATTAACAAGATAGTCACAAACTTTGCTTGATGATATTCAATATACTCAAAAACATAACCAAAAAAATTAAGAGTAAGTTAGAATAACTAAAACTTTATCTTATCCAATCCAACCATACAAGAAAGGAAAAAAAAATCCCTCACATAAAAAGCCAAAAGCCAAACAAAGATTGAAGGCCATGATACCATAGTTATTAATCTACATGCTAATTAACTTATTTCTCTCTTTCCTAAATATAAAATCAATAATAACACATACATAAACTTATACTCCCTCCTTAAATAGGTCAACGAAAGTTCATGTGTCTTATTCCAAAATTTTGGACTAGATACATCGACTTTCATTCTGTTACAGACGGAGTATATGGGGTAGCTAGCTACCGTCCCCTTGCAAGCATTGTTCATAATTTTCAATGGATTGAAGCCTCTGAAGAAGGAGTTGTTGTCTGAAATTCTTAATGAAAGCATCAGCACTAGCATTTATGTCTTCTTCACTTTGCATCCTCTCTAGCTTCCTTGTTTGCATTTGCAGTGTAGTACTGTTATCTTTCTTCTTCTCTCCTTCATGTGAAGAAGATGAAGGGTTATTTCTCTTTTCTCTCAAATTGTTGTTGATCTCTTCCTTTCTTCTCATTGTTGCTTTCTTTAATGTCAAAGCCTCTGTGTTGTAGTGTTGTGTTTGTGTGTATTTTTTGGTAGAAAGTGTTGTGTTGTTTGTGTGTGTAACATGGAATGGATGTATGCTTTTATAGCCTCACACTTCCTTACTAATAAAAATAAAATATATAATAATATTAGGATATGCTGGAAGCAAAAGTCAAAGATGGGTGTATAATTTAACTGTTTCCGTTTCATGTGGGGCCTATTTTTTTTCCACCTGCTTAGTCTCTTCTTAAATTAAAACCAAAGTCAAAGATGGTTTACAAGGAATATACGGCGCGTAGAAACTTCTTAGCGTGTGTGTGTGGGTTTTTTTTTTAACAATAGCCATGAAATCATTTGATAAAATAAACCATAGCCCCCTAATCAAGATGTATTTTATTAACTGTCATATAAAAAAAATTGACCCACATATAAAAAAATATTTTGTTAACTTAAGCTTTTACATATGTTACAGATAAAAATGCAATTTTTTGGTCTTTTATGTTTAGCTAAAATTCAATTTGGTCTTTTACAGAAACTCAAATCTGCATATCAATTGCTAAATTCAACTACGAATTTATCACAAATCTTACCACAAAATACCTACATACCCATAACTTCTCTTCCTGGTTTGTCGTGCATCAGGCAAATGGAGATGGAGATGGAGATGGAGATCCTTGAGCATGAAAGAAATGAGGAGGATCATTTTGTGGCGCCCATGGCATTCTTTGGCGATGATCGCAACTTAACGGTCATTTCACTTTTTCTTTAATATGTTTGGATGAAAAGTTCAAAAAAGAGTAAGTTTGTTAAAAATTTGAGACATAAAGGGCCAAAGTGACTAATGAAATTTAAAAAAAAAAAAAAACTTAAAGGACTATGTGAAATTAAAAAGAAAACTTAAAGGACTAAACTGAAATTTTTTAAAAAAATTAAATCCACTTATAAAAGCCATGCAGGCTACTAGTCATCAATTCAATGGACACGTTAGCTCCCTGTTAACTGGGATGGACGGAAAGGACGAAATCGCCATTTAAAATAAACATAAAGGATAATAGTGAGAAAAAACATAAAGGGCTAAATTGAAATTTGGATAAATATAAAGGACCAAAAATTCATTTTTTTTCCTATATTTTTGTTGTAAAAGAATTAAATATCAATGATCAAATAACTATGAAAACTCTGTTGGGAGGGAAGAACCACACAGACCGGCAAAGTCGGGTATACACGTGACCAACTTGGTTCTCTGCGGAAATTTGTCACTAGCAAAATTAGTAGATACTGCACACCAATAACATGTCAACAAAAAAAATAACATTAAAAACAATAACACTGTTAAGAGTCCCACATCGGATGTGATATGGCCTGAAAAAGAGTTTATAAGTGGGGGCAATCCTCACCTTACAAGCATGTTTTGTGGGGTTGAGTTAGGCCCAAAACCACATTCTAAGATGGTATTAGAGCCTATCCACGATCCGTTGGGCCACCTGTTGTCGGATCATTCTCCAGATGTCTATTCCTGGGATCCGTTGGGCCACCCGTTGTCGGGTCATTCTCCAGATGTCTATTCTTGGGCCACTTGTCACGCTCCAGATGTCTATTCCTGGTGTGAGGGGGGTGTTAAGAGTCCCACATCGGATGTGATATGGCCTGAAAAAGAGTTTATAAGTGGGGGCAATCCTCACTTTACAAGCCGGTTTTGTGTGGTTGAGTTAGGCCCAAAACCATATTCTAAGAAACACCATAAGTTTTTACCTACTAAATATTGAGGAAAAGGAGGAAATTCCAATTTCAAGGGCCGGTCTAGTAATTGATAGGTCACAAGTGCAATTCCCCATTAATCTTATTGGAGTGAGACAAATGTAATTTTTTTAGTGTTCTAAGAGTTTGGAGGCACACTAATTCGCTTTGGACTGCGACACTATCTTCTCACTTAAAACTTTATTTATATAAAATGGAGAAATTCCTTGTTTTTCCTTTATTCTTATTTATTTTCGTGATCGATTTACCGACCAATTTAGAGATCATAATTTCAGATTGGTTGTTTCGCCAAATCGCTTGCTTACTCGTTTAGCAATTTATTCAAACACCGATTAAGCTCTTATTAAGCACTTAATAAGGAATAGAACTATACAATGCATATAAAGACTCATTTTGGTAAAAAGTCGTAGATAGCAAATAAACTAGTAGATAACAGAAAAACTAGCTTATATAGATGACGTACGAGCTCATAGCGGATAACTTGTAAATTAAATTAAATTAAATTAAAAGTGTTTGATAAAACAAAAAATTAAACTAAATTATAACTACAAAATGATACAAATAGATATTTGTTGTTAATGATTATAAACAAGAGCAAATAATATTTAATAGAGAGTAAATAAAAAATTTAATTAAACTAATAAAAGTAAAAACCAGAAAAAAAAGGCATTATAAAATAATAGTTTGGACTTATCAAATAAATCGAAAACCAACACTATTAGCCCAATCATATAAGCTACTATAAAACACGGGTCGACTCGATGCTCTCGACTTTAATTCTTGCATTAGACAAACATAAATGAAGATTAATTTTTCATTAAAAGCGTCGTGACACTTTGTAGATAGTAAAAAAAAAACTATAAAACCATAGTTGAACTTTGAATTCTTAGCTCTCAAGTTTAGCCGCTATAATGATCCCACACGGAAACGATTTGCTATGTGGATGAATTAGACCATTCAAAATCTGAAAGTAGGTAACCCTTCAAACTATGATAGGCAAGTCTGCGACTTTATAAATTGTAGAGATTCTTGCGTACATTTAACTCGAGCAAAATTGTCTATAAATAAATAATGAATACATGCATCCGTACTTTAATCAACAAATTATTCAAGATATATTTATAGCATCTATATGAGTGGGGGATTAACTCCTCCAGTATATCATGATAAATTTCTCTCAACAATTCATTTCTAAAAGTTATCCATATGAGTGAGAAGTTTTATGTTTCGTCTTTTTATCACTACATATGAGTCTTTTTATTTATAAAAATTAATAAAAATATTTATTTTTGGTGGGCCTAAAAATAGAAATTTCGTAATTAACAACTGGCATCTATACCTACCTGCTTAAACTTTGATAAGTAGAGGATACAGGTGCAATGAAGACAAAGCAAATATGATAAGATGACAAGATGTCGGTGTAATTAACAACTGACATCTACACCTACCTGCCTAAACTTAACTTAATTATATACAAATTATTATTTTCTTTTTTAGCTATAATTAAGTGATTATTTTACCTTTAAGTGTCGACATAAAATAAGGCTTATGTGGTGAAGAAAAAATTCAAATTACTTAAAGACAAGTTGCGGGGCTGGAATAAGGTGTTTGGTGTGTTAGATATGGACATTGAAAATGATGTAAAGGATATTAATAAGTTAGACGTCATGCTGGTTGACTCTTTTGATCCCGATGTGCTGTGGAGGAGGAAAGAAGCTACATCTAAATTTTGGAAAGATATCAGAATGAATGAGAGCTTGTTGTGCCAAAAATCTAGATCTAGATGGATTAGAGAGGGTGACACTAATTCAAAATACTTTCACTCCCTCTTGAAAAGTAGAATGAGGAGGAGCAATTTTCTTCTAATGGATGCAAATGGAGTTTAATTGAAGATGTCAAGGAAGTTAAAGGGGTTGTTAGAAGCCATTTCGCAGAATGCTTTGAGGAGTCCGACCATTAGCGCCCTACTCTTGACGGTGTCAAATTCAAACAAATTTTGAGTATTGATAATGATGTTTTGTTGATGCCTTTTTTAGAAGAGGAGATCAAAGAGGTAGTGTGGAATTGTGATGGAGATAAGAGTCCGAGCCCGGATGGGATTATCTTGAAATTCATTAAGGAGTGTTGGGATTTAGTGAGACAAGATATTGTTGCTTTTTCCATGAATTCTACGTGAAGGCCTCTTTGCCTAAAGCCATCACGCCGTCTTTTATCACTCTCATCCCCAAAAATGATCACCCTCAAAGTTTGGGGGAGTATAGAACTATTTGTTTGATTGAGTGTATTTATAAAATTCTCTCTAAGGTGCTAGCTACTCGATTGAAGAGAGTTCTCCCAAATGTTATTTGTAATCGCCAGTCAGCGTTCTTAGGTGGTCGGCATATATTAGATGGAGTGTTGGTGGTGAATGAGATTGTTGACCTTGCAAAGAGAACAAAGGAGGATTGTTTGCTTTTCAAGGTTGATTTTGAGAAGGCATATGACTCAATCTCTTGCCTAGTGTACATGTTGGAGAGGATGGGTTTTTTCTCGGAGTGGATAAGGTGGGTGAAAGCTAGTGTGTTTTCTAGTTCCATGTCTGTGTTGCTTAACGGTAGTCCTTCTAAGGACTTTCCTGGTAGAGGCCTCCGACAAGGTGACTGATAACCCTCATTTATGATGGTTATTACTTGCTTTCTAAGCTTGTTTTTAAGAGAATATATTAGTATGTTGTGTGAATTAGCGTGTAAATAAGTGTTTAGGTTAGAATTAATGGTGAAGGGTTGAATTGGGCATATTTATGCCCTTTGTGCTTTTAATTGTGTTTCGTTTAAGTGGAATATAAAAAATGCGCTAGATGAGAGAGAAAGCTCAAGGGAATGCGGAAAACACGGAAATTGAGGCAATGACAGCTGTCAGAAGCTGGATGGCACGGAAAGATATGATGTAAGAAGGATTTCTCACAATTGCCCTTTAACCTAGGACGCATTTCCCAAAGAAGATATTTTCTAGGGTTGCGTGCAAGGAGACACTATATAAGCCAGCCTCTATTCCTCATTTAAAGAGACCGCAGATGCTCTGCCGTCAAGAGGAAGTTTAGAGATAGCTCCTCATAGTGTGCTTAGCTCACCTTTACCTTACCAAATTGATACATTGTTGAGACTATTGCGGCAGCAACACTGGAATTACATTTCTCTTGGTGGATTTCTACTTAGAAGAGCTGAACCAGATCTCCATTGTCACCTTTGGAGCTCCTTCACTGTTCTCTCTTTATAGTATCATTTCTTACCTTGAAATTTGTAATATGACTTCTACTCTTTTGTTTAAGTTATTTTCCATGTTTTGTAAGCTCAATATGAGCTAAATACTCATAGTTGAGATGATGGATCTGATGTAGCTAGATTTATTATGTGATTAATGAAGTGTGTTTAATGTTGTGCATTTTACCTTGTGTGTGACAGTATTACCATTTTAGAGTAGGATTGGCCGTCTATTCTAAATAGCATTTATAAATTCAGAGATGGTTTGTAAATTAATCTCACAAGGTAATATGGGTAGTGGACATTAACGAGAGATCTTGATGTTCCTTGCTTAACCCTAGAGATAGGAGAGCATAACCCATAAGGTGAACACTGTCGGTACTCAAGCAGCCTAGGAGGTACTTCTTTAGGGTTTAGAGATAAACTCTTGCAAGGAAACCTAGTGTGAAGTATTCAAGAGAATAACGTCTTATTGTTGCAGCACCTAATGATGCAGCAGTGAACATACACTTAATTGCATATTAATGAAGCTACTGAAGTGAAATGCATCTCAGCTTGTTCTCAGCACTGATTTCCATTACCCTCTTACTTTTCAATACTGTTTATGTTACCCAAAACTTGTGTGTCATTTACTTTCCTCACTAAATTGTTAATCAAATTAAACTTTCAAAGTTAAGCTTAATTCCTCGTGGGAACAATCTCACTTATCCTTTATTACTTGTTTAGACAGTGTATACTTGCACTATTGTTTACCCACAACAGTGACCCACTTTCTCCCTTCCTCTTTTTGATTGTGGTCGAGGGTTTATCGTCAATGATGTGAAAAGCGGCCGAGTTAAGTGCTTTTGAGGAGCATTCGGTTCACGATAATCTGCGCTTTTCAATGTTTCAATTTGCCGATGACACTATTATGTTGGGGAAGGCTACAAAAGGAAATTTGTGGTGCATCAAAACTATCCTCCGTAGTTTTGAACTAGTGTCGGGGTTGAACGTCAATTTCCACAAGAGCAAACTTATTGGCATCAATGTGTCGAGGAATTCTTAACTTTGGCGTCATCTTTCCTTCATTGCCGAACAGAGTCGATCCCTTTCAAGTTTTTGGGCATTCCCGTGGGAGCAAATCCAAGATGGAGCTCAACTTGGAAGCCAGTGATTGACAAGCTTCGCAGTAGATTGGTTGTATGGAAAGGGCGTAACTTATCTATGGGTGGTCGGGTAACTATTATCAACTATGTTTTAAATAGTATTCCCCTTTACTATTTTTTTTTGTTTTACAAGGCGCCTAAGGCGGTGATAAATACTTTGATTAAGATTCAAAAAGATTTTTTGTGGGGTATCAAGGAAGAGTCTAGGGGTATGTATTGGGTGGCTTGGGAGAAGGTGTGTAAACCTAAGGAAGAAGGAGGTTTAGGTGTGAAAAATATCGAACTATTTAATATTGCTCTCTTGGCTAAGGGGAAATGGAGGATATTGTCGGATGAGAGTGCGTCTTAGAGGGGTATTCTAACGCATAGATATGGCGAATTGTGTTATATTTTTTAAATGGATCTTCATCTCTAGTTAGAAGGCTAGACTCTTTGTGGTGGCGTGACCTTCGGCGTGTGGGGGACGAGAGGATTTCAGAGGGGTGGTTCGAAGCGATTGTTAGGCGGGGTTTGGATGATGGGCGTGGAGTGGATTTTTGGTATCACCATTGGATTGGACAATGACCGTTGATGTTTGACTTTGGCAAAGTGTTTACCAGCTGCAGCAACAAAAATGTTAAGCTAGCCAATTTGGGTGGATGGCGTAATAACCTGTGGCGGTGGGATTTTTCTAATCTCTTGAATGCAGGTTCGGAGAACCTAGAGGAGGTGAACAGACTGAAGTCAGCCTTGGCTGAGGTCCGTTTAACGCATGATGCTAACGACTTCTGACCCTGGAGTCTTCAAAAAAATTCACTGTACGATCTTGCTACAACTACTTGGTGAGAGTCGATTATTCTCTCTCACGTGGTGGTAACAACTTCTTAGCTGAACTTCAATCTCTTTGGAAGACATCTATTCCATCTAAGATTCTGATTTTTGGATGGAGAGTCTTTAACAATTCACTTCCAGTTCGTGATGTGATGTTGAGGCGTCACGTCATTCATTTGGAGGAGGAGGCAGTCTGCATTTTTTGTAGAAGCTGATAACTCATATTTATATGAGTTATTTATACCTCTAATCATTAAATTAAGTAAGTTCTCAAGTAATATTAGTATAGTATTGAGTGTATTTATGTGAATATTAGGAAAGGAAGGGCTAAACACTGCTTTGTTATGAATTTGGCACAATTGGTGCCCTTGTGAATGTTTTGATGAATTTTTGAAGTAGTAGTGCGTTGTTTAGCGCTATAAGCGCCTAACGCTATAGCGTCAAAAGTGTGATCATTGAGCATCTTTAGTGAAAGTGCAATTTTGGCGCTAAGCTCATTAATCCAAGCTCCATATCTTATGATCACCGTATGCGTCTTTGACATGTGCGGATTTTATTGGATATGTGTGGACACTTGGCAATGCATGAGAAAAGAATAGTGGAGTTGGTGAAAAAGCAACTATCACCTTTCTTGACTTTTGAGGAGATTGTACCACATGCTAGCAAGGCTAGAAGATTTATGCCGATTTTTCCTTCCCCTTCCCACGGATAGTAGTTGTGAGTTTTAGTTAGTTTTAGAGAGAGTATTGGCAGAGAGAGAGAAAGTGTGACATCTTCTTCCCTCCATTGATACCCCTTAGAGCTTTTGTTATTTTACTTTTCTTTTGTATTTTTTCTGTCTTTGTACTCATGGTGTAAGGTCGATGATGAGCCATCTTCACGTGGATGATTAGGAGACTTCAAGAGTGTATCTTTTGCACTTGTAATTTCCTCTTTACTTACGGTAATGCAAGTATTCTCATTTGTGTTATTTTGATGGGGCTCAACATGAGCTAAACTCTTTTGAGTGGGTTGCTATAGCTTGTAATGAACCATTAATGCTTCAGTATATAATTTCTCACGTTTTGTGTTTTAATCCTTGTGTGATAACTCTTCCAAACTTGTTTTGTATTTGGCCACGTAAAACTAGTACCTCTGTGGATTCAGACATGAACCATAGAGAGAACTCAAGGATTAATATAAATGATAAGGTTGGTTGAAGACATTTAATCAATTTTTGCTTCCTCTAGACATAGAAGTTGCAATAGTTTATAAAGCATAAGTCGTGGGATCTTGATTATACAGGGGTGAACCTATTTAGAACCTAGACATAGGCATCTTGTAGTGAAACCTCAGCGCTAGTGATTGAAAGGCACAAAATATTTGGTAATACGCTTAACGCTATAGCGTGAGACGTTATAGCGTCTTGTTTCTGGGAATTTACATAGTGAAAGCAATCCAACTTATTTCTCTTATATTTTAACTCACCGTTACTTGTTACTTTTATAACCTTTGTTAAACTGAACTTTGTTACTCAACATATTTGGTACTTGTTCCTCTAAAGTGTAATTCTTTTTTTTTAAACTCTAAAATTAATACCAACTCGTGGAGACGAATCTTACTTATTATTATATTACTTGTTGCGATTGTGTACACTTGCACAACACCTTTTCGCATAACAAGTTTTTGGCGCCGTTGCCGGGGATTGCATTTAATTTTTATTGTTTAAGAAATTATTACATCCTTAGGGAGGTTTTACCTTGGTATTTTTCTCGTGGTGTGTTACGGGGAAGTGCTATAGCGCCCGATGCTATAGCGTATGCCCGCATCGTAACCACCCACTTTTGAGTTTGATCTGAACTGAGAGAAGATTCGGAAGGCTAAGACGCCAACAAAGACTACAACAACTCGGACCAACTATGTCCGAGCACTCTAATCCCTACTGCTAGAGGTACAATGGGTGGAAGAACACCCTCTCAAATAGGAAGACGAGGCCAAAGAGGTGGAAGGCAAGGTCCTTTTACCCATACTCAAACCGATGATGAATATTTGGTATAGAGAAAGGTTTTTGAACCAAGCTCCAAATCAAATGGTGAATGACAGAGACAAAGCCAATGAGAGATTATGTCAGATTTGATCCACAAATCCATGGAGACAAGTATCACTAGGCTCATGCAGGATCGCTACTCATTTTGAGTTCAAGCCTATGATGTTCCAAATGCTCCAAACAACTGGACAATTTGGAGGTTCCACTCAAGAAGATCCTTTTGCTCACCCGAGAAACTTTCTAGAAGTGTGCAAAGCAATTTCATCATTCCAGTGTGAGTGAGGATGCTTTCAGTGGCTGTTTCCTTATTCTTTAAAAGACAGAGCAAAGGCTTGGTTGAATTCCTTGGAGTCCAATTCTATCACAACATGGGAAGATATGACAAAGAAATTTCTCGGAGAAGTATTTCCCACCAAACAAAAATGCAAGGATGAGAAATGACATCACATCCTTCAAGCAAAAAGAAGGTGAATCATTGCATGAGGCTTGGGAAAGATGGAAGGAACTGGCAGGAAATGTCCACATCATGGAATTCCTATAGTAATTCAAATGGAGACCTTCTACAATGGACTAGAAGCACCTACAAGGTCTATGCTAGATGCCTCATCCGGAGGTGTGATCCTTAATTCATCATACAATGAAGCTTGTGAGCTTATAGAGCGCATTGCCATAAAGCAGTTCTTCATGGCCTAACTGAAGGCTAAACTCTACAAGGAAAGTAGCTGGGGTTCATGAGGTGAGTGAGGTTTTCGCTCTCTCTCACCCAAGTGGCTACTCGACAAATATGATAAAGGAGTTGAATATCGCTAACGCTTATAGCGTCGATGCTATAAGCGCTGAAGGTCAATCAGCTAACGCAAAGAATTGAACAAGCTCCTCCGGAGAAGCAAGTTGTGTATCTTTGTGGGGAGCTCATTTGTATGAAGAGTGCACCACTAATCCTTACATCAACTATGTGAGGGTACAACAAGGGCAACAACCCTTACTCCAATACATACAACCCCGGTTGGAGAAACCATCCTAATTTCGGGTGGGGAGGAAGTAATGCTAATACAAGCACAAATGTTCCCGCTTATTCCCGTGTTTTCCAAGACAACAACAACGAAAGAACTCGCAAGATGTAATGTTCCTCGCTCCTCCTATGGACAATTCAATGGAGTCTCTGCTAAGGTCATTCATCGATGATTGTAAAACAACAATGCGAGACTCATGAAGCATCAATCAAGACTCGGAGAATCAAGTGGGACAGATTGCATCCGCTCTCACACAAAGCGAATGGTGGACTTCCTTCTACCACTGAACCATCATCATCTCATGCACCGTGCAAGGAACATGTGAAAGCCATAACCACCGAAGTGGTAGGGAGGTAAATCTTGCACCTAAGAATTTAGAGTCAAGTGTTCTTTGGAAATGAAAAAATTTCCAGACGTTATAGCTTTGACGCTATATAGCGTCAAACGCAAAGCAGAACACGAACCTAAATTGGTGCACGAATATCCCGCTCCCCCTTTCCTCAAAGGTTAAAAAGGCACATGAGGACAAACAATTTAATAAATTCCTTGAGGTGTTAAAATAATTGCACATTAATGTTCCTCTAGTTGAGGCATTACAACAAATGCCCAACTATGCCAAATTTATGAAAGATGTTTTGACAAAGAAAAGAAGGTTGGGAGAATTTGAAAGCGTGGCAATGATCGGGAATGCAAAGCATGTTGATGCAAAATAAACTCCCGAGAGAAAATTAAAGGACCACTGGTAGCTTCACAATACCTGTTCCATTGGAAATTTTTATTCAGTCGTGCTTTATGTGACTTAGGGCAAGCATTAATTTAATTCCTAAGTCCATTTACACTCAATTGGGTATAGGAACCGCTGGGCCTATTCAGTAAGCCTCCAGGTTAGGTGATAGGTCACTTGCCTATCCCGAAGGAATACTTGGAGGATGTTTTAATTAAGGTAGATAAATTTGTTTTTCCTGTTGACTTTGTTATTCTAGATTTTGAAGCAGATGCGAGAGGTACCTATCATTTTAGGTAGACCCTTCTTGGCTCTGTGGAAGACACTCATAGATGTTCAAAAAGGAGAATTGACAATGAGGTTAATGATCAAGAAGTGAAGATCAATGTTCGAATGCATTAAAACTTCCGGATGTCAATATGAAGAGTGTTCCTTTGTGGTTTCTCTTGACCAAGTGGTTCAAAACATTTTCAAAAATCTAACAACCACTTGGGAAAGGTGCTAAACAACAACTTGAGGAACATGAATTTTTGAAAGAAGAAGAATTTCAAGAAGGCAAGCAAGCAAGCTGTGAATGAGGTTTGGGCTAGGAGATATGAGTCACTAGAGCAAGAAAATTCAAACCTCAAGAAGAGTGTTCCTTCTATTGTTCAACCACCGATCTAGAGTTGAAAGAATTACCCCAAAGACCAAGTATGCATATCTGGGGGACAATGAGACTCTACTGTCATTATTATTTCGCTAGTTTGAACCAAAAACAAGAGGTGGAGCTCATTACAACTCTCGAAGAGGCACAAAAAGGCAATAGGTTGGCAAATGTCCGATATACATGGGATAAGTCCTACAATGCATGCACGAGATTGTGTTAGAGGAAAATGCTAAACATAGCATTGAAGGTCAAAGAAGGCTTAATCCCATAATGAAGGAAGTAGTGAAGAAGGAAATCCTCAAGTGGTTAGATGCAGGGATTGTGTATCCTATTTCTGACAGTGCATGGGTTAGCCCTGTGCAATGTGTTCCCAAAAAGGGTGGTGTCTTTGTGATCACAAATGACAAAAATGAGTTGATTCCCACAAGAACAGTGGATAGTTGGAGAATTTGCATGGACTACAGGAAATTGAACAAGGCCACAAAGAAAGACCATTTTCCTCTTCCCTTTATTGACCAAATGTTGGACAGACTTGCTGGTAAGGACTATTATTGCTTTCTTGATGGCTATTCTGGCTATAACCAAATAGCAATAGTCCACGAAGACCAAAGAAAAGACCACATTCACATGTCCTTATGGCACATTTGCTTTTAGGAGAATGCCCTTTGGGTGTGTAATGCCCCTCGCAACTTTCGGAGATGTATGATGTCCATATTCTCGACTTCATTGAAAAATCTATGGAGGTTTTTATGGATGACTCTCTCGTGTTTGGGGATAGCTTTGAAGTGTTTGGATAACTTGGAAGAGATACTAATAAGATGTGAAGAGACAAATCTTGTGCTCAATTGGGAGAAATGTCACTTCATGGTGCAAGAAGGAATTGTACTAGGGCATAGGATCTCCAAGAAAGGTTTGGAGGTGGATAGGGCCAAGATTGAAGTCATTGAAAAATTGCCACCCCCCCAAGTGTCAAAGGCATCGAAGTTTCCTTGGGCATCTTTGGTTTCTACTGGGAGATTCATTAAAGACTTCTCAAAGATCTCAAAACCTCTATGTCAACTCCTCCAAAGATGACACCACTTTCAACTTTGATGATGCATGCCTTGAAGCCTTCCGAAGTTAAAGAAAGCTCTAATTATCGCACCTATCATTGTTGCCCCCGATTGGAGTAAACCATTCGAGCTCATGTGTGATGCAAGTGACTATCTTTGTGGGAGCCGTGGCTTGGGCAAAGGTATGATAAAATCTTTCATTCCATTTACTATGCAAGCAAAACACTTATTGAAGCACGGTTAAATTACGATTCATTGAAAAAGAGCTATTAATTTGTGGTTTTTGCCTTTGATAAATTTAGATCATACTTGGTTGGCACAAAAGTAATTGTTTTTACTGAGACCATTCAACCATCAAGTATTTGATCTCTAAAAAGATGCAAAACCAAGGCTAATAAGATGGGTTCTCTCCTCCAAGAATTTGACTTGGAAATTCATGATAAAAGGGGTGGAGAACAAGTTCTTTGACCATTTGTCTAGACTTGAAGGAGACAATGCAGTGCTGAGCGAGGGAGAGATCAAAGAAATCTTCCCGGATGAGAAGTTGTTAGCGATGTGAGTAAAAAAATGTAACGCTATAGCGGTTGTTGCATTATAACATCGACGCTTATAGCGTCAAGACAACGCTCCATGGTTTCTCGACATAGTAAATAACTTGTAAGCGCGGTGTGCTGCAGATCGAATTATCAACAAAGAAAAAGGTTTTTCCATGTAGTGAAAGATTATTATTGGGATGAACCTTTTCTCTACAAGAAATGCCAAGACCAAGTTATAAGAAGGTGCCTTGCGGAGAGGAAGAACAACCTCAAGTGTTAGAGCATTGTCATGCTTCACCATGTGGTGGACACTTTGGAGGAACTAGAACATTTGCAAAGGTGCGCAATGTGGGTATTATGGCCCACATTATTCAAGGATGCTCAAGAATGGGTAAAGAAGCGTGCAAGGTGTCAAAGGACGGGAACATTTCAAACAAGCATGAAATGCCCTTAACCAACATCTTAGAGATTGAACTCTTTGATGTATGGGGCATGGATTTTATGGGTCCCTTTCCTCCTTCTCATGGGAATTTGTATATATTTTGGTGGTGTGGATTATGTTTCCAAATGGGTTGAAGCCGTGGCTCTTCCCAACAATGATGCCAAGTCATCAAGCAAGTTTCTGCAGAAAAACATATTCACGGATATGGTACACCAAGAGCAATTATCGGTGATGAGGTTCTCACTTTTGTAACAAGTTGATTGAGTCTCTATTAGGAAAATATGGAGTGAGGCACAAGATTGCCCTTTGCATACCACCCACAAACAAATGGGCAAGTGAATTATCCAATAGAGAAATCAAAAGGATGCTTGAGAAAATGGTGGGACCTTCAAGAAAGGATGAGTCAATTCATCGGATGATGCTTTATGGGCTTACAGGATGACCTTCAAGACACCTCTGGGAATGTCTCCATACTGGACTTGTGTTTGGGAAAGCATGTCACCTCCCTATTGAGTTGCAACACAAAGCTCATTGGGCCATAAAAAGCTCAACTTTGATTGTGATAGGGGGGTAAGGCTAGGCTACTGCAATTAAATGAACTTGATGAAATTAGGCATGTCGCTATGAGAGTTCAAACCATTTACAAAGAAAAAACAAAGATGTGGCATGACAGGAAGATCTGAGCAGAGAGATCGATGAAGGAGGCCAAGTGCTCCTTTTCAATTCTAGATTAAAATTGTTTCTGGCAAGTCAAATCAAGGTGGTCCGCCCTTTTAAATTAGTCAAGGTCTACCCTTATGGTGCAAATGGATTTGTTTGATCAAGCAACCAACACCACCTTCAAGGTGAATGGGCAAAGGGTAAAACAATACCATGGTGACAACTTTGTAATGAGGACAAGACCTCAATTGATCTTCAAGATCCCTAACATCAAATGAAGAAGTCAGGCTGATGACTCTTAAAACAAGCGCTCTTGGGAGGCACCCCAAGGTTTTTAATTAACAGTCTGTTGTTTTTATTTCATTTTGTTTTGCAGGAGGGAAAATTTTTGTGTTGAGGAAGTTGGGAATTTGAATAAATTGTGAAGCGCTATAGCGTCTGTTTTGCGCTTCACAAATGTTTTAAGACTTGAATTACTGTGTTTGTGTGTTAAGTTCGTGCCTCTCCCTAGTCTTTAAAGAGCGGTGAGGACACCTTTGCTCACTTTTGTTTGTGGGGAGGACCTAAAGTTAGTTGTTAATGTTTTTGTTAATGTTTTTCAAAATGTTCTGTTTCAAGTGCCTCATTTTTAGGTATAGTCATTGAATGTGTTCCCTTTGGGCTGATTGAAATGATAATGGTGTAAGTGAGTAAGAGAGCCGTGCTTTTAGAAGAAATCTTTGCTTATTATTGCTCTCGCACGTAAATCTCTGTGCTTAAGAAGAAACTTAGCTAGCCAAGGACTATCTGAGGTTTAGGCTAGTCCGAGTTAACCAAGAGTGAGATCAAGGCTTGAATAAACTTGAGGAGTTGTTGAAGCATAAGTTTGGGGGTGTTGGGCTATATAAAGGTTAGGTACAAAGGTCTTAGGGTGGTCGATGACTTAAAAGTTTAATGTAAATATGTTGTAAAATTTGTAGTTACCCAAAACAAAAGCTAAAGTCATCCCTAAAGGCAAAGAAAGAGGCAAAGCCTCATGTAAAAAAAAAAAAAAAAAAAAAAAAAAATATAATAATTCTTTGAGAGCCAAGTAATGGGGGCTACACTAGTAAATCTGTTATCTTTGTCCAAGCGCAAGCGCTATAAATCCACACGCTATAGCGTGAGTATTTAAGTCAATAAGTTAGGACGCAGCTGACCATAGACTTGAAGTGCCTAGTTAAACCCTTTGTCATGCCCGAAAATCCCCATTCTCTGTGTGAAAATGTTAATCTAGTCATTGTTTTGAAAGAGTTCTTGATTTTACCAAAAGAAGACCATTCTTTCCAAGGCTAAAGAGAAATCCAAATCTAGCTAGGAATTGAGATGAGTCAAGAGATCACACACACACTATTGAGCAGTAATAAGCTTAGAAGTTGAATAAATGCTTTGGTGTGTTGGTGTGAGTGTGAATCTGAACTGTTAGCCCATTGAGAAAATGTTTGAGTGAGTATGCTTAGAAATGAAGTGTTGATCAGAGCATGTGTCTTTGTAAATAGTGTCGGTTTGTTTGTCTTTGCAAGTGTCATTACTTGAGGACAAGCAATGGTTTAAGTTTGGGGTGTGATAACTCATATTTATATGAGTTATTTATACCTCTAATCATTAAATTAAGTAAGTTCTCAAGTAATATTAGTATAGTATTGAGTGTATTTATGTGAATATTAGGAAAGGAAGGGCTAAACACTGCTTTGTTATGAATTTGGCACAATTGGTGCCCTTGTGAATGTTTTGATGAATTTTGTGAAGTAGTGCAGTGTTTAGCGCTATAGCGGCCTAACGCTATAGCGTCAGAAAGCGATCGGTGAGCATCTTTGGGAAAGTGCAATTTTGGCGCCAAGCTCATTAATCCAAGCTCCATATCTTATGATCACCGTATGCGTCTTTGACATGTATGCGGATTTTATTGGATATGTGTGGACACTTGGCAATGCATGAGAAAAGAATAGTGGAGTTGGTGAAAAAGCAACTATCACCTTTCTTGACTTTTGAGGAGATTGTACCACATGCTAGCAAGGCTAGAAGATTTATCTTGATTTTTCCTTCCCTTCCCACGGATAGTAGTTGTGAGTTTTAGTTAGTTTTAGAGAGAGTATTGGTAGAGAGAGAAAGTGTGACATCTTCTTCCTCCATTGATACCCCTTAGAGCTTTTGTTATTTTACTTTTCTTTTGTATTTTTTCTGTCTTTGTACTCATGGTGTAAAGGTGATGATGAGCCATCTTCACGTGGATGATTAGGAGACTTCAAGAGTGTATCTTTTGCACTTGTAATTTCCTCTTTACTTACGGTAATGCAAGTATTCTCATTTGTGTTATTTTGATGGGGCTCAACATGAGCTAAACTCTTTGAGTTGGGTTGCTATAGCTTGTAATGAACCATTAATGCTTCAGTATATAATTTCTCACGTTTTGTGTTTTAATCCTTGTGTGATAACTCTTCCAAACTTGTTTTGTATTTGGCCACGTAAAACTAGTACCTCTGTGGATTCAGACATGAACCATAGAGAGAACTCAAGGATTAATATAAATGATAAGGTTGGTTGAAGACATTTAATCAATTTTTGCTTCCTCTAGACATAGAAGTTGCAATAGTTTATAAAGCATAAGCTGTGGGATCTTGATTATACTGAGGGTGAACCTATTTAGAACCTAGACATAGGCATCTTGTAGTGAAACCCACAGCGCTAGTGATTGAAAGGCACAAAATATTTTGCAATACGCTTAACGCTATAGCGTGAGACGTTATAGCGTCTTGTTTCTGGGAATTTACATAGTGAAAGCAATCCAACTTATTTCTCTTATATTTTAACTCACCGTTACTTGTTACTTTTATAACCTTTGTTAAACTGAACTTTGTTACTCAACATATTTGCTACTTGTTCCTCTAAAGTGTAATTCTTTTTTTTTAAACTCTAAAATTAATACCAATCCCTGTGGAGACGAATCTTACTTATTATTATATTACTTGTTGCGATTGTGTACACTTGCACAACACCTTTTCGCATAACAGAAGCCACAAGGAGGATATACAACACTAGTTTGTGGACTGTGCGTTTTCCATGAAGGTGTGGGGCGAGATTGATCGCTGGCTTGATGTTGATGTGCCCCGATAGTCCAACCTACTCCATCATTTTCTTAGCTTTGGCGAGCTTTATAAAGGAAAGAAGTCGAAGAGAGTAAACCATCTTATTTGGCTAACTACGTGTTGGCGCCTTTGGCTGACCCGTAATGATGTCTCATGTGAAGTACATTTCGTGGTGTTTGCTTATTTTTGGGGAGGAAAGAGATTATTGTGTTTCACCGTCATTATGGTGGAATAATGCTCTTACATGTATACACAACTTGTGATTCCTTCTTTGTAATTGCGGTCTTTAGTATGTGCTCTTATTAATGAAACATTGCTTATAGAAAAAAAGTATCGACATAAAAACATTATATATCGTCGGCTAGTTTCATTATTTGAAAGCATAAATCTTACATATAAATCCAATGTTGTCCTGCCGTCGATATCTTCAATTGCTACACGCGGTTATACCATATAATTTCACCATCCATTCATGTGATTACGTCACTCTAACATCATCATATATAATATACTTATAATAATCTACTCTAATATCATAATATATAATCCATGCCACTACTACATGTCAAACGTCACATATGTTTATTAATAAAAAAAATAAAAATAGTTTTAGTGTATTTTGGGGTATTTTGGACGGCGCTAAGTAGTGTATTTTAGAGTACTTTAGAGTCTAAAAAAATTTAAATGTTCAGATATGTGAAGTTCGTATCTCAATAATCGGTTTGGTGAAAAGAAAAAATAATTTTGTGACGAAATACGCAAAATGTGTGCTAAACAGTGTGTTTTGGGGTACTTTAGAGTCCATAAAAAATCTAGATGTTTAAATACGCGAAGTTCGTCCCTCAATAACCGGTTTGGTGAAAAATAATAATAATTCTATAATAAAATATGTAAAGTGTGACACTAAGCAGTGTGTTTCGAGGTACTTTAGAGTCCAAGTAAAAATTCAACAGTTCAATATGCGAAGTTCGTTTTTTAATAACAAAAAGAAAAAATAATTTTGTGGCTAAATACGTAAAGTGTGATGGTAAGCAATGTGTTTTTGGTACTTTAGAGTCGAAAAAAATGTTTAGATGTTTGGAAATTAAATTAAATGATAAATTGTTTCATCCTTCAATATCGAATTTCTCAAAGAAAACAAATTGTAAGTCGCTGCCTTTCTTAAATGTGGCTATGCAGACCCTCTGATGAATGTTGCTTACATCCCTATCGTTAAGAGAGGTGACATCAGCAAGTAGAGTTAATTTTCGGATCGCATGATTTTATATCATAGATGTAATAAGAGGAATAAATTTGTCCTAAATTTCCTCTACCAAATTCACTATATAAAATAATATAGTATAATAAAGGGTGAGCCCGTGCGGAGCACGGGGCATAGCACTAGTGCTTATAAATTTTATAATTGTCTTAATTATTTACAAAAATAATACAAAATAGGCTAAATTACTGTTTTGGTTCTTTATCTTTGGCCTTAATTTCGTTTTGGTCCTTTATGTTTTTTTTTTCTCGTTTTGGTCCCTCATGTTTCATTTTTGTGTCAATTTGGTATTTTTTCCATTCATCACCTTAACGGACGCCATGCTGGCAGTTAACTGCTGACGTGGCGTCCATCTGACGTGTTATCTTTAAATGATAGGGGCAATGGAGGACCAAATTGAAACAAAAAAGAAACATAGGGGACCAAATTGAAACAAACACAAACATCAATTACTCTCCATCTTCTTTCTCCTTCTTCGTCTTCTTCTTTTCCGGCAGCTACCACTACCTCCGGCGAGCCACCACCACCCACCGCCACCCTCCATCCACCGCCACACCACCACCACAACACCAATTATTTCATTTCAACTTCATGTGGTTTTATAGTGTGGGTGGAAAATTATATTTCTGCAAGAAAGAGTTACGACAATAACAAAAGGGGTTGTGGAACAGAGGTTTCACTAACCTGATAAATGAAAGTGATTCAGAAGGGGATGTGAATCTGATCTCTTGGTGGGTTGCATTCATATCCACATGAGCATTTGGTCTCTTCAATCATGAAAATTGGGGATGGAGAAATCAAAGTTCAGTGGGTGTTAATTGATAGAAATTGTAATAGTGTTGTTGTTTGTTCCTTCTTCATTATGTATTGTTGTTGATAATTATCTGTTCCTTCATCGTTATGTATTGTTTATTTGATCTGAAGGTTGAAATTGCAGAAAGGTTTTTGAGATGATTTATTTCTTAGATTTGAGATTTGGGATTTAGGATTGGTATTGAGATTTAGGATTCTATTTTGGTTTTGTTGTTGTGGTGGTGTGGCGGTGGAGGGAGGGTGGTGGTGGCTCGCCGGAGGTAGTGGTGGCTGCCAGAAAAGAAGAAGATGAAGAAGGAGGAAGAAGATGGAGAGTGATTGATGTTTTGTGTTTGTTTCAATTTGGTCCCCTATGTTTCTTTTTTGTTTCAATTTGGTCCTCCATTAGCCATGTCATTTAATGATTACACATCAGATGGACGCCACATCAGCAGTTAACTGCCAGTGTGGCATCCGTTAAGGTGATGGATGGAAAATTACAAAAAAGGACCAAATTGACACAAAAATGAAACATGAAGGACCAAAACGAGAAAAAAAAAGATAAAAGACCAAAACAAAATTAAGGCCAAAGATAAAGGACCAAAATAGTAATTTAGCCTAAAAACTATTACACATTGTCAGTTTATTTATGAGTCTGCAATAAATGCTTTTTGCTAAGTTGTGGGTATTGTATCGTATGTGTTTGTTTATTGACTTTTTTTTAAGTCCGAGACAAACGTTACACAACGGTTATTACATGTCAATTAGGACATACACATGTGCAATGCATAGGACGTGGTTATAAAAAGTTGTATAAAAAATATTAAATAAACTATGTATTGCAAAGTTAGTGGTTGATACGAATTAATAATTTACAACCAATGCGACAACTTAACATGGTTGTGTTTATATATGATATATTTGAGAAGATACGTACCAATGCGAGGTGGTGATTTAGAATGTGAGAAACTTAATTCATAAAACTTTGATAAAAACACTCTTTAACAATAATGAGGGAAATATAGTTCACAAAAAAATGGATGTGTGTACTATTGGTTAAAAAAATGACTGTGAAATTTTCTTGTAGATATTAACTACCCAACGGTTATGTTATATGGGCTCAATCATTCTCATAAAAATAAAGGGTTTTTTTTTGTATCCCACCATTTGACTCCATACCCTCACGCATATGGTGAAAAGACTAAAATACCCCTAAAAAATTACAAATTTACAGAACATTTACCATTTCTCACTTACATACAATTTGACCAGAAATATTTTAGAGCTCATCGTATTTACCTTCCAAGAGATAGATACGATTTCCAGCAAATTTCGCATTGTATTTATCTAGATACGATTTCCTCCCAAAAGCTTCAAAAATAATAGGTCATATTTACCTTCATCAAACATAAATCTGATTTTTCTTAAAAAATCGCATCATATTTACCTTATTCTGAGATAAATAGGATTCCTTTTTTTAATTTATTTATTTTTTGTCAGGGAAATCGTATATAGGTAAACAGTGGAGGTACAAAAAAAACCCAAAATAATATGTGTTTTAACAATGAGGGGTACATTTTGATAATAAAAAATAATGAGTGTAAAAAAAAAACAATGAGTGGAGCCTTAATTTTTGCTAGATTAATAATGAACATAAAGATAATAGACATAAAGTTTGCATTATTTACAACTAATGTCATCAAAAAAATTTCCCCTAAATTGACTAATAAAATAGATAGTGTATTATATAAAAATGATACTCATGATCCCACGCAAACTTCACATGGACATATTTGATAAGACAAGATTATGACACAAAGTATAAGACCTATGCCACATGTCCATGGTCATAATACAGCGCCTGATATGTATCATTACTAAATTGTCCTCCTTTGCACTTGTATATGTAAAGCGATACCATTAACACCATGCACATTCCATCGTTAATCATCATACATGTATGATTGAATAGTAACAATATTTTTGCCGATTAAACATGGTTATAAAGTGGATATTCTATTTATAAAGAGGGAAATGATTTTTTTTGTCTTTGAGCACAAATAAACTTTATAAAAAATGTTTTCTGAAATATCTTAATTTTACAGAATGTTTATTTTCCTTATAAGTTTTGGAAAAATATTTCGTGTTGTCAATATATATAATTTTTTCAAAGACATAAATTTTTTATGAATATCTCAATTATTTATATTTTTTTTGAGACTCGACGGGGAAGGATTACATGTTAGTAACATTATAACTTTTTAAGTTTTGTCTTTAAATGTGTCTTTGTTATCTCTAAAGTAATCAGTTAACTTATGAATAACGACAGGAAAAATTACATGTTGTCGGTACAATTTTATTGTCTTTGAACACATCTCAACTTTATAAGTATCTTTTTGAACCAACTTTATAAATATCTTAACCATTTAAAAAATAATTATTTTGATCTTAAGTCTCATCAATGAACATTACATGTTGTAGCCATAATTTCATTGTAGCAACCTAGTTGGGTTTTTTGGTTTAATTAGTTCTCTAAAAATCCCATGCCATGTGGGGATGACATTACTCACACTAGGATCAAATTTCACACTAGCAAATACCAAGTCTGTCTGCTGCAAGAATCAAACCCAGGAGCACCAGGTCAACCGCAATATCTTAGGGTAGATTAAGCAACTGAGCCAACAGTGTTGGTTTATAAAAAAAACTAATTTTATAACGATAGTGTATAAAACTTAATTTCCTTTATTTTTAACATTTTATGCTGTGTGTTTGGATAAGAAAGAAAGGAATAGTTATTAAAAATCAACATCGTCATTTCTCACGACATAAGCTACTTATGAGCACGAGGAACAATTTGATGCTTCTAGATTCGACTTTCTTTTGCAGTTTGTAACTCGATGTTGATCAAGACAAAGTTTATTCTTAAGCACGAATGAAGATTAAACTTTTTTTTTGAGATTAACAAAGATTAATATTTTATTCAAAGTATTGAGATACTATGCTGTAACCAACAATATTTCAAACCAAAAGTTATTAAAAAGTTATGGGATGAGTTCATTTTGCTTGGGTTAGACTTTTGAATGTGACTTGGATTTTATCCTATATTTATGATTTATGATAAGCACGATTTATTATCCATGCATATCCATTCCAACCAACGTCCTCGATATGGTAGTAGGGTATACACATAGCTTAAACAACCCTTTTCTAAGTTTTGCTTTTTATAAGTCAAAGAAAAATTATTAAAATTAGTACAACTGTGCAAAGTCTAAGTTGTTATTTGTAGGGTGAGAATGAGATACGTTAACACGAGTTATAACTCATAACCTTAACTCGGTCTTAAATTTTTGATCGGACTATATTCTAGATTTTAATTTGTCCTTAAATTTGAACAAACTCGATAAACTATGGGTCAATTTAAGACAAGAGTTTAATATAACACGAGATCGGGTTGTTTTAAAATATAAAGAATTAATATAATTTTAAAAATACATTGTTATTACTTAAATTAAATATTTTATATTTTTTGACAATAAATATATTTTATTTGATATTGAAATTTAATAGATAAATTCAGCAAAGTTTCTATAATAGTAATGTTGATGTGTGTTCAACTTTATTAATATAACATTCAGATACATAGAAGTATAATTTATATTACTATTGCTACTTTTTTTCAAGTCGAGGACAACCCCTGAATTTATTAAAAAAAGCTAAAAAAAAGGGGACAAGAGAGTACAAAGGAGGATTAGGCCAAAACCTTTAGCAAGAAACAAGTTAAAGGTCCCTTAGCATGAAGGACCCCTAAAACAATTTAGAGACAAAATAGAAGTCCAACTAAGGAACTAAGGTGTCCTACTTAGAAACAAAAGTCCAACTAAAGAACTAGTATAAATCAGTCAAATCAAAAAGAGGCGGAGACTGAGTAGCTTCTGACTAAATTTCTCATTTCAGATGCTACCACTAGATTAGAAGTAGCTTATGACTCTGAGACATTAATTAAGCGAATCCAGCCTGGTAGTGGGAGGTTTAGTGGAGGATGAGTCAAAAGAGTTGCTCCGATGAGCAATATGCATTTCAGGAAAATGCTCCGAGTCAATCTTCATATCATTGACTATGGTGGCAGTTTTGTCTGCTGCCAGAGTGCTAGAGGAGTAAACAATATCCATTTGCTGAGAGGATTCCATACCCTCAACTGAAGCGAAAGAGTCCTTGACAAATTGGACCGATGCCGAGTCTTCATTAGGTTGCATAGCCTTATCTCTAATCTCATTGCACGAAGGTTCTTGTTGCACCTTCATAGCTAAAACTTGATGGGAACTAGATGGATCAATGATGACAACACTTGTATCTTGAGCTTGCTGCTTATAGTTAAACTTAGGAACATACTTAGAAGTTCGCTCCTTTTTGTGCTCCACACTAGAGTGCCTACATTTTTTACAATCGCTAGTGGTATGACCAATAGTCAAGCAATTCAAGCAAAAAGGAGGCAGATTTTCATACTCAATGCCCACAGTGAAAGCATTACCAGACCTTTCGACGTACTAAAAAATTAAAATAACGATGGTATGTCTGTAAAATTAACATCTCAAACTGTTAAACTTCAACATCAAACTACTTGTTTTGAGTTTAGTGTATGATTGAGTTGTCACAATTCATAAGTATTGATGTATTATATATATATATTAAAATTTATTTGTATGTATATTGGATAGGACAAGTAACCCAAGAGTAAATCGGAACCCGTCCCAACCCGAAGTCGGGTTACTACTTGGGACTGCTCTGTTTGTCCTTTTTGTGTGGGACGGGGTTGAGTTCAACTCAAAACTATTGGGTTAGGAAGAGTTGATAGGTTGAGATGAGTCATGCACACCCCTAGCTATAAGTACATCACATATTGTTAGAACACCAACTAGTAAAAGAAGAAATAAAGAAACGAAAATGCAAGAACAAAAATACGATATTTGTTCACACAATTCGACCAAGTATGCCTACGTTTGCGACTATAGAGGAGATGTAGTTTTATCTTACTTAATAATGAATTAGGGTTTTAGTGTTACAAGTGGTGTTTATAATATCTTCGCTACGCTACACAACACTAGCCCAGATCACCCTCCCCCATCCCTATAGACATTGCATATGAGACATACTAACAATCTCTTCATTGGCGAATTTCAAACCCCTAGGGAGATTCATTGCATGACGTTCACATCCTTGGATATAGGGGGTTAAAGCTCCCACTTAACATTGAGTAACATGCAACAAGTCCAAAATGTGTTTCAACTTGTCACTGGTGACTAGCTTGGTCAACATATCAACCGCATTATCCAAAGTATGAACCTTTTTAAGTAATATATGTCCAGATGCAAGTAGCTTTCTGATCTTGTGAAACCTCACATCAATATGTTTGGTCTTGGTGTGATATATACACCTGATTCTTTGCCAAGTAAATGACACTCTGACTATCACAATGCAATTGAACCCCACCTTGCTCAACACACAATTCCTTCACTAACCATGTAAGCCATAAGGCCTCTTTGGCAGCTTTAGCTACAACCATGTACTCTTCTTCAGTTGTCGACATGGAAACTATGGATTGAACTGATGATTTCCAGCAAATATGTCCAACTGCAAGAGTAAGGACATATCCCGTTGTATACCTCCTATTATCCATATCACCAGCAAAGTTTGAATCAATAAATCTGACAACTGAATGATGGCCCATTTCACTGCTAAACCTGATATTGTGACTTGTTGTACCCTTTAACTACCTAAAATCCATTTGACTGCTTCTCAATGTCACTTTTATGTTTTGAACAAAAACTTGCAAACTTGACTTACAGTTTGTGCTAAATCTGACTAGTGCATACCATAACATACATTAAACAACAACATCACTGGCATAAGGGACCTTTGATATATACACAACTTCTGAATCTGTCTTTGGACACTGATCCAATGAGATCTTAAAGTGATTCACCAATGGGGTACTCAGAGTCTTTGAATTGCTCATGTTAAATATGCCTTGCACCTTTTCAACATAGTTTTCTGAGAGAGCCATACTTTTCCATCACTTATATCCCTGTGAATTTTCATCCCAAGAATCTTCTTAGTAGTACCTAAGTCCTTCATATCAAACTCCTTTTCCAACATGATTTTCAGTTCATTTACGTCATGTAAATGATTAGCAGCAACCAACATGTCATCCACATATAATAACAGGAAAATAAAAGAACCATCATCAAGGCTCCTAACATAAATACAAAATAATACTCACACCTTCTGTAGTCAATCTGAAGCATATTTGAATCAAAGCACTTGTACCACTTTGTTGGAGATTGCTTTAGACCATACAAAGAGCTCCTCAATTTACAAACTAGTCGGCCATGTTCAAAGTGTCCTTTGAAACCCTCTGACTATTCTCTGTAAATTTGCTCGTCTAGATTACTGTGGAGAAATGTTTAATGCATGTATCAGCTAGCTATCAATGCTAACACTTCCTTGACAGAAGTATGTCTGATGACCAGAGATAAAATTTCATCATAGTCAATCCACTTCTATTGTGAGTACCCCTTTGCTACAAGACGAGCGTTGAACTTTTCCTCTTTATTCTCTATTACTGTTGATTTTCTCTTGTACACCCACTTGCAACCGATAACCCATTTTCCTTAGGAAGATGAACAAGCTCCAAAATCTTACTTTTTTCAAGGACTTTATCTCCTAGCTAGCTATACAGCCTCTCAAAAGGTGGATGGATCTTCAGAACAAAGAAATGCATGAGCTTCCAAGTCTTCATACACATATCTATTTGGAGGCTTGATCTGGCAGCACTCTCTGTCACTTACAAGAGAATAATCATGAACTCCATCTGAATCTCCAGGTTCATGGTCAATTACTATATCAGAGCCTGGTACAACTTGTGGTTAAGGAACTAATTGCACATTACTCATTGGTGAAAACTTAATATGCACTCGAATCACCTCATTGCTGGAGGTTTCCCCTTCAAATGTTGACACATCTGTTGCAACCGACTGCTTCAACATGAACTTCTCATCGAAGACATATCTGCTGATACCATCTTTTTTGCAACTGGATCCCATAACCTAAACCCCTTTACACCATTTGAGTAACGATAAAGATACACTCCATCGACTTTGGATCAAGTTTGGATCGACCTTCACTGTATATATGCACATAAACTGGACACTCAAAAATCCTTAAATTGTAAAAATCAATAGGATTACCCACCCATACCTCCTCTTCAACCTTCCCCTCCAATGAAGCCCACGGTGATTTGTTGATGAGATAGCATGCCATGTTAATTGTATCTGCCCTAAAACCCTTTGATAATCAAACATTCAATTAGAGACATCTCTCCCTTTCGTGTAGAGACATGTTCATTCTTTCGATTAGAGACCTATTCACTACGCTATGCTAGCTCGGCTCCTCCCCGCCGCCATCTCCAAAGATATTGCATATGATCCATACTCAACACATATGGACATTTTCTAGGAACAGTACCAGCCTTACATTGTTTCATTTACTCGAAAGAATTAAGGAAATATCATGCATACCCCTAGCTATAAGTACAACACAATGCAATAACAAGTTTACTATAATGATTGATAATATCATTGAGGGAGGAAATAATGAGGTAGCCAAATCTATTCCAACAACGTGACACATGGAGGATGAGTCAAATCGCCATGCACTAGAGAGGAGAAGGGAAAGAAGATGCTTAGTAGAAAATATGCTCAACAGCAGGCTATATAAGACAAGTGAAGTGCAGAGAAAACATGCATGATATAATTTAAGATTCTCCTTCCCCCCTAAAATTTCCCTCTCTGACCCTGCCTTTCTCTTTTGCACTTGTTCCTAGTATTTCCCTTTTCCTAAGTGGATAGATTTCTCATAACCATTTTGGTGTAATTGTACTCTCTGTATTGTTTCATTGTGTTGGAGAGTCTCGAGGAGTACTGTAAGACACAACGAGCTAATGACCAGGACTACTAAGAGATTTGGACACCATATCTCCACTAAAAACTTGGGGAGTACCGTATACAGGTCACACTTCTCTTATATATCATTCATTTAACTCATTCCTAGTCGATACGAGACTAAGCACTCACACTTGAGTTCCCAATAATCTCCCCCTCAAGTGTGAATCACCTTGCTAGACTTAATCCAAACAAGGATTCACTTCTCTCTCCTCCACCAAGTCGAACCTGACCCTGATACCACTTGTTGGGGAGTTCGGAGGGCACCGGGAGCAACACTATATCAGCAAAAAAACGACCGAAGAGACTTATACACCACATTTCCACCCAAAATCTTAAGGCAGTGAGTATATGAGTCACCTCTCATATTAATCCCGGTTTGGATCAAGTCTAGTGATGTGGGTGTTGCACCCCGAAAAATCCGGTTTGGGTTTCTCAATGTACAACGTGGAAATTTTTTGAAGCCGCCACCAATATTTTAATTTTAAGACCAAAACATTGAAAAAAGGCCTTTTGAAAAAGGCAGATGGTCTTTTAAAAACTAGAGATATAGGTTCGGGGGTCGATTACGTGTGAGGAAGGTATTAGCACTGCACACGTCCTTTCTACCGAAAGGGAACCTTTAACAAAGTGTGTGGTTTTACGTTTGATTTGAAAAATACCTAGATTTGCCTATTTATTTCTTATTTAGAGATAAATGGGAAAACTTAATGAAATTTTTTATTTTTGGCGCTTGACGAGAGTTGGCTTCTCGCTCCTACGTATCTCCTGTTGCGATGAAGAATTCAAAGCTACGTAGTTCTCGGTTGTCATGAAAAGGTTTTTGTTTTTATCTTTTAGTGCGTTTTAAATATGACGAGTATTCTCGCGCATGATTAAACTAACAGAGGTTATGGGTAATCACCGCTAAGTACTCTTGAAAATGAGAGTCACTACCGGTCGACGAACGAAGGTTCCGATTGATCGTTAAGTAGTAACTCGTTTTTATTTGATCTTTTGAAAATGGTTTTCGAAAGAGATTAATTGGCACGAATGATCAAACTAACCAAAGTTATGGGTGATCATCGCTTATTGTTCTTTGGAAAAAGACATTGCCACCAATGACTAGACGAACAAAGGTTCTGATTAGCCATTAGCAACAATGGGTTGAAAAATGATTTTTTTTGTTATGAAAAATACTAACGTTTATGGTTGCGAAGAAGATTTTTATTTGTTGCGCTTGACGAGAACGTGGCTCGCTCCTACGTATCCCAAATGGGAATCAAAGCGACGTAGTTCTAAGTTGTCTAGAAAAAGGTTTTTGTTTTTTTAATCTTTTTAGAGTTTTTCGCAAAGGGGTTGAGCGTTTGTGAAGACCAAACAACAACGGTTTAGAGTGGTCATGCTACTAACTCTTTTGAAAATGAAATTATCATTAACAACCAAACGGTAACGACGCGAGTGATGATTAATGATAATCGGTTTTTATTTCTATTATTGAAAAGGTTTTCGCAAATGAAGGGGAGCGTTTGTGAAGACCAAACAACAACGGTTTAGAGTGGTCATGCTACTAACTCTTTTGAAAATGAAATTATCATTAACAACCAAACGACAACGACGCGAGTGATCATTAATGATAATTGGTTCTTACTTTAGGTTATCAAAAAGGGTTTTCGCAATCGAATTGATTTTTGATTTGTGAGATGGTTTTTTGATGTTTGAAAGGACTTTTGATTGAAAGTGGACTTAGACTACACACATTCTGACACCACTAATAACCCATTTGAAAACTAAAGTTGTTACTAACCATCAAACGAGTAAAACCCATAATGACCATTAGCAAGAAATTATATTTTTTGACAAGAGTTTGGTTATTCAAAAAGGAGTTGTTTGAAGGGGTATACTAGCAATAGTGAAAGATGTAATTAGTTGCAGGGGGTTGTATCATTAAATAGGGAGATGTAAAAAAAAAAAAATACAAGCCAAGTTCGCATTTGGGCTGGAGCTGCGAATGGGCCTAAGTGATGGGATGTACGCATGAATTGTGGGGTGTTGATATTAAACAGATTAATAAACACAGAGGGGATTACATAACCAAAAGGGAGGGGGTGCAATTATTGAATTGATTAAAAAAAAAACAAACAAATAATTGAACACATGAAAGAGACAGACGTACGTTAAAAAAAAGAAGAGCAAACTTAGCTCTTTCCCTTCAACCTTAGCACCATCCATGTTTGAGTGAGAGAGAGAGAGCCATCATAGAGAGAGGGAGAGAGAGAGAGAAAACCGTGGAGGTGTGGTCGTGATGGAGGTGCTCGCCGGTGGTGTGGTAGTCACGCCGGAGCTTCGTCGGAGGGTGCGTTTGTGGTTGTTGTAGAGTAGTTGTGGTGGTTGTTGTGCGATTGCTAGAGGTGGTTATGGAGGTTGTGATGGTTGTTGTAGTGGTGGTTATTGTTCTTGTAGAGGTGGTGGTTATGGTGAGGTAGTGAGGTGGTTGTGGTTGTTGCTTTAATGGAGAAGAGTAGGGTGGATGTGATTGTTGTTGAGATAGTGAGGTGGTTGTTGTTATTGCTTTAATGGAGAAGAGTAGAGTGAAGGTGGTTGTTTTGGCGGGAGATGGTGGCGGTTACGGCGGAGCTTTCGCCGGAGTTGGTGCGTCGGTGGTAGTTGTTGTTGCGTTGTGTTTGTGGTGGTTGTGGGTGGTTGTATTTGTTGTATGGTTGTTGTTGGTGAGTGGTTGTGGTGGTTTGGAGGTTGTTGGTTTGTGAAGAGAGAAGTGGTGGAGGTTTTTGTGTTGGAGAGGAGAGGTGTGGGTGGTGGTGACTCTTAGTCGTTCTCCCTCTTCCTCTTCTTTCTTCTCATATTATTTTTACTTTTCTCTCTTCTTTCTAATCTCTCCTATTTTTTTTTCAGTTTTCTCCACTTTCTCCTTTATTCTGATAGTCGTTCCCTCCTTTTTGTTATGTTCCTGACCCTTTTTTTTGTTATCCCCTCCCTCCTTTCTGTCATTGTGTCTTTTTATAGAGGGAGCCAAGGTTCTAAAAAACGGTCCGTTACGCCGAAAACGGCCACGACAAAACTGTCTCAGTAGTGACTGATACCGCGACAAAACGACCGCGACAAATAATTTTAGTTAAATTTTGTGATTAATTCACACCGCGACGAGCGCAACAGCCGAAATCGCGAAAGCCTTAACGCGACCGCGATGTTACCGCGACCGCTATTTAGAACCTTGGAGGGAGCTTTCAATATGCCAAACAACTGCCATTTTCCAGCTGGAGTTGCAAGGTGTGTAGAAAGAGGCGTGGCTGCATGTTTGCTGGCTGGTGGTGTAGTGCAGCAAGTAATGATTCATTTTGGTGAAAAATGAGAAAACATGATGAAAGATATATCACCAACTAGCTCAAATTGGAAGATGCTCTATAGGAGTAGAATAGTAGTGCCAGCAAAGCTACTATGCTTGCACAAAAATAAAAATAAAAAAAAGACAAATGAAGGGAGATGCTTTAGCCTAAGGTTAAAAGAACCAAAGTAGGCGCATGCATGGTATCTGCTTCCTTTTATTTATTTATTTATTAAATTTTTGTAACTTTGTATTATTTGTCTAAATAAAATAAACAACAATACTAACATAACGAGTGCCCAAAACAAACACGCGTATACGATTAGAACTAACACGGGTGCGCAACAAAACAGTTTAAGGTCATTAAAATAACACAAACAAGATCGTTAAAAAAAAAACGCCAGACGCATAATTAGTTCTTTTTTGAAAACGAGAAAAATACTCGTTAAAATCAGGTGTTCACATAAAATACATTTTGAACTAGTCGGACAAAATTGGGGTATGACAGCTGTCCCTCTTTATTTGGATTTTATCAAGAAATATGAATTGGCCGAGACATATTTCAAGATAAAATAGAAATAAAAACTCGTAAATTATACCAATTTTGTCCACTGGGAAATCCGAATTTTCTTTTTCTTTTTCTCTTTCTCTTTTTTTTTTTTTTCTCGCTTTTTTTCGGAAAGATAGACACTTTCGTGTCGATCGCGAAAAACAAGAAATGAACACCGACGCGCGGATGAAAAAGTAAAATGGACACTTGCGCGCGTAAAACGCAGAAATGAGCACTTGCGCGCGCGTAAAGCGGTAAAATGCTCAGCCGCCTAAAACTCAGTAATCCTTAAACGAACTCTTGACGAATCCGAAGTTTGCACGTGGCTTTGAGGAGCACGCTTCTCGCTGGCCTTTTCGAAGCGATCGGGGATCGTTATCGCCCGAATCGATATACCGATCAATGCACGACGTCCACTGTATCTTAGGCTGATACAACTATTCCGTTGAACCTCACATGGGGCTGCGGTCCATCGCGTTGCTCGTACACGATGTGAGACTTGGGCAGAAGGGAGCGATGATCTCTCTGGGCTCCAGTCCGCAATGCGCGCCTGAGCGCTCTCTTTTCTCTTTTTTGTTTCTCTCTTTTCTTTTTTTTTGCTAGTTGTTGCTCTTTTGCTCTTTTGGCTTTCCTCCTCTTCTTCTCTTTTGCTCTTTTTATGAAGTGCAGGTATGCGAATGCAAAATTTTGGTGTTTTGATGATATGTAATGCTCTTGTGTTTTGATGAAATGGCAGATGACATGCAATGGAAAACTTTTTCTTCTTTGCCTTTTTTCTATGGAATGTGAATATTGCTATTATGCGAAATAAAATGATGAATAACATGAAATGATGAATGACATGGGATGTTTTAGCTTTCTTTTCTTCTATGAGATGCAAGTATTGATGTGATGCAACTGTATTGCTTTGATGTTTGATGGGATGGTGAATTTTTGGTTCTTTTTGCTTTATGGAATGCAAACATTACTATGATGTAGGCGATAATCGAATGTTTTTGTTTGTTTTTTTTTGGCATAGGACTTCGTGGATTCTTGAGTGATCAATTCAAGTGTCCTATCGTGATGACTATTTCGAATGTACATTCGACTTAGTCTCCTATTTATTGAAAATGATTTTGTATTTTGAAAATTGATTTGATGTCTGATGCAATGATGATGAATGCTTGGTTTGCTAGAAAGAAAGCAGTAAATGAGCACTTGGCGTGCTGATAAGGAAGCCGTAAAAGAACACTTGGCGTGCTGATGCGAAAATAGTAAATGAACACTTGGCGTGCTGATGGGAAAACGGTAAATGAACACTTGTCGTGCTGAGAAAATGGTAAATGAACACTTGTCGTGCTGAGAAAATGGTAAATGAACACTTGGCGTACTTTTAATGAACCACTTGGGACCCGAGGGCCTTTGAACTCCGAATCAAGGAGAGTGACCGAACTCTAAAATCGAAAGAGCATTCGAACTCCGAATCAAGGAGGACTGGAATGAGATTTTGAGACCGATAAGTCGGGATGATCGACTTGAGAATTAGATTGAAGACCGACACTTGAAGTGCTAATTCTTGGAACTAGGCATGAGGATTAACATCTTGTGTTCGTCCACATTTTGCTTAGCAATGCAATGAATGACACATGTAATGCAAACATATGCCATGATTGATGTCTTGAATATTATGGAATGCTTTTGTTCTTTTGTATTTGCTTCTTCTTTGTAGTTTATGAAATGCAAATATCAACATAATGCTTTGATGTTTGAATGCAAGTGTATGCGGTGATTGATGCTTTGATGAATGGAATGCTCCTGTTCTAACTTCTGTTTGTTTCTTTTTTGCTTCTTCTATGAAATGCAAACATTAATATGATGCAATGCTCTGATGTTTGATGCAATGATTTTTGTTCTTTTTCTTTTATGGAAATGCTAACATTGATATGATGCAATGAAAAGATTTCTGCTTCTTCTTCTTTACTATTTTCCTCTATGAAATGCAAGTATTAATATGGTGCAACTGACGTGGACCGTTTTTTTCTTTTTGCTATGGGATGAATGCACAAAATGTGAAGATGCAAATGTAATGCTTTGATGCATATGCCATAGTGAATAGATTGAAATGCCTAGATGCATGAGGCAAACATTTTTGTGATGATGAGATGCTAGACTTTGGATGCAAGGAGTTGAGATGATTGTTGACCATTCTGTTGAAACATTGAATTTGATTCAAACTCCGGTGGTCTCAAGGTTTTTATTTACAAACAACCTCACTTGTTTTCTCTTTCCTTCCATGATGACTGAATTTTAGATATCACGTAAACAACGTGTGTTCTCTCCTTTTGAAGCATTGTCTAGTAAGCATGCATAGGAGTGCAAATGTGAATGAATGAGTCAGTTAACTTGGAATAGGGCATGGACATTTATGGCAAGTGAAGGACTGACAGACATGGTTATTGCCGAAGCTCATGAGGGATCAAGAGATACAAGATTGCCAATTCAGGTCTTTGATGAGTGAATAGCTTGCCCCTGTCTAGTGGTGACAACAACTAGGGGTGTAGAAGATGATGAATTGGGAATGCTTCGGCTTTTGAAATGAAGGGTGGAGCAAAAGAGATTTTGTCTCAACCCATAAAGTTTGATGTTGCCCCAGTCATGACGAGACAAAGTTGCCCCAATTAGAATGACGAGGCCTTGATTAGGATAGTGAGTTGAGAGATTGCCCCGGTGAGGTTTTATGGGAATGAATGAGGTGAAGGAATGGGAATGCACTTGCCCCACTTTGGAATGACATTTCAAATGGTTTCTTTGAGTGAGGTTGTGAAAGGCGACAGAGTTATGGTGATGGTCATGAACTGAGGGTGATATATGAATGGGGTGGGCAATGAACAAACCTCCCCAAAGTTGAGTGGAGTGAGAGGAGAAGGAAATGCCCCCTAGTACACATCTTTGGTTCTCTTTAAGAAAAACTCAAATGCAATGAAAGTTTTGACTTTTAGTATGAAAGACACCTCACTTGGTGATCACTTAGACCTTGTTTTAATGCAACATGAATGCATCTTGGAGTGCAAGTCCTTCTCCCTTTTTTACCAACTTTCTTTTTTGATTGTTTGTTTTTTTTTCTTTGAGCAGCTTTCTTTTTTCTGCTTGTTTGTTTTTTCTTTTTGAGCAAACATGTCGTAAATAGATAAACTTATTTGTCCAAGGGTTAAAATTTTGAGAAAACAAAAGCAATCGGTTGTTGATCGGGATGGACTTTTCAGGATTGTGATGTTGTGTGGAGAAGGGATGATTGAGCTTAATGAAGTGTTTCGAGGTCGATGGGTCGTTGGTCTTATTCTAAGATCGCCAATGGTCAATGATTTATGAAGGAAATGGTTATTAGGTTTGATGAGGTGCTTGGGGTTTTATTAGGACAAGTTTGTGTTTCATGGTAGAATGGTGAGGTTTATGGAGGTTAGATATTGAGGCCAAAGAAAATGTTTGCGGTCTTTATGAAAGGAGAGATGATTATACACAACAATGTTGGAAAGTTTATGGAGACCGGGATCTCTCGTGTTTCATGGTGAAATATATCACCACAATTTGTACTTCTTTTGTTTCTCTTTTTCTTGGTCTTTTTTTTTTGAGATTTTCATTTTTGAATCTTTTTGTTTGATCGCGTTCTTTTCCTTTTGACCTCTTTCTTTTCTTTTGGACTCGGGTGAGGTGATAAAGATGATATACCATTTTCGATGTGGAATTGATCATTGTCTAGAGTGATGGAGATATCCTGGGACTTTCTTGACTTAAGGTGGGTAGGAGGGGATTTTTCCTTCTCTTTGGGATTTTCTTGGCTTAAGGTGGGCGGGAAAGGAATTTTTGGATTTTGGATTTTCTTGAGGTTGTGGGGAGCGGCCAAACTTCATTTCAAATTCGATTGCTTATTTTTTCGTAAAACCCGACAACAATTTATCTATCTATATGTGTTTGCTCTTTTCTTTGCATTTTCTTTTATGCCCTAATTTTTGCCTGGACCGCTCTTTACGAGTTTTCAATCCACCGGGCGCTCCTTTTTGCCTAGGGCCGCCCTTTCATGGGTTTTCAATCTAGCGAGCTTGTTCTTCTCATTTATCTCTTCTTTTTTTTTTTTTTTTCGGAAATACTTGCACTAAAGGAATATAATGTCGATAAAGAAAGTTAGTGATCACGCACTGCCCCAAAGCATGGAGGACTCGTGAGTGTTAGTGAGAATGAACCAAAAAGTCAAGTATGCACTGATGGGAGAGAATATGCGCTTTATGGGTGGACGGGATGGGATTAGACTTGGATGGTGATGATGACAAGGAAAGAAACTGACTGACTCAAACAAGAGAAACTGCACGTGTCGCGCACGTTCACTATAGGAATGCTTCACAGAGAGTCAACATTAGTTAGAACAATGAAATTTTCTTTTCTTTTTTTTTTCTTTTTTTGAGCTGCTTCAGTCTTTTGTCATGGAATGGATGGGATGCAGTGCTTTTGAAAGAAATGCAAATGAGCTATTGGTTTGAGAAAAACTGAGAGCCTTGGAACACCTTGAGTTTGCAACCAAGTAAGGATAAACTTTTTTCAAAAAGGATGATCGTTTTGCAAGAACGTCTTGCTTCTCATCACAACTTTTATTTTATGCAATGAATGAATGAACAGATTATGATATGCAAGTATGATGCAAATACGTGGAGAATGACCACTCGAAAAGTGTGGCTTATTCTAAATAATTTTGTTGTTTTTAATGCAAGACAAAATATGAAATGCCAATGCGAATGATGCAAGAATGATACCCCCTTTTTTTCAAAATGATTTTTTTTGATTTTTTAGTTTTTTTTAGAGGCGAGACAAGATACGAAGTGCCAATGCCCCTTTTTTGAATGATGAGAGATGCAAGAATAGTGATATGAGGCAACTGATTGTCGTTACCCTGAGTAACTGATAAACTCCTATTTAGTGCATTTTTTAGATATACTTTTGGGGCTATTTGTTAGAAGAATTATTATCATTTAAACAAATAAATGACTTACTTTACTCTTTATTTTGTAGCAATGAAGAAAATATAAAAAAAGAGTGAAAGTTCAAATAAAGCCAAAACAAGAATAATATTTATATATAATAATAAGATGTGTGGGTTGAATGATTAAAGAGCATGGAGTTTAAATAGCAATGCCCAAGGCCCACGATGGAGAAAGAAGAAAGAGTCGAATCCATAACTTGAATGGATACCTAGAATTGAATGAATTATAAAAGGGATGCTTGCAGCATAAAATAGGGGGACCTGACGCTAACCGTGAGCAACAAACTTGGAGAGAAAGGGATCCCGTGAATCCGTTGGTGAGCACTCAAAAGGGAGAAAAAAAAGGAAGCACATGACTTGGAGAGAAAGTAAAGGCACACACAACCCTAGGCATCAAAATATAAAAGGGTGCTGCACATCAGAATAGAAGAGGCTGTACACCACATATAGAACAAACACAACAACACTTACGCAGGCGGAGAGGGAAAAAGTAAGACTTTGGTGTCGTTCTTGACATCGTGAGAGAGCTTTGGAATGAAAAGAGAGATTGAAGACATAGATAAAGCACTTTCTCTAATTTACCGGTTATTCTTTATCTTTGTATTTTAATGAATCTTATTTCTAGTTTATTGCTCTTGATACCTATGGATACCTAAGTCCTCTTCTAGGGTCTTAGGTGGATCTTGCATGTTTAGAGACTTTTTTATATTTTAATTTCATATTTTAATTCCGGTTTTTATTTCAATTAATATTGTCTTATTGTTTTTATCACATAATTAGGATTAGCTACCCTTTGCATGTTCATAATCAATTAGTTGATCAATGATCGCATCGCGCAATTAGTTGGTGGACCTATAGGATAATTGGGGCTATAATTAGGGCATGACCAAACCATAATTTAGTCTTCCAATCATTCAACTTTTTTGCACTTTATGCTTTTCTTGAATTTAAATTCTAGCATGACCAAATTAGGGTTAATTTAGGAAAAAGAATATTAATCGCGAATGACCAAACGGATTAATAGTTTTAGTAAAGGGATTGGTAATTAAGTAAAATAAGGGAATTCAGGTAGGGTTAGACATAGGGTAATCGAAGCTTGCAAGTGAAACTGTGATCCTAGCCTCTCACCATTGATTATATCTTGCATTTTTAGTTCTTGTTATTTACTTCTTCTTATTTTAGTTTCTACATCACTCAAACTATTTGTTCGTCTAAACATTAAATAATCTCGATTAGTTTAGTACTTGTTAATTAATCCCTGTGGATACGATATTCTTATATACTACTTCTGCGAAAGAGTACACTTGCTCTAAGTGTGTTTTTAACGCAACAAGTTTTTGGCGCCGTTGCCGGGGATTAATTTAACAATATTAAACGAAAAAGATTTTTATTGCTTTAGACATTTTTTTGCTTTCATTTTAATTTTGTTTTTTTTATCTTATTAAAAAAAATACAAAAAAAAAATTGTTAACACTTTCCCAAGAGCTCGTTGCAGTTCACTTTGTTTTGCAGAGAAAAGTCTAAATCAGGTTTAAAACTCGTGGAGATTATATTAGGGAGGCACAAGCACAAATCAATTTTGAGAACTCATCTTGGTATATGCCTCAATGTCAGATCCCATTTTCTCCTCCTCCTTATGAGCCTTATTTAGACTATTGGGATGATTATGAGCCACCTCCTTATTCCTCCCACTGGGATAATCATGAGACACTACACGTGCAAAGGCAAGAGGAGGAGATACCATACGCCAATGATGTATTTGAGCAGATAAAAGCAAACTTTGACTACATGAAGGGCCAACTTGGAACCATGAACAACGAATTTAGAAGCTTGAATGGTCAACTATCAAGTATCATTGCTATGTTATCTCAAGAGGTCCAAGAAACTCCTTATTCCCAAACTGAGCAATACAAAGAAAATATTCTTAGGAGTGATGAAGAGTTCTCCATGGAAGATAATATAGAGGAAGAAGCTCTCGAGAAAGATGAAGAGACTCCTACTGAAGGGAGTCAAATAAAAATAATAGCTCCTACTGAAGGGAGTTATATTGAAATAAAAGATGATAGTGATGAGAACGCTTGTGAGGAGAATGAAAAAGATCCATTGGTTCATGAGTTCGAGGAAGAGGAGAAAGCCCCAATTTTTGGGCAAGTTGTTTTAACCATTGGTGATGTTGTAATTGAGGTTAATGAGGGAAATGTAACTTTAAGGAGTGGTAAAGAAGATGATGTTATTAAAGCTTTAAATTCCAACGAAAATTTTTCTTCTTTAACTTCTCCTTATTTTGATGATGTGGTTGAAACTAACAATTTTTGTGATCTAAAGATGCAGGACCTTTTGGAGAAAATTATTATTTTGCAGGATCCTAGCATAGAGGTGGATGGAGATGAAATAAAAATTCCACAATCCTATGAAGTTCATCCACCACATGGAAAAAGAAAAACAATGTCAATCACATGGTCGTAAAAACTAAGAAGGTGCATCGCGTTAGATGTAAAATTTGCTCTTGGAGAGCCACCGATTGAGCACCAACTATCGCGTGCTCATGACGTTAAACAAGCGCTTCGCAGGAGGCAACCCGTGTTTTATTTTTCGTTATTTTTGTTTTCTTTTGTTTTTAGGAACAAGCTCCAACTACAAGCTCTCTCAGGAAGTCACTTTTACTCTCTCTCATTTATTTGTTTCGTGCAATCTAATATTTTGCATTGAGGACCATGCTTCATGCTAGTGTGGAGGAGAATATTATATTTTGTCACTTGATCTCTATTAATACACATATCCACTACATATGTTGATAGCATTTTTCTGGCTTGTTTTGAATGAATTATGCTTAAATTGAAAACAAAAATAGAGATTATGTCTTTAGGGGATCCCATAATTAATTTACTTGATAGACTTGTGCTTAATTGTAACTGTGAGGATGTCCTTAGGAAGTCGATAATTAGCACTTGTCCTCTTGAGTACTTTTTGTGAACTAGCTTCTAAATGTGAGAGATCGAGCCTATATAAGGGGATTGATACTAAATCATAAATTTTTACCCCTTTTCTTTCTATGAGTGTGTTTCCCAATTTGCTACATTCTAGAATTTGTCTTTTGACCATTTCAAGGCGAAAAGTGATTTGCATCATGTAAAAAGATTTGGGGAATTTAGGTATTTTTCTGGCCTCAGAATTGTTTGTTGAATTTACCCATTAGTTGCCCCCTTGAGCCTAATTGTTATATTTCTTCTTTGGTGTCCAGATATATTTTTTTTTCTTCTATTTTTTGGTAACCAATTGAAATTGAATGTGGAGTAACTATTGAAAATTACAATTTCGTCCTATATTTTAGTTGTCTATATTGTCACGATTGGAATTTCGTCCTATACTTTAGTTGTCTATCTTGTTAGGATGAAGAAAACAAAAGTAGTGAATCACGTGCTTACAATAATATTTTCTTACAAATGAAACAAAATAGAAGTTCTCATGTACTTACCTTTTCCTCCTAAGAAAAAAAATGAAAAAAAAATATAGAAAGATAATTTGAAGAAAAAAAAGGAAGGAAAGCAAGAAGGAGGAAAAGACACATCAAAAGAATGAAAGAGCCAAAGGGCAAATCCAAAATAAAAAAAAGAGCAACAAAAAATTCTACTCAAGATAAAAGGTAAATCAAAGAGAGTTGATTCAATAGAAAAAGATTGAAGAATGAGAGTGAAATTAATTTGGAGTCTGGACAAAATTTGTAAAATAGATAGAAGCTCCATGTTTGGTTTCAAAGGTTACTATTTCTTGTTCTTAGCCATTTGATTATCCCTTTCTTCTTATTTCCTACCTTACTTGACTTAACCTTGGCCCCATTACAACCCATAACACCCCATCTTTTGCATGCATGTGAACTATTTAGTGGAGATTTGGTCAAATTACAAGATTATGGTAATGTGCATTTTGTGGAAACTTGAGTGTATATTTTCACTAGTACCTAAACACTTAGAGAGATTGTGAGCGAGTGCCATTGTTCACATAAATGTATTCTTCAGGGACATGAGCCTCTGATTGGGCAACCTATTGACACCTCATAAGTGCTATATTATCTATTGTCTATCATTGTGCTTCTAATTTTGGATCCCTTATCTGGCTGTCTCTGTTATTTATTTGAAAAATTTATAAGGCCAGAAAATTTACTTGAGGACAAGCAAAGGTTAAGTGTGGGGGAGTTGATAAACTCCTATTTAGTGCATTTTTTAGATATACTTTTGGGCTATTTGTTAGAAGAATTATTATCATTTAAACAAATAAATGACTTACTTTACTCTTTATTTTGTAGCAATGAAGAAAAGATAAAAAAAGAGTGAAAGTTCAAATAAAGCCAAAACAAGAATAATATTTATATATAGGCTAAATTACTGTTTTGGTCATTTATCTTTGGCCTTGATTTCATTTTGGTCCTTTATCTTCTTTTTTTCTCTCGTTTTGGTCCTTTATGTTTTTTTGTGTCAATTTGGTCCTTTTTGTAGTTTTCCATCCAAAATGACACAAAAAAGGACCAAATTGACACAAAAAAGGACCAAATTGACACAAACCAAAACATAAAGGACCAAAACGAGAAAAAAAAAAGATAAAGGACCAAAATGAAATCAAGGCCAAAGATAAATGACCAAAACAGTAATTTAGCCTTATATATAATAATAAGATGTGTGAGTTGAATGATTAAAGAGCATGGAGTTTAAATAGCAATGCCCAAAGCCCACGATGGAGAAAGAAGAAAGAGTCCAATCCATAACTTGAATGGATACCTAGAATGGAATGAATTATAAAAGGGATGCTTGCAGCATAAAATAGGGGGACCTGACGCTAACCGTGAGCAACAAACTTGGAGAGAAAGGGATCCAGTGAATCCGTTGGTGAGCACTCAAAAGGGAGAAAAAAAAGGAAGCACATGACTTGGAGAGAAAGTAAAGGCACACACAACCCTAGGCATCAAAATATAAAAGGGTGCTGCACATCAAAATACAAGAGGCTGTACACCACATATAGAACAAACACAACAACACTGACGCAGGCGGAGAGGGAAAAAGTAAGACTTTGGTGTCGTTCTTGACATCGTGAGAGAGCTTTGGAGCTGAAAGAGGAGATTGAAAACATAGATAAAGACTTTCTCTAATTTACCGGTTATTCTTTATCTTTGTATTTTAATGAATCTTATTTCTAGTTTATTGCTCTTGATATTTATGGATACCTAAGTCCTCTTCTAGGGTCTTAGGTGGATCTTGCATGTTTAGAGACCTTTTTATGTTTTAATTTCATATTTGAATTCCAGTTTTTATTTCAATTAATATTGTCTTATTGTTTTTATCACATAATTAGGATTAGCTACCCTTTGCATGTTCATAATCAATTAGTTGATCAATGTAATCGCATCGCAATTAGTTGGTGGACCTATAGGATAATTGGGGCTATAATTAGGGCATGACCAAACCATAATTTAGTCTTCCAATCATTCAACATTTTTGCACTTTATGCTTTTCTTGAATTTAAATTCTAGCATGACCAAACTAGGTTAATTTAGGAAAAGAATATTAATCGCGAATGACCAAACGGATTAATAGTTTTAGTAAAGGGATTGGTAATTAAGTAAAATAAGGGAATTCGTAGGGTTAGACATAGTGGGAATCAAGCTTGCAAGTGAAACCGTGATCCTAGGCCTCTCACCATTGATTATATCTTGCATTTTTAGTTCTTGTTATTTACTTCTTCTTATTTTAGTTTCTACATCACTCAAACTATTTGTTCGCCTAAACATTAAATAATCTCGATTAGTTTAGTACTTGTTAATTAATCCCTGTGGATACGATATTCTTATATACTACTTCTGCGAAAGAGTACACTTGCTCTAAGTGTGTTTTTAACGCAACAATAACCTGTATGAAACATTGAGTGGATCCTGACTCAACACTTCACGCAATATACTGAAACGTTTCGACAATTAGTTGACTCAATTTAATTTCCTACTTGAAAATAAAAACGTGGATCGGGTCAAAGTGTTCGACATCATCGAGAGTAACATCTCAAATTTGTAGTCGACAAACAAATTTGAGATATTACCCTTCGCTGCTCAAAGGTGCACTTCTACCCATTAAGGCATCACACGAGGAAATTTTTCTTTGTTTTGAAAGGATGCATGCAGGGAGAAATGATATATTCGAACAAAGTGAATGAGGCTAATGAAATGATGCATGAGTGCCATATTGACGCGATGTCTGCATCATTTGATGATGATTTTTTGTACATGCACCCGGATGACTGTGATGCTTATGCAATGCGGATGATAATTGATTCTTGCTTTATTTTGTTTTTATGCAATGAAATGAAATGCATGATACTCACAATTATTTTTAACGCGTGGAAATGCATGCAAAATGAAGCGTTCATGTGCTTATTTTTTTTATGCCATGAAAAAGGGAAAAAGGGTACATGCGATGCATTTCCTAAAATCTAGTAGAAAACATACATTTTTGGATTTTTGTTTATTTGTTATGATATGAAAGAGAAAAATAATAATGCATGCAGAAAATGGCGCGTTTAAGCTAAGGCTATATGAATGGCGGAATGATATATGCATGCAATATTGATGTGATGCCCACCTTTATTTGATGACAGTTTTTGCATAATTAAGGATGAATGAAATGCGATATGGATGATAACTGCTTCTGGTTTTCATTTTTCTTATGCAATGAAATGAAATGTGTGATGCTTACAGTTATTTTCCTAATGCATGAGAGATATTGAATGGAGATGCATGTGAAATGAGACATTAATGTTTATTTTTGATTTGCGACACATAAAAGTATTAATGCGATGATGTGATATGAATGGACGACGGAATGAGTGGGTGAATGAATGAACGAATGTGCATTTTGAATGAGAATGCCGTAAATTGCATCACTTGATGATTTTTCATGATTATGAACGAATGAAATACCATAGGGATGATAATTGTTTTTTTTTTTCAAAATTTTGTTTTATGTAATGCATGATGCCATGATGCAAAGTGCGGATGATGATTGCTTTTTGTTTTATTTTTAACAATGAAATGGAATGCATGATACTAACAATTATTTTTAGTGCGTGGAAAGATATGATTCCTATGAAAATGCATGCAAAATGAGATGTTTGCATATATGATATGAAAAAGGAAAATAATAAAGCATGTGATATGTTTCTAAAAATTTTTTATGCGAGAAAGTGCATGATGCTCGCAAATGATTTTTAATGCAAGGGAAAACATGATTTATTTTGAATTGAAATGTATGCAAAATGAGATAGTCACATGTTCATTCTTCATGATATGCAAAAAGCAATAATGCATGAGACACGCTCCTAATAAAATATGTTTTTTGGACTTTTTGACAAAATTAGGAAAAAGTTTAGTGAATGGAACGCACCGCATGGAAATGCACTCCGACAAACCTAAATGAGATAGAGAAAATGCGCGTATGGATTTTTATTTAGTTTTCCCATGTTATGCAAATGCAAAGATGCTTTTTGTATGAGAATGAGGTTGATGATGCTACTTTACATGCATGTGAAAAGCAAAGTAAAAGATTTTTTTGGTTTGGTGATTGAATTTTTGAGAAAATACAAGATATATGTCACCTCATATAGATGTTTATGAAAATGAAAAATACATTTTTGATTTTCAAAATTCTTGAGGGAAAATGACTAAACTAGATGCAACAATGCAACACACAATTGGGAACGCCCTTGTGTCCTAAAAAAAAGGGGAAACAACCTACGATCTAGGCAATTTAAAGGTAATCCTCCCATGTAGCTCTATTCACTCCTCACAAGGCCACTCAGAGCCATAGTCCCTTTCACGTAACTCCCCACAAATGCAAAGAAATCGCTAGGGTGTGAGGCATCATGAAAGAGCACAACTCAAGTTGAAACTTTCGCAGTAGCCAAACTGGGACAAAGGTCCTGATGGGCTCTCACTACTGAATCCACTCTTATAAGTCTTTGCAGCACTGGTTATGGTCTCTCTCTCAAAGCATATTATTTCAAGGTACAAGTGTAGTGTGTGTCAATGGCATACAACTTAAAGCTACCCAACACATATAACCCCACACCGCAAATGAAAGCCTGCATCGCTTCTAGATAATAGCATGTTGTCTACCCTGGGTTCAATAGCAATCCAATATAAACTAGCCTAGGTGCCAACAACAATGCACTTCTTACCTAAAGAAAGTGGAGCCGAGAAGAGAGGAACATGATAAGGATTGGGGAAATGCATGAGGGTACTAAGCAAATAAGCAAAGAGGAGGAAGGAAAAACAAACATGGAAGAAGAGAAAACAAATGCACATGCATACAACATGATAAGAAGTTAAGGGAAACCGGAAAAGGGATGAAGCAAACAAGGTATCCAAATCAAATCGATAGCACATTAAACCACACATTTAATTAGTTAGGCTTGACCCACTTAAAAAAGGAAAAGTCCCCAGTGAAGTCGCCAGCTGTTGCACCCCGAAAAATCCGGTTTGGGTTTCTCAATGTTCAACGTGGAAAAATTTTGAAGCCGCCACCAATATTTTAATTTTAAGACCAAAACATTGAAAAAAGGTCTTTTGAAAAAGGCAGATGGTCTTTTGAAAAACTAGAGATATAGGTTCGGGGTCGACATGTGCGAGGAAGGTATTAGCATCAAGACACGCCCTTTCTACCGAAAGGAACCTTTAACTAAGTGTGTGGTTTTACGTTTGATTTGAAAAATACCTAGATTTGCCTATTTATTTCTTATTTAGAGATAAATGGGAAAACTTAATGAAAATTTTTATTTTTGGCTCTTGACGAGAGTTGGCTTCTCGCTCCTACGTATCTCGTGGTGCGATGGAGAATTCAAAGCTACGTAGTTCTCGCTTGTCATGAAAAGGTTTTTGTTTTTTATCTTTTAGTGAGTTTTCAAATATGACGCAGTATTCTCGCGAATGATTAAACTAAAGAGGTTATGGGTAATCACCGCTAAGTACTCTTGAAAATGAGAGTCACTACCATCGTCGACGAACGGTTGTTCCGATTGATCGTTAGTAGCAACTCGCTTTTTTATTTGATCTTTTGAAAATGGTTTTCGAAAGAGATTAATTGGCACAAATGATCAAACTAACCAAAGTTATGGGTGATCATCGCTATTGTTTTTTGAAAGACATTGCCACCAATGACTAGACTTAACAAAGGTTCCGATTAGCCATTAGCAACAATGGGTTGAAAAATGATTTTTTGTTATGAAAAATACTAACGCTTATGGTTGCGTAAGAAGATTTTTATTTGTTGCGCTTTGACGAGAACGTGGGTCGCTTCCTACGTATCCCAAATGGGAATCAAAGCGACGTAGTTCTAAGTTGTCTAGAAAAAGGTTTTTGTTTTTTAATCTTTTAGAGTTTTTCGCAAAGGGTTGAAGCGCCAGTGAAGACCAAACAACAAACGGTTTAGAGTGGTCATGCTACTAACTCTTTTGAAAATGAAATTATCATTAACAACCAAACTAAGAACGGCGCGCGAGTGATGATTAATCATAATCGGTTTTTATTTCTATTATTGAAAAGGTTTTCGCAAATGAAGTGGAGCGTTTGTGAAGACCAAACAACAACGGTTTAGAGTGGTCATGCTACTAACTCTTTTGAAAATGAAATTATCATTAACAACCAAACGGCAACGGCGCGAGTGATCATTAATGATAATTGGTTCTTACTTTAGGTTATCAAAAAGGGTTTTCGCAATCGAATTGATTTTTGATTTTGAGATGGTTTTTTGATGTTTGAAAGGACTTTTGATTGAAATTGGACTTAGACTACACACATTCTGACACCACTAATAACCCATTTGAAAACTAAAGTTGTTACTGACGATCAAACGAGTAAAACCCAGAATGACCATTAGCAAGAAATTATATTTTTTGACAAGAGTTTGGTTATTCAAAAAGGAGTTGTTTGAAGGGGTTATAATTAGTTGTAGGGGGTTGTATCATTAAATAGGGAGATGTAAAAAAATACAAGCCCCGCCAGATTGGGCAATGGAGCTGCGAATGGGCCTAAGTGATGGGATGTACGCATGAATTGTGGGGTGTTGATATTAAACAGATTAATAAACACAAAGGGGATTACATAACCAAAAGGGAGGGGGTGCAATTATTAAATTGATTAAAAAAAACAAACAAATAATTGAACACATGAAAGAGACAGACGTACGTTAAAAAAAAGAAGAGCAAACTTAGCTCTTTCCCTTCAACCTTAGCACCATCCATGTTTGAGTGAGAGAGAGAGAGAGCAAACCGTGGAGGTGTGGTCGTGATGGAGATGCTCGCCGGTGGTGTGGTAGTCACACCGAGCTTCGCACGGAGGGTGCTTTTGTGGTTGTTGTAGAGTAGTGTGGTGGTTGTTCAGGCGATTGGTAGAGGTGGTTATGGACGTTGTGATGGTTGTTGTAAAGTGGTGGTTATTGTTCTTGTAGAGGTGGTGGTTGGTGGTGTCGTGGTGGTGGTGGTGGTTATGGTGTCGTGGTGGTGGTGGTTGCGGTGAGGCAAAGTGAGGTGGTTGTGGTTGTTGCTTTAATGTAGAAGAGTAGGTGGAGGTGATTGTTGTTGAGATAGTGAGGTGGTTGTTGTTGTTGCTTTAATGGAGAAGAGTAGAGTGAAGGTGGTTGTTTTGGCAAGGAGATGGTGGCTAACATTGGCGAGCTTTCGCCGAGTTAGCGGCTGTGGGTGGTAGTTGTTGTTGCTGCGTTGTGTTTGTGGTGGTGGTGGGTGGTTGTATTTGTTGTATGGTTGTTGTTGGTGAGTGGTTGTGGTGGTTTGGAGGTTGTTGGTTTGTGAAGAGAGAAGTTGGTGGAGGTTTTTGTGTTGGAGAGGAGAGGTGTGGGTGGTGATGACTCTTAGTCGTTTCTCCTCTTCCTCTTCTTTCTTCTCATATTATTTTTACTTTTTTCTCTTCTTTCTAATCTCTCCTCTTTTTCGCTTTCTCCCGCTTTCTCCTCTATTCGATAGTCGCTCCTCCTTTTTGTTATGTTCCCGACCCTTTTTTTTGTTATCCCCTCCTCCTTTCTCACATTGTGTCTTTTTATAGAGGAGCTTTAATATGCCAAACAACCGCCATTTTCCAAACCGGAGTTGCAAGGTGTGTAGAAAGAGGCGTACGCATGTTTGCTGGCCGGTGGTGTAAAGGCAAAGAAGTAATGATTCATTTTGGTGAAAATGAGAAAACATGATGAAAGATATATCACCAACTAGCTCAAATTGGAAGATGCTCTATAGGAGTAGAATAGTAGTACAAAGAAAGATACTATGCTTGCACAAAAAAAAAAAATAAAAAAGACAAATGAAGGGAGATGCTTTAGCCTAAGGTTAAAAGAACCAAAGTAGGCGCATGCATGATATCTCATTCCTTTTATTTATTTATTTATTAAATTTTTGTAACTTTGTATTATTTGTCTAAATAAAATAAACAACAATACTAACATAACGAGTGCCCAAAACAAACACGCCAGATACGATTAGAACTAACACTGCAAAGCAACAAAATAGTTTGAGGTCATTAAAATAACACAAACAAGATCGTTAAAAACGCTCAGACGCAATTAGTTCTTTTTGAAAACGAGAAAATACTCGCTAAAATCAGTGTTCACATAAAATACATTTTGAACTAGTCGGACAAAATTGGGGTATGACGGTGGGTGACTCACACTTGATGAGGAGAATGTTAGGAATTCAAGTTTATGGTCACCCCACATCGACTAAGAATAAGCTAAGTTATTTTGCATGTTACATGTGTTTACTTCCTTTCAAATGAACACTTTTACAGTTGTTTATTGTCATTATATTGTTCAATTTTTTAATGTACTTTTTTTATGTTCCTTTGTGCTACTATTTCTTACTATATTTAGTCTTTCTTATTGGGTTGGATGTAACGCTTCTTATTGCTTGATATCCTTTTCTTTGTTTACTTTATTTTGTTTACCTTCCACTTTTGGTTTCATATGTGTTCTGATAGGCAATTGTTCCATAGTTACTAACTTTAAATCTTGGAACTTTACCATTGAAGTTTCTGTTATGTGTATTAACTGTTGTCCGAATATTCAGGGTAATTGTATCACGCTTTCTTCCACGGCATTTATTTTCCAACCATTAATGTTTTCTCGCTTTTTAATTATTATATTGTTCTATTATAATTCAGTTTGTATTTGGTTTTTTAATAGCTTTGCTATTTCGATCCACAAATTTTGTCTGCGTGAACTTCTATCTATTTAATGGTCATTTTTATATATATATATATATATATATATATATATATATATATATATATATATATATATATATATTATTTTTATTTATTTTAAAGTTACTAAACGTTTTTATTTGTCAATTCTTTCTACATGGATATATTAAGAATTCAAATTTACCATTGTAATGTTAATAAAAGCTAGTGGTCGTAAATATCAAAACCCGCTGGGCTTACTAAAACCTTACTATGTATCAAACTTTTAAGCCCAAAACCACACACTCACCATTCGTTTGACCGACAAAAAAATATATATTCGAAGTTTCACTTTAATTTTTTTTTATCGAACTGCTTTATTTTGTTTAGTATTTTACTATTCATCGTATCTACATCCAATATAAATAGAGCACGCTTTCAAAGCAATTTTGCCACTTATGCTTTTTTAGGCTCAAGTAAATTATTTTCCACCGTGAGATTTTTTATTTTGCGCTTTTCCATCGTGAGATTTTTCAAGCGCTTTGCCACTTCATGCTTTTACATCTCAAGTAAATTATCTTGACTCTACAAGTGTCAAAACATCATGAAGTTGAATATATACCTAATGTTGTATGCATCTTTTAAAGTATTAATTTATCAATAAATTTGTGCTAATATCATTCTTAAACATTTACATTATTATATCTATTCACGCACTGCAGTCAAGCTACCTTATTTCTTATCCTACCAACACAAGGAAGCTTTACGAGCCTATATGGAGCTTTATGATCACCATGGTAATATGTTTTGAGTTCAGAGTGTATCCAGTGGGTGAGGATTCCTATTTTATCGATGGTTGGAACCGATTAAGTGATGCATACGATTTGGACGTAATGAGGGCACGTTAAAATGATACTTATAGGATACGATCATATTTTGATACAATATAAAAATAGATTGCGGGTAGACCTTGGAGTGTCGATCGCCTATGATTTACGTGCACTGACGAGGAACCATCACTGCGGAGAGAAAATGATCTAAAAATTGAACCTTTAGACCACTTCTATGTATTTAGGTCATAATCCAATGTCAATTTTCAAAGTTGTGTAAGAGGTTGATGTTTCTACAATATGTTTGGTAAGGCTTCTTTTGTGTCTAATTAATTATTTTTTTGGTTTATGAAATTGTTAATGAGTTCAAACATTCAAATGCAAAGAATCGCTTTCTCCGATTTTTGCGTAATATGTTTATCCCGATGGGCAATATGTTCATGTTTTCATAATTGATCCGCACGGTAATCCCTACCAAGGAAGGTCCGCGTAATAAGAGTTCTTATATTGATGGTCAAAGAATGCTTGAAGGTCAAGGTTGCCTGCTCAAAAAATTCAACTTCTTGCAAAGGTGCCCTATTAGAGTGGAGATTCCTATCAACTTTACTAACTATATTTTCATTGATTTTCATCAATGAGACTATGTTCTTAGTATTTCGAGTTACAATTACGCATTTATCACCGCAATGTAATGTTTGTTCGCTTTCTATTTAAGTTAACCTTTGTATTTCCGCCTACATATGTTCACAAATTAATTCTCTAATTTCCAATTTAATGTTCTCTTAATTTTACATAAACCTTTATAATATTCACTTAAATTATCGCCTAAATAGTTGGATTTCAAAATAAATATTACGCCCATGGTTGCTATCCAAAGCTATCGCTTGGCCCGTATAAGCACGGGTTCTAAGACTAGTATTATCAATGCAATAAACTATAAAGTTGATCTCTCCCAACTCGTTAACATCTACTATTATAAAGTGAAAGCGAATACATATTGTCAAAACATTTCTTTTAGTTGCTTCTTGTATGGACATGTTGTTCATCCTCTTCTAGAATAAGCTTTTCATCTTTTGGTTGCGCCTCAGCATCTTGTTTTACTTCTCAATAACCTTCTTCTATAAATCACACCAATACTTGTGTGATTGAATTGGAAGCAAGTGTGTCATGAGGAGCAAGCTAACAATGAATTAATAAAAAAACCAAAGTTCAATAAAATTAGCACGTAGTACGTTGTACAACTATAAAATATTGATCTAATGATCATTGAGGAATAATAATAAAAAGTGTCTAACAAAGAAGCAAGAAGTCAAAAATTGAGAAATCTAAAGATAAAAATCGCAGAGGAAAAAGAACATGACAAACAATAAAGAAGAAAACCAATAGAAAGTCATAATAAGAATAAGAATAAGAATATGAATTCCATTCTAAAGAAGAATGTCATTGTCTAATGATCAAAGAGTTGCCTAAAAGAAATTATTGGGAATGTATTTGCAGTTAGCTGAGCGAGTATGATACATCCTATCCTATATATACTAAAGTTGTAAAAAGGTCACGTAGTTCAACTATCGACATCATCGGTCCGACTTTCGACTTAACGCACCCAAAGACCATCACCAACCTGGCCACTGGTCCGATTCTTAAAACATTGATCAAGCTTTGTCTGATGATTGCAAAAAAAAAAAAACACGTCATTTACCATACACCATCACATGTTGAGAATCTTTCAATTATTAGGTCTCTGATGATTGCAAAAAAATCTTTCATTTACCATAATCACAAGATGATTGCAAAAAGTATACACTTCTATAAAATTGGTTTCCAATTAAAGTACACTACAATGTAATTAGTGATATAGCAGCTGTTTTTTTCATCCACGGGCACGCTTTGAGCGCTTCAACGCATACCGGGTATTCCACTCCAACAATGGATAATGCTTTTTAAAAAGCGCCACCCATTGCCCAAACACGCCCTCAAATAGGCAACATTTCCAAAAGCGCGCCCATTGCCCAAACACGCCCTCAAATAGGCAGCGCTTCTAAAAAGCCGCCATTGCCCAAACACGCCCTCAAATAGGCAACAAGATCCTAAAAGCTACGCCCATTACCCAAACTTGTCCCCTATAGGCAAAAGACTTCCTTTTTATATTTCCAACAAAAAAAAATTAAATCATACATCCAAAATATTTTTTAATAGTGATATCTATGAATTTGTTGTATTTAAACCTGAATTAAATCATACATCATAAAAAATTAAATCATACATCCAAAATACATCCAAAAATTAAATCATACATCCAAAATTAAATCATACATCCAAAAATTAAATCATACATCCAAAATTAAATCATACATCCAAAATAACAAAACATGAATTTGCCAAATTTAAACCTAGCCTTGTAATGAGCATCAGAAATATCACGTCCAAATGACTTATCTGCCCCGACACTACAGTAGTAAGGACCCTCAAAAGTAAAGTAATAACTCATTAGGCAGCTTAGGCACCAGCCTTAGAAGTTGTCACCAAAACAAACAACACACCCTTAACAAAGAGTATAATGGACATATACCGATATTCTTTAATTTTGCAAAAGGTCCTTCATGGGAGTATAAACAATGGAATCAATTGCTTATACCGAATACCCTTAATTTGCAAAAGGTCCTTCCCCGAACATATATGAAACAAGCTTCAAAGTTTAAAACTATTTTATTTTCATAACAACCGAACATTCAAATAACACACTAAAGCAAGCTATTTAGATTCAATCACCTTAACGATCCCACACCAATTTCCAAATTCATGCCCGTATTATCCTATCCATCTAACATTGCTAATCTTTCTCAACCCGCTAAACATCTTAATGATTTATTGGCTGTGCATAGTAACAATGAATGTGCCTCTTTATAATAGGTTTTATACTTATTTTTAATACTTAATTTGGATTTGAGGAGAGAGGTTAAAGATTAAGTGTTGATGAGTGATTGATTTGTTATTTAGCCATTGTAAAATTATTTATTGGCCATTGTTAATATCTCAGTGGGAAAGCATAACATTAAGCAAAAGAAATAATCAACAATGCATGGCTAATCTGATGGCTTGGTTTCAATTGTTATTTAGCAAAACTTGGCATGAAATACTTTAGGTTTGTGTTTCAAGGCCCTACTAGAAGTTGTCCATTGAGCAAGTGCTCATCCAACAAATAGCAAGTGCTAAACCAAAAATAGACTCTGCAAAGTCTCCCAAAGATCCATGGCAAGTTAAAATTTTTTCCATTGTCAACATTATTAAAAAGAAAGAGAAAATAAAACACAAAAACCAAGCAACAGGATGCAAATGGTATTAACATAAAACCGTGCATGTCTATTTTAAGAAGCATCACTATTCAGAGAGCTAATTCCATCGATGACACTCATGCACAATCATAACAAAGCATCTAATAAATTTTAAATTTCAATCATCATAAACGGCTCAACTAACAGAGCAATCCAACTCACCGACGAATTATAGAAGAAATCAAACAAAAGAAACAATTCTAAAATTATCCAAGTGCATCTAGACTCATGAGTGTAGAAAATGATCTATAATTCGTGGTAACACAAAATCGCCAACTACTAATTATTTTAAAACCTCGATAACTATGACAACTCTTCCATCATGAAAACCATAAACAAACCGCTAAGAAGCTTTTCAAATTAATATTCGAATTTGTAATCGTGATGAAATATACACTGACATTAGCCTAATCTCAACAGTAACCAAAATGGAGTACAATCCTAAGCAATTGTTCACACTGCTGTGTACAATTACATGGGAGATAAAATATATAAGTTATCAAGCTCCGTAAATAGGATACGCAAAGAGACATATCGACAAAAATTATAAAGATTAGTGACAACCTTTTGTGCCACAATTTGGTATTTATCCAAAGCATCCTCAGAAGTGGAGAGAAGGCTCCAAAAAGCTACTTCCAATGCGCTCCACAATACCCGATGAAACCAAAGGTCGTGAAGAAGTCTGCATTCCTTGCAATTGTACTGTACAAACTTAGACACCAATTGTCACACACGTAAACATATGCAATTACAATGCGTATATAAAATTCTCACTTTCACAACATCCGTTAAAAGGACCTAGACCAAGAACTATAGAATTGGCATGAGAATGTGGAAACAAGCCTTTACATTCTTGCAATGTGTGTTCAGAGGACTAGGCATATTAAATAATTTTAATCTTTCCATTGTGATAACTATAACTTCAATGAGCAACAACTAATAAGCACATCCTTTCGATTTAAGGTTTCGAATCAATTTCGACATCAAAAGATAGTTAAAAGATACAATGTATGAAAAGAGCATTTATTTGTAGTATATAAACTTTGACTTTCCGACAAAGAAAAACTACAATCGATATAAGGAAATATAAACCAATATGTTCTTACCAATCCATGATGCACGCAGACAAATTAACCAAAGAATGACAAGATCAGCCTTTCATTGCGCTTTGAAGTCAGATCCGCTTGTCGCCAACCACCTTGATCCGCTTCTATTAAGCCCGACATCAAACCACCCTTCCCGCTAAGAACAATAGTTGAAACAGCTTGCCCCACACACCAAAAGCTCGCTGCCAACTCCATCATTGAAAGCTGAGCACCGGGCCATGGAAAGCTCATGGAATATCAAGATAAATCTCCCGACCAAACAAGAAGACGCAAAGTCCCCTTTTCAAATCATCACCACCCCTTCGCTTCCCCAACGTAGAACCACCTCTACTACCATTCCTCCATGATCCAAACCGGCCCTTCACTGGCCAAGCCTCTAAGACGCCACGCTTTGGGAGGGTTTTCAAATCGGGGTGGAGAAAAAGTAGATCTAAGAGATAAGCGGTTGTTCGAGTGTTAAAAGAAGACGAAAGAGGGAGAGGAGGAAGTGGAGGAGTCGACTACACGACTGGAGAGGAAGACAAAGAGTGGCTAAGAGAGGGAGAGGGGAAGATTTGAGGAAGATGGGGAAGATGAAGGTCAAGTGAGAGAGAAAAAGAGAGAAAGAAACTCAGCTGCTTTTAAAAAAACTGGTATTGGGAGAATCACAGGATCCAACACCCCCGCTTTTTAAAAGCTACGGGCATTAGGAGAACGCTGAAGTGAAGTCATACCCAAAGATTTTTTAAAAGCTACCGAGTATCGGGAGAACGTAGGAGCCATACCCAGCGCGCTTTAAAAACGCCTGGTATGACTAAGGCTTTAAAGGCGATGAGCAAAGATTTTTTAAAAACGCTGGTACGGGTTAGCCGCTGGCCATCCGTGGTGTTTTTACTTTAAAGCTACCGCTTATAGGAGCGCCTTTTTGACAAATCGCGGCGTATGGTACACACTAAAACTCAACTAAAGTTCCGCAGTTCCAATTAATAATGCACTCTAATTTAATGGGTCTAAAACTTGCGCTATTTTTTATATAAGTAATGTGGAAAATGCTCTTATTAATAATTGTTCGAGCTGGCTCAAGCCCCCAATGCAACCCAATATGGCCCAATAACTATTGCTATAAATATGGCACCTAATCTCAAGGTCTAGGTACGTCATTTATTACTATTCACTATTCACTATTGATTGGCCGACTTCACGCTTGAGTATCTTCGCAGTACCACCCGAGGCGCACCCGCACTCAAGGACATCAACACCATCGACGACTCGAGCTAAAGGACTACATCAAGATCACTACTCTATTGGTCGCACGATCAATCGGGCGACCACAACGCGGGAGCGAAGCAAACACTTCCACTATGCAACCGTGGCACGCCACGCGAAGCTTGGTCGCGAGCCGCACTCTTCCGGGCGAATGCGCCCACAAAGAAACCCCGCAGTATGCGCCACCAACCATCCACGAATCATCGGACAACCTCGCCAAGAGCCTTCGCACAGGCGCCGAGGACTAGTCTCCAGAGCAGATACAACGCCGCCCAACAGCAGCCTCACGGGCCGAAGCCGATTGACGCAGGATCGATGCATCCCTGCCCGAGCACGCAACTCGTGCCTTCCTTCAAATCCCGCTGCGTAACAAGAATCGATCATTGCCGACCGAGATGCGCTTCTTTCCCACTATGAAAGGGGATTCATTCCAGCCGCC